>OX638299.1:16276873-17476873 GCA_951812265.1 Taphrorychus bicolor | reverse complement strand
TACCTATGAGTAAGAAGGTTTTTGAAAACGAAAACCGATACTATTCCATTATATACCCTGAGTTGCAAAGATTCCAGAAAGAGAAGGGCATTAAAGAACCTTTTAATAAAATTCCTGTTTTTTATTGCGGAGATGGAGAACCAAGCAAGGCGTGTATAGTACTGGAAAACCTGAAACTTCAAAACTACATTCTGTGGGACAAAACCAAATTCTTCGATGAAAAACACCTAAAAGAACTTTTCGAAACATACGGCAGATATCATGCTTTGACTTTTGCCTTTAAGGAGCAAAACCAGGAGAAGCAAGTAGAAATCACCCAAGGTATCCATGACATTTTTGCTGTAATGTTTGGGGAAGAACACCACCTACTACCCGGCATGTTAATGATGTTAAAAGTTATCCATGCTTCCATTCAGGAAATTGACGAAAACAAAGCTGAAAAGCTGGTGCCGCTGATGAATGATATAAAAACATTTTTTGACAAAGGAATTATCTATGAGGGAAAACACTCTGCACTTACTCATGGAGATTGCTGGTCCAACAATATTATGTTTAAATATGACGTAAGTAGTTAGTACTTTAAATTTTAAAAAATTGTTTAATTTAATAATTAATAGATTAATAAATAATTACATTTTCCTATTATTTTTTGCAGAATAACGGAAACATAGAAAACCTCCGCCTAATAGACCATCAGCTTGTTAGAGAATCGACCCCAGTACATGACCTTTCTTATTTCTTTTACGCAGGCGCTTCGAAGAAAGATTTTGACAAGCTTGACCAGTATCTTGAAATTTATTATAAAAACTTTTGCAGTTTTGCCAAACAACTGGGCAGCCATCCAGAGAAACTTTTACCGTACGATGTTTTGAAAGCCGATTGGAAGACCTACAGCTTGCTGGGTATCAAAATGGCTTTGCTGGTGTGGCATGCTAAACTTATGTCCAAACAGGAAGTAGTCGGTGTTGGGGAGGGAGGAATCGAAAATGCTAAACTTACTTTCCATAAAATAGTGAACAGTGATGTATTTAAGGAAAATACTAGAGATATATTATTACATGCAATTGAGTACGGTATAATCTAGTTTAAGCCTTATGTTTATTATAAAAAGGTTTCTGTGATAGAAACCAGCAGTTAGGAAATGAAGTTAATAATGCACAAACTACAACAAGAAAATAAATTAAAAGGATTGGTTTTCAGCCTAAATTGATATAAAATCGACACGAATTATGACTTCTTCTCAACATGTAAATACGAAGTTCATTCACAACATCAAAGAACCTTTGAAGTTTTTTCTCAATATTTATTAATTATAATAATTAAAATAAATTGCGCTTTATCAGCCTTTGCTTTTTTTGTTAAGTTCCTGAGACAATTAAGATTCGCCAAGTAAGAAAATTTTACTAACAGAATGTATTAAACGACTCGATCAAAGACTGTGAAGGCTTTCACGGCCGGTTAAAATACAATCTAAAGTGTTTTCCGGGTTTTGAAGCCGTGGCCCAATGGAATTTCTTCCTGACATTTACAGCTGCGGCAGACATTATCAAAGGGGATGAGGCCATGGGCGAAGTGATCTCCCACTACTGCTCCATCACTTCCACCACCCCAACATCTTGTTACTATGTAAAAATGCTTTAATTTTGTGATACGTTTAGACTAAAGTGTTGTATAACTACAGAAATTTTGTATTACTGTTAGACCAACATTGTTTGTCAAACAAAAAATTTCGTGTTTCGCTTTAGACTGAATTTCCGCATCACTAAAGTTAAAATTTAAAAATTTCATGTTACATTTGGATCAAAATATTTTGTCAGTAAGTAAAAATTGTTTTGTTACGTTTAGACTACAATTTCCTGTTACTACATTCAAAGATAAAAAAAATTTGTTTTAATGTCAGAGCAAAATTGTGTGTTATTACGTCAAAATTTAAACATTCGGTTTAAAATAAAAAAAATTTTTGTTATTTTGAGACCAAAATTTTCTGTTACTAAGTCAAAGTCAAAAGTCAAAAGTAAGTAGAAAGAAAATTTGGATTCTAGAAGCTTTTTAACTTTTTGACGTAGCCAAAAATATATACCTCAGAAAAGAAACCGTTCGTAGCAAATATTGTAAAATAACCTCATTATCAGGTAGCAATGTGACGTCATTTTTACGCCTTAATGTAGCGTCGTTTGACGTTGCAAAATGACGTCATCACTCTTTGACTTACGCTCGTCATTATGACGCTGTTTTGAAGTCATCCCTTGACGTCTTTGGTGACCAATGCTTATCAAAAATTACGTCAAAATGACGTCACGTAAGGAAGAATTTCCGATGAGCGTAAAATTAGTAGAATGTTCACATTCCATCTCCAGTAACAATAGTTTAACAAACGGTCGGCGTGACGTCACTTCGGTCAGACAATATCTGTACAGAGAGTATTCGTCTCGTTTAATTTCTAGTGCGAAGACAATGATGGGGAAATTCTCAGAACACTCTAGAGGGACTATCCAAAGATCCTACTAACGATGACACCGACTGCACTGACAATGATTGACACTATTGGGAGTCTCGGTTCCAAGATAGCAGAAACTCAGTTTTTTTTTATTTTCTAAAATTGTGCCATATCATATAAATATTCACGTTTATTGGGTGAAAGGACAACAAAAACAACCTCTAAGATTGCAAATTCGCCAACGTTTCGATCTCTATTGTAATCTTGATCAGGGCTATTCACTGATATACTGAGAAGTTGACTAAGCCTTTTATCAGTGAATAGCCTTGATAAAGACTCAAATAGAGATCGAAACGTCGGCGAATTTGCAATCTTAGAGGTTGTTTTTGTTGTCCTTTCACCCAATAAACACCACTAGCATCTACAGTAAAAATAATTTAACAAACGGTCGGCGTGATGTCACTACCAAGACAAAAATCCTACTAGCGATGACACCGACTGCACTGACAACGATTGACACTATTGACAATCTCGGTTCCAAGAGAGCAGAAACTCTAACAGTTTTTTTTTTTATTTTCTGAAATTGTGCCATATCTTCCATAAATTTTCGACGAGCGTAAAATTAGTAGAATGTTCATATTCCATCTTCAGTAACAATAATTTAACAAACGGTCGGCGTGACGTCACTGCGGTCAGACAATACCTGTACAGAGAGTATTCGTCGCGTTTAAGTTCTAGTGCGAAGACAAGAATGGGAAAATTCTCAGAGCAAAAATCCTACTAACGATGACACCGACTGCATTGACAATGATTGACACTACTATTGACAGTCTCGGTTCCAAGAGAGCAGACACTGTCAGTTTTTTTTTATTTTCTAAAATCATGCCATATCTCCCATAAATTTTAATAAGAAAGATTTTCGACGAGCGCAAAATTAGTAGAATATTCACATTCCATGTCCAGTAACATGTTTACAAGTTCGTGTTCCACTGAATTAGATGGTAGTGGTGTTTATTGGGTGAAAGCATAACAAAAACAACCTCTAAGATTGCAAATTCGCCGACGTTTCGATCTCTATTTGAGTCTTTATCAAGGCTATTCACTGATATACTGAGAAGTAGGCTAAGCCTCTTATCAGTGAATAGACTTGATAAAGACTCAAATAGAGATCGAAACGTCGGCGAATTTGCAATTTTAGGGGTTGTCTTTGTTGTGCTTTCACCAAATAAACACCACTAGCATCTCCAGTAACAATAATTTAACAAACGGTCAGCGTGACCTCACTACCACGACAAAAATCCTACTAACGACGACACCGAGTGTACTAACAATGATTGACACTATTTAGAGTCTCGGTTCCAAGAGAGCAGAAACTCTATCAGTTTTTCAGTTTTTTTTTATTTTCTAAAATCGTGCCATATCTCCCAAAAATTTTAATAAGAAAGAATTCTTGACGACTATAAAATTAGTAGAATGTTTACATTCCATCTCTAGTAACAACAATTTAACAAATGGTCGGCGTGACGTCACTGCGGTCAGACAATATCTGTACAGAGAGTATTCCTCTCGTTTAAGTTCTAGTGCGAAGACAAGAATGGGAAAATTCTAAGAGCACTCTAGAGCGTCTACACAAAAACCCTGCTAACGATGACACCGACTGCATTGACAACGATTGACACTATGACAGTCTCGGTTCCAAGAGAGCAGAAACTCTATAATTTTTCTTTATTTCGTAAAATTGTGCTATATCTCCCATAAAATTTAATAACAAAGAATTTTCGACGAGCATAGAATTAGTAGAATGTTCAAATTCCATCTCCAGTAGCAACAATTTTTCAAAAAACAGTCGGCGTGACGTCACTATGGTCAGACAATATATGTGCAGAGAGTATTCGTCTCGTTTAATTTCTAGTGCGAAGACAATGGTGGGAAAATTCTCAGAGCACTCTAGAACGCCTACCCAAAAATCCCACTAACGATGACAACGACCGCATTGACAATGATTGAGACTATTGACGGTATCGGTTTCAAGAGAGCAGAAACTCTATCAGTTTTTTTTTATTTTCTAAAATCATGCCATATCTCCCATAAATTTTAATAAGAAAGAATTTTCGATGAGCTTGAAATTAGTGGAGTTGGAAATAGAATGTTAACATTCTATTTCCAGTAACAACAATTTAACAAACGGTCGGCGTGACGTCACTACGGTCAAACAATATCTATACAGAGAGTATTCGTCTGGTTTAATTTCTAGTGCGAAGACAAGGATGGGAAAATTCTCAGAGCACTCTAGAGCCTCTACCCAAAAATCCTACTAACGATGACACCGACTGCATTGACAATGAATGACACTACTATTGACAGTCTCGGTTCCAAGAGAGCAGAAACTGTCAGTTTTTTTCTATTTTCTAAAATCGTGCCATATCTCCCATAAATTTTAATAAGAAAGAATTTTCGACAAGCGTAAAATTAGTAGAATATTCACATTCCATCTCCAGTAACATGTTTACAAGTTCGTATTCCGCTGAATTGGATGGTAGTGGTGTTTATTGGATGAAAGGACAACAAAAGCAACCTCTAAGATTGCAAATTCGCCGACGTTTCGATCTCTATTTGAGCCTTTATCAAGGCTATTCACTGATATATTGAGAAGTTGACTAAGCCTCTTATCAGTGAATAGCTTTGATAAAGACTGAAATAGAGATCGAAACGTCGGCAAATTTGCAATCTTAGATGTTGTTTTTGTTGTCCTTTCACCCAATAAACACCACTACCATCTACAGTAATAATAATTTAACAAACGGTCGGCGTGACGTCACTACCACGACAAAAATCCTACTAACCATGACACCGACTGCACTGACAATGATTGACACTATTGATAATCTCGGCTCCAAGAGAGCAGAAACTCTACGAGTTTTTTTTTTATTTTCTGAAATTGTGCCATATCTTCCATAAATTTTAATGAGAAAGAATTTTCGACGAGCGTAAAATTAGTAGAATATTCACATTCCATCTTCAGTAACAACAATTTAACAAACGGTCGGCGTGACGCCACTGCGGTCAGACAATACCTGTACAGAGAGTATTCGTCGCGTTTAAGTTCTAGTGCGAAGATAGGAATGGGAAAATTCTCAGAGCACTTTAGAGCGTATACTCAAAAATCCTACTAACGATGACATCGACTGCATTGACAATGAGTGACACTATTGAGAGTCTCCGTTCCAAGAGAGTAGAAACTCTATCAGTTTTTTTTTTATTTTCTAAAATCGTGCCATATCACCCATAAATTTTAATAAGAAAGAATTATCGACGAGCGTAAAATTAGTTGAATGTTCACATTCCATCTCCAGTAACAACAATTTAACAAACGATCGGCGTGACGTCACTGCTGTCAGACAATACCTGTACAGAGAGTATTCGTCGCGTTTAAGTTCTAGTGCGAAGATAGGAATGGGAAAATTCTCAGAGCACTCTAGAGCGTATACTCAAAAATCCTACTAACGATGACACCGACTGCATTGACAATGAGTGACACTATTGAGAGTCTCCGTTTCAAGAGAGTAGAAACTCTATCAGTTTTTTTTTATTTTCTAAAATCGTGCAATATCACCCATAAATTTTAATAAGAAAGAATTATCGACCAGCGTAAAATTAGTTGAATGTTCACATTCCATCTCCAGTAACAACAATTTTACAAACGATCGGCGTGGCGTCACTGCGGTCAGACAATATCTGTACAGAAGGTATTCGTCTCGTTTAAGTTCTAGTGCGAAGACAAGAATTGGAAAATTATAAGAGCACTCTAGAGCGTCTACACAAAAATCCTGCTAACGATGGCATTGACAACGATTGACACTATGATAGCCTCGGTTCCAAGAGAGCAGAAACTCTTTTAATAAGAAAGAATTTTCGACGAGCGTAAAATTAGTAGAATGTTCACATTCCATCTCCAGTAGCAACAATTATTTAACAAACAGTCGGCGTGACGTCACTAGGGTCAGACTATATATGTACAGAGAGTATTCGTCTCGTTTAATTTCTAGTGCGAAGGCAAGGATGGGAAAATTTTTCTGCGACACAACAATAACAATAAGGACCCCTTTACAATAGGCCGCAGTTCTGCCAACTCGAAAATTTAAATTCGCTTATTTATTTCACCAAAAACTTGTATTATTGAAAATCTTTTCTGTAATCCTCGCGCGATTTGCATGCGCAGCATAACGTAGTTAATAGCATTTTTGGCTTGATGCTTGCCAAGAGTATTCTATTCGCTACTCTCTGACTTAGATTTTAAAAAAAGAAATGTTCGCAAGTTGCTCTAGAGGAGCAAACCGAAGATGCTATAACCCAAAGATTAAATGACAATTCTTATCAGTATTTACTTTGAACCTTTTTATTCAAAATATTTTGTCTACACCGACGAGCTAGTACTTTACATCTGAAAAGACTCTCCGGTTTTACAGTTTTGACCCCAATTTTTTAGCAGTGGACACCTAAAATATGGTGGCGATATCTCTTGTTTCTCCATCCTTTTCTTTTCACATTTCACAGCCAACTAGATGAAGTTTTATAATGAACACTCCGTATATGCCCGGTATCATAACCATTTGGTACGGAACCTCTCCTCTTCTCTATTGCAGCTGCCTAAACAAAGTATCTACTGCAGCTGCCTAAACAATCTTACTTAAAACTTATTAGTTATTTTCGATGCGTTAAAGAAAAGCTTCCAGAATTTTTCGATATTGTAAAAAGTGTATTTATTATAAATCCAAATTTTTATGAAATGAATGATAAGGATTCAAAATCTCAATGTCTGGTCGACAAATAAAAGAAAGAGGTAAAAAGATTTAATTTAACAAGCCGAAAAAATCGCTCACTTTCGCAATGATTTCATTATTGCGAAAGTTTGCTCAAGGTGTTTTTCAACAAGATAGGTATAGAACTTTGCATTAAGCTTTTCTAAACAGTTGGCCCTAGAAATGACAATGGGCAAATTACCCCTGTATAAAACTAAAAAATGGTGTTTTGGTTATATTTCCAAATTTAAAAGTTAGAAAACACCATCGTTGCGAAAAATGGTGTTGCCAGACTGACTAAAAATAATAGCTAGAGGGAATATTTATTAAATGATGTACACAATGTTACAAGAATTCTTACAAGACTTCATCTTGGAGATTAACATACAAATTATTTAAAATTAGTTCGCTATTATCATTTTATTCTTTTCAATGGAAACATTTTAGACAAAATTTCTAAGACTCTAGGCCATTGAAGTAAAGAAAAATCTGTATAATTTTATTATAGAATCGTGATAAGCTTTCAGATCCAAAACTAATTAGCTACTCCACATCCGATTTACCCAAAATATATCAGATAATTTGTTAAAGACCACGCATTCTAAAAAGTCTGGCCTGTCTTCTTTCTAAAGGTTATGGAACTTTATAATTTGGTTTTTGGTTTTGCCAGGAACTTTTCTGTGCATATAGATCAAAATAATTTATTTGGAAACTTTTTTTTAATAAAGCGAAGCCGAGGAAATCTACTTTTTTTTAACTCAATGTCAAGCTGAGAAATCGGTAGAAATTATAACGAACCTATATGAAACTGTCATAGCAACTTGTGGGAAATGATTTTTGGCATTTAAAATAATTTGCTTTTAATTTACTTCTCTGAATCCTAACAATCACATTTTTGGCAAATCAGTTTACCGATAAATCGATAAAACATTGCTTTACGGTTTTTGTAAATTTAGTAACCAATAACATTGACACAGAAGGCAAAATGTGAGATTTTCCTGGCCAACTGCTTGGATATACATAATGTAAATCTTTATGTGTGTCGCAAGTTTTCCTAATATTACGTTTTTCTTGATAAGATTAAAATTGAAATAGTATCCCACGAAAACCAGATAAGAATCATCTGATTTACAACTCATTAACCTTATGAGAATAGTAAGCAATTCAATATCACGATAATTTTTACATAATAAAAGCCATTAATAAGCACTGGAAATGGATGTTTTACGATTTAGTGTATAACATGTTTTCTGACGAAATAGTGATAGCCACCAAGTGAAACATGTCGGTGAAAGAAAAACTTGAGACTACGCTTACACGGGTGGCTGATGTTCTAGGAATAACTAACTACGACGTCACACTAGATGAAACTGCTATACGAGGCGATGGGTTCCTGAGTGAATTTTACACTGGGAGCGTTAGGAATAAGGACACAGGAGAGGTGACAGAGGCATATATTAAATATCCCCCACAAGGCTTTACATCAATGAAGAGCAATGTTTTTAGAAACGAACACAGGTACTATTCTACAGTGTATCCAGAACTGCAAAAATTTCAAAAAGAGAAAGATGTTAGGGAACCGTTTGACAAGATTCCAGTATTTTTTTGTGGAGACTGTGAACTGGACAAGGAAAACATAGTCTTAGAAAATTTAAAACTCAAAGGATACGTTCTTTGGGATAAAACCAAATTCCTCGACGAAGAACATCTAACTACGATTTTTAAAACCTACGGCAAGTATCATGCGTTGACCTTTGCCTTCAAAGACCAGAACCAAGAACGAAGCGAGGAAATTATCCGGGGTGTACACGATATTTTTTCTTCAATGTTTGAGGAAGAAACAATTGTTTCAGCTTTGCAAGAGATTCTAAAGCTTGACCATGATTTAATTAAAAAAATTGACGAGAAGAAAGCCGAAAAACTGGTTCCCTTGATTGAGGACATAAAAGCTTTTTCTCGCAGAGGGATTGTCTACGAAGGAAAGTATTCGGCAATAACCCACGGAGATTGCTGGTCGAATAATATGATGTTTAAGTATGACGTAAGTATTACCCTTTTACATATATAACTCATTCACAAATTTTTCACATCTCCTTACCTTTAAAATGTTAATTTTTGTTATACCTATGCCCTTTCAACACATATTGGGAAGACATGATAAAAATGTTAAAGGTTAAAGTCAGATATCCAACGCTTATTTGATTTCAATAATAAGGAATGGTTAAACAAGCTGTAGAACGTGTAATCAAAGACAACTGAAAGGAGCGTTATCTAATTAATATGTTTTGTTAAAACAATTAATTTTTTTTTCAGAAGAACGGTAAAATAGAGGACCTCCGCTTAGTAGACCACCAACTCGTCAGAGACTCCACGCCTGTTCACGACCTCTCTTACTTTTTCTATGCAGGTGCCTCGAAAGGCGACTTTAAGAAATTGGATCACTACCTAGACATCTACTACGATTCATTCCGCAGTTTTGCTAAAGAACTTGGTAGCGATCCAGACAAACTTTTGCCTCTCGAAGCCTTGAAAGCCGACTGGAAGGAGTACAGCGTCTTGGGCATCAATATGTCGCTCCTTGTGTGGCCAGCTAAATTGATGACGAAAGAACAAGTTGCAAGTGCCAGTGGTGAAAAAGAATATGATAGCATAACAGAGAGCTTTCGAAAAATTACCGAGGGTGACGCATTTAAGACGATATCTACGGATATATTATTACACGCCATTGAGTACGGAATTATTTAAAGAATATTAGATTATATTAATTAATTTTCCTTAAAGAAAAATATTTCAAACTTGAAAACCAAATATCTTATGACTTTTCCTTTTCACCCTCAATCTGGGATTATGATACTGTTGCGAACTCAGGGTTCAAAAATTCCAGTGCAACGATTTAACACGAAAACACCATTTATTTATTCCACAAATACACTCGACTACTAAATAACTCACTACTTAACACTTTATAGCCTTTTATTATCGCTTCGTAACTTTAGCTTACTTACAGCTCGACCAAAATACGACTATTTCTTAACCGCCGCTCTATGCGCCTTTATATACAATCCTAAAATTACAGAAAAACCTAGAAAGTTTTTTATAAGAATTCTTGAATAATCTCACATAAAAAAAAACGGTTGTAAACAACTGCCTTCTAGATTAAACCAGCCGAGCAATAAATCACTCGTGCCAGCCATGACGCAGCACGGATAGGTCGCGAAGCTCCACCAACCAACACGCTCCCATGCGTTGCCCCGCCTCCCATGCGGCGTTGCTGCGAATCGTAACATTGCCCTCCTCCTAAGGCTGTTCGCCCCGAACAGATAGAGTTCCATAGTATCGTGCTAATCGATCCAAATGAACGACCTTCATCTTTGACCTAGGGGTCCGCTGGATCATTAATCCTCTTTATAATTGTATAAGGTCCTTCCCAATTTTGGCTAGGTTTGGGCGACTTCCCCACCTTTTGCCTCGGATTGTATAGCCACACCAAATCACCATCCTGGAAGCCGCGGGAGTTAGCTAGTAAGTCATATCTTGCTTTGGCTAGATCACTGGATATCCGCAGTTTATTCCTGACTTGTTCATGAACATTGTCCAGCCTCTCCTTGAGCTCCTCCACAAAGTTCTCAGAGTTGAGCGAGTCTTTTTCTGGTGTTCCATACATCAAATCTGCAGGAAGCCGCATTTCCTTTCCGAACATCACTTTCGCCGGAGTATAACCAGTGGCTTCATGCGTAGAGCCTCGATATGCCATCAACATGAGAGGTCGATGTTGGTCCCAATCACGCTGATGATCTGCCACCATTTTAGACAGGTAATGTTCCATGGTCCGATTAAATCTCTCTACCATCCCATCCGACTGTAGATGCAAAGGAGTTGTCCTGGTCTTGCGAATTCCGAGAAGTTCCATGACCTTCTGGAAAACAGCCGATTCAAAATTTCGGCCCTGATCAGAATGAAGTTCGAGAGGGACTCCAAATCTGCAGAACATTTCATTTACTAGCACCGTTGCCATAGTCGTTGCTTCTTGATTAGGTAGGGCGTATGCTTCAGGCCATTTAGTGAAGTAATCCATGGCGACCAAGATGTATTTATTGCCCGACTCAGTCTGAGGAAACGGTCCCGCGACATCAATTGCTACCCTCTCGAATGGAGCACCTACAGTGTACTGCACCATTCGGCCGCGTGATCTTGTTCGAGGTCCTTTTGTGGCACAACAAACTTCGCACTTGCGGCACCAAGATTCGACGTCTTCAGGATAATTCACCCAGTAGAACCGCTCTTTAATTTTGGCCAAGGTTTTGTTGACCTTAAAATGACCTCCACTAGTTCCGTCGTGCATTTCCTGTAGTACGTCCGATTTTCTGCTACCAAGAACAACCAACTGACTGACTACGGTCTTGCCATCCGGACTCTCCCACGCTCTCTTCAGTAATCCATTTTCTATTTTAAGAGAGTGCCACTGGGCCCACAGCGCCTTCAGGTTTGGACTTTTACCAGCAATTTCTTGCCATTCTGGTCTCTTGTCGTCAGTCTTTGGAGAGAGGATGGGTCCAATATCTGGATCATTCATTTGTTCTTCTCGAAGGGTCTGTGTGGTCCAGCCATCGTTTATTTCTACCGACGTTCTCCGTACAGAAAGAAGTCCCTCACGCTGCTCAGTTCTTTGACAATGCCGACAATCTTCTTTACAAGGCCGTCTAGACAATGCGTCGGCATTTCCGTGAGACCTTCCTGGTCGATGTTCAATTTGAAAATCGTACTGCTGCAGGCGCTCTATTCATCTGGCTATTTGGCCTTCAGAGTTTTTCATCTGTAATAACCATTTCAAGGCTCCACGGTCAGTTCTAATCAGGAACCTTTTCCCATATAAGTAGCGATGGTAATGTTCGACTGCTTTAACGATGGCCAATAGCTCTTTTCTAGTGACACAATGGTTTCTTTCTGGCTTACTTAAAGTCTTACTGTAATACTCAATGACCTTCTCTTGCCCGTTTTGCCTTTGAGAGAGTACTGCAATTAGACTACAGTTACTTGCATCCGTGTCCAAAATAAACAGTCCGTCCTTTATAGGGTAAGCCAAGATTGGACTAGAACAGAGGGCAGCTTTAAGCCTTACAAACGCCTGACTGCAATCGTGGTTCCACAAGAACGGTGTTTTGTTTTCAGTTAATTTGTGCAGCAGTTTTGCGATGTCGGCGAATCCCTGTACAAATCTCCTGTAGTAAATACATAGTCCCAAAAAGCTTCTTACTTCGTGTTTGTCTCGGGGAACTGGCCAATCTTTAATGGCAGATATTTTACTTTGGCTAGTTTTAATGCCTTGTTCTGAGATAGTATGCCCCAAGTACTCGACTTGCTTTTGGAACAGGCTGCATTTCTTGTAGTTTAACTTCAGGTGAGCATTCCGTAACTTGTTGAAGATTTCTCTTAAATTCTTCAAATGCTCGTCGAAATCACGTCCCATAACAATTATGTCATCTAAGTATACCAAGCAAGTTTTCCAAGTCAGCCCCCTCAAGACAAGTTCCATTAGTCGCTCGAAAGTTGATGGAGCATTGCACAATCCAAAAGGCATAACAGTGAATTTGTATAGTCCAGAACCAGTAGAAAATGCAGTCTTTTCTTTGTCTTCGGGAGCAATCTTTACTTGCCAGTACCCACTTTTTAAATCTAGAGTGGAAAACCACTTTGATCCCGATAAAGTTGCTAAGGTGTCGTCTATACGTGGCAATGGGTAGCTGTCTTTCTTGGTCACATCATTAAGTTTCCTGTAGTCAACACAGAACCGCGTTGAACCATCTTTCTTCTTAGCAAGAACCACAGGCGACGACCATGGACTAGATGTTTCTTCTATGACGCCCTCCTTTAACATTTCATTCAGCAAACTGTTAACTTCCTGTTGTTTAGCCAGAGGGACCCTTCGTGGATGTTGTCGTATTGGCTGGGCATCTCCTGTGTTGATCTTATGGACAACCAAATCGGTTTGACTGTCGCTGCTCTTGAAGTTAAACATATCAGATTCATCCACAGCAAACCCTATAGCAGACTGAAGTGGTTCCTTTGACAGGTGACTCCACTGTCGCTTAAAAGCATCAATAACTTCTGGGGAAGCTTGGTTAGAAGATTTAATTTTGGATGTCTCTGCTTCGACACAATTGCATACCCATTGTACAGGCTCATAATTGGCAAGAACTGTTCCTTCTTTGAGCTTGATGGTCCTTTCTCCAATATTGGCAACTCGTACTGGCATAGTCTTCTTCGTGTCGGTCAAAGTTCGTGCTACCATGATTTCAGTCGTCAAATCCAGGTTAGGTTCTATAAGTCTTATGGACCACCCAGGATCATTTTCAGAACTCACTGTGATATTTTTTTCTGAATTTGGAGGAATTTTTACATTTTCTTCCACCAGTAGACGGACACTAGTTCCCACATTTCCATTGGTTAATGCAAACTCCTCATCTCCAAATGTGAGAATATTCCGTTTGTGATCATAGGAGAATTCATGTTTCTTGATGAGATCCATTCCCAAAATAAACTCGTCTTTGATCCTGGCAACCAACACTTTATGCCAAACTTCGAGTCTTTCTCCAATAATGATGGTGACATCGGCTTCTCCGTCTATAGGGCAAGACTCTCCAGTGACTGATTTTAACATAATAGGATTGGGCAATTGTTGTATGGTATATCCGACAAGTTTATCTGGCCTTACAATGGTCACATCTGCTCCTGTATCGATGGTAATCTGGATTTTCTGTCCCTTCATGCGTCCGGCCACTGTAAGACTTTTGCCACCCAAATTATTGACTTTAAAGATCCTGGGGGGTCTTAACGGGCCCGGTCAATTGCCCCCTTGCATTGACCGGAATTAGTTTTCCTGGGACTTAAGGCGTTCTTGGTCGCCGCTCGGTCTTCTAAACGACGGCGACGGACTTCTTGCCCTGTAACGGCAGTTACTCTTGATGTGACCCAGTCTGCCGCAGTTAAACATTTTATGCCCCGATTGTCTGTTGATCGAGGATTTCTTCCCAACAGGGCTTGTATATTGACTGCCATATCCTTAATCGTTTTATGTAAACTTGCCATGGATTCAGTCTTTGACGTATCCTCCTCGTCATCGCAAGTTGCCATTCGTACACGTGGAGAAGAACCAGATGACACTCGCGACGCCTCGAATTCCAGGGCCCGTACTAGTGCCTCGCTGATATCCTTGGGCTTAGCTAGACGTAAGTGGTATCTCATGTCACTATCGCGATCTCCCTCAATGAACCTTTCGGTGGCAAATTGCATTTGAAAAGATTCAGGGGCCGATGGATATGCCAGGTGAATGAGTCTGTCTATGTCCGCCTCAAATTCTTGTAAGGATTCACCTGACTTTTGCTGTCTCATCTTCAGCTGGGCTTGGAACACGGTTTCTTTGTGCTCATTTCCAAATCGTAGTTGCAGAGTGTGTACTAAAGCCGCATAGTTACTTTGATCCGCTGCCGACAGAGATTGGAGTAACTCAGTCGCTTTTCCACGAAGTGCTACCACTAATGATGTAGCTTTCTGGGGCTCGGACCAACCATTAGCTTTTGCAGCTGCCTCAAACTGAATTTTATAAATTTCCCATGCAGTAGTAGCGTCATAATCGGGAGGTTTAATTTTAGCGTTGGCTGTGCTAAAACTCTCTGTAGACACTTTGTCGTCCTCAAGTTGTTCCCGGAATTTCTTTTCTAGCTCGAGAACCCTCTGGTTGACAGCTTCGAGTCCTTCGTTAACGCCGTTAATGGATTCGTGAACGCCGTTAACGGATTCGTTGACGGATTGCATTATTCTTTCTTCCAATTGTTGCTCCCTAGCTGCGAGATGGTTCATTAATTCTTCTTTGAATTGTTGATGACGTCGCTCCTGTACTTGATCACGTTTTTCCTGCTCTTCCTTCTGTTGTTGATAACGTCGCTCCTGTACTTGATCACGTCTTTCTTGTTCTTCCTTCTGTTCGTTATAACGTTTCTCCTGTACTTGATTGCGTTTTTCCTGTTCTTCCCTCCGTTGTTGCATAAGGGACAGCAGGGCGGCAAGTTGATCCTCCATCGCTTGATGCTGGCTGCTAGTTACTGGCATAAACAGTAATGTCCGGCAATGAAGCACTCACTTACAGTTCAGTAATATTGGTCCTCAAATTCCCACTGGAATCGCACTTTTGACACCAATTGTTGCGAACTCAGGGTTCAAAAATTCCAGTGCAACGATTTAACACGAAAACACCATTTATTTATTCCACAAATACACTCGACTACTAAATAACTCACTACTTAACACTTTATAGCCTTTTATTATCGCTTCGTAACTTTAGCTTACTTACAGCTCGACCAAAATACGACTATTCCTTAACCGCCGCTCTATGCGCCTTTATATACAATTCTAAAATTACAGAAAAACCTAGAAAGTTCTTTATAAGAATTCTTGAATAATCTCACATAAAAAAAAAACGGTTGTAAACAAATGCCTTCTAGATTAAACCAGCCGAGCAATAAATCACTCGTGTCAGCCATGACGCAGCGCGGATAGGTCGCGAAGCTCCACCAACCAACACGCTCCCATGCGTTGCCCCGCCTCCCATGCGGCGTTGCTGCGAATCGTAACAATACTTTTGTTGGTGGCATCAATTACGATGACAGAAACTCTGTAACGTTCAGAAAAGCCTTAAGGGCTATTTACACTAGTTGCCACTAAGAAACGTGTTTTCTTTCAAATTTAAGTTTTATTTAAATTGAGTAGCACACAAGTGGATGACTGTTGCTTTTATGACACAAGTGGAAGACTGTTGCTTGTATTGCGGTAAAAACGGTAGCTTACTCAACATATTTTCAAGGTTGCATCACCTTTGGTTATACGGTGCCATCTATATTTTTGCAACTACAACCACTCTAAGTGATTTTTGTTACATAAATACTGCTCCTAAAGATGATTCGTTCCGAAAAACACTTTGTTTTTCAATTTTTGAGAAACGTAAATCCTATATAATCCCTTGTAACCTCTTCACTTTTTTCAATATTATTTTTCATTACCCCAACAAAATGAGACATATTGTCAAAACCAAACTATCATCATTGAAGAGCCTTTAAATAACTAAGACAGGAAATTGCAAATCGTTTTGCTGTGACTCCATAATTAAGTTTTTCTGTATTCTAGAAGTTTGAATAGAGAAATTTTTGTCAAAAACGGTCCTCACAGGAAGTGTAGTTCACTTATACTTACAAGTGAACTACACTTCCTGTGAGGAAGTGCAGTACACACTACGCTTGTATTCAGCGAAGTTGTATCCATTCTAAGTCGGACAGTAGAATCGAGAGTTTCCGAACGCAGTGAGGATATATAGAGCCGTGTGACAAACCCAAAAGTCTCGCGTCTTAACCGTAACTCCGGGGATACATGGGGTATAGGGCTCCCGATGGGTAGATTTCCTCATATGTGTAGAAGATAAATTTTGAAGTGTCTAATGTCGATAAGTTAAATAGGAAAATCTAGAAACCTTTAGTTCTAAACGGTGTCTAATTATAGATACCCTTAGTTAGACAATTGATGACGCCTAATGAGCGTGGTACGAAGGGAAAGGCATTATCCTTGGGCACTTTTAATCCTATCCCGCCAAAGGTGTCACTTTAATGCAGGGTGGTTAAAACAATGTCCAGAGATGATGTCAAAATGAGAGAAAAAAAATTATGTTTTGGTTTTGCTCTAGCTCTTATACTAGGCGAGCTACAAAAGTTTTTCTGTACCACATTTTTGCCAATTTGGGTGTACTTTTCTCATACTTCACCCTGTAGATTCCGCAAGTTTGCGGCAAAAAATAGATAATTCAGACGAGATAATTCAGAGAGGTAGCACACACAGGGGCCCTTAATCAGGCCAAAAACCAGGGGCCTAGCTTTGAATTTGAAATTTTAACGAATTTTTAAAGACTAAACTTGAAAATGCCATTTTGAGGTCCATTTTTGCCGAGACGATGCCTCCAACGACTGGATTTCTATCCCAGGGGATACCACGAAAAATTTATTTTTCGACACCAAGAAACCTCTTTTTCGCTAGGATGTCGCCAAATGGTCCTAATTGAATTTCAAAACGAACTCTGCATATTTTTCAAATTTTAACAAATTGTCCGTTAGTTCCGGCAATTGACGCTACCATCTTCGGGTAAAGCGTGCGCTGCGATCGGAGTTTTCGACTCCGGAAATTTCTCTTAGACAGATCAAACTTTAAATACTTAGACCAAGGAAAATAGGCGGAAAAGCGTGGAAAAAAGTATGGCAGGTGAAAATTTGATATTTCTAGGAAGATTATTGGAAAATACCCAGTCCCGGAAAACGTTTTCACAAAGACTGGTCGATTTGAAAATTTCGTGTCGGGATTCATGATGGCTGATGACGTCGAGGCCCGACCACGCGGTTAATAGTTTGTTCAATACATTTTAACAATCCATACCCCATTCCCATACCTTGTGCAATGCTTTTTAAATGAGAGGAATATAGAAAAGATTATGTTTAGGGTACTATTCGTCAATGCAATGCAAAAACGACGAATGTACATATCTATTGTTCAACACATTCGTGGTTTTCGCATTGGACCGAACCTAGAGGTATTTACAATAAAAAGCGGACAAAATTATAATTAACATAGTATAGTTTTTATTTTAAAATTTCTCATTGATTTTTCTGATGTAAAACATAAGATAGATATTTTCAGTCTTAACAATGTGTAATATTTGATTTACATGATTAGGTGCAGGGTGTCCTCTTATACATTCTTCCAGATTATAGCTTTTCTGTTTACTACATAATAAAAAATGTTTTACATAAAAGGCTCTTTAGAATAATTGTAACACTCTATCAAACCTACAGGATGTCTAAAAAGGCGTGAGAGTTTAAGCGTTTGTTTTATATCATGGAATACCCTATATCATTCTGCTCCTTTGCAGCAAGATTTCAAGAACCTTCAAAATATGTAAAATGAAGTTTTCACGTGTTTTTTTTTGCATTACGCCTTAATTACTGATTTAGTTCACAATGACAAGTGGTAATTAATTACAATCAAATGTGGTAAATGTTTATATATATATCGATATACAATTATTTACTATTATATACTATCATATCGAACAAGCAGATGAAATAAGAGCGAGAGAGAGTGAGTAATTATTCTAAATTTCACAGTGTTTTATTTTAATTAATGATTATGGAAACTGGGTGAGTACAGGGTTGGATAGCATTTGGAACAGCAACAGTTGGTACAGAGTAGACAGATTCTGGCAAGTTTAGGTACTATAAGAGTTAGAAAAAATACAAAAGTTGGTGGATTTCTCCTAAATTGTCAGAAAATGTCATTAAAAAAACACAAAAGAACTTTGCAACGTTACTGAAATATACAAAGTTGCTATTTGTTAATAGAACACTCTGTACGTTTTTCCAAAACTTGAAAGATTTTTTTCTAATTCTAAATACACATCAATGGATGACATTTATTGGTTCACCCATTTACGAGTTATTTGCATTTAAAAATCTAGATTATATTATATTTACTACTTACAAGAAACTACGACATCCCATTTCCGTTAACGAAAGTTTTATTTTTGAATAATAAAATTTTTTAAATTCAAATAATTGAAAAATGGCTGAACCATTGAATTTTAAATATTATAGAATTATAAATTAATCACTTTATGAACAGATATACTTACAGGGTGTTGCATTAAAAATGTATTATCTACGTAAATTTTAGTAATATTGCGACACTGTTTTGTTTCTTTGGACAATATTTCCTGCCAATTTCTACAAAAAAGTTTTTTCTTTCTTTTTTAAATAAACTTGCTAGTAGAGAAACTCAACTGTCTAAATAATATACGGACCAATTGAACCCTGTACAGAATCAATCAAAAATAAAATGCGGATTTTCATTGTTATTCGTCATATTATCATATTAATCCTCATTGAGAAACTCGTTGTCCTCATTCCAAAGTTGATCTTCAGCTGCTGATAACCACATTTTGATTGTTTCTTTAGAAAAATGTTCTTTAGAAAGATATTGAAATGGCAATATTGGATCAGATAATAATAATCTATTGTACACGTCAGTATTTGATGGTTTTCTTGAAAACCTTTCCCGAAATAGTTTGAATAATTTATTTCGGTACTATGCAGCCTCTGCGGAAAGCTGTCCTTATATATTGGAAAACGTGGGGACTCAATAATTATGTTCCCGTGTATTAAAATTTTAAGTACTGTTGGTGGCATAGGATACTAATTGTACAAATGTACATAAAGCTCTACAGTTTCCTTGCAAATCTTTGAAATAATGATTAATTCTATGACCACATTGTTTCTAAAATAATGCCGTACTCTTAGGTCAGCGGTTATTAAAGTTACGCTCTATATCTGAATATTGTAGACGCAACTTTCAATTGCTTGCCGTAGAAAAACCGCAAATATCCCCTACTTTTTTTAATGGGACATTGAAATGGATACTTCAAACTTTAATTTAAAGTTAAAATCACACTTTGATATTTCTTGAAAGTGTACTAGAAGACCATAAGTATAATAATCTTTTTTTTTTATTTTCAAATGCAGAAAGCCTCACACAGCGATATGTAATATAGCTAGCTAAACTTGAGTAAAAAAACGATCAAAGTGGACAAATGGACGTAACACTAACGTAGCAATAACATCCCACAAAAATACTGCTGAATTACTTAATGTCAACTACATCGTAATATCTTAAAATTTGAGGTAAACTTGAATGCCTATAATACGAGCTGGAGAGCTGATCGCCATGCTCCCTTTTGTAAAATTCGCTAAAAATGACATTTCTAAAAATCCAAGAAGGCCGGCTTATAACATTTGGTTTTATGCCGATATCGGTTTGAGCTAGAAAGCTGAAATTTGATATATTGCTACCTAATGGGAAGGACTAGAGGCCTCTAAGGTCCTAAACTTTGTCGCGGGCACCAAAGGTTCTATTCTGGAAACTTTTTAAATTTATTGACACTTTTTGCAACATTTTAGTTATTTTTGCTAAAGCGCCCTAAAACCAAATGTATCCGCCGGCGACGTTTTGAATTTTTGCTTATTATACGCCATCATTATGGTATTCTCTTTTATTACAAATATTGCTTTATAAATGTGCCACGCCCAAACAATCAGGTTTTCGTATATGACTGAGAAAATAGCTTTAACGAAGACCATTCGACTGGCACTAACTGTTCGATTTTATCGTTTTTAGCTTCCGAGATTTAACTGATTAAATTTCTCATTGATAGGGGTAAAGTAACATTTGCCATTTAATAGCAAACGCATTTATGATATTAGATGTCTCAACTAAGTGTGAGTCATCTCAAATGCTGCTGAAAACGTTAATTACCAATTTGCTTAGTTTAATAACAGTCTTATAAGAAGTGAAAAACTGTTAAAATTGTATGAAAATTACCTTATGTTTTAATTTGATCGAACATTATGCCTACTAAATTAAAAACTTGGAACAATAAATTCAGCAGGTATTTTGTGGTCGTGAATGCTCTATTCACTGGTGTCGATAGCATAGATAGAGGTCTTAAAAGTCGATAAAAAGTGGAAAAAATACCTTTTAGGCGCCATTTTGAAGGGGAAGAAAGTTACTGAAAAATCAAATTTTGCATAATTATTACCCCATATTTATGTCCCCTCTTTCACATGAGACTATTTTTGATAAAATACAAGACAAATGATTTCGGCCGAAAATTTTGACGACCTGTTTATCTTGGTTTTTCGATATGCAGATTAATATGATGCATAAAGAGGCCATTGAGGACTATCAGATACATAAATCAGAAATAAGCTGCCTTTCAAGGTTTTCGAGAAAATTGAAAAAAAAGTGCACAATTTGTACCTTATTTTTGAGCCACTCGTGCTCAGTTACTGTTCTAGACAGACATTCGAAAATAGACTCCTCGTGTAGCTCTATTATTCTACTTCCTTACCTTTTCTTAAAGCTTCTTTCTTTCTAAATCTTCATCAAAACGAGATATCAGGTGTTGAAGGCCGCAATGCATTATTTTGATCTCAAAATTGAGGTTTTTGGGCCTATTTGAGAGCCTCATATGCTTAACCTAGAAATAGCGACTTTTCCCATATAAATCAATAGTAATCGATTTGCTTCGTGGGTTCTAGTAGTTTTATGATACATGGGGCATAGATTTACGATAGTACAGAGTGTCTCAAAATTGGGTGGTTATATTTAAAAATAAAGATGGCGTTGATTTCCGTTATAACAAAAATTCCAGCCATTTCAAAACATATTTTAGGTGAGTGGCGTCAACTGACTATTGAGAACACCAATGTTTTGTTTACCAATTTTTTTTCCATGACCAATCGATGCATATTCCGGCGCAGCCTACACTGGGTGAGATTTTTCGATGTTTATTGAAGGGATCTCGGAAACTAGCAGAGTTACAATGATAATAATAATAATAATACTCTTTATTTTCAGATTGCGTTAAAAAATAAGTACATACTTGAAACACAAAAAAGAAGGCGTCATTAAACTGGATTACAAAAATACATTAACCCCTACATTTTTACAAAATTGCCATTCAGATAGTCCTTAATTGAATAGGGTTCCAAATCTAAAAGCAGTTTTCTAACACGAATTTTGAACGTTTTCTGACTGTCTAGTAATTTAATTTCATTTGGAAGCCTATAAAAAAGTTTTATACACATATACTGCGGACTATTTTCCGTCAATGTTAAACGATGTATTGGATACCTGATATCTAGTGTCCTGGTATTATACTCATGAGTACAGGACAATTGTTGATTAAAACTCACTCGATTCTTATGAAAGGATATTAAGCATTCATAAATATAAACACCAAATACAATAAGTATCTTACCCTTTCTAAAAATGCCTCTACAAACTTTCTCTGAAATGCATTCTTTTCATTGTCCTTAAAACACGCTTTTGCACCACGAATATCTTTGGCACCCCGCTGTCCCTGCTCCAAAAAATTGTTCCATATCTCAAAATCGACGCAAAGTTTGCAAAATACAGCATCCTTTGTGACTTCTCACATGTATATCGTCCAGTCGCTTGCATCCCATAGCAGACCCTACCCACCACCAAATCTATGTGATCCAACCAATCCAAATGTTCATCTATATTTAAGCCTAGAAAACGAATCAGTTTGAAAACTGGAATATCGTCATGACTCACTCTAACACGAAGTACGTTGTTAACGTCACTTTGTTTTGTCTCAAACATTATGATGTTAGTTTTTCCTTTATTTACAACGAGTTTGTTTTCTGAGAACAATTCATTCGCTTTTTGAAAGAGGCGTGGTCCTCTCGTTGCCAAATCCGAAGCGTCCTTACTATAAACAACTAGGTTGGTGCCATCCGCATAACAAGTCACACTATCACAGCGCGGATCAACTGTGCAATGCAAATCATTCAAAAACACCACAAAAAGGAACGGACTAAGGATATGGTCCGTTCTTCCCACCTGGGCAATTCCCACATGACTACGCCCAACTCCGAAGTGCATGTGCCGCTCTGATTTGTTATCCTTACTCTTTGCTGTTTTTCACCCAAATAAGGACTTAACAAACGAAAAATGCATTTCCTCTTATACCATGCAGTTCCAATTTCCGAAGCAACATACCCCTCAACTCAATCATGTGCCCTCGACAAATCGAAACCAAGGCCCAAAGCTGGATAGCTTCCCTCCAGGCACTCCAGCACTGTGCCCACAAACTGAAACAGTGCTGTCTCAGTGGACTTCCCTTCTACATATCCATGCTGGTGACAATTGTGTGTGTGACTTTTTAAAGTAAGTATTTTGCACTTTTTAAAGAAATTTGCAACCTGATCACACAATGCCAATTCAAAGAGCTTAGAGAACCCCGGCAACAGACTTATAGGTCTATAGCTGTCCATCTTCTCTTGATCTCCTTTTTTGAACAGAGGCTTTATGAGAGCCGTTTTAAGTTGATCAGGAAAGATGCCGTATTTAAAAGCATTACTCATCAAGAAACTTAGCACATCCTGTATGTAACGGACCACCCTTTTTATTAAACTACTTGGGATCTCATCCACGCCGCTGGAATGCCTGTTTTTAAGCCCATGAGCAAGTTGACAGATTTCTTTTGGGGACACTCTATTTAAAAAGATTGATTTAATATTAGATTGTATGCCACACGGGAAGGTTCGTCCTTTAATGTCTTCGTCATTTCTGAGACTGTCGAGAGCAAATAATTATTGAAACCATTGGATACGACTTTTGGATCTCCTGATATAGCAAAATTAGCATTTTTCTTTCTTCCTGTAATTTTATTACAGATCGTCCACAAGCACCTCGTCTTGTTGTTAGAAAATCTTAATCTAATGCTGTAGCTTTCCGACCGTAGCGCTGCGAATATAAAAGCATATTCTTTTTTTACTTCTTTGTATTGTACCTGATAACCTTTATTGTGCCTTGAAAGATTTAGCAAAATATCCAATCTATTTTTGCACTTTATCGATTCATTCTCTCTATAAAATTTAGTTGCTTTGTTATTATTTACTAGCTTTAAAGAAAAAACCTCATTAAAACAAGTCAAGTAAGTGTCCATAAAAGTGTTTCATTGCTTATTTATATCTGAAACCGAAACCAATGTTTCATAAACCTCGGCCCAGTCCTGCTCTTTAATCCTATCAATAAAATCTTGAGTGGCCTTGTTTAAGAAATCCTTTTGAATTAAGCTTTCCTTGTGCAGTCCCTTTTATAATAAAAATCTATTTTTTGACCAGTATGGTCAGAAATAAAGCTACTGAAAACCACAGTCCTAACATACTCACTATTTACAAAAATGTTGTCTATACAGTTAGTTGTGTTCTCAGTTATTCTTGTATTCTGTGTTATTGTTTGCGTGAAAGTGAAAGACTTCATATAGACATCAGACTATTTTTATCATCATTGTCCTTTACCAATTCAATATTGAAATCGCCTGCAATTACAATTTTTTTACTTTCACTAACAATATTATATAGAATATTCTCCATCAAAAATCATCCCAATCACTCAAAAATTAGCTCACTTTACCTGAGGGAGGTTTCTAATCCGAGAGGCCCACCAATGGTGTTCCATCTAGTTTCACATTCTATGGCTGCACATTCAATGTTCTTTTTCACTGATAGCTGATTAATTCTGTGACTTGGTTTGTAACTAACCGTCTTATGTAAATACGCCGCACTACCTCCGAGTTCACCAAGCTCCCTACAGAAGGCGTTACCTAACTGGAAATCTTCTAGGGCCAACATATTTAATTGATTATTTAATAAGTTATTAACACTATCTACACTATTTCCAAAGGACTGAACGTTTTGGTGTATGATGCTAAAAAGCATAACTTTAGTCCCCCTATTTATAGTCTCCACCTCCTTCCGATTTCCACTTGGAGTGCTCTCCATTATTTGGTACTGAGTGATTGAGATCACTCATCTTAAGTTTTTTGAAATTTGGGCTGCTTCACTGCAATCTTTTCCTTCATGTTGTCCACCACACTTATGGCAGCCCTGAGTTTCTTTACAATACTTCGCTACATGACCAAAACCACTACATCTGAAGCACATTGCCATGTTTATGTATTCCACTACATGGACCTTTAGTAGGTTGAAAAAGATAGTGCCTTTCTTAATATATCATTTGGCGATTTGTGGTGGCGCTTGCAGGATCCAGTTCTGTTTCTTATCTTTACGACACTGCTTTCTTGTTATTCGGTTAAATGGAAAAAGAATTGCAGTTTTAGGCGATCAATTCAAAATCACTTCTTTTTTTTGTAAACATTCATGGCTTACTAGGTATTCAGCAAAAAAAATATATTTTGACTGGTTTCTTTAAATCGATCTAGCTGAGTTATTACTAGCTCTTGTGAAATGATGTGAATACAAAAGTTGTAGAGAATTTTTGTTGGAACAAGATAGGCTGAACAGATTTTTTCTGACAGCTGTCATTTTTAAATTACGTTAGAACCTGTAGAGAAAAATCTCGTACCTGAAGTATGTCGTAAAACTCGCTTCCAGTCCGCATTTAGAAACATCAGGAAACGTCAGAACGAAATTCCACCTCTTTATTGCATCTGCACAATAACATTGATTAAGATGAATTAGGGCTGACTTTGCGTTACCGCTCCCTGATTGGTTGGATTGGATTTAACGCTGGACATAACGCCAACCTATTACTAACTAGGTCGGATTGATTTTGAACTTAAAGACGTTTTGGTATAGATTTTAATGCTGATTTAGAGTGGTTTGCCATTTTTTTTTTGTCTTAAAATGTGCAGATTCAAGGAAAGAATATTATGGGGTTTTCATCGCACTTCTGACGAAAAGTGGTTTTAAGTGGTTTAGATGTATACGTATTCTGTAGCACAACGTTAACACTTTTTACAAGTGTAGTTAATGTTTTATCTATATTTAATCTCTGGATAGATTAAGGCAATTTTGGTTCTGTGAACACCTACGTGGCTGTCCAAATATATAATCAAGCGATTCTGAAAGTGACAATGAAGATTTGCCTAAAGAATATCGGTTTAATCTGAGTCTGAGCCCAAACTATACATACAACCATTGCCTATATACATCTAGTCAGACAATCTAACGCTCCCAAATTCTGTACGCTTAAACGACTCAGAATACGTACGCGACATCTGGTATCTGCGACGGTACTTAAAATAGAGGTATGCCAGTTCAGATTTGAAAATTTTGGGAAGGAATCTGTAATCTCGCCTTGGCCGTATCGATTTTTCCGTAGTTCGTTAAAACATCCTAAATCCCATGTTTAGCCCGAGTTAGAAAATATGTAAATATGGTACCTACATATCATTATTCGAATGGTTGAACCAGGGATGGACTTACTTTAGAGATCTACCATAAGTGTTATTCGAAAAAGAAAATACTTATTTGTCTTGAAATAACGTGAAATATTTTTCCAATTTTTCTTTTTTTATAATTTTATCTTATTAACGTCAAGGGAAAAAATAAATCCTCAAACAAACAACTCAATCTACCTAAACTCCTCTACATTTTTAATTATTGACATTATGTATCTTTTTTTTTGGCTTAATCCAGAGACCTAATATCATCTATTTTTTTTACAAACAGTGAAAAAATATCATATTAGCGTGTAAAGTCATGAATTACAAACGAGATTACAATATTTTGCCATCGCGGTCGAGCTAATTATAATATTAGAAAACGAATTCAAAAGTGAAGTAATAAGGTGAAAATATGTGATTTTGAACAATAATCACGAACATATTTTTGGTATTACACAGGTATAAAAATTAGAGTTTCAAATTTTGATATAGTTAATTACGCATTATTTCTATATTTACGGAAACTATTGCCAACTGAACTCTTGTAGTGTAACCATAGGTGTTACAAAAGGCTAACTAAAATGATTTGCAGAAGATATCTTAATTATATTAAAAAGTTTCCACATAGCAAATTGATATCCACTGGATATTCAATGGACATACAGTTGTGGACATGGATATCCTCAATGATATCCAAAGAATATCCATTGGACAACCACCCTATATCCATTGTACATCCAATTTGTCGCCCGATCCAACATCTAATAGACTTCCATTATGTATTTTCAAAAAATACTACTGATATCCATTGCACATCCAACTAACATCATTGTACATCCAATCCAACTAACCTGAACATTCAGTAGACAACCGTTGGACGTCCATGAAAATACGGAACTTGACATTCGCTTTTTTTAGTTCTGCTATATTAATGGTTATAATCAATTATACACATTGATTGAGATATGCTAGCTTTGAATCAGAATATAGTACCACATTAAAAAAAAAGAAAAATTCTTTATCTCATAGTCTTATGCTAGCAAAATTAGGAAATTTTTCAATCAATAATTTTTGTTGGCTTTTTGAATGATGTTCAGGTTGAGTTCTTGCTCTAAAAGAGCAATCAGTACGTTTTGCCATATTATTGCAATCAAGAAAAAACATAGTTCGGTTAAAGTTGTCTTCTATTGAAGATTTAGGGCATGAATAGTAAACACGTTGGATATTTAATTCAAAAACAAGGGACAAAAACAAGATCGAAAATAAGGACTTTGCTGGAAAATCTCCTATCAACATTTAAACATTAAAATCTACAGAAATTTCATTAAAGGAAATTCGGATATTTAACTGTTGACAGTCCGTTAAAAAATCCACTAAAAGAACATCAGAATTATCTGGTTTTTCAAATCCGTGGTAGATTCCTATCAAAAATCCTCATTTTCTACTTTTTTATTGACTTTATACAACATAAAAGTAGACAAAATTGACTACCAGAGCTTTTGCTTAGAGGCAAACCATCAATATTGATGAAAGCGTTCAAAATGTAAGTTTTCATATGTTTCATATTTAGTTTCCATTTGAAATATATGGATTTACTTCAAACTTTTTGGATTGAGGGAGTGTCGAGAGTCATGTCCAAATTATGACTAAAAATATGGATATTAATCATATCTTCTAATTTGTTGTATTTGGTATAGTTACATTTTTGGTACAAAATAAGTGAAATTTGACTGAAAACATCTCAAAATGCAAGTTTTATGTTTTTCTAAAAAGTGAGAATTAGAGCCAAAAATCAGTTAGAAACCATTTAATTAGTTTAGAAATGTGTGTATATATATATATATATATATATATATTCATTTATAATTTCATTGATACGAGATGGTGGGTAATAATTGTAAATTGAAGATGTGGAGTGACAGGTAATTGACCAAAAGGGGCTGAATCTCAAGGTTTCATGTTTCAATTGGTTTTAAAAAACCCGTCTGTGAAACGAACAATCAATAAATCAAGGAAAGATATAGATTTCTTCTTTTCTATTTCCATTTTAAATTTTACTCTGGGGTTGAACCAGTTGAAATTTATTTTTTCTACAAACGTCAAATAATGACGCATTTTATGCTTTCATTAGGCAAACGAGAACCTAACCATTTTTGAGGATCAGAATGTGAGTTCACTTTTCCGCGCGTTACCCTGGACAGCAAGCGAAAAAGATTTTATCGCTTGCTGTCAATAGCAACTACCACCACTCAACCAATTATTAAAAACGTCATTGTCACCTTGATTTAAATTTTTAGATTGTGTCTTCAGTTATGCTCAGGTGTGATTCACATTATTTGACATGATTCACATTATTTGAAATTGATCGTTGCTCGTTTGATCGTTGAAAAAACATTGTATGCATTACGAGCAAAAAGTAACTTTTTTGCTCTCGAGTGATTGCCGCTCTCCGCTCCGCGTCGAGCGGCAAACTTCACTCTCCGAGCAAAAAAGTTGTACTTTTCGCTCTTAATACATAAATAACTAAATAATTGGTCTACTTAATCCCCAGGATAAGCTAAAATGTTTTCATTCACATATAGTTTATGGAAAATTATAATGAAAATTTAAATTGAAAAAAACCTCGGCCATGGAATTAGAACAGTACAGTAACTAAACAAAATGCAAATTTAGTACTTGAAACTAAAAATGAAAGTTTACATGTTTTTGAAGAAATTAAATTTTATAACAAAATCAGGCAAAACTGATTAAACTCTTCTAAATATTTTGTTGTTTTTGGCAAATAACATTTTTGGTCCAAAATATGTGAAAGTTGACTGGTGACAGACCGTTATATAATCCACTAAAAGAATATCAGAATTATCTGGTTTTTCAAATCCGTGGTAGATTCGGGATTCCTATCAAAAAACCTCATTTTCCACTTTTTTATTGACTCTATACAAAATAAAAGTAGACAAAATTGACTACCAGAGCTTTTGCTTAGAGGCAAACCATCAATATTGATTTCTAAATTGATTGAATCAGAATCTGTAATTAATATTTTATGTTTTTTGAACAGATAAAAAATGTTTGATTTTCCACCAAAGTAAACAAAATTATTTGATGTTTGTAGAGTAAAAAAAATGCAAATGTAGAGTTTTTGAAAACAAAATAGATTAATGATATGGCGAAAAGTGGTTAAACATCACATAAATCGTCAAAAACTGCAAGTTTTCATATTTCAGGAGAAATTAAATTTTATGTCAAAGGCAGGCAAAACTGATTACATCTTGTAATTTGTTGTTTTTGTTTTGGTAGTTACATTTTTGGTCCAAAATAGAAGAATTAGGTAGGGCCAAAAATCACAAACAACCCAAAACTACAAAAAGATGCAAATTTGGAGTTTTTGAAAAAAAAGGAGATTAAGATCAGAGCGAAAATTGGTAAAAATGACTCAAAGTATCCAAAAATGTAAGTTTTCATGTTTTTGAAGAAATTCTTTTTTATGATAAAATCAGGCAAAACTGATCATATCTTCTAATTTGTTGTTTTTGGTAAAGTTACATTTTTGTTCCAAAATACCTGCAGTGTCCTTACAGCCTGCAGTCCAGTAAGGATTCCTATAAGGTCTCCCAAGTACTGTCGGCTTCTCCCAAGAAGCCACAAAACCTTGGATCTATTTGGATTAGGGTAGATTCCCTTGGTCTGTCTACATATTCCTGACTGTGTCCAGTATGTCCTTGTACTATCCGATGCCCACTATGTCAGACTATGAGAGACGTACCCTTTACTAGAGTTACTCATTTTGTTTCTGCCAATGTCTCTAGAGCATCCCTGCACTCCTGAACAAGCTTTGAACTCGTTCTGCTCCTGCAGATGGTTCGCAGATCCGCCTGACTGTCGGAGTAGATGTAGATGTCTTGCTCTGCTCCCCGTTTGATTTCTGTTCGTATGGCCATCTCGAGTATTGCAAAAGCCTCCACCTGGAAAACCGTCGTGTAGCTTCCCAAGGCGAAGCCCTCGTCTTCTGCATGCCTTGCATTGTATAATACTGCTCCTGACGACTATGCATTAGCCATTCTTGATCCATCTGTATACCATACCTGATTATTCTCAGAAGGTTGCTGAAGCACCTCTTCTTGGAATTCGTCCCTTGTTGAGATGTTTATCCCAAATGGCTTTTTCAGTCTCAGCTAATTGCGTGGGCGCCCCTCCTGCGTCCTCCTGCAGGACGCCATCGCCTCCCTCTTACACATAGAAGTAACTACCTAGAATTATATTTGACTTGTTTAAAACTAAAGTTAATGAAAACATACCCCGTGTTCATTAGAAAAAGTCTTCTGAATTTTTGACTGAAAGGGATGACATAATCAAAGTAAATGTACTTTTGTTCCTTCATCCTTTTATTTTTTTCTTCTATTGGCGGGATGACGTTTTCAACCATTATTTTGCTACTACACCATAATAAAGAATATCGCATCTCTTATCTTTTGACATAATAATGTACTACAGGCAATTTAAAAAAAAAAGAATCTCCAAACTGAAAATGGGAAAATTACAGGAGGTAGTTTGTTACTCTGAATATGGTATTTACAGTTTCCTACAAATTTTAAAAATTCGCATGCGGATAATTTAAGATAGGCGATGCTCGATTTTGAAATAATTATTTATTTTTGCATCTGAATTGAAAAATGCTACTTTAGTAGACAAGATCGAAGTTGGTTGAGAAAGCTCAAGGCAAGCTCGAAGTAATTTCTTTTTCAGTTCACTGTGTATTTTGTTCTCAGCCATTACAATCAAGTTTCGCAAATAATATAGAGACGAACAAATAGGTCATGAGGAATTACTATACAGCACATCTAGATAACAACTAATTTATTACGTCTAAACATGATACGCGCATTTTCGCTGGTCCAAAAACCATCACGATTTTCAACCTTGAATTGCAATTGAGATATAGAGATCGACAACAAACAGAATTTCATGTAGGTCTTGATAAAAGTATAGTATACAGGCTAAATAGTAAAAAATATGTGTAAAATCTGAACTTCATTTAAGTAGCCACATAGCCACAAAATTTCATAGATTTGTCTACATATTCCTGATGCGACCTGGTGGCCTGTTCTTTTCACTCCTGCCAAATTTAACCCACAGTATGTCCTGTCCACCGCTGGCACCAAACAACTGATTACTATCATATTCTGATTATCGTAGTAAAAGTTAAAGCAGGACGTGGGCTCCCACTGTAACGACCAAAAAACTTCGACTAGACAAACTAGAGTTACAATGTAAGAGGTTCCATAAGAACTCGAAGAATCAACAGTGATAGGAAAAGGCGTTTCCAAGAAGAAAGTAGTCGAACAGTGATTTATCAAGAAAACCAAAAGAGAAAATTAAAAAAACAACTAAAATTGTCGCTGTGGAAGAAGGAAAGAAATCTCAAATTACAGTTGTCATATAGGAAACTCTACAGGTCAGAATTGAAGAACTCACAGAATAAATTGAACAAGCAATAGTGTTTGAAGAGGGCGTCTCCAAGAAGACAGTAGTGAAAAAACGCATCGTCAAGAAACACAAAGAAAACAAAGAGGAGAAAACTAAAACAAGACTTGTTAAACAAGGAGGCAAAAAATCTCAGACAACGTTTACTCCTGAGGAAACCATCACCATAACAGAAGATCGGTGATATCGATGATAAAGCCGAAATTGAGAAAACCAAAACAACGATTACCATTTAGGATGTCCAAGTCGACCTCTGAAGAATTCTGATTATCATAGTAAAAGCCAACGCAGAACCTGGAGTCCCACTGGATTGATAAAAAATCTGGACTTACCCTATTCTATTATTCTCCATGGCACTTCCATCCAATCCATATTTGCCCATTAAGATAACCATTCGATTTGGAGCCCCTCCAAAATCATCCAGTAATTACGCCATAGAGGAGACGATGGGCATATTACCTATTCACAAAATTTTGGCGTCTCGTCAGCAATGGAAGTTTGACTTTGACGTTGTTCGCCAATCACCTTGACATGAGCAAAAGGGAGATGGATAAAACAAAAATGGACCATTTCATGGCTATTAAGATTCCAAAAAATCCTGAGTGAGTAGGTAATATGTCCTTGGATAGCCGCCTCCAACCTTGATCTCCTTTCGATGGTCTCGGAAAGATGCTGGGTCCTTACGATTCTCGAACGCCTATTTGATCCAATTTACCAGCCATGTTAAGGTTTATCAAATGCTTCCTCAATATGTAAAAGTAGTGCCAACCACACTTTTTTCTTCGAATATGCTTTCTCTATTATATGCACCAATGACCTAGAAGATATGGACAGAGCCAGCAAACGCCAATACTTCCGTAAAAATGATCCCATTTTTTAGAAGAGCACTCTTAAGATATCCACGACGTAATGTTGTTGTCGTCAGTGCACGTCACACAAGTGTCATAGCAACTTACAGCCCAACCGGAGGATATTGATTGTGTCCATAGTTTTTGGTTTCTGTTGGTATGAAAGTTAAGTTTTAGAAAACCTTAGAGTTAGTTCAGCTAAGGCCTAGAAGCCCTATCGCTCTAGATAGGAGATAGATATAAGTTCGATATTGGATTGAATTGGAAGTAAAAAGTGTTAAAAATAATGACAGTGACAACTAATTTGCAATAGTTTGACGTAACCGAGACAGTGGATATCGTCAACAGTTTATGGTTCCCACTGCTGAAGAAGGGGCAAAACTGTAAAACAGAAGGGGGTCTGCAGATTAGCTCGATGATATGCACCATAGCGTAAAGAATCAACAATTTTGGTGTTTTTTGTCGATATCATTTTACTGTAGGCATGTTAACCGACCACATTAAAGGTCTGTCTCCACAAAATTATCTCTGTGACAATCTTTTTGTAATTGACAACAAATTTTACTTCATTGATAAGATAAAAATACAATTATTAGCCTCTTACGAAAACGAGATAACGACCATGTAGCTTACAATCCACTTAATAATTACTAATAGTTAACAATTGAAAATCATTATGACTTTGATATAACGAAAGCCAAACAATAATCATTGAAATCGGATGTTTTAAGTTTTAGTGTTTATCACGTAGCCTAACAATATAGTTGCCAGCAAGCAAACTGAAGCTAAAACACATGTCGGTAAAAGACAAACTTGAGGCCACACTTACGCGTGTAGCGGATAGTCTAGGAATAACTAACTATGACCTCACACTGGATGAAACTGCCCTACGAGGCGAAGGGTTCCTCAGCGAATTTTACACTGGAAGCGTTAGGAATAAGGACACAGGAGAGGTGACAGAGGCATATATTAAATATCCCCCACAAGGAAATACATCGATGAAGGAGAATGTTTTTAGAAACGAACAGAGGTACTATTCTACGATATATCCAGAACTTCAAAAATTCCAAAAAGAGAAGAATGTTAAAATACCTTTTGACAAAATTCCGAAATACTATTGTGGTGATGGTGAACCAGATAAGGCTAACATTGTTCTAGAAAATTTAAAACTACAGGGATACGTTCTTTGGGATAAAACCAAATTCATCAATGAAGAACACCTAATTGCGATTTTTAAAACCTACGGCAAGTACCATGCATTGACATTTGCCTTCAAAGACCAGAACCAAGAAAGATGCAGAGAAATCGTCGAGGGTGTAAGTGATATATTTTTGTCAATGTTTAAGGAGGAAACTGTAATTTCAGCCTTGCAAAAGCTTTTGGAAGTTAGCCATGATATAATTAAGAAAATCGACGAGAAAAAAGCAAAAAAACTGGTTCCCTTGATTGAAGATACAAAAGCTTTTTGTCTCAAAGGAATCGTCTACGAAGGAAAGTATTCTGCAATAACTCACGGAGATTGCTGGTCGAATAATATGATGTTTAAATATGATGTAAGTAGGTAATGACGTTTCTATTATCCAACTTACCATATTTACATATACAAGCTGTTCGGGAATTGTGATGTCAAATTATTATCCGCCACTGTAGTAAATTTGGTTGTTAAGAAATCAGAGACTACTGAAAGCATATATAAGCCAATAAATGTTATGCTGAAACAATTTTAACTTTTTGTTTCAGAAAAACGGGAAAATAGAGGATCTCCGCCTAGTAGACCACCAACTCGTAAGAGACTCCACGCCTGTTCACGACCTTTCTTACTTCTTCTATGCAGGAGCCTCAAACGACGATTTCAAGAAACTGAATCACTTCCTAGAAATCTACTACGAGTCATTTTGCAGTTTTGCTAGAGAACTTGGTAGTGATCCAGATAAAATTTTGCCTTTCGAAGCCTTGAAAGCTGATTGGAAGGAGTACAGTCTCTTGGGCATCAAAATGTCACTGTTTGTGTGGCAAGCTAAATTGATGACGAAAGAGCAAGTTGCAGGGGTTAGTAGTGAGAAAGAAATGGACAATATAAAGGACAGCTTTCATAAAATAACGGAAAGTGATGAATTTAAAAAGTTATCTACGGATATATTATTGCACGCCATTGATTATGGTATTATTTAGATTTGTAATTTTATCTTAAGAAAAATGTTTTAAACGTTAGAGAAAATAAAGCAAATCATTTATCAGAGCTTTACTTTTTACCCACAATTTAAGATTATGATCATAACACAACAACTAGAACGTTTCGAAAATTTACTTTTCACACCCACATAGCATTCAATAGATATTCGTTATCCACTGTATATCCAATGTCGATTTGTGAGGTCCACTGGATATCCATGCAGCATCCAAAAGCGGATATAAAAATTACGTGAGCGGAATTGCCTCTTTGGAGGATATCCACTGGATATCCTATGAATATCCAGAGTTGGACAAAGTATAGTAGATGTAATCATCCGCTATTAGTTTTTTTTTTGGAATAAAAATTGTTAAAAGTTTTTAATTCATCAACAAAATTTAATAAATAAAAAAATTTCTTGAATTGCTTGCATCAGCTAGAAGTGCTAAAATGTGTGTTCTTTCAATTAATTCAATTTGGCATATAGTTTACACATTTATTTTATATATATTATTGACAGTTGGGTTTAACTCCAGCTATTCAACTGATCGCTATTTTAGCTCAAACATCTTTAAGTGGCGGCTATTGATTAGCGACATCTATTAGATTTCGTACGAATGACGCGTTGACGTTCCTTTGACATGTGATGACTGACAATAGAGACAGAAGAGTAGCAAACCATGTGGACAATTCTTAACTAATTTTAACACTAATTCTAATTAAAATTTTTTCCAAAGTCTTCAAAAATGCATTTTTTTAAACTTTTAACTTTTTTTAACTGATTTTGGCCCTAATTTTAACGTAATTTTTTCGAAAAACACTAATATTGTATTTTGTGTCGTCTTCAGTCAAATTTGACTTATTTTGGACCGAAACCAACAAAATAGAAAAGTTCTGACTCAATTCAGTTTTGCCTGATGATCTTGTTATAAAATTTTTTCGAAAATATTAAACTTGCGCTTTGAGTAATTTTTTTGCAAATTTTGCCCTAACCTTAATCTATTTTTTTTTTATCAAAAACGCCAATTTTGCATTTTTTTTTTGTAGTTTAAAGTCTAATTTTTTTCACACTAATTCTTACCTAACTTTTTTTGAAAAACACCAAACTTGCATTTTGAGACGTTTTCAGTCCAATTTTCCTTATAATGGACCAACAATGTAACTTTACCAAAAACAACAAATTAGGATATTTAATAAGTTTTGCCTGATTTTGTCATAAAATTGAATTTCTTCAAAAACATGAAAACTTGCATTTTTAGACACTTTGAGTCATCTTTAACCAATTTTCGCCCTTATCTTAATCTATTTTTTTAAACAACTTGAAATTTGCATTTTTTTGTGTGTTAAGTTGTTTCTGATGTTTGACCCTAATTTTTACCTGATATTTTCGAAAAAAAACAAAAATTGGTTGTTGAGACGCTTTCAGTCAAATTTTCCTCATTGTGGTGCTAAAATGTAACTTTATCACAAACAACAAATTAGCAGATTTAATATAAATTTTCGCCCTTATCTTAAACTATTTTTTTCTAAAAACTCCAAATTTACATTTTTTTTGTGTTTTAAGTCGTTTCTGATGTTTAGCCCTAATTTTTACCTGACTTTTTCAAAAAACACCAAACTTGCTTTTTGAGAAATTTCACCTATTTTGGACGAAAAATGTAACTTTACCAAAAATAAGAAATTAAAAGATTTAATCAGTTTTGCCTGATTTTGTCAAAAAATTGAATTTCATCAAAAACTTGAAAACTTGCGTTTTTGGACGCTTTGACTCATTTAAACAATTTTTGCGGTTAACCAGATTTCGCGATCTTAATCTGCTTTTTTCAACAACTCCAAATTTGCATTTTTTTTTTGTAGTTTTAAGTCGTTTCTAACTGATTTTGATTTTGCCCTAATTCTTACCTGACTCTTTTCGAAAAACACCAAATTTGTATTTTGGGTCGTTTTTAGTCAAATTTCACTTATTTTGATCAAAAATGTAACTTTGCCAAAAACAACATAATAGAAGAGTTCAAGAAGATAAGTTTCATTAGAGCACCCTGAGCTCTAATAATTTGTCATAAAATTGAATTTCTTCATAAACATGAAAACTTGCATTTTTTACGCTTAGAATAATTTTTTAGCAATTTTTGCCTTAATCTTAATCAATTTTTCATGAAAAACTCCAAATTTGCATTTTTTTGTAGTTTTAAGTCTGATTTTTTGGCCCTAATATTTACCTGACTTTTTTTCGAAAAACATTAAACTTGCATCTTGAGACGCTTTCAGTCAAATTCTCCTCATTTTGGACCAAAAACAACAAATTAGGAGATTTAATACCAATTTTCGCCCTTATCTTATTCTATTTTTTTTTCAAAAACTTCAAGTTAGCATTGTGTTTTAAGTCGTTTCTGATGTTTGGCCCTAATTTTTAACTGACTTTTTCGAAAAATACCAAACTTGCGTTTTGAGACGTTTTCATTAAATTTCACTTATTTTGAACCAAAAATATAACTTTACCAAAAACAAGAAATTAAAAGATCTAATCAGTTTTGCATGATTTTGTCAAAAAAAAATGAATTTTATCAAGAACATGAAAACTTGCGACGTTTTTTGGACGCTTTGATTCATTTTTAACCAATTTTTGCCCTAATCTTAATCTACTTTTTTCAAAAAATCCAAATTTGCATTTTTGTAGTTTTACGTCGTTTCTAACTGATTTGTGGCCTTAATTCTTACCTGACTTTTTTCGAAAAACACCAAATTTGTATTTTGGGTCGTCTTTAGTCAAATTTAACTTATTTTGGGTCAAAAATGTCACTTTGCCAAAAACAACAAAATAGAAGATTTCAATCAAGGTGACCTAATGATTCTTAATCTATTTTTTTTCAAAAACTCAAAAATTGCATTTTTTTTTTGTGTTTTAAGTCGTTTCTGATGTTTGGCCCTAACTTTTACCTGACATTTTCGAAAAACACCAAACTTGTATTTTGAGCCGTTTTCAGTCAATTTCACTAATTTTGGACCAAAGATGTAACTTTACCAAAAACAAGAAATTAAATTATTTAATACGTTTTGCCTGATTTTGTCAAAAAATTGAATTTGGTCAAAAACATGAAAACCTGAGTTTTTGGACGCTTTGACTCATTTTTAACCAATCTTTTCTCTAATCTTAAGTTACTTTTTTCAATAACTCCAAATGTACATTTTTTGTAGTTTTACGTCATTTCTAACTGATTTTTGGCCCGAACTCTTACCTGACTTTTTTCGAAAAACACCAATCTTGCATTTTGAGACGTTTTCAGTTAAATTTCACTTATTTTGAACCAAAAATATAACTTTACCAAAAACAAGAAATTTAAAGATTTAATCAGTTTTGCATGATTTTGTCAAAAAAAAAAAGAATTTTATCAAGAAAATGAAAACTTGCGACGTTTTTGGACGCTTTGATTCATTTTTAACCAATTTTTGCCCTAATCTTAATCTACTTTTTTCAAAAAGTCCAAATTTGCATTTTTGTAGTTTTACGTCGTTCCTAACTGATTTTTGGCCCTAATTCTTACCTGACTTTTTTCGAAAAACACCAAATTTGTATTTTGGGTCGTCTTTAGTCAAATTTAACTTATTTTGGATCAAAAATGTCACTTTGCCAAAAACAACAAAATAGAAGATTTTTCAATCAAGGTGACCTAATGATTCTTAATCTATTCTTTTCAAAAACTCGAAAATTGCATTTTTTTTGTGTTTTAAGTCGTTTCTGATGTTTGGCCCTAACTTTTATCTGACTTTTTCGAAAAACACCAAACTTGCATTTTGGACCACAAATGTAACTTTACCAAAAACAAGAAATTAAATTATTTAAAACGTTTTGCATGATTTTTTTTAAAAAAATTGAATTTTCTTCTAATCTTTTCTCTAATCTTAAGTTACTTTTTTCAATAACTCTAAATGTACATTTTTTGTAGTTTTACGTCATTTCTAACTGATTTTTGGCCCTAACTCTTACCTGACTTTTTTCGAAAAACACCAAACTTGCATTTTGAGACGTTTTCAGTCAAATTTCACTTATGGTTGGCGCGTAGGCTTCTGGATTCTTGGACCCTTGTGATTGTATGGTTGGTTGTTATCTTGGGTTCTGGTCCTTTTGTCTGATTAAAATAAGTTACAGCGGGTGCTTCTAACTTCTCTGTTTAATGACGTTTCGACACAAATTGGTGCCTTCATCAGATTACTACAACATATGGAATACTTAGTTTAAAGATAAAATTTTTACAATAGCAGGAAGGAATGGTGTAAAGGAATACATGGAAAAAAAATTTATAAAGATTACTACAAGTACGAAATCAACTGTTGAAACATAAACGTATTGAGGGATGATTAAATTAAAAAATAATAAAGTCGGTAACTCAAAGCAAAAGAGCGTCAAAAGTGAAACCTACGATGCAATATGGTGTTAGGTTAAGAAGAGGGGCCAATAGGGTAAGAAACGTAAGAAAAGGAGGGAATCTGAGGGTGACAATGACTTACCACAAAACGATGTACAGTTTTGGTTCGAAGTTTGTTGCAGTTTTTTTCTTTATGTACTGTTACTTGAAGAAAAGTAAATGAAAGTTGCATTATTGCTTTGTACATGCTGCTCGCCGTGTCGAAACTCTGCGGCTAACCGTCAGAGATATCGTACGGCACGCAGCATGTACTATGGGGAATTAAAGAAATTTTTTGTAAGTTTTGGATAAGGAAGCCTATAATGAAAGAAGATGCAAAGGCTAGTAAAATTGGTCAAGGTGGTGTTTAATATACACATACATCGCAAGGTTAATTGTTTTTAATTAAGTAGGTCTGCTGACTGGTGGTTTTGGGTGTTTGGTTTATATTGTTTTGGAATTTAACTATGTATTTTAGGTAAATTTATGGATATTGAAATATTTACTGATTTTATGCCGGGGGTAGTTACAGTATGTAGGAGTAAATTTTACTTAGGCCATCAGTGTCCGTTTTTGCATTGACGCAATTACTGTTTTTTTTTATGTATACCATTTCATGAAATTCCCTTTTTTTCTTGTTTTTTTCTGTTTTTAGGACTTTAGCTCTTTTAAAATCAAAATTATGTTGATGTTCATTTGCGTGGTTGGTTAGGGCTGTAGGGTTATTTTTGTTGTGTTTGTGTCCATTGATGCGGTTTTTTAAGAACTGGCTAGTCTGCCCGATATAGACGCCAGGGCATCCTGTTTGGCAGGGTATTTCGTAGACGATGTTGCTTTTTTTGTCTGTGGGGGTTTTGGGTTTCAGTTTGGTAAAATGTTGGTTGAGTAAATTATGTCCTTTAAAACTGGTTTGGATATTTTCTTTGGAGACTGTATTGCGGATTTTTTCGGAAAGACCAGGGATGTATGGTATAGTTAGATAGTTTGTTTCGGTATTTTTTTTGGTATGCCTGGTTGAATTGTTATAAAATTTATGTATTCTTTTTTTAAATATAGTGTTAATTAGGCCGTAGGGGTAGTTGTTTGTTATTAGGGCGGACTTTGCCTTTTTTATTGCATCGGTTCGGTATTCAGGATCGGAAAGGCCTACCGCGCGGTCGGCAAGGCTGGTTATGACGGACTTTTTTTGAGATATAGGGTGATTTGAATTGAAATTTAAGTATCTGCCAGACCAGGTGGGTTTCGTGTACCATGAGGTTCTTACTTTGCCATTGCTGTTATGGAGGGTGAGGACTAGAAAATTGATTTGCTGATTTTGTTCGATTTCTATGGTGAATTGAATTTTTGGGTGGTATTTGTTGAACTCGTTCAATATGTGTTGGCCGTATTTTTGTGGAGCAGCGAGCAAGCAGTCATCTACATAGCGGAAGAAGAAGGGGAGTTTTACTGGTAGGTTGTCAATTACAGTGGTTTCGAGATCTTCGAGGACTAATTGTGCAATGACGCTTGAGATGGAGGCGCCCATCGCACAGCCATTGATCTGTTTGTAATAAGTGTCATTGAAGACGAAATAAGTAGAGCTTAAGGTTAGTTCCACTGCTTCTAAGAAGTCCTTCATAGGTATGTCAGTGTGTTGTTTAATTTTGTCCCAGTGTTTTTTTAGGAGGTCAAGGGCAAGTTCGATAGGGATATTTGTGTACATGGATATTACGTCTAAGGACATTAGGGAGTAATTTGTGGGGTAGGATACGTTAGAAATTTTGTCTTTAAATTGCCAAGAGTCCTTGATATAGAATTCATTTTGATGTACTATTTTTTGTATTATATTTTTTAGAAATTTTGAAAGTTTTTCGAAAGGGGATTGAACACATGAGACGATGGGTCGGAGTGGTATGTCGGTCTTGTGTAATTTTGGGAGGCCGTAAATTTTTGGAGGCAAGGCGTTGTAAATTTTTAGATCTTTGGCGGTGTTGGGGGATATGTAGGCCATATTTTCCCATTTTTTTATTAAGTCGTTGTTGCTTTTTTGAAATTTATTTGTTGGGTCATTTTTCATTTCTTTGTATGTAGTTTTGTCTGTCAGTAGCTCGTAAATTTTTTTGTCGTAGTCAGTTCTGTTCATGACAACAGTCTTATTTGATTTGTCTGGTTTGAGGACTATTACTTGAGGGTTGTTTTTCAGGAACTGTCTAGTTTCATTTATGTTGCGTTGGAGGTTAATATTGTTTTGTTGTCCAGTGTTTTGTGAGGCTTTGTTTTTGTGGGTGTGTATGTGACTGCTGCAGGCGGATCTGATATTGTCTTTTGTTTGCGCTGGTAAGCGGGATATGGCAGATTCGATATTAGCTATGATGTCAGTTACTGGAATTTCTTTTTTGTTTTTTATAGGTAGGGCGAAATTGGGGCCTAAACTGAGGGTTTGAGAAACATTGGCTGGTATGGTGGTGTTGCTGAGATTTTCGGTCCAATTAGTTGTAGGGGAATTGGACGTTTTGATATTATGTTGTTTTAATAGGTTATTGTTGAATTTCTTTGTGTTGGAGTTTTTTATGGAAGCAAATAGATTTTCGAATCTTTGTTTTTCTTTCTCAACAAAGGCATTGTAGAGATTTGGCGGGACAGTATTTTTGATTGAGGAGTTTACGTGTTGTCTGTCTCTTGTTAGTGTGTTTAGTTGTTTTGTGGTGTCGGTTATAAGCAGATTTAAGGTATTGAATCTGAAATTATGTAGTATGTGTTCATTAAATTTTTTTGTGAGAGATTCACAGGCAAATGATATGTGGTTAACGTTGACGTTTAAAAAGGTGGGTGTGAGATTTTTAGTTTTGCATCGTAGGAGGTAAATTTTACGGTTTTTAAGATTTGCTATCTTTGTGCTAAGGTTTACCGACAGTTTCATCAGTTGGGTGGTGTGGTTTCCATATGTTGCGGTGATGTTTGCGTAAGAGAGCATTTTTCCCCTGCTCTGGTCAATGGTTGGCGCGTAGGCTTCTGGATTCTTGGACCCTTGTGATTGTATGGTTGGTTGTTATCTTGGGTTCTGGTCCTTTTGTCTGATTAAAATAAGTTACAGCGGGTGCTTCTAACTTCTCTGTTTAATGACGTTTCGACACAAATTGGTGCCTTCATCAGATTACTACAACATATGGAATACTTAGTTTAAAGATAAAATTTTTACAATAGCAGGAAGGAATGGTGTAAAGGAATACATGGAAAAAAAAGAGACCAGAGCAGGGGAACCTGCTAGGTCGCCTTCTAAATTTTCTAGTGAAGAAGTGGTTCAATTCATATGGTTGGCTCATTGTTGGGCCAAACATATGAATTGAAACACATATCTGGCAAAATTGAGAATAAGAGTTTAGCGTTATGACACTATCTTTAGGGATTTCGTAAACCAATCTTTCAGATCACGCTCTGCAATAACTATTAAAAGTTATATGTAGCTTATAGCTCTTTATCTAAAATATCCGTTTAATGAGGTTTCAGAAGGTCCATCTTGGCAAAAATAAAAAAAAAAGTAAAAAATTCAGGTCAGACTATCAGAAGCTTGTATGGTAGGTTAGGTAGGTATAAAATAATCTCAGACAGTAATGCAAAGTGCATTACTTATGTATTGCCGAATAATTTAGGAAAAATCTCAAGAATACAAAACTAAATATTCATTCTGATTGACTAAGACCGCTATTCACTTAGCTACAATTTCTAATGGCTAAAAATGCATGAAATGACACTTAATTTAACAGAGGTCCCTAGCCCAAATATTTTGAGTTTACTTACCTCTTTTTCTTCTTTATCGGCCTTATCCGTTCCGGATGTTGGCTATCAGGCAATACGCATTTTCAGGAAATTCTCCTTCTACTTCTGCAGGAACTTCTCCTTCTATCTGGCCCTGTTCTTCCCTCCACTTTATCATGCAGGAACAACTGTAGTAGACAATAGTTGACAGGGTTTCTCATAACATGGCCAAATACTCAAGTTTGCGTTGTTTTACAATATTTATGAGGGTTAATTGGCAGTTCATTCTCCGAAGGACCTCTTCGTTGGTCGATCAACCCAGGAAATTCTTAGCCATCCATCTCTTGGAAACCTATGCAACTGGATACCGTGTACGACACTGCACATGCATGGCGGGGGTGACGCGCCAAATTCAAATTCTTGCATTTTTCGAGGCGTTTTTCCAAAAAACAGCCATTACTGAGGTATTGAAAAAATTACAGAATGATAGCTCACCATAAGCTCTACAACTTTACTCTTAAAAGTTTTTCAATTCTTTTTCAATTTTGAAGAAAAAGTTTACAGGTTGCTACAATTTTAGATAAATGTGTAAGAATATTTTATGATAATCACTGCTAGTGTTATCTTAAAATATTTATATCTTAAAGATTTAGTTTCTAATCTACTATGTGGGTAGTTCTAAACAAATAACGTAGTTTGTATGCACGTTGGGCATGGTAGCGAAACATCAATTGGGTCCTAAAAGTAAAAAATTTATGTGTAATCCTGTCTCAAAAGTATCGGTAATTTAACTAAAATTGCCTAAGTTCATGACAATTCTAGATCAATTATTCTCACACAGCTTCGGTACGATTGTTAACATTGCAATTTAAAAAATCATTAAAAATGACTTAACAGCTCTTAAATATTTGCACATTCACTGCACCATATATTAGTAATAACTATTTAGGACATCTAGATAACCACTAATTTCTTACGTCTAAACATGATTCAGCAAATTTTAGCCATTCCAAAAATCATCACCATATTGCAACCTTGATTCGCAATTGAGATATCGAGGTCAACAAAAAACAGCACCTAATCGAGTTTTTGATCGAGTATTTAGTGTTCAGCAGATAATCAAACAAAGTTGCAGGTTTGTAGTTGAATAGAAAAGAAATGTCTATAAAAGAGAAAATTGAGGCAACGCTTATAGATGTAGCTGAGAGCTTAGAAATCAGCAACTTCGACGTCTCCTTCGACGAGACCGCGATCAAAGGAGATGGATTTCTGAGTGAGTTTTTTACTGGGAGTGTTAAGAACAAGGACATGGGGGTAGTGACAGAGGTATACATAAAATATCCCCCACGAAGAGAGGTAGAAATTAAAAACAACATTTTTGAAAATGAATATCGTTATTACTCTAACATATACCCAAAGTTGCAAAAGTTTCAAAAGGAGAAGTGCGTCAAGGACCCCTTCAATAAGGTTCCATTTTTCTATTGCGGAAGCGGAGAGCCTGAACAAGCTTATGTAGCATTGGAAAACTTAAAACTTCAAGACTACGTTCTGTGGGACAAAACGAAATTCCTTGACGAAAAACACCTAAATACAATTTTCAAAACGTACGGCAAGTATCACGCTCTAACTTTCGCCTTCAAAGACCAAAATCAAGAAAAAAATCAGGAAATGCTCAAGGGCCTACACGATATTTACGACTGGATATTTGGGGACCACAGTACCGAATGGCTGTTAAAAGTAATAAAGACTGCTTATGAAGATATCAGTGAGATCGATGAGAAGAAAGCTGAAAAGCTGCTTCCTTTGTTAGATGACGTACGCACTTTTTCACGCAAAGCGATCAAGTATGAAGGAAAGTGTTCAGCACTTAGTCATGGCGACTGTTGGTCTAATAATATGATGTTCAAATATGATGTGAGTACGTAGGGGCATATAGGTTATTATATTTTGTGTTATATTTTATACAGAGTGGTCCTTCGAAAAGTTTTTCTCTAAACGACAACATCGAAAATCATTTCGATGTCTGTGGGATCAATTGCTTAAAAATTTGTTTTCTTAAAAACTAAAGTTGACGTATTCGAGCTGATTTTCGATGTATAAACTCAATTGGAAGAAAGGAGGGAGAAATCCTTTTCGACAGGTTACCTTGTCTACATATTATAGTTTAAAGAATTATATCAATGAAAAACGGAATATTGAATCATCAGTTAGAAAGTATGCGATTATTAAGAGAAAAAAAATTCAGAGCTCTCTATATTAAGGGAGCTCTTAGCTTTACATTAAGACTTTTAGTTCTTAAAAGGTATCAACGTTTTTTAGAAAAATGGAAATATAGAGAATCTTCGTTTGCTCGACTATCAACTCATCAGAGAATCTACTCCCGTTCACGATCTCTCCTACTTCTTTTACGCAGGAGCTTCGAAAGAAGATTTAGATAAGCTAGATCACTACCTGGAAATCTACTACAATAGTTTCTGCAGCTTTGCCAGGGAGTTAGGCAGCGATCCAGAAAAACTTTTACCCTTTGACGTTTTAAAAGATGACTGGAAGAAGTACAGCGTGATGGGTATCAACATCAGTTTGCTTGTGTGGCAAGCTAAGCTGATTTCGAAAGAAGAAATTGCTGGATTTGATGACGACAAAACGCCTGATAATATGAATGCGACCTTTGAAAAAGTAAAGAAAGGTGTAGCTTTTAGAAACATTGCTAAAAATATATTCTTGCACGCTATAGAGTACGGAATCATCTAATCTAGATATTAGTGTAATGTGGTGAGATAATCACTCTGTGATAATTTGTAATGCTACAAAATACAAAATTTAAGAGAATTTAATGTTATTTCTTTTTGTCACATTAAGCTGGGATTTGTTTAGTATTTATATATTTGGTATCCCAAAATCTCTGTCCACATCATAAAGATATGTATGTTTTATTTTTATTTATGCATGTGAGTTTGATATATGAGGTGTCCCAATAATCTAATTGTCTCTAAACTTACGTTCAGAGCGTACTTTTTATAACTTTCTTTTTAAAATAGGGTTGAAAACTGTTTAAAAATGACTCAAAGTGTCTAAAAATGCAAATTTTCATGTTTTTGAAGAAATTCAATTTTATGACAAAATCAGGCAAAACTGATTATCTCATATCTTATCAGCATATCTGATAAACTGAATATGAGAAATCTTCTAATTTGTTGTTTTGTCAAAGATACATTTTTGGTCCAAAATAAGTGAAATTGTATGGTTGGTTGTTATCTTGGGTTCTGGTCCTTTTGTCTGATTAAAATAAGTTACAGCGGGTGCTTCTAACTTCTCTGTTTAATGACGTTTCGACACAAATTGGTGCCTTCATCAGATTACTACAACATATGGAATACTTAGTTTAAAGATAAAATTTTTACAATAGCAGGAAGGAATGGTGTAAAGGAATACATGGAAAAAAAATTTATAAAGATTACTACAAGTACGAAATAAACTGTTGAAACATAAACGTATTGAGGGATGATTAAATTAAAGAATAAAGTCGGTAACTCAAAGCAAAAGAGCGTCAAAAGTGAAACCTACGATGCAATATGGTGTTAGGTTAAGAAGAGGGGCCAATAGGGTAAGAAACGTAAGAAAAGGAGGGAATCTGAGGGTGACAATGACTTACCACAAAACGATGTACAGTTTTGGTTCGAAGTTTGTTGCAGTTTTTTTCTTTATGTACTGTTACTTGAAGAAAAGTAAATGAAAGTTGCATTATTGCTTTGTACATGCTGCTCGCCGTGTCGAAACTCTGCGGCTAACCGTCAGAGATATCGTACGGCACGCAGCATGTACTATGGGGAATTAAAGAAATTTTTTGTAAGTTTTGGATAAGGAAGCCTATAATGAAAGAAGATGCAAAGGCTAGTAAAATTGGTCAAGGTGGTGTTTAATATACACATACATCGCAAGGTTAATTGTTTTTAATTAAGTAGGTCTGCTGACTGGTGGTTTTGGGTGTTTGGTTTATATTGTTTTGGAATTTAACTATGTATTTTAGGTAAATTTATGGATATTGAAATATTTACTGATTTTATGCCGGGGGTAGTTACAGTATGTAGGAGTAAATTTTACTTAGGCCATCAGTGTCTGTTTTTGCATTGACGCAATTACTGTTTTTTTTTATGTATACCATTTCATGAAATTCCCTTTTTTTCTTGTTTTTTTCTGTTTTTAGGACTTTAGCTCTTTTAAAATCAAAATTATGTTGATGTTCATTTGCGTGGTTGGTTAGGGCTGTAGGGTTATTTTTGTTGTGTTTGTGTCCATTGATGCGGTTTTTTAAGAACTGGCTAGTCTGCCCGATATAGACGCCAGGGCATCCTGTTTGGCAGGGTATTTCGTAGACGATGTTGCTTTTTTTGTCTGTGGGGGTTTTGGGTTTCAGTTTGGTAAAATGTTGGTTGAGTAAATTATGTCCTTTAAAACTGGTTTGGATATTTTCTTTGGAGACTGTATTGCGGATTTTTTCGGAAAGACCAGGGATGTATGGTATAGTTAGATAGTTTGTTTCGGTACTTTTTTTGGTATGCCTGGTTGAATTGTTATAAAATTTATGTATTCTTTTTTTAAATATAGTGTTAATTAGGCCGTAGGGGTAGTTGTTTGTTATTAGGGCGGACTTTGCCTTTTTTATTGCATCGGTTCGGTATTCAGGATCGGAAAGGCCTACCGCGCGGTCGGCAAGGCTGGTTATGACGGACTTTTTTTGAGATATAGGGTGATTTGAATTGAAATTTAAGTATCTGCCAGACCAGGTGGGTTTCGTGTACCATGAGGTTCTTACTTTGCCATTGCTGTTATGGAGGGTGAGGTCTAGAAAATTGATTTGCTGATTTTGTTCGATTTCTATGGTGAATTGAATTTTTGGGTGGTATTTGTTGAACTCGTTCAATATGTGTTGGCCGTATTTTTGTGGAGCAGCGAGCAAGCAGTCATCTACATAGCGGAAGAAGAAGGGGAGTTTTACTGGTAGGTTGTCAATTACAGTGGTTTCGAGATCTTCGAGGACTAATTGTGCAATGACGCTTGAGATGGAGGCGCCCATCGCACAGCCATTGATCTGTTTGTAATAAGTGTCATTGAAGACGAAATAAGTAGAGCTTAAGGTTAGTTCCACTGCTTCTAAGAAGTCCTTCATAGGTACGTCAGTGTGTTGTTTAATTTTGTCCCAGTGTTTTTTTAGGAGGTCAAGGGCAAGTTCGATAGGGATATTTGTGTACATGGATATTACGTCTAAGGACATTAGGGAGTAATTTGTGGGGTAGGATACGTTAGAAATTTTGTCTTTAAATTGCCAAGAGTCCTTGATATAGAATTCATTTTGATGTACTATTTTTTGTATTATATTTTTTAGAAATTTTGAAAGTTTTTCGAAAGGGGATTGAACACATGAGACGATGGGTCGGAGTGGTATGTCGGTCTTGTGCAATTTTGGGAGGCCGTAAATTTTTTTGGAGGCAAGGCGTTGTAAATTTTTAGATCTTTGGCGGTGTTGGGGGATATGTAGGCCATATTTTCCCATTTTTTTATTAAGTCGTTGTTGCTTTTTTGAAATTTATTTGTTGGGTCATTTTTCATTTCTTTGTATGTAGTTTTGTCTGTCAGTAGCTCGTAAATTTTTTTGTCGTAGTCAGTTCTGTTCATGACAACAGTCTTATTTGATTTGTCTGGTTTGAGGACTATTACTTGAGGGTTGTTTTTCAGGAACTGTCTAGTTTCATTTATGTTGCGTTGGAGGTTAATATTGTTTTGTTGTCCAGTGTTTTGTGAGGCTTTGTTTTTGTGGGTGTGTATGTGACTGCTGCAGGCGGATCTGATATTGTCTTTTGTTTGCGCTGGTGAGCGGGATATGGCAGATTCGATATTAGCTATGATGTCAGTTACTGGAATTTCTTTTTTGTTTTTTATAGGTAGGGCGAAATTGGGGCCTAAACTGGGGGTTTGAGAAACATTGGCTGGTATGGTGGTGTTGCTGAGATTTTCGGTCCAATTAGTTGTAGGGGAATTGGACGTTTTGATATTATGTTGTTTTAATAGGTTATTGTTGAATTTCTTTGTGTTGGAGTTTTTTATGGAAGCAAATAGATTTTCGAATCTTTGTTTTTCTTTCTCAACAAAGGCATTGTAGAGATTTGGCGGGACAGTATTTTTGATTGAGGAGTTTACGTGTTGTCTGTCTCTTGTTAGTGTGTTTAGTTGTTTTGTGGTGTCGGTTATAAGCAGATTTAAGGTATTGAATCTGAAATTATGTAGTATGTGTTCATTAAATTTTTTTGTGAGAGATTCACAGGCAAATGATATGTGGTTAACGTTGACGTTTAAAAAGGTGGGTGTGAGATTTTTAGTTGTGCATCGTAGGAGGTAAATTTTACGGTTTTTAAGATTTGCTATCTTTGTGCTAAGGTTTACCGACAGTTTCATCAGTTGGGTGGTGTGGTTTCCATATGTTGCGGTGATGTTTGCGTAAGAGAGCATTTTTCCCCTGCTCTGGTCAATTTACAGTACACAGTTTAAGTACTTACATTTGGACTATACAGTTGTATTCCAATTTCGTTGTATCAATATAATCATTTACCTATATAAATCATGTAAAATACTATTTTAGCTCCGCAAGGTTTGGATAGCTAAAATCGGAAGATTGGGCTTGGAAAATATGCCAGTTGAACGCCTTCAGAAATCACATTGGATTTGTACCCTATGGGAGGACAAACCATCATCTATGGGAGGACAGTACCTTGGAAGCAGAAATAACTTTTTAATTAACAATGATGTTGGTCCCAGTTTACTGTTAACATCTGTTTTCAATAAACTAAGTAAGTATAGGGTGTCCCATTATAAACGCCACCCATTTTAGGTAACTTTCTTATTTTTAATTTTAGATAGAAGGTCGTTATATATACATGCCGGTTTGAGATGAACTGTCTTATTAAAAAATGAATCCTAAGAAAGATAGAGGGCTTTTTGAACATGGCCTTTCAATTATGGTTTCTTTATAATTTGTCAGATTGCTATATATCTGGAAGGACCAAAAATTGAAAAGTACAGTGTATCTTAAGTTAAAAAAGTGCTCTTGTCCTAGTAGTAGTAGACTAGTAGTAGACCAGGCAATCCCTACACCATTTGGGCCCTGATTCCATCCACGAGTTTCTTTTGCTCTAAGTTCTTCTCCTAAGTTGCTAAAATATACCGTAAGCGAGAAAACTCAATTTCAATTTTTTTGTTTTCTGTGCATAATCACAAAATTACACAGTTTCAGCTAAATTAGTGGTAGGCTTTGAAAAACCATTTAGTTGAAATTTGGTGTTAATTAATATCATAAAGTGGCAAAATCTTTGTGATCTCATTCAACACCAAATTTCAACTAGGTAATTGGTTTTTCAAAGAAAAATACTAAATTTAGCAAAAACTGTTTATGTTTGTAATTATGTAAAAAAAAACATTTTTAAATTCATTTTATTTATGCTTACCACTTTTTACGATTTGCTTATTAAAAATTATTATTTGCGTGTTTATTAAAAAAAAGTCATCTAGTTGCCTCTGAAACGTTAAAAGAAATGGATGAAGAAACAAAAAGTTTATTTACTTTGATTATGTTATCTTTTTCGGCTAAAAATGTATAAGTAGCCTGCTAGATGAGTTTTTCTAGTGAATCACCTATAGTCGTTTGTAAGGCTGATTCTAACGTCTTTCGAAATCGAAATTTATGTCCATCATCCTTCCTATATCATATGGATCTGGATATAGCATTCTTTGGTAATTTCAAATTTTACTGCAAAATTTCGATGTCGAAATGCAACTAAAATAGACCTACATAATCATCTTTGGGCTTCAATCCTTAAGGCAAATCGATCATATTATTTTATATATTAAAAATATATATTTAAATAAAATGTCTCAGGTCGCTAATACGTCCTATACTATTTTAATCTAAGTAAAAATTTGTTTAATTACATACATCTATATCACATATGGAGTAATACACAATGCTTATTATTGCTTAAATTAAATGTGTAGAGGCCAATATTTCAGTTCTTTGTAAGCTTTGTTCGTTGTGTAAGATTGTTTCTAATGTTATTTTTATCAATTGATAATAATCATGTGTTTTACAAAAGTCGAAAATATATTTACTTAGATGAATTTTATATATATTGTAATAGTTTTTTATTAATTTAATGTGTCAATTACTATAAATTATTATGTGGCACTCTTTCATGATAATTTTTAGTAATTTTCACTTCTCGGAATATTTAAAATCCACATTTAATATAGGAATAAGGGGCATTTAAAAATCCCGCCAATTATTAGTTCATAGCCCCACTCGCTGGGCGACGCTAGTGCGCCAGGATCCCGAGTGATGTCATTCCAGTTGCCTATCTATAGTAATAACATAATTCTCTTATCTATGGCAAACGCATTTAGTACATAAAATAAAACTTACTGGTCAGAACATGGTCACATGGGATGAGGATAAACCCCACCAAAGATCCCCAAGTTAAAGTAAAATGTGGGATGTGATACTTAACTTAAAACTTGAAAACCTAAGATAAAGAGTAAAACATTGAACAAAGACCAGACGAGAAAGCAACGAAAACTTTAAAAACTGGTTAAGTAGAACTTATGTCTTATTATTAACTCTCTTAGTTTAAAACTAGAATGTCAAAAATTGCTGTCCCACATGGTGAGTCCCACCGCTAGCAATACCTACGATGGACAGAAGTTAAGATGAGATGGGACTCGCCGAGATCTGATCAAGTGCCACATGAAAATCAAAATTCAATATTTAATGATATTGTTGTTATTTAGTACAGAGAAGCCTTTTGTACGGTGCAGTTCAGGATCACTTGTATTCTGAGGCGTTCAGAATTAAAAAATTCCAATAAAATCTAGTTTATTATTTTTTTTACATAATGTGAGCATGGTTAAGTTCCCTTAGACGGTTTGGTCGCTTTATTCAATTGTTCTGCAATTTCGTGTATTAGGTAAATGGACCCTGCAACCCCTATACAATTCATGCAATCGTGGCAATTGAGATTGTAAATACCACTTTTGCTTGACGATCAAGGATTTTAAAAGTTTTCTGTGGAATAAAAAAATATTACGTTAAGCAAGTTTTCCTGGAAACCTTGGAAAACGTTGAGATTTTTTTCTACGAAATGACAGGTACGAAAAGTGTTAGAAAAAAGTACATTAATTATATTATTTTTAACGAAAACTTACATTCTACACCATTTTCTTTTAACGAAACTAAAACATTTGTCCCTTATTGAAATGCAGTTTATCCCCGTGAAATATGTTCTTCTTCCATTCAAGTCGTCGGGTTTGCAAGAATCAACTACAAACGATATCTATGTAAGTGGGTACTGCAAGTACCGATACCTGAAGATGTCTCAACTGTAGGTGCTGAGAAATAAATAAAACTCAATAACTTTTACCTAAATGATTGAAAAGGTTACACCATCCCGACACTTCTTTATTTGCAGATTTTTTAGCAACCTTTCGATTTAATATTATAGTTATAATAATATTTAGTATTCCTATTGCAACTAGTTGTTACTCGATCAAGGCATCAGTGTAGAAAGAGGAAAATCTTTTAAGATTAAGACACCAAATAGTGCATTAGAGAAAAAACTTATAAATAAGCTCTTGGAAAAGCCTGAAGGCGAAGACTTTAAGTTGTTTGCGTTGCACTAAAATTCGTGTTTTTGCAAAATGTGTCGTCAGCGAAAGATGCAAATTCAGAAATCGAGGACTGAACTGAACCGTTTTCAAAACAAAGGTGATATGGGGGACAAAGGTGCATCCAAGTGTTCCACAGGAACAAGGCCCCAGATAACCTGCCAAAGAAAAATATTAGAAAACGACGAACCGGTGTTTCAAAAGTCATAGAAAACTTTTTGTGTTGAACTTGTTTGTGATTTTCTGTAAATTAAAAGTCAAAATTTTTAAATAGATTTAAATTTTTTGTATTGTTTTGTTTCATTTTCTTTTGTATAAAAGTGTATAAGTAGAACCCTTTAAAGTTTGATTTTAAAACAGAATAAAGAATAATCTTGAATTGAAAAAAAAAATTAAGATAAAAAATTAAACATATCAAATTATTACCGCCAAAAAATTATACTTCTAGTTACCCCCAACAGCTTCATCATTATTTGAATTGGATTAGTGACACAAAAAAATGCAAATTTGGAATTTTTTAAAAAAATAGATTAAATATTTGTTATAGACAATATCTTAATGCCGTATGTAAGACATTTGTAATGCCAATCAAAAGAATAGTTCTTGGCGGAGAAGAACATAATAGAGTTACTTAAATGCACTAATGCTTCTGTAGCAAATGTCACGTTTATAGTCTCCCCCATTGCACTAACGATGAGCGTAATCGATAAATCGATCATTTGAATAATAATTTGACAAATAGTTTTTAATCAGTCTAAAGTATTTTCCGGGCTTTGAAGCCGTGGTCCAAAGGATTTTCTTCTTGACGTTTAGTCTAGAGCTGCTGCAGCCATTATCAGAGGCGACGGGGCAATGGGCGAAGTGATCTCCTGTGCTTCCCGCCGCTGACTGATGCGACTGTGGTGAGCTCCGTGATATTTATTCCCCCGCCGTCGCGCTACAGTGGAGGGACTGGGGTGGGGGTAGTGGTGGCGCGGGGTTTCGACGCACCTGATATATGTCGTATAACTCGCTTCCAGTCTGCGTTGTCACGAAACCCTTTTCAATGAGGTGGATATCTTGTATCAATCGTAGCGTTTCTATCCAAGACTAACCAGAGAGGCCATTGATATATTTAAACACGACAACAAAATGTATATTTAGAGTCTCTTAAAATCGGTGAAAAATTACTGAAAAATGACTCAAAGCTGGTAAAAATAAAAATTTTGAAGGTTTTGTTTCATTCAAATTAAGATTATGGTCAAAATCAGTTACAAACTACTCAAAGAGTCAAAAATTCAGTTTAAATTTCTCGGCACACTTAGTTAGGATTAGGGTCAAACGTGGTTAAAACATTACATAGAGCATATAAAAATACAAATTTGGAGTCTATGGAGAAATTCAGGATAGAAGTAGGTCTAAAATTATTTTAAAATGACTCTTTTTATCTAAAAATGACAATTTTGAAGTTTCTTTGAAAGAGTCACGCTAGGATTAAGGCCAATACTTGAAAATTATGAAGAAGCGTGTAAAAACTAAAATCTGGACGGTAGAAAAAATTCAAATTAACATTATTGCCAAAAGCAGTTAAAGGCGAAATATACAAATTAAAATTATAGCCAAATTCTGTTAATAACTGAAGAGTCTAACAATGAAATTAAAAGTTTCTGGAAAATTCAGCTTAGAATTAGTGCAAAAATATACATAAAATATCTAAAAGTGCAAATTTGGAGTCTATGGAGAAATGCAGGGTAGAATTATGACTAAAGTCGATTAAGAATGACCTGTTTGATATAAAAATTATAATATTAATGTTTTTTTGGCTAAAATTAAGGCCGAAATCAATTACAAATGAACCGCTTTATCTTAAAATGTAAACATCAATGTTTTATGAAAAAGTCAAGCTAAAAGTAAGGTCAAAATCGGTGAAGAATGACTCAAAGCTCGTAAAAATACAAACTTGCAAGGTTTGGTTTTATTCAAATTAAGTTTAAGCCCAAAATTAGTTAAAAACTACTCAAAGAGTCAAAATTTCAGTTTAAAAAATGTCTCGGCTATATAGGATAGGAAAAACGTGAAAAAAAAATTCATAGAGCATCTAAAAATGTAAATTTGGAGTCCTTCGAGTAATTCAGGCTAGAATTAGCTCTATAAAATTATTTTACAATCAACCATTTTATCTAAAAAATGACAATTTTGAAGTTTTTCGAAAAAGTCAAGCTAGGATTAGGGCCAATGTACTTGAAAATTATGAAAAAGCGTGTAAAAATAGAAATCCGGAAGGTGAAAAAATTCAAATTATCATTATGACCAAAAGCAGTTAAAGGAGGAATATAAATTAAGATTATATCCAACTTATGTTAATAATTGAAGAGCCTAACAATGAAATTAAAAGCTTGTGGAAAACACTCAGCTTAGGATTAGGGTCAAAAGTGCACAAATGTAGATGAAGTGTCTAAAAGTGCAAATTTTGTGTCTGTGAAGGCATGCAGGTTGGAACTAGAACTAAAGTCAATTAAGAATGACGTACTTCATCTAAAAATGATAATTTTGATGTAATGTATGTAAATGCAACTTTCAATATTTTATGAAGAAGTTAAGCTTAAAGTAGGGTCAAAATCGGTGAAAAATGACACAAAGCTTGTAAAAACACAAATTTGGAAGGTTTTGTTTCATTCAAATTAAGATTACGGCCAAAATCAATTAAAAACAACTCAAAGAGTCAAAAGGTCAGTTTAAAAAATGTATTGTTTATTTGTTTGTATTTTGATATATATATTATCTAAAAATGAGAATTTTGAAATCCTTTGGAAAAGTCAAGCTACGATTAGGGCCAATATAATTGAAAATTATGAAAAAGCATGTAAAAATTTAAATCTGAAGGGTTGAAAAAATTCAAGTTAACATTATGGCCACAAGCAGTTAAAGGAGAAATACAAATTAAGATTATAGCCAAAATTATGTTGACAATTGAAGAGTCTAACAAAGAAATTAGAAGTTTCTGGAAAAAAATCAGCTTAAGATTAGGTCCAAAAGTGCACAAATATACATAAAGTGTCTAAATGTGCAAATTTTTAGTCTATGGAGAAATTCAGTTTAGAACTAGGACTAAAGTCGATTCAGAAAGGGCTAGAATTAAGGCTAAAAATCGACTAAAAATAAACAGCTTTATCTTGAATTGTAAATTTCAATGTTTTATGTAAAAGTGCAGCTAAAATTATGGCCAAAATCGGCCAAAAATGATTCAAAGCTTGTAAAAATACAAATTTGGATGGTTTTGTTTCATTAAAATTAAGATTATGGCCAAAATCAGTTAAAAACTACTCAAAGAGTCAAAAATTACGTTTAGAAAATTTCTTGTGAAACTCAGGTTAGGATTAGGGTCAAACGTGGTTAAAAAATTACTTAGAGCATCTAAAAATGCAAATCTGGAGTCATTGGAGAAATTCAGATTAGAAGTCGGTCTAAAATTATTTTAAATTGACCTATTTTATCTAAAAATGAGAATTCTGAAATTCTTTGGAAAAGTCAAGCTACGATTAGGGCCAATATAAATAAAAATTATGAAAGCGCATGTAAAAATTTAAATCTAGAGGGTTGAAAAAATTCAAATTAACTTTATGCCCAAAAGCAGTTATAGGAGAAATATAAATTAAGATTATAGCCAAATTCTGTTTATAATTGAAGAGTCTAAGAATTATATTAAAAGTTTATGGAAAAATTCAGCTTAGGATAAAGTCCAAAAGTGCACAAATATACATAAAGTGTCTAAAAGGGCAAAATTTTATTTTATGGAGAAATTCAGCTTAGATCTAGGACTAAAGTCGATTCAGAATGGCCCATTTTATCTTAAAAATAAAAAATTTTAGTTTTTTTTTGGCTAAAATTAAGGCTAAAAATCGATTAGGATTATGGTCAAACGTGTTTAAAAAATTACTTAGAGCATCTAAAAATGCAAGCTTGGGGTCATTGGAGAAATTCAGATTAGAAATCGGTCTAAAATTATTTTAATTTGACCCATTTTATCTAAAAATGAAAATTTTGAAATCCTTTGGAAAAGTCAAGCTACGATTAGGGCCAATATAATTGAAAATTATGAAAAAGCATGTAAAAATTTAAATCTGAAAGGTTGAAAAAATTCAAGTTAACATTATGGCCACAAGCAGTTAAAGGAGAAATACAAATTAAGATTATAGCCAAATTATGTTAACAATTGAAGAGTCTAACAAAGAAATTAGAAGTTTCTGGAAAAAAAATCAGCTTAGGATTAAGTCCAAAAGTGCACAAATGTACATAAAGTGTCTAAAAGTGCAAATTTGGAGTCTATGGAGAATAGCAGGTTAGAATTACGACTAAAGTCGTTTAGGAATGACCCGTTTCAACTAAAAATGACAATTTTTATGTTTTTTGGTTAAAATTAAGGCTAAAATCGATTAAAAATTAACCGCTTTAATTTAAAATATAAATTTCAATTTTTTATGAAAAAGTCATGCTAAAAGTAAATCCAAAATCGGTGAAAAATGACTAAAAACTTGTAAAAATATAAGTATGGAAAGTTTTGTGTCATTAAAATTAAGATTATGGACAAAATCACTTCAAAATTACTCAAAGATTCAAAAATTAAGTCTAAAAAAATTCTCGGCAAACTCAGTTTAGGATTAGTGTCAAACGTTGTTAAAAAATTACCTAGAGCATCTAGAAATGCAAATTTGGAGCCCTTGGAGAAATTCAGGATAGAATTAGGTTTAAAATTATTCTAAAATAACCCATTTTATCTAAAAATGACAATTTTTAAGTTTTTTGGAAAAGTCAAGCCAGGATTAAGGCCAATATACTTAAACATTACGAAATATGTTATTATTATGAAGAATATATTATTATTATGAAAAAGCGTATAAAAATAAAAATGTGGAATGTTGATAGAATTTGAATTAACATTATTGCCAAAAGCGGTTAGTTACTCAGAGTGCCTAAAAATGCAAACCTGGAATCTTTAGAGAAATTCGAGTTAGAGTTTGGACTAAAATGGAATAAAAATTATTTAGTGCACGAGAAAAAAATCATCATTATACTAAAACTATTCTACTTACACGTTATCACCTAATTACAATAATTATAATTGGTTATTCAAATTGACAATTTAACGAGCTAATTACCTATATCGTCTTAACATGGTGGCATTTAATTTAACCATCTATTAATAAAACCCGCTGACCTCTATTTCTGTTTAGTTGCTAATTTGTTTATGTATATGTACATGGCTAAAATTTAAACATATAGAGAAGCAAAACCCATGTTATATTGTAAATTCAGTAACATTTTAATAATTCATGTACAAAAACTCACATTGTTGATGGGGTATAAAAAGGGCTGAGTCATAAAGTATTTACATTTTTTCCGATCCAACTTTTGAAGTTGGAATAAAATTATTAAAAACCATATGACTGTTGCGCAATTTTATTCTAATTTTGCAGAATGTGAACTTCTTGCCATTTCGGAGATCCCCATATGCATCCTTATCGTGGATTGGAATAAATTGCTTTTCCTGGTAGGGTGTTCCTCGTGTTCAATTTAGAGTAAGTTTCGTTGTTCAACATGGAAAAAAAAAGAATCTTGCATTACCTTTTTTTTTCAAAACGTTTTTTCAATACATTTAAAAATATGAATGCAAACAGTTTTCGTTAAGTGAGGTACTTTTTTATTTCATGATTATATTCAATTGAATGCGCAGAGAATAGAAAAGAAAACTGAACTTTTTTAAACATTTCTCAGGAATTATTTTTCAAAACTTTTTAATTTCATTAAGGTATGGTATCTCAATTATTCAATATTTCCACTCTTGAAATTTTACTACCTTCCTGGGACACCCCGTATATTTTCGTTAATTATTTTATTATTGGTTTTTAAATAATCCTTTTTATTAAACCACACAATAAAAGTGTTGCTATAGATCTAATTTCATTCCAATTATAACAAAACTAATCAATTTATTACTCAAATATCGCTGCAATATAATGGAATCTTTTTTAGTTCAAACAATAAAATAATTTAAAACCAACACTACGAGCAGCTTATCACTTAAGAGCATTGTTAAAACATTCATAAGTCTAATTGCTTTTTAGAAACTCATCAGATGATCGAATCCACCATTGCTTAGAACTGAAACCAAGAAGCTGCGACTATAAAATCCCTAGAGCACTAAGACATTTATTACCAAGATGATGATAAATTGGAGACTAATCTTTTAATAGCCCAAGGTAAATCAAAATCCCATTCTAATCTACAGGCTTCAATGCTCTAATATTCAGGAACATCATCATTAGCCTTGAGGAGTTCGCAAAGCACACTTGTATAGTCGATTGTGTAACAGTGGTCACGTTTCAGTGTTAATAGATTATGTCCGCTCAACTCACAACAGAACAGCGCAGTTTAGTTGAGAAAGCCGCCTTGGCTAGTAATTTTAAAGACTTCGAGATAATAGTGGATGTGGGCTCTTCAAAGGGTGATAACTATCTTGGTGTTTTACAGACTATTACTGTCAAGGAGAAAACTGGAAGAGTGTTATATCTGATACTTAAAAGTGCACACAACAATGATATTGTGCGTGAAAAGAGCAGAGCTCACTACGCCTTCTTACGTGAAGCATATGTCTATGATACAATTATTGCTCGATTCTGCAAGCTTGAAGGGGACAAAGCCATTTCCAGACCCTTCACCGGAGCAGCGGATTACTATGGAAGTCACTTAGAGGAGAAGAAAGAACTAATATTGATGCAGAACCTCAAAGGCTATGGCTACAAGATGTGGGATCGCAAAAAGCCAATGAACGACCTTCATATCACACTAGTCTTCGAAGAGTATGCACGCTTTCATGCAGCATCCACTGGTCTGAAGCACCTACATCCAGATGAATTTCAAGACTTGACAAAAGATATACACCTTAACATTTTCGAGGGTCTTCGTAAACCTTCTACGGAGTTTTTTGCTGGTTATTTTAGAACCGGTTTGGCGGCAGTTAGTAGCAATACAAAGGCTGCTGCCGGGTTGAACAAGATCAAAGATAATATTCTGAGTCTGTTCTATAAAAGTCATACAGAAGGCATTGAGAGATTTGTGGTTATACACGGCGACTGTTGGTGTAACAATATGCTCTTTAAATATGAGGTGAGTATATTTTAAATAAAGCAACCATTTTTGTTATCTGGATTTATTGCAGGATGATCAGAAAACCCCTTCCAAAGTATGTTTCATTGATTGGCAACTTTCCAAGTTGGCCTCTCCAGCTACGGATCTTGCTTACTTCTTCAGCGCTTGTGGTTCTAAGGAAACTTATCCAAACTTAGGGAAATACTTGAAAACCTACTACGAAGTCTTTTCGCAAAACCTAAAGGAGTTTGGATGCAATCCCGAGGAAGTATTTAGTTATGAAGCGCTGCTGGAAGAATGGAACAGGAGTGCGTGGTATGGGGTATTCATGTCTTTAATGGTCATCAAACTGATGCTCTCCGACTCGGAGGAGGCTCCGGAATTAAAAGAGGGAACAGACAATATTCTGGATGCATTGACTGATTTCGATACATCGCAGTTGGGAGAGTATTCCAAGAGGCTGTGTGATTTATTGGAGTTTATGGTCGATAATGATTATATATAGTGCAGTTTTGTAAGCAATCTACTAATTTTGCAACCGGTCGATTAGTGGAATATTTTTTGGTTTTGTGCCCATGCGCTAGAAACGTCATATAGATATTTTATATATTTTGTAATAAAAAAATCAACAAGTCAAGAGTAAATAATGAAGTAACAAAAGTGTCAGCTGTTTTAATTTCTATACTGTTTTTTTTTCCGAAAATCTATATAGTTGATGATTTTGAACACGTGGTATATGCAATCATTTAACAAATTGTTTAATTAAGGGCAGATATGTTATAATAATATAGAAGATGGAAACTTATTGGTAAAGGGCTCTACCACCTGTCAGCAATTGATGTGGGTGACAATATCATGTTTATTATAATAGATGTAAATATATTAAAAAAAAAACATACTATAAATATGATTCAATGATCCTAAAAAATTAAATAAGATATGTTTGCATAAATAAAGTACTACCTTACATGTTTTAATAAATCTAGATGTTTGCAAAGAGATTATAGCATATTATGTCCCAAGGATACATACAAGTACACTATTATGATTGGTACGTTAAGTATAAGAGTAAGTAGTTCAGGTTGGTTCACAACTGCTGTATGTATGATGTTTTCCACTGCCAAGACTATCTAAATTATAAAGATACCTCTCCGAAAATTGTATTAATAAGATATATTCTTGGAATCTTGTATGAACATTCAATTAGGAGGATTGCATAATCTGAGAATACTTCACTTGAATATTCCAGGAATAACTATTTTAAACTTTTACCTTGTGACATGTATATTCCTGGAATAAAGTTGAATATTCTAGTCGCATTCTAAAAACAATCTGGAAATAAATAATTTAAATAAAATTCAATACTTTATCTGAAATCAATCACTAGTAGTTGGGAAGGAACTACTAAGGAATTAAATCATCAGAGTAGCTAATCGAAAACGTATACCTATACATATACCTAATTACCAATGAAGCTAGGAAACTTTCTTTAATAGGTGAAAAAAGACGTCAAGAAGAGCAAAAAACTGTTGGATTTAGTCCAATCGGTCCAGTCGTTTTCTAAAGTTCCAGAGGACCAAACTTGGAAATTGAGAAATAAAAGAAGAATAAATAAAAGAAAAGAAATTGAGAAAAAGGAAATTATTGAGAAATAAAAGAAAAGAAAGAAAATAGGAGTGCCTGGGAGTCCTTTCAGAAATCGTCATTAGCCACTGCAGACTAAACAGACATACGCACGTCTTAGGAATGGTGGACAGTCCACTTTGCACCCACTGTGGAGCAGGGGAAGAGTCGTCATACCATTTTCTGGGACTGTGCTGTAGGTCGGTACGACTGCGCCACAGGACACTGAGAGCCACCTGCCTCTATCGAGAGGAGCTTCCGACTCTGAGATGGGACAAGATACTCTCCTTCATTGGAGGGACGAGTCGACTTGTGGAAGGGATAAGGGCCCAGGCGGAGTAGGGATGAGTGGATGGAATGGGAGGTGTTTGCAATACTCGAAGTGGCCACACGACCAGAAGTCAAACAAGGAGCAAAACAGAACATCTTTATCTACTCCTACAGTCAGGCAGCCCCTCAAGCGATCAGCAGGAAGAGGACGAGTTCAAAGCTCATTCAGGACTGCAGCGTTGCTCTAGAGTCACTGGCAGAAACAAAAAGGGTAACTCTGGGATGGTTTCTTGGATATAGGGGTATTGAGGGAAACGAGCAGGCGGTGAGAGAGTACAGGGACAAACTGGGCACATTCAGGAATATGTAGAGAGTCCAAGGAAATCACCTAACTCGAAACCCGAACCCGGATAGATCCAAGAACTCGTGGCTAGTTGGGAGAAGTCGGCAGTGCCTGGGAGGCCTTATAGGAATCCTCACTGACCACTGCAAACTAAACCGACACATGCACATCCTAGAAATGGTGGACAGTCCACTTTGCACCCACTCTGGAGTAGGGTCGTCATACCACTTTCTGGGAGTGTGCTATAGGTCGGTGCGACTGCGCTACAGGACACTGGGAGCCGCCTTCTTTCATTAGAGGGACGCCCCCCCCCCCTAATGCCTATTACTACTGCTACCTAGATTCTACATTCTTTACAGGTGATAGTGTTCTTGGGTATTCGGTCTGGGCAGTGTGGAATAAAACTATTCAGCTACCAAGCTTCGATATTTTTTTAATATCTTCCTCAGGGTGCTAACTGTCTTATGAAGTAAAGGCACGAAACCGTGAGAAAACATTTAGATATATAGATCAATATTAAAATTTGTACACAAATGTCACATGATCAGAACATATTAAAATAGTCAAAGTGGACTAGACATCGCCACGTTTAAATCCAATTTCATAGAACAGTTTTATTCTATGAAATTGTTTTATTCCACACGTGGAATAGTTTTATTCCACACTGCCCAGATCGAATACCCAAGAACACTATCACCTGTTCACACTAATCGTTCAAGAATACTGTCTGCTTTGTCTACATTGTTTAGACTAAATAGAAGGTGACTATCACATTAAATACACAACATGTAAATACACAACATGTTTAGCATTATTGCCTTATGCATTGATCTTGCGAAATACCAATTAATTGAAAATTATGAAAAGGCATGTAAAAATTTAAATCTAGAGGGTTGAAAAAAATCAAATTAACTTGATGCCCAAAAGCAGTTAAAGGAGAAATATAAATTAAGATTATAGCCAAATTCTGTTTATAATTGAAGAGTCTAAGAATGAAATTAAAAGTTTCTGAGAAAATTCAGCTTAAGATTAGGGCCAAAAGTGCAAAAATGTACATAAAGTGTCTAAAAGTGCAAATTTGGAGTTTATGGAAAAATGCAGGTTAGAATTCAGACTAAAGTCGATTAAGAATGACCCATTTCATCTAAAAATGTCAATTTTGATGCTTTTTTGTTAAAATTGATTAAAAATTAACCGCTTTATCTTATAACATAAATTTCAATGTTTTATGAAAAAGTCTAGCTAAAAGTAAGACCATAATCGGTAAAAAATGACTGACAGCTTGAAAAAATACAAATTTGGAAGGTTTTGTTTCATTCAAATTAAGATTATGGCCAAAATCAAAAATTCAGTTTAAAAGTTTTCTCAGCAAATTTAGGTTAGGAGTAGGGTCAAAAGTAGTTTAGAAATTACATAGAAAATCTAAAAATGCAAATTTGGAGTCCTTGGAGAAATCCAGGTTTGAATTAGGTCTAAAATTATTTTAAAATAACCCTTTTTATCTAAAAATGACAATATTAATATTAATATAAGTTTTTTTGAAAGAGTCAAGCTAGAATTAGGGACAATATACTTGAGAATTACGAAAAGGCGTGTAAAAGTAAAAATTTGGGGGGTTGAATAAATTCAAATTAACATTTTGGCGAAAAGCAGTTAAAGGAGAAATACAAATTAAGATTATAACCAAATTCTGTTCATAATTGAAGAGTCTAACATAGATATTAAAAGTTTATGGATAAATTCAGCTTAGGATTAAGTCCAAAAGTGCACAAATGTGCATAAAGTGTCTAAAAGTGCAAATTTGGAGTCTATGGAGAATAGCAGGTTAGAATTAGGACTAAAGTCTCTTAGGAATGACTCATTTCCACTAAAAATGATAATTTTTATGTTTTTTGGTTAAAATTAAGGCTAAAATCGATTAAAAGTTAACCGCTTTAATTTAAAATGTAAATTTCAATTTTTTATGAAAAAGTCAAGCTAAAAGTAAATCCAAAATCGGTGAAAAATGACTAAAAACTTGTAAAAATAAAAATATCGAAGGTTTTGTGTCATTAAAATTAAGATTATGGACAAAATCACTTAAAAATTATTTAAAGATTCAAAAATAAAGTCAAAAAAAATTCTCGGCAAACTCAGGTTAGGATTAGTGTCCAACGTTGTTAAAAAATTACCTAGAGCATCTAGAAATGCAAATTTGGAGCCCTTGGAGAAATTCAGGATAGAATTAGGTATAAAATTATTTTAAAATAACCCATTTTATCTAAAAATGACAATTTTGAAGTTTTTTGAAAAAGTCAAGCCAGGATTAAGGCCAATATACTTAAACATTATGAAATATGTTATTATTATGAAAAATATACGATTATTATGAAAAGGCATATAGAAATAAAAAAGCGGTTAGTTACTGGAAGTGCCTAAAAATGCAAACTTGAAGTCTTTAGAGAAATTCGAGTTAGAATTGGGACTAAAATGGAATAAAAATGACTTAGTGCACGAGAAAAAAATCATCATTATACTAAAACTATTCTGCTTAAACGTTATCACCTAATTACAATAATTATAATTGGTTATTCAAATTGACAATTTAACGAGCTAATTACCTATATCGTCATAACATGGTGGCATTTAATTTAACCATCTATTAATAAAACCACGTTTAAATCGAATTTTATAGAATAGTTTAGACTAAATAGAAGGTGACTATCACACTAAATACACAACATGTTTAGCATTATTGCCTTATGCATTGATCTTGCGAAATACCAATTAATTACCCACCTAGTTGAGACCTTGTGGTTCTGCCTCCAGCAAATTGAACTACAGCAATAGATAATTTTTCTTTTTTTTGCTCTTTTATTTCACATCAATTTAAAAAAAAAATTTCCTTGCTTTCTTCACATAATTTCATCCAAATAATACTTCGCGCCACTCGTGCTTTTTAACCCCCATTTCAGGATCATTTTTTTAATTATCTATTACTATCAAGAGGTAATTAGATAGAACTACGTTACCTAATTAGTTTATAATGAACTATGAACTTTTTACCTATCGAATTATTTTGAAACTTCCTGCATAGTCTCCAGAATAAATATAATCAAGAAAAAGGCCACCAGTTATTAAATTGGTAATAAAACCCCTGTTGAATAGAATTTTTTTTTTCAATTTTGTGCCACAGTAACTTTAATAACGCAACAAAATAATTATATACAATTATTATTACATGAGTACCAGAACACGCACAATGTTTAATAAATACTTCGTGAGATGTTTAAAAATTGTCAGTCCTTCCCGAATAGTACTTAAAAAAAATGTGTGACGTTCAAAACGGAGATCTCAAAGTGTGGATAGAAGACTTTCTGAAGAAACGCAGGTTTTCGAAATATGAACTAGAACTAACGGGAAATGGTGTCAAAGGAGATGGCTACCTTGGGGACATGGCATTTGTTAAAGTGCTCACAGGTATTGGAAAACAGGAGGAAAAAATCTACAATTTAGTAATTAAATCTGCTAAAAAAAGCCATGAGTTGAGAAAGAACCTTCCTCTCAAGGAGGTTTTCGAACGAGAAATGTTCATGTACAGCCAAGTATTTCCAGCTTTTAAAATCCTTCAGTTGGAGCAGAACATCGAAGACCCATTCATGAAATTCGCCAAGTGCTACAGTGTATTTAATGAGAGCCAGCGCCAAGCCATCATTCTACAAAACTTAAAACACTTGGAGTATGACATCCACGATAGAACCAAACCTCAAAACTTTGAGCATGTACGCTTGGTGTTTAGCAATTACGGCAAGTTTCACGCATTATCATTGGCACTCAGGAACCTCAGGCCTCAATTATTCGTACAATTAACCAAAAGCCTCACCGATTTGTTTACACAATTTGTGGTGCAAGCAGGCATGTTACCTAAAATGGCAGAAACATTTTGTTATGCTTTGGAATTGGTGAAGGAAGACGACAATCTCACGTATGAAAAGCTGAAGTATCTTAACCAGGAAGTGATTGAAAAAATAATGTACAAGAGGGCTGAACCCGAGGGTGAAATTTCTGTTATTCTCCACGGCGATTGCTGGAACAACAACATGATGTTTTCTTACCAGGTAAGGGTGCTGTATACATTTCATAATATGGTAATGCTTATTTTGTTGTTCTCGTAGGATAAATCAAGAAAGAGCCCATCAGACATGATGTTTTTAGACTTTCAACTGTCCTCTTTAGGCTCACCTATCTACGACCTTTCTTACTATCTCTATGCAGTGGCTGATGAAACTGTGCTTAAGTACCATGACCTTCTTTTGCATACTTATCACCATAGCTTGACGAGCTTCCTAGAAGAACTCGGGGAAACTTCCTATCAAATAACAATAGAAGACCTGAAAAGACACTGGGTAAAGTACGGAAATTTCGGGCTCGTTATGGCACCCTTTCTCATAAAAGTTGAGCTGTCTGAAGCCGACGAAGTACTGGATATTGCTGATTTTGCTGAAGAAGTTATTGGGCCAATCAGGAATAGTAAGGAATATCAGAGGAGGATAAAAGCCATTTTCAGACATTATGCTTCTATAATCCCCAAATAAGAGTTTATAGATAAATGCTGTTAGATGCAATTTTAATAAAATTTTTGTTTAATGAAATATGCTACTGTCCTGGATAACAACTAATTTATTGTACAAATACCAGAAAGTCTTAACTTAGTACAGTGATGATAATTATTAGAGAGTAGCTAGGATATGTACAAACATACAGTATTATTTAGTAATACAGGTGTTCAAATGTAAAAGTCATTAAATTGACTTGAGATATCTTGATAGAGAAGGAATGTGTGACAAAAGTGGTAACAACTTATAAAAAAAAACTTGACGAATATTTTGTACTGACCCTGCACAAGCATGAGCTTACATATTTAGGTCCCTAGCAGCAGTACTGGTAGAAGTACTCTCGGTAATTTCCGTACAAAGACAGCACTTCTCGCGTCATTTTTCACTTAAATTCGATTTCGGGATGTTCTCAATTTGGGTTTCGGTAAAAGACACGTACGTGTCCTGCCTGACGGACATTTGATGTTTTCCTGATCGCTTCCAAGTGTAAAGACAGAGGATGTCCTTGTCTGATCTGGAGTACTTCGAGCGGCCGCATTCTCTACACGAGCACTAGAAAAAGAAATATGGTTATAACTTGAAACAAAGTTAGCTAGAGTAATAAGGGTATTACGATTCATTAGCTTCTCTATTTTGTAATCTTGAATTTAGATCTGGTGGGATGTATAATCGATGAAAGTGCTCGTGTTGTGGGTGCGTTGGGAGGTCACTCACTGCATGCTGTTTTCACATAAATTTCACAGAAATTGATTATTGTTACGTTGTATTTGTACGAAAACAATCCTTATCCGTTGGATAAGAATTTTTAATAACAAAATAATAATAAAATAGATAGATTTACGTCCTTATGGAACCTACTTAGCTATATGTGCTAGTAGGTACAGAAATCACTCTTGGTGAAAACACCACAATATATGGTAGTGAGAAGTTAAAAATTTAAACTTTAAAAACTTAAGGAAAGCCTCTTTAGTACAAACAATTTAAGTAACTTTTCGTGATACGCAAGACCGATGATTATCGACTGTAGAAAAACTCAATTTTCAAACAGCGGTGGAGTGGTTAGTTAGGGTATAAAGGATGGTCTTGGATTCAACTCATTCACAAGTAATACCATCGAGTGAAACAAAAAAAAAGATGCAGGAAATGCAACTCAAACTTTCATGTCAACAAGCAAATGGTATGTTATCAGACAGGTACAAACCTGTTATCAACAAAAAATAAAACAGATTGCTTTGTCCTACGGTTCCAACCCTACAGTACACTAAGTGGGTTTCAATGGGGACATAAATGTAGCTGACATATTCTATTTTCTGCTCAATCCACTGTCCTAACATTGTAAGGATTACTTTTGTAAAAGCTTGCTTGTGATTCTGTTAGCAATAGTATTGGTTGTCATGCTTATTTTGTGCTTCTTTTACAATTTTTCCGCTCATTTTTGCCTAATGTTTACAATACTTTTAATTACACAAGCTCAAATTAGGTTTGCGCAACTCTAAAACCCTTCTCTTGGTAATTAATTATATTTTAAATTTATTGACTTTCTGTCACTTTGTATTACAAATATTTGATTCAAAAGTTATACTTTTATTTGGTTCCCTTCACCTATTTCTCTCCTAAAGTCCATATCACTTTTTTTTCTTCTAAGTTCCTGTTGTATTTTTATGTATAGTTTTCTTTTCTTATCTGTGTTGTATTTTAGGTTTTGATGTATAATCTATTTTTTACTTTCGCATTATAATTTTAATTTTTCTGTTCAACGTTTTTTTCAAGTGGATGTAAATTGGCGGGTTGGGAACAAGGCAGCAATAAGTTACAACCTCTTCGCCGACGTTTCGTTTAATTTTGCATTAAACTTTATCAGGGCTGTGAATGACAATAATAAGAACATTAGAGCTAATATTAAATTATTTGAATGGCATACAAACCTCGAGATCATCATGAACGTTGCCCGTAGTCTTACATATAAACATTATTAGAGCATGCGAGGTTTAAACGTTGTTAACATGGACCAGTGGGATTAAAGCTTACAATCACCACTATACACAAAACTATCCAACACTTGTTCCGTCACAATTAAAATTTAAATAATTAAAAGTTAAAATACATCTACAAATTAAAAGATGGTAAACAGCCAACCCCACGAGAACAGATAGAGTGTCACACTGATAAGTTCAGCCTTTCCCATGTTATTATTTACGCCACGATAAACTTCCAACATTCCACGGTGGTAAAGATTGCCCATGAACAAAATAGAAATAATATTGAAAGTATTCTGCCATTAGTGGGTCTTATGGAACCCTGCAACATTTTTGTGTATTAAGCAACTATAAATTCCACTTAAACCTTGGGTGTCGGTTCTAAAGTTTACAGCTTGTTCTCTGCTCTTATTAATGAAAAACATCTCTGATATGTTACGCTTCTTATATTTACTTTCTACATCTAGGATGCTGGGTTTTGCGAAATTGAAATTATGGCCTGTTTCAAAATGGTGGGTTTCCAAAGCGGTTTTTTCTTTCTTATTAATATGGCTAATGTTGCAATCATGTTGGTATTGTTTGAGTCTTTGTGCTAATTTATTTCTAGTTTGACCTATATATTGTTGGGCGCAATTTATGCACTGTGTTGAATATACTACCTCAGACCTATCCAATAACGGAGTTTTACTCTTAATTCTGGAGTAAAAATCACCAACCTTCTTTTTTGGATATAGAACAATTTTAACTTGGTCACTCTCCACACAGTGACGTAGATTTGTACTCAGTCCTGACACTAATGAGATTTTTTTATATATTTTGGGTGGCTGTAATTTGTTTGTAAGTTCTTGGACTCACTCGAAGGTTGCCATAACTTGTTAATTATTGTAGAGGGAAATCCGGTAAGACAGGCTAAGTATTTAATTTTCTCAAAATTATTTTCCCACAATGTGTGATGACTTAGTTTTATGACCCTATTTTTGAGAGAATTAATAATTGCAACCTTCTGTGAGAGAGGATGTGTTGATTTAAAATTAATTAATCTCCCAGAACTAGTTTTTGGTACCAATCTGTGATGATTGAGGAGTTGTGCCTAATCACCATTTGGGCAAGGAATGGAATTCTGTTATTCGTCTCCAATTCTATAGTGAACTGAATATGTGGATTAAAAGAATTGAAGCACTCAAGAACAAGCTCTCCGGAATTTTCTGGGATGCACGTTAAAATGTCGTCAACAGAAAGATATAGAAAAGGTAGTTCAAATGGAAGTTTGGGGACAACAGTGCTCAAAACATGACGCATGCATAAATTTGCCAAGAATGGTGACAACGGGTTACCCATGGCAGTACCGAAAACCTGGGAGTAAAAACTGTCCCCGTAACTAAAGTAGCTGCAATCAAATAGTATTGCGATTATATCTAAGAATAGGTGCAAGTTTATGTCAGTATGCAAACTAATGTGGTCCCAAAACTTTTCTATAGTCTGAAGCACCAGTTCTTTTGGTATGCTTGTCAACAAAGCCTTAACGTCCAATGAGACCAATTGGAACCCTGGAGACAAAATTGTCCCTCTAATTCTATCAACAAACATGAAGGAATTTTTCACTGAAAATGTAAACAAATTATTCACATTCGAGAGGACACTTGCAATATATTTAGAAAATTTATTCAGTGTGGTTTGAACACATGAGAAAACAGGTCTGAGGGGAACGTCCTCTTTGTGGGTCTTGGGTAAGCCATAGATCTTAGGTGACAATGAATTTTTTGTTACTAATGTTTTATATAATGTTTCATCTATTAGTTGTTCATTAAATAATTTCGTAATTAAATTGTTTATTTTATTTTCGTATGTTGTTGTGGGATTCTTTGGTAATAGTTTGCATGTAGTATTGTCCTGTAGCAGTATGTTCATCAAAACAGGAAAACTTCCCTTATCAGACCTTAACACTATTGGTATGCCATTCAAATAATTTAGTATTAGCTCTAATGTTCTTATTATTGCCATTCACAGCCCTGATGAAGTTTAATGTAAAACTAAACGAAACGTCGGTGAAGAGGTATTGCTGCCTTGTTCCCAATCCGCCAATTTATATCTACATATATTTCTCCGGGACGCAATCATATTCGTTATTTTCAAGTTTTTTTAGAATTTCAAGTTTTTAGCAATTTTTAATGAACCCCACCTTGCATTATAGCCCACTCGAGGAATTTTTCTGTGTAGCATTGTGCAATAAGTTTTAACGTGTTTAATGCCCTTTTGCATATCTTTCTATTTCCAATTTTTGTTTGCCGAACATAATGTACTAAATATACTTCCCTGCTGTATGCTGTATGGCTGCTCCTGTATTTACTTCATTTATCTCATTATATACTAAAAAAAATCTCCTACACGTTAAGCCAGATTCCCATTGCTTTTTTTTATTTTAGCTCTACTCTGTCCTTTTTTTTATTCTGTACTACCACTTTTAAGGAACCCATAAGGATAGCTGCTTACCCACTTTCACCACATTTTTTACATCCATTAGGTCTTTTGCGTTGCATTTAGTTATTTATATTCTGTTTTCTATTGATTGTCTGAACTGCTAAATATATCTCTCCCTACCTCCTATTTATAGGAAATTTTTCAACCCAGTGTGTTTCAATTTAACATTATTCGCTGCATCCATAATCATCATATTTCAACTTGACTAAGAATATTCCCCCCCCCCCCCCCCTTCCTACTTACCCAGTTGATTGTAGCCCCAAGTGTTAAACGACACTTTGCTTCAATGTATTAAAAGTCTTAAATGTTTTTTCCCATGTACAAGTATTTGGCCGCTCATAACAACTACGGTGTGGAACACAAACCTTCTACACAACATAGCCTAAACTAAAATGTATGGAAACGATTGGTTATGTCTAAACGAGGATAACTAGAGAATAACATAAACGAATAAAATACAACCTAAAGTGTTTGCCGGGCTTTGAAGCCGTGGTCCAATGGAATTTCTTCCTGACGTTTCGTCTACAGCTGCGGCAAATATTATTAAAGACAACAGGCGAAATGATCTCCCGTGCTTCCCAATGTTGACTAATTCGACTGTGATGAGCTCCGTGGTATTTATTCCCCCGCTATCGCACTGCAGTGGTGGGACTGGGGTGGGGGTAGTGGTGGCTCTGGCTGGGTTTCGAATCACTTGAAGTATGTCGTAGAACTCGCTTCCACTATGCATTTAGAAACATAATTTCCTCCTTCCTGTTGAAATTGTTGTTGTGCTTAAAGATCGCAATGGCCTCTCTCGTTTGTTTCGGATAGAAACGCTGCGATTGATATAAGATATCCACCTCGTCGAAAAGAATGTCGTGACCTTCGGAGAGAGCGCGCTCTGCTACTGGTGTATTGTATTGTTTTCAATGTGATTGGACGTGTACAGTCCTTCGCCGAGACCTGCGGTCTATTGTGGCCCTGCTAGCTCCACTAATTGTTCCCCGTTATACCCAGACACTCAACTAACCTGAAGAGTCTCTCGGGCGACACTGCGTTTGCATCTTGAGGCTGAATGATTGTGTTTCCGAACAGTGAGTATCTCGATCTGGCAATAGCCGAGCAATCACATAGGACGTGCTCATCTGTCTCGTCGTCCTCCAAGCAGAGCCGACACTGCGTCTCTGCAGACAGTGCAGTGACCACTCTGATTTGTCTCCTATTTAGTCTAAGGGATCTTTGAGCTTTTGCCCTCCCTGTTCCCATGACACATTTTTTGGAGTGTGATGGTCCGGGTAGGTTCTTCCACCAGTTCTGGGACTTGGTGCTGCTGCATTTCTGGAGTTCAGTATTGACCAGAGAGTATGGGGCTCCCAGTGCCGGCGCTCCGGGCCTACGAATGCAGGGCCCACCGCTCTCCTATAGCCAGAGAGTTGGCCCTCTCATTGTCTTCGTGACCACAATGGCCCGGAATCCATACCAGTGTGAAGCTGTTCTCTTGCGGTAGCGTGTTCAGAGTCCTGTGGTAGTTCCAAACAGTTTTGGAATTGCTTACGTCTGGTACTGCTTACGTTTTTGCAAGCTATACCGGCGCTGCCTGCGTTGCAGCCGGTATATCGCCTGCATTGCCTCTCATTCCAGGAGTAATGGAAGTGGAAGCAGGTCAAGGCATGCACTCCGTGGCTGCGGTGGGCGTCGTTCTCATTGCCCTCGTGATGTAGAAACATATTTGTCTTTGCAGAGAGGACAGTTTGACTTTGATGGAGCCCTGTCTGCTCTTTCGATAACAAACTATGGCCCCGAACGTCGCTATCGGTCTTATTATTGTCACGTATAGCTACATAGTTTGTTGGGGTCCCATCCCCCACAATTTGCCGTACTGGTTCTTGAATGACCAAAGGGAGAGCTGTGCCCTCTTAACGCTACGAGTCACATGTGGAGTCCATGTGAGTGGTTTGGTCAGGAAGACTCCTAGAAATTTTACTTACTTGGTAAACGGGATTGCCGCCCCGAAAAAGATGGCGGTTTCAAGAAGTGCAGTCTCTTCCTTCTCGTAAATGGCACAACTTTTTCCTTTGAACACCAGCTGTGTACAACATTCAGCACCTCTTGATATTGCTGACTTTTGTGTTTGTCCCAGCCTGCAACTCCTCTTGTGTTCCGTAATCTTCGTGTAAAACTGCGTTTTGTGGTGCCAATGTATACCAAGCCACGACTGCATGGAACTCGGTAAACTCCGGTTGCCCATAGGAAATCTCTGCGGTTTTTGGGCGATTTCAAGCTCTGTAGTATGGTGCGAGTGGGGGAAACTGTTTAAAGTTTTAACGTTGTGATTTTTCAATAGCCTGCCGATCCCCTCCGTTACTTTGTGGATATATGGTAGACTAGACCATCCGCGCTTTTCATGATCTTCTCCCGTTGTTTCTTCCTGGCGCTCTACATTCCTTGAACGAACGGCCCTATCAAACTTGTGCTTCCTGTATCCATTCCAACCAAAGGCTCTTTCCGATGATGCTTAATTTCCCGTTCCAAATCAGCCGGCTTACAAATTCTCTTGGCTCTCACAGAGTTTTTATGACTCCCAATCAATGTCTGGAAGCACGGGAGATTAATTCGCCCATGGCCTCGTTGCCTTTGATAATATTTGCCGCATGGTAGACGAAAATATTCCATTGGACCATGGCTTCAAATCCCGGATAACACCTTAGAATGTATCTCATTGCTATATTTGTAGATTTATCAAATTCTCATGCATGTCTGTTGAAAATTTCATTGCTCGAAACGGATATTCATTTTCTGTAGGTCTGATTTGATGTTGTCGCTCCAACGCTTTCTGGAACGCCCAAGTGGTCTTTTTCCTGTTGGACCCTCCTCCCACTCCAATCTTGCAAGTCCCTCATCCTGAACCCTCTGTACGTGGCCTGCTGGATATCGCTATCGTTGTAGAGTTTCTTTATTCCAGTATTCGTTCTAATGCGATATCGATTTGTCGTCGAATCGTGGTCGACTCCAAAGATCATCCTGAAAAATTTTCGCGTTTTTCTGTGCAAATAAAACGCATACAAAATCTGTATCATTGTTTACTTACATACTTAGATGAACAAAAACATATCTTTATCTAATATATTAATTTGATTTAGTCAGTGTCAAACTGATGGGAGAAATTAAAGTAAAACTACATGACACCATCATAACAACTTGTGGGAAACTGTTATTGGACTTGAATCACCTTCTTTTAATTTACTGGTTAGAATCCTGTCAATCACATTTTTGGCAAATCAATTGAAGGATAACTAGTATGTCGCGTTTTTGGCGGAATCTTTGCTTTACGTTTTTATAACATAACCAATTAGATTGACACAGTTCAAAAATTTTCCGGGGGTTGACCAAAAAATATATTTTGGACATTTTAATGAAAAGGATTATAATTCATTTTTTTTTATTCAAAAATCTCTATGAATTATTTTCAGATATTTTTCTCACAGCACAAGAACTACTTCAACGGTATTTGTAAAAAATTATACATAATTTTTAATACAGGGTCTTTAAAAAACACGTATAAAAGTGGAATTAAAAAAAACTTCCAAAAATAAAGCGTGTGGTCGGCGTTTTCCCTTAATCTTTTTTCGCGATACTGCGAGACTTTTGCGAGACTCTCGTGCGATATTCGAGATGAGACTTTTCAAAAGTCTCGTCTTGGCTCGCAAGGAAAATTGAAAATATTGTCTCAAGTCGAGACGAGCCGAGACGAGAGTCTCGAAACGAGAATATCGTGGGCATCACTATTAAAAAGTTCTTTCCATTTTTCAGTGAGTTCCTCGTCGCTGAGTATCATGCGGCCTTAGTTGTCCTTCAGTGTTGGGATGGACCTGGACCTGTCTTCTCCAAAGAAACTTCTCTGTAGAATTCTCTTGATCCTGGTTTAGGGCGATTTACTTCCATTGCTTCGTACTATTGTGCTTCATATTTTCTTTTCTTCGCTCTTAATAGTGGTCTTGTTTCTTTCCGGCAGTTTACGTACTTCTCTCTACTTTTGTTTGTTTGTAGTTGTATCATTCTCTTCCTTATTGTGTCTCTTTTTTTTTCTTTTGCTTTTTCCAAATACTCCGCCCTGGCATCTCATAGATGAACCGAGTAGTCTGTTGAATGGCGGTGCCGGTCCTAAGCCCGGATAAAGGAGGAGGGTTGAGCGGGGGGGCTAACTACCCACCCACGTCAAAAAAAAAAACCCCAGTTACGAAACTGCAACAATGCCTCAGATTCGGACGGATAAAAATGTGTCCTACATGTCTTTCAGTTTATCCCAGTTGCCATTTAATTGTCCAGTAAAGTTGTTCATAAAAAAACCTCTCATCGAGCCATGGAATTAAACCTTTGTCTGAGATGAGTTTATAAGGGAAAATAAAAAATCGCAATATTTCTTGAGCTTAGAGATGGGCAATAAAAATCGGCTAACGGCCTAAATGTCAAAATTTAGTTCTATCGTGTAGTCAACCTTTCTCAAAACATGATTTACGTTATCTTTTATGCTAAAAAGAGCGTGAAATACTTAAAAATGTCGAAATCCTTTCATATTTCATATTGACGTTAATGGAACTTAGCACCCAGAAATCGCTCATCTCTAGTGGAGAGGAATCGATAATTTAGAAAATGTAGAGTTAACTGTCAACTCAAGAGTTTTGCTTTAATTTCTGTCTTTATACTTAAAATAATCAGTATTTTTCAATACTTACAAGTTCTGCTAATTGTGCTTGAATTTGAAAATATTATGAATGATTTGCAAAGTAAATGGTGTTTGGACCTACTCGATTCAGTCAGCCCTGACTGAAAGAGTTTCGTAGCGCTTTTGGTGTGTTCCCATTGACTATCCCCTCTACTATTAAGAAGACTCTATTTTGAGAGACTGAAAGCATTTTACATAAACAAAGGATGTGGGTTTCCCACAAAAAGGACCCCAGAAGTTCAGGAAGCTGCAGAATGAATACATAATATAGAAAGATGTGAATGGATCTTTTCTTAGGCACATGCCATAAACTAATGTGAAAAGATCTTAATAAATATCCAATCAAATACAAACTGTACATGAAAAAGGAACTGCAGAGTATCCTGGAAGATTAAACATGCCAGTGATGTGTGCATCAGATTCCTAATAATAACGACATTCTGAAAAAAAAAAACATTCTTCAGTGATGGTGGTGGTGCCATTGACTGAGAGAAGTGCTATTTTTTTTTTAATGTGTTTGATTTATATCCCTACGTTAAATTTAGTTTACTGCTTCTATCTTTGTCTGTACCAGTAATTTTTATAATTTTCTTTTTGTCATTAAATTTTATAATTATAATTTTGTTCTTTCAAAACTTTGACTAGAAGCTTGACGATAAAGCATGTGTTTTTGGTGATTAATTGCTTGAATTATAATATTTCACAATTATACTCAGATTTTTATGACGTTGAAAAGTTTTTGCAGCCCTGAAGTCGACACAACATGATATCGAAAGTTGGAAAGCTGAAGAATTTTATTTTTAGGCTCACACCGAATACCTAGAAATTCTCAAAATTTTGTAGATACTTACGTATAACAACCTTAGTAAATTTTGTTAATGCGGCATCTAGAAAAATAAATCGAAAGAAGTTAAATAACATAACATATATTTCTATATTACTCTGAATTACACATTAATTGTAATATGTATAACTTAGCTTTGATTAAAACAAGTAGAAAAATATTTAACAATCATTTATTAACATTTGTCGCCTTTTTCATAAGATTATTTTAAGTAAGCGGAGAATGTAAAAAATATCACAGTCTAAAATCAAATCTGATCTGCATGTATTAGTTTTGGCCAGGTAAAGGATTTTTTAACGAAATAATGTCATCTGTTAAAATTAGTTTAAGTAGACAGTAGAGAATATTGGTGTGTTTTAAGCATGTAGGATTCTTAACTTTAAAGGCTCTACAAGACAATAGGAATTATACACAATTTTACAAAAAGTTTTACACTAACTACATAAAGATACAAACATACAGGTAAATCTACAACAAGCACTATTCGAACATTAAAGAAATTTATAAAAAGAGTCTACAAATAGGGGAGAGTTGCACATAAGGGAACGTTAAAATTAACTTTTTAAAACTTTGTATCAATATGCTTTGAGCGTTTACGTTCACATTCATAGCGTTCGTCCCAAGTCGTTGCTGCACGCAGTATATGTTGGCGGAGATAGCCAAGACCCACCTTAAATTAGAGGTAATAGTTATTTGTAGGTAGGGGGCTGAAAAAAGAAGATTACGCCCTAGACCAAAATGTATACGTTAAAGAAAGTAAACTTTTTTTCGCACCGGAATACGTAAAAAAATTTACGAAAGAAAAATGATAATTTTATTAGAGACGATTGTATACTTTTCACTTTACGGGGAGAACCGAACGTCAGTCGTTTTTCTAACTTTACGGGCCGTTGCTGTGAGCGACGGGTCGTAAAAGTGTATTACATTACGAAATGGGAAGTTGCTTACAGATATCAATGAAAGTCCTCATCAAATACTATTTCATTTTCTTGCTTCTGAATAACATTAAAAATGTAAAGGTTTTCACGGCCAGCAAAATACAATTTAAAGTGTTTTCCGAGCTTTGAAGTCGTGGCCAACCGGAATTTCTTCCTGATGTTTCATCTACAGCTGCGGCAGACATTATCAAAGGCGATGAGGCAATGGGCAAAGTGACCTCCCGCGCTTCCCGACGTTGACTGATTCGACCGTGGTGAGCTCCGTGGTATTTATTAACCCTACGTCGCGCTACAGTGGAGAGACTGGGGTGGGGGTAGTGGAGGCGCGGGGTTTCTTCGCACTTGAAGTATCTCGTAGAACTCACTTCCAGTCTGCATTTAGAAACGTAATTTCTACGTTCCTGTTGAAATGTTGGCCCGTTTAAAGATCTTAATGGCCTCTCTCGTTAGTCTTGGCTAGAAACGTAGAAATTGATATAAGGTCAAGACATTCTTTTAAATGAGCTGGATATCTTATATCAATCGCAGCGCTGACGACATACTTCCAGTGCGCCCAAACCCCGCGCCACCTCTACCCCCCACTCGAGTCCTTCCAATGCAGCGCGTCAGCGCGGGGGGGGGGGGGGGGAATACCACGGAGCTCCCCACTTTCGAATCAGTCAACGTCGGGAAGCACAAGATATCACTTCGCCCATTGCCTCATCGCCTTTGGTAATGTTTGTCGCAGCTGTAGACGAAACGCCACGAAGAAATTCCATTGGACTTTGGTTTTACTCTCATAATGACTAGTTAGTTCAGGTGACATGTCCAAGATTTAAAAAAAGAGTTGACATCATTACATATGTGGTTGAAAATAAAAAGCTTGCAAGTATTAAACTCATTATTACAGCCATCAAAACTGAGATGTAAAGTTGTCTATTATTTCAAGTTAAAGTTCAAAGTAAAATTTCAAGATACGGAATCTTTATATGTTTATATATTTAAACTTCCTAATATTATCATACCTGCCAGTAGTCGTAAGTGAGCAATCAACCCTATTTTCTAATAGGGACGACTGGTACACAATGAAGCAATATCATATAGTACACAAAGAATCATTGTGTACCATGTATCTATTTACAAGAACGCTTAATCTTGTGTTCAATTCTTTTATAATCAAGGAGAACTTATTTCACAGTCTTTCAGCGGACCTCATGTTGTTGTATATTAAAGCTAGTAGTGGAAAATAGTACATTGTGCAACGAGTGACGTAAATTTCACTTTTCACACGAGTGTGACAGTTTGGACACGAGCCTTAGGCAAGTGATAGGACGTCAAAAGAGTGGGAAGAGTGATTTTGGCACGTGTTTCAAACAATACTTTTTCTACGACCGCGATTTCGCTTCATAAATGATCATTCGTATCATAAAATATATGCAAGGCATTTGCAAAGCAATCAGAAGCGTGTGCAAAGTGGACTCTGCCCACGCTTCTATATGAGAGCTGCGTTTTATTGAGCAGATTGCACTTTGCGCAGGCCGTTTGCAACATTGCGAATTTCAACGGTAGTTAGTAGTGCGCATTTGTTCACATTCCAGACTATCGTTGAAAAATAATATATTGCACGACTAGTGTCGAAAATTGCACTTTTTATTCGAGTGTGACGGTTTGGACACGCGTCGTAGGCGAGTGATCCAATGTCACAAGAGTGTAAAGGGTGATTTTCTTACGTGTTGCTACGACTTCAATTTTGCTTCACAAATGATTATTCGTATTATGAAACTTATGCAAGTCGTGTGCAGAATAATCCAAAGCGTGTGCAAAATGGAATTTGCACACTTTTCTGTATGGGACGTGCGCAAAGTGCACTTTGCGCACTCTGTTTGCAATATGCGATTTTCAACGGTAGTTAGTAGGCGCATTTGTTCATTTTCCAGGCAGTCGTAGAAAAATAGTATATTGTGCAACTAATGTCGAAAATTGCACTTTTTACTCGAGTGTTACGGTTTCGACGCGAGTCGTAGGCGAGTGATACAACGCCACAAGAGTGTGAAGAGTGATTTTCGTATGTGTTTCACACTATATTTTTTCTACGACTGCGATTTTGCTTTATAAATGATCCTTCGTATTATAAAACTTATGCAAGGCGTGTTCAAAACAATCAAAAGCGTGTGCAAAGTGGACTTTGCACACGGTTCTGCATGGGACGTGCGCAAAGTGCAATTTGCGTACTCTGTTTGCAATATACAATTTTCAACGGTAGTTAAAAGTGCGCAATAGTTCATTTTCGCGGCCGATGTCCTAGAAATTAGTATTTTTTATATCAAGGTAGTGAAGAACATTGTTATGACGCATATGTCAGGTTTATATCTAAGACGTGTAATAAATAGATTATAATGACGGTGTATATACAGGGTGAGTTTTTTAAGATGTTTACGATGCTTAGAGAAAAAATCTCAGAAAATAAGAGTGTTACGAAGTGGGATAAATGTGGAAATAATTTTAGTTTTAGGTGATTAGTTCAATAAGACTGCCACATTTTTGAAAAATTTAATGATTCATTATACAGAGTGGTTCTTAAATAACATGCTAACATTTAAGGAGGTGATTCTAAGCCTCTTAACTTTTGAGACACAGGGTGCTAATGATTATCAAAAAATGTTTTTATTAGCATATGTAGATATTTCTGTGAAATTTGGTACACATTTTCTATTCATCAAGGGGCACTTTCTGATGTTTAAGCAATTTTATTAATTTTATCAGTGGCGCCGGTTAGGGTTTTGCCTTGAATATTATTGAAGAAAAAAATTATTCGCCATTGGTTTTTGTTCTAATAAATTGTTTTTGAAATCCTCATTCATTTATAGCACATTTGGTTTCTTGACTTTTTTTCAAATAACGCGTGGTTTTCGCTTAAAAAAATAAAAATTGATTTTCTTCGAGCTGTCTGTGAAGACGTTTACAACATTAGTTGGTTGGGAGACCTTCTGAAAGGCCAGAAATTCACACGATATTTTAATGAAATCTTTGTTGTTCAGTGTACAACAAGTTTTCGAAAAATTTGCGTTTCTTATTCGATGTGTGTGATATTTGGAATACCTGTAACATCTGGGTGCTTGAGAAAGTGACCATTTTGTCACGAAACGTCGCACAAAAGATAAGTCGATGTTTTTTGTTACCACATCTTCTCATCCCAAGATTACCAAACAACTTGGATTAAAATAAGGAGACGAAATTGAAAGTATTGTGACAGTGATTATGAATGTTTGTTCAAAAACCTGCACCAGTAGTCAGGAATAAGCTGCGTGGACAAAAAGTCTGAGAGGTAGAAAAATCCAAAGTTACCTCATGATCTTGACACTTTTGCGGTAGAACCAGAGGAAAATATTTTTCCTGGTTCTGCCATAACATTACCACCACCCATTTACAAACATCAGTCATAGAAGCATTTTTGAGGCTTGATGGAAGCTAATGGCAGCAGGCCATTTAAAAAGAAGAGGTCAGGAGCTTAGTGGAAATTGAAACATGGGATTTGGTGGACTTTCGTAACGGGAGTTCAGGTTAGGTGTGACTGTGATTGACTATTCTCCGAAAGATGGTGTGGACTTTAATGAGATTTTCTAACCAGCTTTAAGACACTACCCTACGCTTATTAGTGGTTTTGAGTGTATATTTAGGTTTAAATATTACTCAGTTAGAAACAGTTTGAGCTTTTGTTCATGGTTACTTGGAGAAAACGCTTTACCGGAAAAAACTGAAGGTTTTGTAAATCAAGGTATTGAAATTGAATCATGCAATTTATGGCCTCAAACTGTGCCCTTTTCAAAGTGCATTGAAGCTTACTTTGAAACCAACAAAGCCACGTATTAATACAAAATATTTACAGACCGATGAAATACCTGCGGAATTTGTCCTAACTAAACTAAATTTTGCATGAGGTTCAAATGAGCATTTTAAATTTCCAGAGTTGTTGGATGGGTGAGTGAAATAATCACTGTAAACTTTTGGAAAACATCTCATGTAATATGGAAAGTTTAACAATGGAGGGAAATACTCTCTAATATAAACTTCTTTCGTGTGTTCCATTGAGTACAATAAAACAAATGCTGAAAATTTTAAAAATGCTTGCAGTTATTTTTAATTATTTAATATTTCTTTGAAGTTTGTATCATATTAAACCACAAAGTAGACCTTTTTTAATCCTTCTAGCATTTTTCATTTAAAAAAAACTGAAAACAGAAATTGTTTCATTGTGTACAACTCTCCCCTACTAAGGTACATAATCTAGTCTAGGTGCAAGAATAAGAGTCATACTACTGACTAAAGACAACACGTTGCAGCATGAACCAAAACATTTTGCACTAAACTCATTAACAGTGATGCTTCCAACCATCATAGTGCACAAAAGAAATTGTGTAATTTACGTAATATATGGTTAGAAACACAAATTTCTTCACTGCCTAGGGCATATATCTATTTGGTTACGGTCTAAGTTAGTAGAAAAACATGGCACTAAATGTGTACAGAATACTCTAGCTGCACATAAAACAAATTATAAAGCATCTACTCAAGACTCCTAAGTGAAATCTCCAAAGGAGACAACCTAGTTTCAGCTGTGATTGGTGGCGGTATGCAGGAGGAACGACTTACGGTATTACTGGTCATTTTAGGTCTCACCTTCATGGTGTTCCTCCTAGCCCTTATGTTGAATATTCCATAGACCACAGGATTAGCGCAGGAGTTGGTGCAGGCAAAAAGGAAGAGACCCCTTTGGATTCGTTGGTCGACGGTTTTGGCTGATTCCTCATCGTACCAATACCTAAAGAAAAAGACTTCATGTTTACACATATTTTTATCATGTTTACACATATTTTTTTTTCTCCATTATACACACTATAAAAATAAATTATAGAAAAAAAAATTGAACCTGAGACACGCTTAAAGCTCTGAAATGCACTGCTACAGAGCTACCGAACAAAACTTTCGAACTTAATCTACTTAGAAGCACACAATTTTTTAAGATTTGGTGTCAGGTTGAAGAACGCTGACTTTCTCTATTCTCAAAGGAATCCCATAATTTTATCTCCCCATAATCATATAGGTTCATTACTTTATAATCAAAGGCAAAATCCAAATCAGACAAAAACGTAATAAATCGTGCTGAGAGTATATTCAAAGAAAGCGGTCGTAATAAAATCTAAATATAGCCCAGATGACATTGTTATTGCCCTAGATAACGAGGAATGAAGGGGTTTGCTGACTTCCCCATTGTCTGTGCAGAATCGCGGCGCATTAATGGTGTGGTTTGCTCGATATGATTGGCCGACATCTGCAAAAATGCATTCGTTAACCGGAGCAAATAGGAGTTCAATTTCTGTTTTCGTGGGCAAAACATCGCTGTCTCCAGGCCGGGAAATATATAGATCGAAAACTAGGACAGCAAGTTGGCTGAAAGTTCGATAAGATAATCGTTTGAGCTTAATTGCACTCTCATGTACTGGATTAAGTGTGGTTCTGTTATCTGTTCATTCTCGATGGTGTGCTTCTCTTCTCGTGTTTTGAAATTGATAAACGTGTTTTTTGATAGCAAAAATCGTGTTGCTCTCACCCGATTCAAAATCAGTTTGTCTCTGTTTCTGCCAAAACAGGAGGGGGTCTCCAGATTAACTCGATGTTGCAGCCAATAATAAATTACTAAATAAAAATTCCGGTAATTCCACTGTCATTATTGATCTATTACATCTGGTGAAACATATTGAAAAAAAAATAAAAAAGTTAAAGAAAATCTAAACATTTTCATTGAGGTGGGTACCAACTTACAACAATTTCTTCCAGACCTCCATAGTTTTCCTAAAATATGATGCCAATGCATGTTAGACTAAAGGACCGAATAATAATAACGCATGGATTCTCGCATTATTATTTGTTATTTTCTTTGGAAAGGCAATTTTGCCTTTCCATGACTCGTGACAGGGAACTGGCTTCGTTATAAGACTTGATGTATGTTTTTCTTGAGGGACATCGTTAGTTTGTAACCGAAGAATGGCCGTGAATTCCAAGAATATTTATCTCTGTTTATCATCAACCTTCGTGATTTATTCGCAATTCTCTCCTCCCATAGGCAACTGTTTTTTTTTGTACTGGTTTTATATTACGCGTAATTAATTATCTTCAAAAAAACAATACATTCAAACATATTCACTCATTATTGGCGAAACAAAACAATATTGGAAGCATATAAAAACTCAAAATGTATAGGGCTATTGCAAAGAGTTTTTTGACCATAAATTTAAAGCTTTTATTCGGATGAGTGAACGGGTCCAATAAATTATTCCCCCGCGGATCAGTGGGGAAATGTCATAAAAATAATCTCGAAATATGCAATGCATATATTATGATGCATATTGAAAATGCAAATTAGATGAAGTAGTAATATGTTAAACAACTTCCCGGTTTTAAATTTTAATAAATTAATTTTGTACATCAGTTTCTAGGTCAATCAACCAAATTTATTATTGAACCAAAACGCTTCAATTTTGTTAATGAAGCGATCCAAAAACCAGTTTTCTGCAATATTGTCACTTCCCACAGACAAATGGCCGAGATTTCGTACCTATATTGTCTGGGGGCGACGTTTAGCAGAGTATCAGACTCATTTCTCTATCAGGCAGAGGAACCATAGACTAGTTTCGCTCTTATTAGAGCTCATCAGTACGGTATACCTCGAACCTGATAGAAAAATAAGTCTGAACGGCAATTGGATCTAAATCTTGCTTAGACGCCTGTACGTATATGTAAGTGGCGCCATCTGACGACGGCGGGTGCTTCCACTAGGGCATGCGAGATGATTGTGAAGCGATCCAAAAACCAGTTTTCTGCAATATTGTCACTTCCCACAGACAAATGGCCGAGAGTAGACCGTACTGATGAGCTCTAATAAGAGCGAAACTAGTCTATGGTTCCTCTGCCTGATAGAGAAATGAGTCTGATACTCTGCTAAACGTCGCCCCCAGACAATATAGGTACGAAATCTCGGCCATTTGTCTGTGGGAAGTGACAATATTGCAGAAAACTGGTTTTTGGATCGCTTCACAATCATCTCGCATGCCCTAGTGGAAGCACCCGCCGTCGTCAGATGGCGCCACTTACAATTTTGTTAATGTTATACCATGTTTTCAAATTAGGGGCTTTAGAGAGAAAAAAAATTATCATTGAGTTATATTACATTTAGCAGATGCACCTATAAAAAGAAATGTAGGCACTGATATGTACACCAAAGTAAGACAAATATTTTTTTCTAATTTTGACATATAAAGTGGCACTTTTCAATACTGATGACAGTGACGTAACGTCCTACTTTTCGCAACTAGTTACGAAAAGTAAAATCTTTCGTAACTAGTGATGAAAAGTTGGTGTCACCACCAGTTGCAGGTTTCGGCTGTGGCACACCGTTGCTATAGTTTTACGGTAGATACAAAGTGGTTTAAAAGTAAATATTGAAGTTTAATAATAATAATTCTCTCTCTAAGTAGGTATTTGTAGTCAAAATTAGAAAAAATCTTGTATGAAACACGTGACGAAAAACCTTTTTTGTGTATCTCATTCAAATTGCGGGAACTCGCTGCGCTCGTCCCGCAAACATTCATTCGTTACACAAAATCGGACTTTTCGTAACTGGTTACATAAATAGCTATTGAAAAGTTGTCTTTCTTGTGGTAAAATATGAGTTATTGTTGAATAATTCTACATTATTGAAAAATTGTGAGTGGCTTAAAAATTTGTGGTTACATTATATATAAAAACATATAAATTATAAAATATAATTGGGATGTTTTTATAAAATATATTGCGGTCTTTATCAAGGCTCTTAACGAAATGATGAAGTTACGTCGATGCTTATAAAATTTGTCATGTCCATTATCCGTTACTGGGCCAAAGATTTGGGAGATAGCCCGAAACGAAAGACATGTGGTACTGTGAGAAGTCAGATCCGGAGTGCACTCCTTACATAAATTATTGTAACTTTGGTATTATATAAATATTTTTTAACAAAGTCCTTTGAAGTTTCAAATACTTACCAAACACACATCACATGATAAGGAGTCCAACATATGAAGAAGACAAACACAATGATGATGGTCATCTTTAAGGTCCTCACTTTGGCTTTTCCGAGAAATGCAAGGCTCGACCTGGTCACGCTGTCAGCTAAAAGAGGTTTGTGTTAAAAACCAAAAAATGTGATATATGAATATATAAAAAAAAACAGTTATATTCCATTCATATTATATTATTTATATCTCATTAGCTTTGAACAAAAAGAGATAGAGAAAGAAAAAAAAACAAGAGAAAGAGAAAGAGAAGGGGAAAAGGAAAGGAAAAGGAAAGGATAAAGAGTAAGAAAGAATCAGACAGAAAACCAACAAAATTGAGTTTTAATGGTGACAACATTAATTCAACAACTTAAACATATATGCTGAAATTGAAAATACATCAGCACATGATCAAAGAGGTACTGCGGCGTTATTCGGTTCAAAAGAGAACAATTTGATCAAACTTCTATTAAGAAAAATTTTCTGGTTTTGTGCCACTATTGATGGTCAAAGTTCTTGGGAAAAAATTTTTCTTGAATCATCTGGAAAATGTTACGATGGTTTACAATTAAAACTTGTTGTGAAATCTGAATTCATGTTTTGATGGAGAAAAGGTTGGCTATCCTCTTTTGGCAAGTGGAAAATTCTTCAGTGTCTTGTTACAAAAATTTCCATAACTTTGTATTTAGTCGTCAGGACAGATTTTTTTTATCTAACACCTGTTTTACAAAATTGTATTGTAAGTATTGCTCTTAGTAAAATCTTGTAGGGTTCATAGTTTTTACCGAAAAAAATATTTTGTGTTGCTATTAAATCTAAGACCCTAGTTTACAAATTTACAATTTTATATCGGATTAATTCAGAAATTTTATAATTTTATATCAGATAATTTTATACTTTTATATCAAACTCTACCGATCACAGATTTTTAACGGTATTTTATTTACTATGAAATTTCTGAAAATTATTTTTTTTGGCTTAATTTTTTTTAAGCTTTAATTATCAAGTTGAAATATTCACCTCTTTCAACTTGATAAAAGCCAGTGTGGGACATAAAATACATTCCACGTTCGTAAAATTGCTTATGTTGCAAACTTTACTAAGGTTTTCCTCAGGGCTAAAATATACATTCAGCAAAACTACAAACAATTGCAAATACTTAGCACAAGGACAGTTTTAAATAAATTTCGTTTCTGTCTTTTCTTTCCCCTCGTTTACCCCTTCCCCTCCTCTTGCCCCAAAATGACCACAATTGACAACAATATAATTTAATTGAATGAAGATTGTGTCCCAGAAGGAGATGCTTGAATTGTGTGCGTGAAACTATACGTATTTTAGATGTTTTGTTTTTTAAATTTTAATTGTATGGTTTCCCAAATTTTAATGTGTTTTGTGTTTGATTGATGAGTCTTGATGTGCTATTGCTTTGTTTGACGAAGGGGTAGTTATATGTTTTGCTGCCTTGTCCCAATTCCGCCGAATTTCCCTATATCGTAATTTAAGATGAAATTAAAGTTAAAAAAAAAGAGAAAAAAGGAAAAAAGAAATGACTAGAATTAACACAATATATTTATTTTTCATGGATCCGAAATTGACTTAAACTATTCGAGATGCAGGATTTTTAATATTTGTTATAATATGTTAATTCTAGTAATTTCCTTTTTCTTTCTTTCTCTTCTCTTTTTTTTCTAGTTTAATTTCATCCTAACTCAAATTATTGTCAATTCTGGTCGTTCTGGGGAAACAGAGGGGAAAAAGGTCAGGAAGGTGAAAGGAAGCCTTTATATAATTATTAGAAGTAGTTATATCTGGTTAGTTTAGTTACTTGTTACAGTATCCCGCAAGGAAAAAAAATCTTCGAAACCATTTTTAAGTAAAAATGAGTGGAATAGAGAAAAACTTATGGAGAACACAGCATTTAAAAGAGAGACGCAGATATCTTTTTTGCATGAGTGCGAAAGGCGGGCCTTTACGAGCCCATCTCTATGTAATTGTTTGAGCAAGTTACATCTAATTAATTGAGGTTAGTTCAGGTTAGTTGCTTTCAGCTCTTTTGAAAAAGCCAAAAATTATAGTAAAATATCTTGCGAGAAAAAACTCATGTCGTAACTATCTTTAAGTAATAATGAGTGGGGTAGAGAAAGATTTATAGAGAAGACAGCGTTTAAAAGAGTGATACGTAGATCTCTTTTTTTTATATCTAGTTAATTTAGGTTAGTTCAGGTTAGTCGCTTTCAACTTTTTTGATAAAGCCAGAAGTTACGGTGAAATATCATGCAAGAAAAAACAGTTTTCGAAAGTAGTTTTAAGCAGCAATGAGTGGAATAGAGAAAGACTTATGGAGAAGACAGCCTTCAAAAGGGAGATCCATAGGTCTTTTTTTGCATTTGTGCGAAAGGCGGGCTCTTATAAAATTGTTAGAAGAAGTTATATCTAGATAATCTAGGTCAGTTACTTTCAGCTCTTTTGAAAAAGTCAATCATTACAGCAAAATATCTCGCAAAAAAAAAGTTTTCGAAACCATGTTTAAGTAATAATTAGTGAGATAAAGAAACGCTTATGGAGAGGACAGCGTTTAAAAGGGGGATGCATAGATGTTTTTTGTATTAGTGCGAAAGGCGGGCCCGTACGGGCCCGCCTTTATATAAATGTTTGAACAAGTTATATCTAGTTAATTTAGGTTAATTCAGGTTAATTGCTTTGAGCTATTTTGATAAAGCCAAAAGTTACAGTGAAACATCTCGCAAAGAAAAAAGTTTTCGAAAACATTTTTAAGTAATACTGAGTGGTATACAGAAAGATTTATGGAGAAGACAGCGTTTAAAAGAGAGATGCATAGATCTTTTATTGCATGAGTGCGAAAGGCGGGTCTTTACGAGCCCAACTCTATGTAATTGTTTGAGCAAGTTACATCTAATTAATTGAGGTTAATTCAGGTTAGTTGCTTTCAGCTCTTTTGAAAAAGCCAAAAATTATAGTAAAATATCTTGCGAGAAAAAACTCATGTCGTAACTATCTTTAAGTAATAATGAGTGGGGTAGAGAAAGATTTATAGAGAAGACAGCGTTTAAAAGAGTGATACGTAGATCTCTTTTTTTATATCTAGTTAATTTAGGTTAGTTCAGGTTAGTCGCTTTCAGCTTTTTTGATAAAGCCAGAAGTTACGGTGAAATATCATGCAAGAAAAATCAGTTTTCGAAACTATTTTTAAGCAACAATGAGTGGAATAGAGAAAGACTTATGAAGAAGACAGCATTTAAAAGAGATTTAAAAGAGATACATATTTTTTATTGCACGAGTGCCAAATGCGTCATTAAGTAATTGTTGAGCAAGTTACATTTAATTAATTTAGGTTAGTTGCTTCCAGCCCTTTTGAAACAGCCAAAAATTACAGAAAAATATCTTGCAAGAAATAAAGTTTTCGAAACCATGTTTAAGTAATAATGAGTTATATAAAGAACGGCTTATGGAGAGGACAGCGTTTAAAAGGGGGATGCATAGATGTTTTTTGTATTAGTGCAACAGGCGGGCCCGTACGTCTCGCCTTTATATAAATGTTTGAACAAGTTATATCTAGTTAATTTAGGTTAATTCAGGTTAATTGCTTTGAGCTATTTTGATAAAGCCAAAAGTTACAGTGAAATATCTCGCAAAGAAAAAAAGTTTTCGAAACCATTTTTAAGTAATACTGAGTGGTATACAGAAAGATTTATGGAGAAGACAGCGTTTAAAAGAGTGATGCATAGATCTTTTTTTTATATCTAGTTAATTTCAGTTCAGGTTCAGGTCATTTAGTTCAGGTTAGTGGCTTTCAACTTTTTTGATAAAGCCAGAAGTTACGGTGAAATATCATGCAAGAAAAAACAATTTTTGAAACTATTTTTAAGCAACAATGAGTGGGATAGAGAAAGACTTATGAAGAAGACAGCATTTAAAAGCGATTTAGAAGAGATACATATTTTTTATTGCACGAGTGCGATATGCGTCGTTAAGTAATTGTTGAGCAAGTTACATCTAATTAATTTAGGTTAATTGCTTCCAGCTCTTTTGAACAGACAAAAATTACAGAAAAATATGTCGCAAGAAAAAAGTTTTCGAAACCAGTTTTAAGTAATAACGAGTTAGATAAAGAAAGATTTAAGGAGAAGACAGCGTTTAAAAGAGAGATGCATAGATCTTTTTTGCATGAGGGCGAAAGCCTTTATATAATTGTTTGAACCAGTTATATCTAATTAATTTGGGTTAATTCTAGTTTATGTTATAACAAGTGAGATAGAGAAAGACTTACGGATAAGACAGTGTTTAAAGGAGAGAACCATAGGTCTTTTTGGTCCATAGGCATTAGTGAGTAAAGCTCGTAAGGGCCCGCGTTATATAATTGTTAGAAGAAGTTATATCTAGTTAATTTATGTTAATTCAGGTTAGTTGCTTTCAGCTTTTTTGATAAAGCCAAAAGTTACAGTGAAACATCCCGCAGTGAAAAAAAAGTTTTCGAAACCATTCTTAAGTAATAATGAGTGGGATATAAAAAGACTTCTTGAGAAGACAGCATTTAAAAGAGAGATTCATAGATCTTTTTTTTGCATGAGTGCGAAAGGCGGGCCCGCCTTTATATATTTGTTTGAACTAGTTATAGCTAATTAATTTAGGTTAAAAAAATTAAACTGAAACATTCCGCGAAAAAACAAAGTTTTGTAAGTAGTAATGAGAGGGACAGAGAAAGACTTATGGAGAAGACAGCCTTAAAAAGAAGGATGCATAGATCTTTTTTTTTTGCATAGCCCAAAACCAAAACAAAACCCACCTTTGTGTGATAAGTACTTGCAACTCATTATAATTTTTGCTATATGTTAGTATACTTATATTTTGGTTCTAAGGAAGACTTGAATAAAGGTTGAAACGTTGGTAATTTCGCCAGGGTGAAGTGTTTTTTATGTCCTACATTAGCTATTCACCTATTATATTTGTAATTCTCTATCATCACATTTTTTCAAGTAAAATTGCTCATATGTGGACATAAAATTAAAATTTTTGGCCGCCCCTAAATTTGGCCGGACGGGTTTTTTTGAACCCCTTTGCCTATAGATCGCCCCTCAACACGCTGATGCGCCAGGAGCGTTTATAGAGCATTCTAATTAAAAACTACCACCCAAAAACTTACAATATTATATTTGTAAACTAAAGCACATGTCTATAGACCTAATATAATACAGCTTCATCATTTTACTTAAATAACTCTGACACATTAAAGCTCGTGAAACCGATCGTTCACGTTAAACTGCTAATGTTTGAAGCTACTCTGTGGCACGATAATTTGGTTTCCGGACTGTTTTGTCAAGATTGATATTAATATTCACGTTAATCAATTTTATTTTATCGTTTTTGCTCAACACATACACTTCAAGCCTTATCATAGTCAAATTTTCCACCTGAGTGGTGTCGTTCAGTCATTATTTCGTAAATCAAGCCATCCCGTCAACCGGGTCTATGTAAGAATTTCCAGTTGGTCCAACCACTCTAGCTCATGCTTCCCCAACCTGGCAGCGCTCTATTAAGGACAGTTAAGTTCTGCTTTTTATTGAGGGTTTGTCAGCATCTCGTTTCGTATTTTTTTTATTTTGCTTTGAACCATATAGCTTGACCTTTACCACGTCACAATATACTGCTTCAAGAAGTGAATGAGTGGAAATTTTGTTTTCTAAAATGTCGATAATTAGTATCCATTTATACTATACTGAGGTATTATCAATTAGAAACATACCACTAAATTCATTCTTTGTTTAAATACTTTTCCCTGACATTTGGAATTATGACTTCTCTACGTAGCCCTCCTAAGCCTCAATGATGCTAAATATGGAAAATGCATCCAAAATGTGGGTCACGATCAACTTCAAACTGCCCACAAATCCGCAATTTTCCTGTCAAAATGTTTAAATTTCCACTTTGTTACATTCGATGAATCGCAATTCATGGTGGTAGTGAAAATGATTTTTCCACTCATCAAACACATTTAATGAAAATAACTTTCATTCAAAGGATTGTCGAGTGCAAAGCAATTTCGTGATTATGTAGGCCTAGGTAAAGGGTGCATAGTTTTCCATTATAACGAGTTTTCACCTCAAAAATATTTACCTGTGTGCTTTAATATGCATAACCAAATTTTAAAGTTAATATAGCAGTGTGGTTTAGAGCTTAATTTGCATCAAGGCTTTAGCTGATATGGTAAACAGAAAGTTTGAATTTTTGTCTCCCTAGCGCAGCAATATCCCTCTGTTTTTTATTATTTTAGGTTAAGCAAAACAGTTTGTTAATTAATTTGAATCGATGGAATCAATGTTAGGTGTTTTCGACTACAAAATGTAAACATTAATTTCCGTTGCTCTTCTGTCGTTTATTTATCAATTTTGCTTTTGCCCCCGCATTTACGCTTCCAAGGCCAAGAAAAGCACCCCCATGAAGTTTATCTCTCCCCAGCTTCATAAGCGACTAATCCGAAGAATTTTTTGCTCAAGCTCCACGCATCGATGGTTTATTGTCGGATTATCTTTCCTTCTTGCGTCTTACGAATACACAAAATTATTTCTGGGTGTTCCTCTGATCCCCTGAAATTAATGGCGGAAAAATATGGAATTTATTCTACACAGGCTTCCGGGATTATCCTTTAGTGCGGTTTGTTTTGAGGTAATCGCTGTTATTCAGGTGTTTATAGTCTATAACTTAGATATATGATAGAATAAACGCTTCTTTGCAAATAATAAGTAGAATAAAGGTTTCTTTGCAAAGAATTATGATCTAAAGTATTGCTTATGTACTTACCGCATCCAGGGTTGCGTGTCCTACGAAAAATTTCCATTAAGATCGAGGAGTAGGAAAACAGGATGACCATGAGTGGAAATGCGTACATCACCACTGCTCCAAATACATTGTAAGCTAGCTCATACTGGCCACTTAGTCGATGGTAGCTGACGCACTGCTTGTACCAAGTAACGTTTGGATGATGCTCAAGATGGAAAACGTACATCTAAAACCGAATAAAATTTATAAATCCGCGATAATTAAGTTAAAACATTACACTAAATTAAGTAAGAGATACCAGTTATTTTTGATGGATCGTAAAAGTCTACCTCAAAACTACTGAGACTGGAAATAAATAAATTCCAAATTTTACGTTAATTTTTAACATCCCAGCGTAAAAACCTTCATTCCCCTTCTATGCCTTATGCACGTAGACACTGAATGAAAAACGTGCCTCAGTTTTTAGAATAAACATATTTCTTCTACAATATTTTTAATAAAAAATGTCCAAGCAGAGCAAAGTTATATTTTGGTATAAGCAAAAACAAAATTTCACCCTAAAAGCAAATTAGGAAAGTTGAGCCCTCGCAAGACGCACCTTTTCCATTAAGAAACTGATTCTGAGGGGCAAAAGTAACTGAGTTTCAAAGGGCTCGGTGTCTTCCTTAAACATGATCGTCTGAGTATGCATGTTTTTCAAGGGAAGTAAAAAAGTTTCTTTCGGTAAAACGTGTTTCGGGTTTCGAGAAATATTTTCGCGGAACAAAAAGGAGAAGGGAAGAATTTTGTCGAAGTTTTAAGTTAAATAAATCACTTTCGTTTCTTTAATTATCCCGGATTTGGGACAAATCTCTTATTGTCCTTTGGGGATTATTTTACATGATTTACATGGAGTAGAAAGTTTTATTGTTTTTTAAGAAAAATCTTTTACTTTTTTTTGCTTCGAAGTGAAACAGATTTACCGTTAGCCATATGGGAATAATAACTGCTAACTCTAGATATTTTGCTAAAGGTTGCCCCATTGCTTTAAGAAAGATGAGTCTGACGACTCAATAATGTTGCTCTTTTTTTGCACCTATAAGAACATACAATCAATAATCAAAGCCAGAATTTCGATCTTGTGAATTAGAACTGTGGAGAATATTTTCCCTAAATTGAAGGATTCAATATCACACATACAAAAATCTATGTGGCGACTGTGAAATATAATATATAGTACAGATCGGTCCATGGGTTAAAAATCATTTCAATCACTGATATTCAGCTTGTTGACAAAAGTTAAATAGGGCTCATATAGCGTCCGAGGATATATGAGTTGAAACTGCGGGAATAATATCATTATTCCCACTCGCCATTTTAGTTATATATGTTGTCTTGGCAACCAGTAAGAGTAGGTAATAATGCAATATCAAATGCCGCAGCCTAAAAAATGCACTTTGGCATTTCAATAATTTTATTTACACTACCTATATAATTTATAAAAAATAAAAAAATAAATATTGATCGTTAATAAGGTGTATGTATTTTGAAGGATTATGAAAAGCCCAATAAAGCAAATGATCTTGATTACGACGGCAACAATATTCATAATGAGGGTCCACGTTCTCTTTACGTTTTGATCGATTATCTGGCATTAAACGCTTCATATCCATCAGCAAAGTACATGGGCGATAACCGTACCGACCCATCGTCTAATCATTTTATTACCATCATGCGTGCCGCAAAAGACACAGTAATGGAGTCGCTACATTGCAATGCATTTAATTTTGCCTTTTTTCTATGGTTCGAATGTAATAGGATTCTCTTTCTTTTTTTTTAACAGCAAAAACTTTCCAGATTCCTACGAAATTTGGTAAATACACAGTTTTTGTTGGTTTTGTAAGTTAATTTTTTAAGTAAGTTTAATAAATTTAGTTTAATAATTAAATAAGTACTTTGGGGGGACTCACGAGGAGTCGATTAGAGGAGTCGTTACGCCGGAAGGACGAGCGACTACCAACAAGTACCACCCCACTGTTTAAAAGCAGAAAAAGAATTTGCTTGGTGGACTCCCGAAAGTAGTCGCTTTTGGGATTCACGAGAAGAGTCGTTTTGGGGAATTGGTGAAAAAGGTCGAGAAGGAGTGTAGTTACGTCAGAGGGACCAATGATCACCAGCCGAGATCATCAGTAGAAGCATACACTGAAGTTTTACTCTCAATATAAAGGGAAGGGCGGAAGCACATCTTTGTTCCCATAAGGCCTTTTGCCGGAGCTACGAGGAAATACCTTTAATTTTGTCTTTTTTCTATGGTTCGAAGGTAATAGAATTCTCTTTTTTTTATTAACTTTAGGTACGACTCAATTGTCTCATCGAAAACTTTCTACACTCATACGGAATTTATTACATTCATAGTTTTTGATGGATTTATAAGTTAATATTTTCTGGGTTCGTTCTTGAGACCAGATTTATTAAAACGTTTTCTGATCCTTCACATTTATGCGTTGGATCAAAGTTTTTGTGTTGTTTCTTTAACGTTTGGTATACTAAATGGTAAAGGTGGATGAATGAATGAATTGAACATTGACGTCATGGAAAAGAAAGTTTCAATCGATTGGGGAAAAATTTGCTGACGATGAAAAGAGTTAGCATGAGCGTTTCTGAGAGAGAAACCGCAGTCCGGTATTGGCGGGGACTCACGAGGAGTCGATTGGAGGGTTCGTTACGCCGGAAGGACGAACGATCACGATCAAGTACCAGCAGTTTAAAAGCAAAAAAGAATTTGCTTAGGGTACTCCTGAAAGGATTCGTTTTGTGGGATTCACAAGGAGAAGTCAGATTTGGGAAAATGACGAGAGGGGTCGTTTTGGGTGATTGGTGAAAAGGGTCTCGAAGGAGTGTCGTTACACCAGAGGGACCAATGATCACCGGCCGAGATCACCAGTCAAAGTATACGGCCAAGTTTGGTTCTCAAAATAAACAGTATAGTGTAAGCACACCTTTGTTCTTATATGTCCTTTTGCCGGAGCTACGAGGAAATACACTTAATTTTGTATTTTTTCTATGGTTCCAAGGTAATAGGATTCTCTTTCTTTTTGATTAACTGTTGGTACGATTCCATCGTATCAGAAAAAGCTTTCCACTTTCATACAAAATTTGGTACATACATAGTTTTAGTTGGTTTTGGAAGCAAATATTTTCTGGGTGTATTTTTAAGAGCAGATTTTTTAAAACGTTTCTTCATATTTATGGGTTGAATCAAAGTTTTTTTGGTTGTTTCTTTAACGTTTGGTATAGTAAGTGCTAAGTGTGGATGGTCCCCAAATTTAAAAAAAAAAATCGCAAATTTGTTCAACTTGTGGGTAAATCGAACCACTTTTTGACGTCATGGAAAAGAAAGTTAAACAATAAAAAGAGACACCTTTCTTTGGGAGGGGGAAACTCACGAGGAGTCGATTAGAAGGGTCGTTACGCCGGAAGGACGAACGACCACTATCAAGCACCATCCCACTATTTAAAAGTTGAAAAAAAATTTGTTTAGGAGGAGAAATCAGTTTTGGGGAGAATCACGAGAAGGGTCGTTTTGGGGGATTGGTGAAAGGGGTCAATGAGGAGTTTCATTACGCTGGAAGGACGAATGATCACCACCCGAGATCACCAATAGAAGCATACAGCCAAGTCTCAAAATAAAGAGAAGGGTGGAAGCAATCCTTTGTTCCCATAAGTTCTTTTGCGGGAGCTACGAGGGCCCTATAATTGAGTGGCAAGATATGGCCCTGGTCTATCTAAAACTTAGGGAAGATCTACTGTGTATTTATGAGCTTTGTTTCAATATTTATTTTTGTTGCCCCAACTTTAACTAGACTAAATCATTTTTATCTGATTCAAAATGGAAGTTTACGTAGAATCTCATCTCGTTATTTCTATCGCTAGCCCCCTAGAAGGGTATTCTCTCTAAGGGGCTAGCATAGGACCCTTAAGGGGAGCTAACGTAAGTCCCGATACCCAAACCGTAAAAGTTCACTAAAGTTAATACTTTTGTAATTTTTTTTTGGTATAAAATCGCCAACAAACTGGTCTCCAATTATTTGTCGATCAAAACATCCAAAAACGGTAGGCGTCCTTCCTTTTCTATCTCCACAGTGAATTGAATTTTTGGGTTGATAGAGTTGAGGTGCAAAAGGAAGTTTTGAAGTTTGCCTTCGCCATGGCTCCAAATAACAAATGTGTCTTCCACGTATTGGAACCAGCACTTATTTGCCTTTGTCAACGCCTTGGCCTCAAGCATTTCCATAAATTTGCTACCATAAGACTAAGGGCGCTGCCCATAGCTCATAAATACACCATCATATTATACGAGTGGGCTTAGAGACAGTTTTAACATTGTACTTTTCCAGTAGCCTGCCGATCCTATCGGTTACTTTGTGGATGTATGGTAGACTAGTCCATACGCGCTTCTCTTTATCTTCTCTTGTTGTTCCTTCCTGACGCTCTACATTCGTTAAGCGGACGGCCCTATCGAGCTCGAGCTCACTGTATCCATACTCCAACCAAAGGCTCTTTCCAGATGCTTAATTTCCCGTTCCACTTCAGCCGGATCACAAATCAGACACAGTCTTTCTGGCCCTTTTCTGCCTGGGATGATGATTTGATCCGTTATAGAGATATCGGACAGTGTGGGTTGGTTTTCTAGGTATAAGCGGTGTGCGCAAGCTTCCCATTCGGCCTCCTTGATACCAAAATATCCAAAAGCCAAAACCAAAAGAATTGAATTTTTGGGTTGATAGAGTTGAGGTGTAAGAGGAAGTTTTGAAGTTCGCCTTCGCCACGGCTCTCTCGGTTATTTAGAAAGGTACGATTAGGGTCAAAATTAGGGCCAAGTTGCGCAGTTAGTAGTCTATAAAAATTGCCTTTTTATTATTTTTTTTTCTCTACTCTTGAATTGAAAAGAAAATTATAAATACTTAACACTTTTTCATAGCAAATTGTTACTTTTTTCAACGTGGTATTTTCAAATTTAAAATCCGACATTTTGTTTTCATGGAACCATCTTCAACTTGTCAGACTGGCTTGAATGTTTGCACATTACAAAGATTAAACTCTGTGATTGGAGATACCGTTGAAGAGTGTGCGTACTATCACCAATCAAACGGAATCTTTGTAGTGTGCGAAGATTCAGCGTATAAATTCCCTCCTCCCCCCCTCCAATCTGAGTAAACTATAGACCGACGAAAAAGTTTGCAGTGTGTTGGGGAAAACAAATGGTGTGTGTTTAAAAATGTTTTAATGTTAAAATGTTTAAAAGTTCCATCAAAAACTCATCAAAATTTAACCTAAAAGTTAATGTAATTACTAACCGTCGCATATCACGCGCGGATAAATTCCCCCCCCCCCCCCCTTCCTCCTACCAATCTGACTAAACTATAAACCGATGAAAACTCTGCAGTGTGTTAGGGAAAACAAATTGGGTATGATTCAAAATTTTTTTACTGTTAAAGTGTTGTAGTGTGTGGTAAAAAATGACAATCACAAACTCATCAAAATTTAACTTAAAAGTAAATATAATTATTAATCGTCGCATATCACTGAATGCAGAATTAAAAGGTGATTTGAAATTTGGTTAAAAACAAGACCTTACAAAAATTAAGTTGATGATGGTTGCAAGAAAACGAAACGTCGGATTTTAAATTTGAAAGTACCACGTTGAATAAAGCAAAAAGTGTCTACGAAAAATTATTTTTTTCTACGACCATGTAAAAATAAACAACTTTCATCATACCTTGCCCTAATCGAAAATGTAACTTTCGTCTCTAGTGAGAGGAAATCCCATAACGTTAACTTTCGTCTCTAGTGGCGAAAGTAAGTTGTTCTAATTTCGCCTGAATATCGCCAATTAAATGCGATTTAACAGTTCTAATCTTATAAAACACCTTGGAAAATGGCGATATCACACAAAAATATGTATATTTGGCCTTCCCGGGCCTCAGAAAAGTGAATCAAAGTGTTAAATTTGACCAAACTGACAGTGGAGGTGTCACGTTGAAAATGACGCGCCTTAATTTTTGAAAGAAATACTCTATAGAGATCGTTTTTAAAGTTAATGAAGACTTAATGTTAGCATGGTCGAAGAAAAATTAGAGTGTTTTACTCGTCAAAAAAGCATTTTCTATCGCTCGTGAACATTACCAAACTCGGCTTCGCCTCGGTTGGTAAACTGTTCTCTTGCGAGAGAAAATGCTATCTTCGTCACTCGGTAAACAATATACTATTAATTATCACTATAAAATAAGACTACAAAGAATAAAAACGTTTGTTCAAAATTGCGATATATCGCGAATATTTACGAAACCAGTCGAAATTTTTGGAATTTGAAAACTTCACTTTTATAAACTTCTAACCGCGTAATTTAGCCTTGTCCGTATCTCTTTAAACAACCGAGATCGCCATGGTTAAACTCTAAGACGGTCACCCTGTATGATAAGCATAAAAATCTACTTTTACTAGCCGACTTTAAAGAGATTTGGAGGCCAGCTTGTAAGTTTCTTTTTTGGACGAAAACCAAGGCGATTTTCTTAAAAACTAAGTTTTTTGTTATCTACTGCCGACAAAGTAATAGAAGGGTACAATGTGTTGAATAGAATTGGATGGAAGTTATCAGGCTTTCTCTTGATTTCTTTCACTTTCCGCAACATGTCACAATTTCCTTCTTTCGACGGATATTACTGACTTTTCCACAAACCCGCATACGATTTTCAATAATCCTTCCTATTTCGATAGCCTACGTTCTACTGGGAAAATATAAGTATAGGGAAGTAGATATTTTTCCGAATTTGAAAATCCCTCTGAGCGAAAATATCGCAGCTCTCTGCCCAGGAAACATCATCGTCTTCTCGTTATTGCCCTACGGGGCCACGAAAAACGACCGCAGCAATAATAAATGGCACTTTCTCGTCGTTCAAACGACCATTTACTTTTCGCTTACGAAACTAAGCATTAAGTTGTTGGAAGTTTCTTCTGCCCGAGACGTAAACTTAAAAATGTTGCCGAAGTTGCTGTTACAGATGGCCGGAAGTTTCTGACAAGTCGAGTATCGGGTTGTGTCAACCCATAGTCATTTATTTTCTCATCTCCCTAGGAGTTTATTGGAGCACACATCTATAATTTTAAGTACCTTACCTGTGGTGCGCTGAATACTATAGCGCCGACCCAAGCTCCAATCAGCAAAAATCTTTCCCTCTTGTCCAAGTCTACAAAGTGGAGAGGTTTTAGAACTGCGTAATATCTGAAATTTAAACCGTGATAATTGAGTGGCTTTCAGATGCAGTTTCGTACACCAATTCTTCTAAAAACGAGCAATTCCCAACTTTCTAGGAAACAGTCTTTAAATAACGATATAATTGAATCGCGTTCTCGCCAACAGTAGTTCAAGCGTGCAAGCTAACCCGAACAACTGAATGAACTAAGTGGATAATAAGCTATAGACAGCAATTCGCTGTTGCTGTTGCCTTGAAGATAATTGGGAATTAATCGTGTTTTCAGCACATTTTGTGTTTTTCTTTCTTCTGTACACATGTGTTTCTGATTTTTATTGAATGATTATAGGTAGTTGCTAGGTAAGTGACTTACCTATCGATGCTGATGCAGCAAAGCACGAGACTGGATAAGTATAGGCCGAAGGTGCGGAAGAAGCTCATTATTCGACACATTGCGTCACCTGCAAGCCACTGGACGGTGTAAGCCCAGGATATTTCCATAGGCATCATGAGGAATGTTACCTGAAAGTATAAGAAAATATCGTTGAGTATAATTATTAAATATCTGTCTCAATTTTATATAAAAACAAACACAAAAGCTGGATAACACAAAAGTGTTTTTCAGGCTTTGAAACCGCGCTCTAATGGAGTTTCTTGATGACGTTTCGTCTACAGGCTCATGAGACAATGAGCCTCGTCGCCCATAAAAGATCAGAAGCCTTGCCACCAACGCTGTACGATTTGCCAAAGATCCACAAATCGGATGTGCCACTGGGATCCATCGTGGGCCCGACCTACGAAGTCGCGAAACATCTCAAAAAACTGATGCAACCTAAAATAGGAAATACTGACAGCCTCATGACTACACTCATTTCGTCGAAAAACTGCTTTCTTTTCCTCTTTTTCCAGGAGAAATTCTCGTTAGCTTCGATGCTTTTGACGATGGTACCCATTAAGGAAGCCATAGAACATATTAACCAGGAATTTACACAAAATATTGCCAAGTTGTTCCAACACTGCCTAACCGCTACAAATTTTCAATGGAAAGAAGATTTCTACGAACAAACTGATGGTGTAGCTATGGGCAGCCGCCTTAGTCCAATAATAGCCTGGTCGCCGATACGTGGACGACACCTTTTTTATTTAGAGTCATGGCAACTGTATCAACCCAAAAATTCAGTTCACTATGGAGACAGAAATGGAAGGACGCCTACCGTTTTTGTATGTTTTGGTATCAAGGAGGCCGAATGAGAAGCTTGCGCACACCGTATATACAAAACCAACACACACTGACCGATACCTCAATAACGGAACAAATCATCATCCCAGACAGAAAAGGAAAGTGATAAAGACTCTGTCTCTTGAGAGGCAAGAGAATTTGTGAGCCGGCTGAATTAAAACGGGAAATGAAGCATCTGGAAAGAGCCTTTGGTTGGAATGGATACAGCAAGCACGAGTTCGATAAGGGTGTCCGCCAAAGGAATGTAGAGCGCCAGGAAGGAACAACTGGAGAACATGAAAGAAACTCATGGATGACTAGTCTACCATACATCCACAAAGTAACGGATAAGATCGGCAGGCTACTGGAAAAGTACAATGTCAAGACTGTCTTTAAACCCACTGATACAATACAACAGAGCTTGAGATCAGCCAAAGACCGCAGGGATCCCCTATCGGCACCCGGAATTTACCGAGCTCCATGAAGCTGTTGATCGGTATACATTGGCACCACAAAACGTAGTGTCAACACGAGGATTACGGAACACAAAAGGAGTTGCAGGCTGGGACAAACACAAAAGTCAGCAGTAGCAAAGCACGCTCTGTTCGAATGTCACGACATCCTTTTCAACGAGGTGGATGTCTTATATCAATCGCAACGTTTCTATCCGGAACTAACAAGAGCGATTTTCTAAATCTCATTTTCTTAATTTCATTTTTCTAAATGCAGACTGGAAGCGAGTTCTACGACATATTTCAAGTGCGCCGAAACCCCGCACCACTACCCCCACCCCAGTCTCTCCACTGCAGCGCGTCGTCGGAAGAATAAATACCACGGAGCTCACCACAGTCGAATCAGTCAACGTCGGGAAGCACGGGAGATCACTTCGCCGATGGCCTCGCCGGCATTTAGACTGGGAGCTATTGGCCCTTGGACCCTGTCAGTCGCCAATTCTTAATAGAGCCTTGCTCTCTATTTCGGGCTCTAAGACGTACAAGATGTAGACATACACATCTTCTCTGAAAAGATGTTTTAATAGCCTTCTTGGTCGTTTCTTTTTTATTTTCATTTATTTGATCCTTCTTTCAAGTTTACTACTTATTGCTTTCTTACCCTATCTTCCTAGATTGTTCTATATTCCAGTATATATTTTATGTTTTATTAAATCATGCTAAAAGTAAGAAGGTAAATCACGTTTATGTATTTCTATCAATAAATTATACTCATTTACTCCCTCGCACTTCATTTGTCGCAAATTTTGAATCATTCAATAATTATAAAGCAAACGCTTAAACCCTAATTCCTAAATTGTGAGGCCTACGCTTGACAAATAATATCGTTTTTGTTGTTCTGAAAATTACATTACGCAATATTCGTCTCTTCATTTCTCATAAACTATGGCCTTTAATAACTGGCTCGTTCCCTTATCTGCAAAGAAAATCCCTTTCATGACCCTTATTTTAGGTTGAGCTTGATATACAATAACAGAGTCTGTTAAGTTTACAACAGCCAACCTCTGTCAAGCAAAATTTAAAACTTTTTCTTAGAAGGTATGAAATACATACTTTTTCTTTAGTAAAAAGGCTTAAAAAGTAAGTAAAAGCTGGTTTTTTTCAATAAAACCATTTTTGCTTAATGTATAACAAAATTCAATTTGTTCAGTAAATCCACGCGACGCTTAAACTACTGTAAAGCGATGAGAACATTTTGTCACAAAAACTTTTTAAACCCATTTATTCGCCATATAAAAACGTGCAGCTTTATCGCTTTAGCCAGAAATTTAAGGCCATTAGGGTTGCAAAATACATTCATATATTCAGCGGAACTCTAAATTTAAAATAGATATTTGCATGGTATTTTCGTTGGCTATTCAAGTGACGTTTAAACTTTGAATGGAGTTTATCAAATGCACCAGATTTTGCTAAAAGTTGTGCAAAAAGTGCGAAAAGTAGACCCATACATGTAGTTTTATCTACGTTTCAACTTAAGCAGTAGTGGGTGATGGATTTTGGGCCATTAGGTATTCAGGAGTTTCATTTAATCTTGCTAGGTGAGAGCATAAATTGATAATGGAAATCAAAAAATGTTATTTTTGCTACAGTTTTTGTGGTCAGTTCCAAGCTACAAGTATATCTTCTTCATATTATGCAACGCCATTCGAAACTGCTCGGCGCAGTCGGTCGGATTTGATGAGTTTTTTAATGCGACTATCTGCAGTGCCCCCCCTCCCGCCCCCGCGTAGAGGTAAAACGACTCTTGTAAAAAGTAAAAAATTGCAAAATTTTAAATTATATTTTTTTTGGGTTTTAGCTCTGCTTTGTAACAAACCAATTTCTGGCAGTTTTGAAGAACCAAGTCGGTAAAGTTTTGTTTATATAGAAAATAGGACGTAATGTCGTTAAAACAAAATTACTTACAATAATCAAAAGCTGCGCCAATATACCAACTTTTAGAAATGTCGGCCTAATAATATCTCAAAAACTGTTCATAATTAGTAGAAGTACGTAGAGGGAAAAACTAAAAAGGATAAAATTTCCTTAAAAAAATTTTCAAGGTATATTTTTTGTTAATCTCTCATTAAGTACAAATGTACGAACAAATAATGCAATTGGACTTCTATTGAAAAGCAATGTCCCACCTCTGACTTATTGATTTTTGTTACAACATTTTCCGGTGACGGCTCTAGAGCACTCTGATAAATTCGAGAAATAACAATTTAGAGGTGAAAAAATAGACTTATTAATACATAGAATGTATTTTTTTAAATATTTGAGAAAACGTATAAACCTTTGTAGCGGAACTTCATCCACCGACTCATAGGTGGCAGCTCCGAAACTTCATCCACCGACTCACAGATGGCAGTCCCGAAACTTCCTGCAACAACTCACAGGTGGCAGCGCCAGAACTTCACCCACCGACTCACAGGTGGCAGCATTAGTCGAATCCTTTATAATATTACACCGCCTTTCCTGCGCCGAGTTTGTCTTCAAATGCAAGTTTCAACTATGAACTCTCATCCCGGCGTATAAAGCAGGGGTCTACCACGTACTGACGAATCCAAGGTAGATCTCGGGACGAAACGCCAACACCACATACATAGGCTATACCGATATCAAGTCGTTCAATTGGTGTGTCCGCCATTTCCACACATCATTTACAACACCATAATTCGTGACCCTCGACAAAAGCAACACGCAATCTTCCGAGAACAAGGCCGCAACAAGGATCGTTTCAATGCTGCAAGACTACCAGAGCATCATCTCTCTCATACCTACCGCACGCATAATCCAGCCAACTCTCTTTTCACCCACTCCAATGCGGAATAATCTCACACACATCTCTGGTACTATTATCGGCAACACTAGTATATCCTTCATCACCCATCTCGCTCAAGCAACATCACCCTAAGTTCGCAAAGTGGCAGCACCAAAACTTCATCCACCGACTCACAGGTGGCAGCATTAGTCGAAATCCTTTATAACATCACACCGCCTTTCCTGCGCCGAATTTGCCTTCAAATAGTTCCAACTATGTACTCTCATGTCGGCGTATAAAGCAGGGGTCTACCACGCCTTTCTGACGAGTCCAAGGTAGACTTCGGGACGAAACGCTATTATCACATACATACGCTACAACGATCTCAGATCGTCCCAGTGGTGTTTTCCCAATTAACAAATATCTTTTCTGGAAATACACCATATCTTAAAGAAATTTGGCAAACGTAAGAAAGCTTGAAAACACGATAACAATTCTATTATTTTTGAGTAAATTTTCGTTCAAAGTCATGTTAAAATAAAATGAGAAATCGTCTTTCCTGACTCGAATAAAATTATATTTTTTTGAAAACAAAATTTAATTACTTTTAAAAAAACTTGTGTTGATTTTGCTTAAAAAATTTTCTAAAAGAAAAGAAAAAATCCCTAAATCAGCGTTCAATTTTGTTTCCTAATTAACTAGGTAAATGGTTTGTAAAAACCATAAAAAACAAATTTGTTGCAAAATAAACATTCTGTGGTTAAATCAAGAATCGTTTCAGAATGATAAAAAAGCCCTATTTTTGAGTCAATTTAAATTCGATTTCTTCGCTTCGAGTTTGAAAGAAATTTTTCTACACTGACAAAATAAACAATTTTATTAAATCTAATATATGTTATGTAAAATAAAATAAAAAAAAAGTTTTTTTTATTTTGAAGCAATTTAAAAAAAAACATAAAAAAGCTAATGTGAATTATTCATAAAAAATCGTTGCAGAATGATAAGAGTTGCCATTTCTGAGTCAATTTAAATTCGATTTTTGTGTTGAAATCAATTTGGAAGAAACTATTAGAAACAATTTTTTATTATACATGTTTTACATTTATTGAACATGGTCTAAAAGTAATGAAAAAAATCCCTGAATCGCTTATCAGAAATATTGATTATTTTCTATTTAGGTAAGCAAAACTCATTTTAATTCAACTTCTTTTACGTCTAGTTTATGTTGCATTAAAATGAGAAAACTTCCTTGATGACTCATTAAAAAATACTATTTAAATATACTCAATTTTACTTTAAAGTCAATGCTATATTAAAATGTTGAAAAAATGTGATTTGTCAATAAATAAAAATGTGTAAAAGGGTCTATGTTATATCGGTTAAAACCTGTTGACACATTGCTGCATATACAAAAAACTCAGTTTTTTGGTAAAATTTATCTTATAACAAAATAGTGAAACAACATCTCTCCTAATTATAAAAAACATTTCTAACAACGTAACAACTCGTGTTTATGAAAAACATCCGGAAAAATTTTCATAAAACTACGATAAACCAAATTGTAGCGTCATTTCAATGTTGCATTATGTATTTTTGTTTAATTTTTTTAAACGTAGAAGAGCAGTAAAAACATAATTTCTGAGCATAAGTGTAAGTTTTTTCTTTTCTAAAATGTATATAAAAGAGTGGTAAAACAACCAAAACTCAACTTTTGTATAAAAATACCTTGAGGTGTGCGACAAAATGTTAATAAAAAGTAATTTGTGATAGTTAGAAAATTACATTTGCCTCAAGAGTTAAATTAGAGCATTTTTTTAGTGATGAAACGCAAAAATTCCAGTTTTGTATTTTATGTGTTTAATAAGATAATATATTTTCATCCTTTACTTTCTCACTTTAAGCGATTTAAGGCCAGCGTACGCTATATGGTGTCAAAATTCTAAACTCATCTTAGCCTACTATCGATTTAATTGGCTGCGATAAACAGACGCTTTCGCGCACTTTTCTGTTTAACCAATCACAATCTTGAAAGCCTGCCAGCTATTAGTTTATAAACAAATCACTCGGCGCTGCGGTCTTAATTTTAAACTGCAATGAGAATGCAAAGATGGGAATACCAGGAATACACTCAGGGCAGTTTAATGTGGCCATACCAAAACGCTCTTAAATAGAATGTTACATATTTTGTTAGGTTAGACCGATAGAGCGCAAAGAGCTGAGTAGGTACATACTCATCTCGATATACGCCACATCACCCGTTTTAAACATACAGGGTGTACCAACTCTATTTAGGTGCTGAAGATCACCGCCTCTTTCTGGGGGAATAAAATGCCAGACAAAAAAGTGGTGGTTGAGAAAGCTACTGTCGGGTATACAGGGTGTGTATTACAGAGAGCCTGGGCCTATCCACCACAGGGTTTGAGGCAGAGCCTGAAATTGATGAGCCGGGCCATTGAATTGTGTGCACTTATTAGAGGAGGGACAATAGATCAATAAAGAGCTGCTCGGATAGTCGAGCTGCGCTTTTAGCCCTTATGTCTTTGCGCTGCAAGTCCAAAGCTGTTTGGAACTGCCACAGGACTCTGAACACCCTATCTCAGGAGAACAGCGTCACACTGGTATGGACCCCAGGCCATCCTGGTCACGAAGGCAATGAGAGGACCGACTTTCTAGCCAGCAGGGCGGCGGGCTCTGCATTTGTGGGCCAGGAGCCGTCACTGGGAGTCCCATACTCTCTGGTCAAGGCTGACCTCCAGAAAAGGAGCCATGCCAAGTCCTAGGACAGATGGGAGAACCTACCCGGACTATCACACCCCAAAAAATTTATCACGGGAACAGGGAGAGCAAAAGCCCAAATATTCGTCAGACTAAACAAGAGTGGTCACTGCACTGTACTCAGGACATAGCCACCTAAGATTTCACATGCACAGACATGGATTGTCCGAAGAGACGGAGTGTTGGCTGTACTTGGAGGACGACGAGACGGTTGAGCACGTCCTAGGTGACTGCCCGGCTATTGCCAGATCGAGATACTCACTGTTCGGAAACACCATCATTGAAACTCAAGATGCAAATGCAGTGTTGGCCGAGAGACTCATCAGATTCGTTGAGGGTTTGGGCATAACGGGTGACAATTAGTGGAGATAGCAGGGGCAAACCTTAGTGGCAACATTTCGAGTGAGTCACAATAGACCGCAGGTCGCGGTGCAGGACTGTACAAGTCCACTCACATTAAATGCAACACAATACCGTATAATAAAATACAGGATGTGAAATGAGAAGTATTATTTTGACATCAACTTAGTCCGATCTCGCATGATCTCAAGGAGGGGAGGGGTATTCCTAGATAGAGGAGCTTTCAAAAATGCCTTCTCCCTGACTCTCTCTGTAAAGAACTTGGTGCTAGAAAGATAGAGCAGACTACTCAGAACTGGATGCGTAGCATTCTGTATAAAATTCCAATTAGTACAGTCCTACAGGACACAACAGTTCGCTTCAGATCCGCCAGGGGATGTCCGCAGGGAGGAATTCTATTCCTCGTCTGCGGTGCGTAAAGGTGAACCACCTGCAAGCTGTAGTTGGACTGTGGGATGTAGATGTTCAAGCGTATGCAGATGACTTATTGATTCTGAATCGTAGCTATCATGGAGGACGCATATCGGCAATACTGTAGGAGATAATCAATAGCATCTACGAATGATGTCTTGGGGAGAAGATGTTTATCAACCCGAAAAAAACCGCGGTATTGCTCAGTCATCCTCGTTGCTGGGCAAACCCATTCCATTTACAGAGAAAGTGAAATTACTAGGTATAACACTAGATAAGACACTAAAAAGAAAAGCATACATGGAAAGAATGATCAGGAGTGCTAAATTGTTCTTGCGTACATGCAAGAGGAACTGATTGTATGTAATGGTCATTCAACCAATGATCACGTAAGATGTCATTATCTTGTATTCCAAGGGGGACAAAGTAGTGCGACTGCTCTATGGCTACCAGCGGAGCATTTCGCATTACTCCAACCGTATGCATGGTTAAACCTTTCGGACTGGTTCATATTCTGGTGGAGAGGCGACCCAAGTGAATTATATTCTGACTTTACAACACATGGAGGGGGGGGGGATTGAAACCAAACTCACTGCACGCTGATTAACTTGCGCTGGTTTGCAGGGTACGCCATGGAGAATAGTACAAGTCCACTCACATTAAATACTATACAGTACAATGCAATACAGGGTGTGCAATGAGAAATGTTATTTTAACATAAACTTTTTTTTTCAATGGATCTCCTTGTATATTTTTTCACTTTTGGATTTTAAATTCTAATGACATTACATGCATCACACCATTCGAAGTTTCAACTGTTTTCAAAACAATCCTTTGAATTGTCATAATTTTAGTAAAAATTAACTCATTAAAATAATAAAGCCATGTTTAAAGTGCCTAAAAGAAAAACTACTTAACTTAACTTGACCTTTACTTCCTCAAACTTGACATGATCTTGACTTGAAATCAAGTCAAGTCCAGTCAAGCCAAACTTTTATTCTGCTATTATAATTTTGCATTACATTATTTCATAAACCCCCAGCAATTTTCAAAATGGTTTTACATATTTATCTAAAGCAACGTAAAATCTTCTATTTTTGAGAGATGCTTGAAAGGAATAAATATGGCCACCCTGTCCTTCAACAGACGACTTAGAGGCCTTGTAACGTAATATATTTATCTTGTTACTATTATTAAAATTTATGTCACCTTGAGAGTCTTTTTCTATTCCTTTTGGACGTCAAAATTGGTTTTCTCTACTGAGATTACGATTACATGAGACGGAAAATCATAATTGACAGTAAATAACCGAATTACAAGGTTTGTGGAAGACGCGTATTATTGGAGAGATATCCTTGAATTTTTTATTTGTAGTTTTTGTATAGTAAAAATGACAACCAGAATATGTTCTTTTATTTATATCTGTTCACAGAAGCAAAACCAATATCGACACAAATAGGGGTTCAAGTAAATTTTTTAATGCAGATTTTTAGCCTCACATTTTGTAATGAGTATTAATAAAAGCAGGAAGGCGTGAATTCTAAAGCATCCCAAAATACAAATTTTACACTTACAAAATTAGTTTGCTCTCTAACGCTTCAGTTAAAGACAAAGCGGTAAACAAATGAAGGGAAAAAATAACAATTCATTCAAATAACACAGTGCAAATACAATAAAAAAAAGTCTTTTACACTGAGAAATTTGTTTTTAGACTTAAGGGTGGGTTAACAAACGGCGTTGGCAGTATATTTAAATCTATTGCAAAAAAAACTTAGATTATGCAGACGGCGTCTGCTTAGAAGTTAAAGGGAGACGAACACGAAATATAAAATCTACTTAAAACTCAGATATTAGTTTCACATCGGTGATCAAAAACTTTGATTCTGAAATAAATAATTTCAAATTTACGAAAAAATTTTAAGATCAAATTATCGAAGCAATTCAATAGTCTATTGACTCTCCGTCTGATGACTTTGCTGTTTACGAGCTTCGAATAAAAACGTTAAACCATTTCCAATCTTTATCCGAAAGTTACGTTTTTATCGAACACTACTGAGAAGATGAAGTTTTTAATACCATCATATTTCCACGTCATAAAATTTTGAGCTCTATAATTACTCCAATTGACTTGATCATACGTCTTTCAGGAAGTAAACGTCTCGTACTAAAAATCGTATTTTTCTATCCATATATTCCTCCAGCATTGGTTCTTGCTGAACTAGAAACTTACCGCTCAGATAATAGAGCTTAATAGAGTTTCGTCACCAATAGTTGAATATAGAGCAATTCATCAATTGTTCTCTATCACAATATCAGGTAGAAAACAAGATTACATCGTATTACTTTAACAATAAATAAACACAATATGAGAAATAATTATTATTTGCAACTGAATTTAACTTTTCTGGATTTAGGAAGAAGTAAACTCCTTCGATCTATTTGCCAAGCTAATAGAGTGTTACATAATTTTTAATTCGGATCGATAGCTCCCAAAAAATAGATTTCAAAAATTCTTACTGCTATATACTAAACGTTTCCGATATACAGAGTGGCAAATTTATTAAATGGTCAAAAACATTTTACGTGCCTCCCTCAAATTGCTATTTCTCATTTCAAATTCAAAAAAAGTCCAAATCTACATTTAGAAAAATCCTAGATATCAATGTGACAAAAAAAGTTGACATGAATTTATTTTCTGCAGTGATTTTGTATTTGTACACTATTAGACACCAACTTGGCAACACCACTTGTTGCCAATAATCAATGACGTAATTCGATTAGTCAACTTTCTTGTCTTTCAAAAACTCTGGTATTTTATGTTTGTCATCGAGACGGTTTAATCAACAACAAGAGATAAGAAAACATTATATCCAGCGTACCTCAGTGAGCAAAAAGGTGCCATGCGAGATGCCAGTGGTGCCACAATAGAGGTACCTTAGTCAGAGGCCATAATGTAGAAAGAGATGGGTAAAAAAAAGGATATTGGATATTTTGGAAACAGAGACATTTCTGTGGCGCCACACTGTTTAATATGCGTAGTAAATTGGCGGATTGGGAAAAGAATTAAAAAAACTACGAACTCATCGCCGACGTTTCGTTTAATTCAACTTAAACTTCATCAGGGCTCGAGTTACGCCGAAATAAAAATTAAAATTAGGAAAAGCATTAATTCTACTCTCGGGTAAAATGACCCACTTTAGTCCCTGGATATATAATATACTATTTTGGTCAATTATTGGTTTTTTGAAAAAGTTCCACCTTCATCTTAAAAGACTCTCATCAGACTTCCATTTGTCTTTAAGACAAAATTGAATTGAGTTAATCGTATAAAGAATGTTTTTCTTAATAATAAGTATACAGATAAGTATACACAGTGATTGAAATTTAAAGTAAGATTTTCTCAAATTGACGTTAAGACAAAGGTCGCCTAAAAAATTTCTAGACCCAAATGAGAAATCAAAAAGACATAAAACTGTTTCCCTAAAAAATAAAGCATTGGTGGAAGAGCTCGCTTTTGCAACACAAATGAATTTTAGTGTTGCAAGTGTAATATTTCTGCTCTCTAAAATACTACTCTAAAAAGAGATATGGAATGTCAAAAGCACAAGAATATTGCAAGGCGCTAGATAGAAAGAGGACACATATTATATTAACTAAAATAAAATAGAAGCAAAATTAAGGAAGAACCAATAGAATTTAATAAAATTAAAATTACAATAAAAAATCGAATAATGCTAAATTAGTTTAAATTTTTTCTCATATAATGTAAAAAAATAATTTCGTCTCATTTGCATTATTTATTTTCTACAAGTTGGTAAACCATCAAATAATATAACAATATATAATCGATATGATAATGGGTATTATAAATTTGATAATGGTTGCCAAAATTCGAAACGTTTTATTAAAAATATAACCACACCATCTGGAGGATGTAACAATAGGGCTTTAAAATTAATTTTTCACAACTTCTTGCAATAAGTAAAAAAAAAATAAAGCCCATTATAGTAAATTTAAATTTTATTCGAGTATTTCCGGAAGAAGTCGGATTTTTTATTAAAGTCAGATTTATTATTATAAATTTATATCAATTTTTGCTTCATATCTTTTATGATTTTCGTGATCCTAATGATCAGCGATAAATCACAATAACCCGTACACTATGTGTAAAACTACGTAAGTAAACCCCCTCAGTGCGCATATCAAAGCAGCAAAACGATCGATCTAGCACTGAACAAACTCGTCTGGAAGATCTCGAATGATCTCAAAGAGGGGAGCATAGCGGGAAGGGTATTCCAAGATAGTGAAGGAGCTTTCAACAATGCTTTCTCCCTGACTCTCTCTGTAGAGCACTTGGTGCTAGAAAGGCAGAGCAGACTACTCAGAACTAGATGGGCAACATTCTGTACAACATTCCAAAAACTACAGTCCTACAGGACACAACAGTTCGCTGCAGATCCGCCAAGGGGTGTCCGTAGTCCCTCGTCTGGGGTGCGTAATGGTAAACCACCTGCAAGCTGTGGTTGGACTGTGGGATGTAGATGTTCAGGCGTATGCAGAAGACTTAGCATAGGGACGACGCATATCGTCAATACTGTAAAAGATAGTCAATACCATCTAAAAATGTGTCTTGGGAAGAAGATGTGTATTAACCCTGACAAAAACGCGGTGGTTCCGTTCACAGGAAGGAGAAATTTGGACTTCTTGAGTCCATCCTTCTTGCTGGGAAAAGCCATTCTATTTGCAGAGGACGTGAATAACATAGAGACTGCATAACACACGGGGGAGTGGGAGGGGGGGGGGGGAGGTGAAAGATACATTGGAACCAAACCCACTGCAGGTTGAATTATATGGCCATGCTTTGCAGGGTATGCCATCGAACATATTCAACCTAAAAAGTAACCGTCCTTACAAGAAAGGAGTAGGATCAAAATAAACAAAGAGCTGGGGCATATGGCATTGGGCGGAGACACAGACTTCAAAAAAGTCTGAGAACACGCAACAATATTGCAGGCGGAGCTTCAAGCCTTTAAGACGCAACCAAAAATGTTCAAAGAAAAATATCAAAATATTGGACAGTCAAGAGGCACTCAAAGGGCTTGACTCCAGCAGGACCTCCTCGATAAATGTGGTGAATGTTCGAAACATACTGAACCACATTGGCGAGTGCAATACGCTAAACCTAGTTTGGATTGCAGGTCTCAAGGGCCTTTAGGGCAATGAAATTTGCGATACTCTTGCGAGAGAAGCTGCGAATACTACAAGAGATGTATGAATGAAGGAGGGCAATAATCCAGATGGAGGAAAAACAGACCAAACCGTACTGGGCATACTGCCCCGGTTTTTCTACTTAAACGCCTAAAGAACTATAAAATCTCGACAGGCAACGGCTTCAAGCCGTCGTCAGCTTATATTGCTGGGTACTGTCCAATAAAACACCACATGCACGTACGAGTACATCTTAAGTGAATGTCCTGCAATTAAATTTTTTTTTTTAATATTAAAAATATAAATAATAATATATTATATAATAATATATTATATATTAATTATATAATAATATATTATATAATATATTATAAATTAATTTCACTGTAAGTATTTGTAGAGTAGTTGTAAAAGTTGAAACTTTCCACTCAGTGTTGCCATTTCGAGCGAAAACGCTTCATTTCGGAGCATTCTATCCTTCATGTGGGCGAAACGGGAGCTCGAGTAATGCGAACGAAGGATCAACAATGTCACTTGATAACATTGACTAGCAGGTGGATTAGTGGGATAGGGACAAATAACAACAATTCAGCTTTTATCAATTGCCAATGTTTCGACCATATACTGTGGTCTTTATCAAGGCTGTAAAGACAAGAAACGTCGATCAGTTTATGGCAAGGGGCATGACTAAATTAAAATTATAATAAAAAATTTATACAGATTAGAAAAATACATGAATGAAGTTGTTTTAACAATTAAAATCTCCATGTCCTCCAGTCTCCAATATGGAAATTTTAATTGTTAAAACAAATTCATTCATGTATTTTTCTAATTTGTATAAATTTTTCATTATTATTTTAGTTTAGTCATGCCCCTTGCCATAAACTGATCGACGTTTCTTGTCTTTACAGCCTTGATAAAGACCACAATATATGGTCGAAACGTTGGCAATAGATAAAAGCTGAATTTTCGTTATTTGTCTCCATCCCGCTAATCCTACTACTTAGTTTATTGGGACGCGAAACACTCGTAGATAACATTGACGTTTGACATTCTTTAGTGCTACATAATGTAAAATGTAGACCAACGACCTAGAAGATACGGACAGAGCAAACCAATACCGATATTCCCCTAAAAATGGCCGGAAGTCCGCCATTTTTAAAGTACTCACGACGTAATTCTGTCGTCACAGTACATCAATTGATGAATCACAATTTCTAATTCTACTTCTGGCGCATACCGCCGCCACTTTTTAGTTGCCTTCTTAGGTCGTAGTTGACACTTTTGAATTTAAATGATACTTCGTTTGAGTCATTGGAAAAATTGTTTTGAACTCGATAGAGTTACATAATACAGTGTTTTAATATTTAAAAATTTTTTTATAATTAATATTTTGCGTTTGTTTTTACTTATAATTTTTATTCGTTTATTTCTTCTTTGTTGATATATTTTTTAGACTTATTGGGCTTATTAATTATATTTTCTTTCTTTTTTAATAATCCTAAATTTTTGCTTGTCAAATTGTCTTATCTGTTTTTTTTACTCTCCACTCAAAACATTTTACAACTTTGACTTGTTTTGGTGATATTTCACAAATTTAATGTAGCTTTTAAAATCTTTGAATTAATATCTCTCTTGGTAATATGTTGTGGTTTTTGTTATTATTAATTCATTTTGATTATCTTAATGAGCCTATATGTATTTGCTTCTCAAATTGTATTTTTTTTTCGTATTTTTTATTCCTTGTTTGCTGCGATAACTCTGTAATTTTTTTAATAACATTTGTTTATATTTTTATTAATAAAAATATTTTAGCTGTTATTTTTGTCTACTTCATTTCTCAATATTTTTTTCTTCGATCTCTTTGTATTTCGCGCATATAATTTAGTTTCATTTTGCAACTTTTTATGTTTGTTGCTTTAATTTATTTTTCCGTTATATTTTGTAGTGTCAGAGTTATTTTTTCTTAAATCGTTTTTCTCAGGGTTTGGCGCAACTAAAAGTCCATAAAAATGACGTTTACAAATTTCGAAAATTCCAACTGATTCCGGAAATATTCGCAAATTTTTTTGAAAAAAAGTGTTTTAATTTACAGAGATAATTAAAAATAAATGACACCTGTTATTATCCTATTTAAAATCCGACTTGTCGTTTGTATGAAACCATGCTGAATTGAAATGCAGAATTGCAAGGAAATTCAGAATGCAATATAAAAAATCCTAGAGTGTATTTATAATTTAATAATTTGATGATGGATAAAAAACGAAACGTCTAATTTTAAATATGAAAATTCCACATTGAAGCGAGCAAAAAGGGTAATTTACTTTTAATTTTCTCTGCAACGTCTTAAATTCTCTTTATAAACTTAAGCGAGAGCATGATGGAACATTTACAAAGGGGTTAAAAATAACAAAAAAAATATTGACTAATTTTAAGCTTATAGTTCTGGCGGATATCGCCGCCATTTTTTAGGTGCACACTGCTAAAAAAGTGGGGCCAAAACTGTAAAACAGGAGAGCCTTTTCAAATGTAAAGTACTAGCTCGTTGGTGTAAACAAATAATTTTGAATAAATTGGTTCAAAGTAATTACTGATAAAATTTGTCGTTTAATTGTTGTGTTATAGCATCTTCGGTTTGCTTCTCTAGAGCAATTTGCGAACATTTCTAACTTTAAAATCTGATTCCCTGGTGCCACTTGGTTTATTGCACTAAGCTAACGTCCGCCGTTCTTTTACTTCAAGTACCTGAGAGAACAAAAAATTATTTTCTCTTCATTTTAATTAATCAATATTTTGTAATTATTTTTTATAGCGTTTTGCAGGTTTCTTTCAAAAACAATAAAGCATTGCTGGCCTCCCAACAAAATACAAAATTTTATTTCAATTAAATTATCATTTATTTGCTCTAGAACAAGTGGACCGTTTGGAGTGAATTCAACTGTTTTAGTTCTTCTTGATGTCCTCTTTCACCTTCCACCAACAAAAGTGCCGTAGGTGCAATATTTTCGAAGTCTGACCCTTTCGGTGACTACTTTTAAAATCATTTATTTTCCAATTTAAAAAAACAAGAATCTTTAAAAGTCAATTTCATTCGAATTGAGTTTTTTACGTTTCCCGAAAAGTCAAAACGACGGACTAAGGAGTAAACTAAACCATCATGTAGAGCAGATAGAATACCCAGAAAAATCTGGATTTTATTTCAGAATATCGCTGCAAATGAGTTCTGGAAGAAACAAACACTATGGTTGTAAGTTTCGTTTCCTTCTTCAATACCTTAAGAAGCAGAGAAAACGTTGAAAACAGTAAAATGGCATCGTTATCTGCACGGAAACGCACAACTTTGCCTTTATGTAATCGAATTCGTATCTCTTATGGTTTACGAGATCCCAATGATGAGTGGCGAATTTCAAGAACTCTACATAAACAAATCGTCAACCTGAGGAATAGAAAATTATCTATGCTTAGAGGTAAACATAGAAATGTAACAACAGCCGACCTTTTTGAACTGGAAAATGGAACATTTTGATCTTTCAGCTGAGTACCTCAAAAAAAATCACTGATCATTCAAACCATACGTACATAAAGAACAAACTAAAGTAATAAACCACATAATACACGATTACTTGCTACGCAATATCTTAGAAACATTTTTAGAACCGCAAAAACAGTCCTGTAAGTAATTTAATTGAAACAAAAAATAAAAGCATAAAGAAATATTCAAAACCGTCAATAACGGTACATAAATTTCCTCAGACGAATTATAAAAAAATAATTACTATTATTATAGTTCCTAACAATGTAGCTGAGGTTCTAGCTTTAGAATACAAATAGATATGGAGAACAACAACATTTTGAAATTTTTTTGGAATTCGAAATAGAAAGGATGCAATTCGGGTGAAATGATGTCGAAGTGAAAGTAGTACCCATGCAAATAATTAACCCAAAGTTATATTTTCTGAATCGAGTCACGAGCAGTTTACTTTAGCATTCACCCTATGTCTTATATCATAAACCAAAACACATTTTTTTATCGAGTTTTTACCTTTGTAACACAATTTGATTGCTCAAAGGGGAATACGTTGAAGAAGACATTGTTTGGAAACCCTCAAAGATATTCTTGTCCTTTACTTTGCAAGGACTTTAAATGTTTACCGCTTCTGTAAATGTACACAAGAAACATCGGGGCGAAATTTCAGAGTTTAGAGGTTTAGAGAATACAGCTCGAGTTTTTATTATTCCCCGAAGATATTAGGAATTAGGATTTATTGTTTAGCTAGATAATTTTAATTTGGATTTCCTTACTAGTCGTAAATTATACACTTTCACAATTTCCACATAGTGTAAATCCCTAGATATGAACAGTTTTTCTCATATCAGATATAATAAGGGATAGAAAATCGAATAGATGGCAGAAGAAGTTATGATTCAGAGAGTTCCTCCGTAAGATGCCCTTTCAATATTGAAGAAATTCTCGTCAGTTCTGTTGTTATGGAAGATAATTCTTCTGTAACAGATAGGCTTATATGCGCCGGACACAGGCTAGATGTGCTGTGTAATTCTTATGTGCTGTGTTATGCAGCAAATTGAAAAACAACGTTTCGTTTTTCAGTGGCCATCATCCACTTGCTTTTTTAAACATGATACTCGATTTTTGTATCCAATATTTGAAGATCTTTTTCTTCTGCTTTTTTCACGATTTATGATTTAATTGCGTTTTGTTAGTATCAAAAAAACGGGCCTGTAGCGAGCAGCTATTACTGCCCGCTATTAATTTTATTTCAAAATATAGTAATTTCATGATGATCCACCAACGATAGATTTTCCATTAAGCTTTTACAGAAATTACATTTTGTATCAAAAATGTATATTAATTCCAAAATCAACCAGGAATGAATTTCATAAATTTTAGTGCAAAAACCAAAACAGGCGGGCCTAAAAATAATACCGCAATCGCGTCAAGTAAATTCGGTTCTCTCCTCATCTCCCTTAAGGGACCGTGATGGACTACTACTGCGGCCTAAATTAGTTGCCCAAAATAATCCCTTGTTTACGGGAGTCGTAAGCTTTTCCATAAATAAACATAAAATTAGAGGTTTTGCAACCAACTCGCTGTAAACTAGAATGGTCAGTCACCTTTTCCGGGATTATGTACCCAAATTTACTGCGGTCTACAGCTCGCTCTATTGTTATTTGCTCCAAGGGCGTCTATTTGATTAAAACCTCTAATCTGGATGGTGGGTGGCATTGTCGGAGCAGGGCCACGATAGGAAATTTGCACTGCACGTAACGAAGGCATATTCTGTTTCATTTTACTGTCAGCGATATATTTGTAGGATACAAAGAGAATTCATGTATGTAATCGTAAATGAATAGGCAATTGTAAATCTGTGTAAATGGAAATGGAATATTGTGCAACTAGTGTCGAATATATAATCCGCATTGTTAATTTTCTCTATATGAAGAGAAAATGAATAAGTGATCATTATGCACCGAGCATCGCTATCGATTTTGAATTACCGCATGCTACTATTTTTTTCAAACGCAATGCTCGTTGTATAATCTCTTGAATATCAATCAACGTTTTGCGATTACCGAATAATACATCTATTCTTTATGCTCAACACGTTACCCAGTAACTTAACGAGACCGAAGGTCGAGTGACTTTTCAAGTTACTTGCGTAGCTTTTCAAGCGACCTCATGTAACTCGTCTCGCTTCAAGGTTGCGATTTTCGAGGTCACGGGAGGCATCAAGGCGGGCTCGGTTGAAGTCGAAAGTCGCTTTTAAAGGTTTCACGGCTCGCGATTTTCAAGGTCAGCTTCCAGGGACTTTTCAAGGTCACGTGGCTCGCGATTTTCAATTTCAGCTTCCAGCGACCTCGTGTGACGCTCCCTATGAAGCCACTTATAGTGAGCTAAAATCGGCTTTGTATAAGTACTGCCTACGACATGTTTCGTTTCCATGACAACTCATTATTTACAAGTGAATAAAGATTAGCATTAATCTTGAGAATGTAAAAGAATAATGTGATTATTATAGTATAGTCGTGGATAATAGTTATTTATGTATTAAGAGCGAAAAGTACAACTTTTTTGCTCGGAGAGTGAAGTTTGCCGCTCGACGCGAAGCGGAGCGGCAACTTGAGAGCAAAAAAGTTACTTTGTGCTCGTAGTGCATACAACGTTTTTTCTACAAACAATCAATTCCAAATAATCTGAAATTTGAATGAAGACACAAACTGAAAATTTAAATCAAAGTGACAATGACGTTTTAAATATTTGGTTGAATGGTGGTAGTTGCTATTGACAGCAAGCGATAAAATCTTTTTCGCTTGCTGTCCTGGGCAACGCGCGTAAAAGTGAACTCACATTCTGATCCTCAAAAAAGGTTAGGTTTTCGTTTGTCTAATGCAAGCGTAAAATGCGTCATTATTTGACGTTTGTAGAAAAAAATAATTATTAAGGTCTAATATTGAGGTGAGAGTGGAAGCATATACCTAATTCATATTAGATGAAAGGCACGTGTGGCTTTCCTTTCGATTTTTATTGTCCGTCTTTTTAAGTTAATGAGTGAGTAAACTCAGCAATAATTGTAAATACGTTGTAATCTCATAACGGAACTGTTCTAATTATTTATTATTACTATTCCTTCGCAGATAAGCCTGAAAGTGTCATGACTGGAAATATGGTAATCCTCATACAAAAATATCAATTAAAGTAACTAAAACAAAAATATGTTTTGTTTTTGCACAGTTATGGTCAGATAAGTCAAGTTCATTTCTTTATGCTTTTTAAAATTATTGTGGTTAGGTCGTGCTCCGTTGGTGAATTCTATTTAAATGCAACAATCTATGACAGCAATAAACAACAAGTTTTTATGCTAGAACATGTATTTATTGCGTGATATTATAGAGATCAATAAAGAAATTGTCTATAAGATCTAATAACGCCGAAGGATTGATTTTCAAACAAGATTCGGTACTTTCAGTCTTTATTCTATCTCAAACAAAATCGTATCAAACTTACTCATTAATATTGATTCCATAAACGATTTGTTGCCCGATGGTAAACACATAGGTATTTATATCGTATGCTTATAATATATAGGTTGGTAAAGCCTAATTTTCTCTCAAATCTGCCCTGCACTTCTTTATATAAACTGCTTAACTTAAAGTTCGGCACAAGCAATTTTTGGTGTCATTTTCAATCAGCTGTAACTTTTTAAGCAATGAATGGTTTTAAATACGGATTGCACGGCTGGAAACCTCATTTCCTCCAGATTACGGGAGCGGATAATTTTGAAAAACAAACGACTCTATCTTTATTATATAGGGTGTGAAACAAAGTGACGTTTTCAGGTAAGGAGTAAGCCAACATCCATATCTCGGGACATTTTCGCCAGATTTTTTATTAAAGCTCTCTGAATTTTTATACAGAGCGAAACGTAAAATGTCTAAATTTCTGGTTGCTGATATTTTTATTTGATTGTTACTCATGCAAAAACTTTAAAAATAGGTACGATTTTTTTTAGTATACTAGCTTTCAAAAAATATGATTCTATTATTGTTGATACTCGTGACTTATAATAACAATATTAAATAAAATAATCTTTCTAGAGGTAAAGGGAAACTGAGTGATGCTATCGCAGATAGCCAACCTCAATATTTCTAGACGTTTTCGCCATTTTTTATTTTTAATGCATTAGAACCTATACAGAGAGAATCAAAATATTCTTGAAAATTTCGTTAGTAGTTTTTTCAAATCGTCGTAATTCGCGGAAAAGTTGAGGGATTATTATTTTTATTCTTTGGATCGACAGCATTTTCTACAGATTGTTTCTCATCAAGGGAATTTTCTAACAGTGATTACTAAATTACAGGTACGGACTTGACAAAATAAGTATACGGGGTGAATAATAAATGGTGTTCGAAAATGAAATCTCATTCTCTGGTCGATTTTAAGGGCGGTTTGTCATACAATTGTGTTACCTATCGAGCTTCGTTAAAAAGTTACAGGGTGTTAAATTTAGAAATTCCAAATGCATATTTATTGATTAATCCGAAAGCGTTAGATATATTTTATGAAAATTTTGCACGTTTTGACTGCTACGGGAGGTGCACATTATACAATAAAAAATTATTTTTATTTCCGCCAGTGGCGCGCTTTCCACCACGTCGACTTACATTATTTGAAAAAAAAAGTAGCTCGCCACTGATTTTTTGAAAAATGAAACTTAGTTTTTTAATACCCATGATACCGTAAAGAAAAGAGCCCTCTTCGGGTTTTTTAGTACGACGTACCGTTTTCGAGTAAATAAATAAGAACCATTGCAATGCATGTAAGTACAGACGCGAATAATTACATTTTGATAAAAAATCTAAAACATTCGATTAATTATGGTTTGAATTATATTGCACACCAGTTGTATTTTAATGGGCATTTAAAAACTAAATTTAATTTTTCGAAAAACCAGTAACGTCCCATTTTTTTTTCAAATAATATATGTCGACGTGCTGTTAAGCGCGCCACTGGCGGAAATAAAAATAACTATTTACTGGAAAAAGTGCGCCATCTATAGTAGCCAAAATGTCAATATGATATCTCTTAAGTTTTCGGAATAATCATTACATATGCATTTTGAAATTCTAATTTCAACACCCTATAACGTTTTAACGAAGCTCGATAGGTAACACAATTGTATGACAGACCCCCTTTAAAATCGACTAAAGAATATGAGATTTCATTTTCGACCACCCATTATGACTCGCCCCGTATACTTATTTTGTCAAGTCCGTACCTGTAATTCAGTAACCATTTTTGGAAAACTCTCTTGTCGAATTACGACGATTTGAAAAATTCTAATCCTTTAAAAACAAAAAATTACAAAAACTTCTAGAGATATTGATGTTGGCTATCTGCGATGGCATCACTTAGTTCCCTTTACCTGTAGAAAGGTTATTTTATTTAATATTGCTATTATAAGGCGTGAGTATCAACAATAATGGTATTATATTTTTTGAATGCTAGTTTACTAGAAAAAACGGCACTTGTTTTTAAATTTTTTGAATGGGTAATAATCCTCAGACAATATGTCAGTAAATGAGGGAATACACAGTACCACTCTTAATCGCTTTTCCGAACTACGACGATTTAAATATATCAGCAACAAGAATTTCACACATTTTACGTTTAGTTCTGTCTAAAAATTCAGAGTGCTTTAATAAAAAATCTGGCGAAAAAGTCCCGAGATATGGATGTTGGCCTACTACTTACCTAAAAACGACAAGAAAACAATAACTTATTGCGAAATGGCAGAACATAAAAATTTTGCAATTTTTGCATCACTTTGTTTCACACTCTATATAATAAAGGTACTGTCGCTTTTTTTTTCAAAATTATTCGCTCCCTTAATCTAGAGAGAAATGAAGTTTCAGACCGTGCAATTTGTATTTAAAACAATTCATTGCTTAAAAAGTTACAGCTGATTGAAAATGACACTAAAAATTGTTTGTACCGAACTTTAAGTTGATCAGTTTATTTAGATAGAGTCCATCTTTTCCAGCAACTAGATTTGCCCCATTCTTATACCTATTCCGAAACTGTAATTCTTACAAAAGAAGCTTACAATAAACAAAAGTTGTTATTAGTAAATTTCCTTTATATTCAGCTGTAATGTATAATATGTCTGGAGTAAATGTGCAGGCTATCATACCCACAGTAAGAAAAGAAGACCTACAGCAAATCGTATACAGACGACAATATACAAAATTCTATTCAAGCTCAAAAAAACTACTCAAACTCAATTTGGCATACCAGGCTGCACTTATCTTTCCAAAATGTCGACAAATTTTTGTAAAGTCAGCCATGGCCCCTATAAAATTTCGACTACTGAACGGGAAAATTTATTAGTGAACTGGATGCTGAATAGGCATCAGAAGAGTTTACACGACAAAAGGAAGACATAGAGGCATCGGAAAAAAGCTTCTTGATGCTACCAATAGAAAATCCTGCTCAAGCTCAATCAAAGATGTAGTGCAATTGGCATACAATGCAGCACTCTCCAATCCAGAGTGTAGGAAAATCGTCATAAAGGCAGGCATTGCATTTACACAATTTTGATTAAGGAAGAGGAAACATTATTAGTAAATAGTTGGTGAAGTTAGCGGGATTAGGACAAATAATGCACCTCTTCTTTATTCGAAAATGGCCGACGTTTCGACTGTTTATTTAGTCTTCATCAGGGCTATTCTCACTTAGAGAGGGTAGTCATTTAAAATTCTATTCAAGATGGTTAAAATAGCAAACTCCATTCGATTGTTCGGTGACCCTGGTATCTTAGGCTCGACAAACTACACGTCCGCCGCACAAGGTATAAAACTTGCGAATAATGATTGCGAATAATGATTGTGATAAGATTATTCGCAAGTTTTATACCTTGTGCGGCGGACGTGTAGTTTGTCGAGCCTAAGATACCAGGGTCACCGAACAATCGAATGGAGTTTGCTATTTTAACCATCTTGAATAGAATTTTAAATGACTACCCTCTCTAAGTGAGAATAGCCCTGATGAAGACTAAATAAACAGTCGAAACGTCGGCCATTTTCGAATAAAGAAGAGGTGCATTATTTGTCCTAATCCCGATAACTTCACCAACTACTTACAACTTAAGGACGCTAATTACAACAAATTATTAGTAAAGTGGATACTGAATGGCCATCAGAAGAAATTTCTACGACGAAAGATAAACATAGAGGCATCGGAAAGAAATATTTTGAATGCAAATAGAAAAAGTCCATTTAAAAGCAAAACCCCTGATGAAACATGGGACAAATCCTTCTTACGTAGAAATCTGAATCAGAACAACTGAAGCAGTTACTCTCAGTAGCGAGCGCATATGTGTCACCTGAAGATTTTAAAAATGGTTCATTGATGCCAAGAACTATTTAGAAAGCAAAGGAATTGATATTATATCAGGATAACCTACCAGAGTACGGGGTGTTCATTATAAAATTTCATCTAGCCACCTATGAAATGCATTTGTTATTTTGAAGCACGTCGTGAATTTTCTCGTTGTTTATTTGTCCATCAAACTTCCAAATTTAGGCGCGTTCATACTTTGCAAACGTTTTACTGATTGCATACTCTTACGCACCCTGACAGTGTTTCTGTCCTGTTTTTTCTCAATAAGAATCTAAGGACGGACTTACTCAAATAATTTGAACGAAATAATAGTGAATGGCAAGTGACATTTGACAATCCAGAATGTTGATACATAAATCAATTTAAGTCGGCCTTAATTTGTTTGATTTTTTTAATTATTTAAAGATTTTTTTAGTTTTTAAGATTCTATAGGCTTTAAAATTTACTTGGGGTATTCCCGAGTTAACATTTTCCATAGAGAACTTAGAAAAACACCCCAATCTTTATACCAAATTATGTGTTCATAGACGGAGATAGTGGACCTTGGGAGGTGAGATAAACTAAATTTTTGCGACCCTGAACGCCTGAACAGGCCTTTCGCCCTTACAAGAGGTGATTTTCATATTGATCCTTTGTCTTCTGACGATGGCAAGGCACCCCAATCACCAGGCCCTGCACCATGTAGCCCTTGGAGAGAGGAGATTTTAAGGCCTGCCCCTACAACTATAACTACACTTGTACCTACAAACAATTTTGTGTTCCAAAAACTGAAAACTAGTTTTAAAATCATTTAATCAAGTGTATGATTCTGTTTTATCTCTGTAGAATCGGAAATGGCGTGGATTTCCACAGGTATGTAAAATTAATAAAAAATTAGGGCCGAAGATGAAAATAAGTTTATAAACATATTGAAGGCTCAACTCCTGAAGCTAAACCTGGAAATTTTACACCACAATCGGTATGGACTGTGACCATTAGGACCTAGAAGAAAAGGCGTTTCCAAAAATGTATTTGTCAGTAGATACTCTTGAGGCTTAAATTTGTGTACAAGTGTAATAGTTCTCTTATTCCCTCCCCAATCTGAGAAGGCTATATGCAACAGTACTATTTAATTTTATAGCAGTTTTAAGGCACATGTGTACATGCATAAACCATTTTGGGTCTGAAAGCCAGTTTTCGTGTGAGTCAAATATATAAAAAAACTCAGATGCTCCATCAGCATCACTATGAAGCCAGAAGTTGAGTTGATTTTGAAAGTAAATAATAATTAAAATATTAGAGGAATAGACAAAAATAACTTTATAATAATACCTCTTATAGGCTTAAATCCTCAGGCATATTCCAGAAATCTTGGAACATATCAGTATGGTCTTGAGTTTACGAGCAAGAATGTAGAGAAAATATCTCTATTGGTATATGGTATTTTCATGTTCAATAATAAATGCTAACAGTTTTTTTTTATAATGACAAAGTAGTTTAATGTGTGCTAAATTGCATCATTTGCTATTAAATAATGCAGGGCCATCCAGCTTCATATTCCTAATTTATAGTTTAAACTGAATTTGTTTAAAAATTTCATAGACAGAACTTAAGTTTACCACGATAAGTAATTAATAGTGTTAGACTAGAATGATCTTGGTTAATGATCAGATCTGTAGTTTAAAGGGTTGTTGTCCACCATGTTTCAAATCAACAATTTACAAATTGGCTGGTTAAAACAAGCGAAAGTGCTCAATTGCGATGATCATCCTTTTCAGAAATTGCAATTCAGATCAGGTTGATTATTATTATAAGCTTATTTTTAACTAACCCGATTGCCTCTCCTGTTATCATTCATTTAATCTGGTTGGATAAAAATCAGCTCTAGAGATCAATCTGATCCAGGTTTACCATTTCCAAAAAGTCCTACTGTGCTTAAACTAATAGGAATATGAATAATAAAATTCGAGTCACAGACTTTGCCACAACCGGACTTTATGGAAATATTGATTCTGGATCAGACTGATCCTTACAGGTGATTTTCAGGAAACTAGATTGATGACAGTTTGAATCTGAATTCCACTCAATATGTTTGGTAGAAACTCAGCTGATAGCCATCAACCTGATCTGAATTGCAGTTTTCGAATGATTGTATCTCCTATTGGTATATGGAGAATTGACATATGGGTTCAATGGTATATGGGTTTAATGTGTTCAAAAAGACTTGTAATAAAGTTGAGTGAAAGTATTGAGTTTTGGGAAGTCATTTGTTTCTATTCACTTATCTACTGATTAACAATAAATTGATCTTAGTTATAAATAATTGATGTATATAATTGACAATTCTTTCTTCAAGTCCTAGCAAAATCCAGTAGCTTATACAGGTATCCGGTTGATAATAACCCACATTAGGAACCCATAAAAATAGATTGCTTTACTGAAAATGAAAAAAAAATCATAAAGTTCTCTACTGGGGCTCCTGCCCCTTGCTACATTCTTGGCTAGTCCTTTCTTTAGCTTTGGCCAATCATGAAGGTGTCCAGTTGGTAATAACGCACAATAGGAACACAAAAGTTAATAAAATTACTGCACTGAAAATGGAAACAACAACTGAACTACCTACCGGTCCTCCTGCTCCTTCATTCTTGAGACCGTTCTTGTGCTTCAAACTATAGATGGGCGAAGGGAAAATTCCCAAAAAACCTTTGAGCTCAATTTTGGGTTTTTTCCCGGGTTTATTCCCATCTTTTTTTGAAAGCACCCGGCAGTTTCAAGATTTAAGGTTAGATTTTAGATTAGAATTCGATAATTCCAGATTCTGGTTTGTTTTTTGATAAACTAAACACTGGTTAGTTGATTAAAAGCCTCAAACTGCACAAACCGACAAATTATTGCTTAATCGGTAAGTGTTAGGCGTATTGAAAATAGAAAAGTAAGTTAAATTTAGAGGTTATAATGGAATAAACCCGGAATTTTCCCGGGATTGTCTAGGGAATAAACCCTCAAAAATGAAAAAACAGGGTGAAACCCATCTCTACTTCAAACATTAGTAAATCAACCCAGTACCAAATGGGTGTTTGTCAGAGACAAATATGATAAGGATCAAATGCAACTGAAATGGGTAACAAAAATAATTGGGGCCCTGTTCACATAGGCAACTAACCACATAATTTATCAAGAAAACTTAAAAAAAATAATTAATAAAAACTATCGTGCTAACTTAACAAAAACAATAATTATTGGTAAAAGTAGCTCGAAAAATACTGCACATTTATAAAAGGTGTTCAAAATGTTGGCCTCCTTGTTCAGTACACTTTAAACTCCAGTTTCTAATGCTTGTGAAAACATTCTGTAACATGACTGGTTTATTATTAATATCAATAAATTTCTGTTGTATTCGTTGACAAAGATCATCCAAATTCTCAACAGGGGTTTTAAATATATTGTTTTTTATGTAAGGCCACAAAAAGAAACAGAGGCACAAGGTGTTAAATCACAAGACATTGAAGGCCACACTACTTCAGATCTTCGACTAATAAGCCTGTCTACAAGAAAAGTCTGCAAATAATTAATTGTTTGTTATGTACATGGGGAGGTGCTCCATCTTATTGGAAATGAAACTCCGTAAGTTCATCATCATGCAATTGCTCGACAAATGGTTCCAAAATGTCCGTTCGGTATCTTTCTGCTGTTACTGTGCCTACAAAAGTAAATAAATAAAATGATGTTAGATACTTGAAGTGTCCTAGTGATCTGCCATTTTCAAAGAGAATCTTGTTGGACCAATTAGTCGGCGAGTTGTGATTTCTGCCCAAACTCCAATTTTTTTTCAGGGTGTAGTCTTTTTTAATTATTTGATTGGGGTTTTCACTACTCCAAGTTCTCATATTTTGCGAGTTCACATAACCACTTAACTGAAACCATGCCTCATCACTGAATATGGATTTTTGGGAAATGTTGTGGTTATTATCCATATCAATATACCAATTGCAAAATTCTAGTCTTTGGGGAAAGTCAGCTTCATGCAATTCTTGCACTGCTGTGAAGCGATATGGGTACACTTGCAGATCTTTATGCAAAGATGCATGGGTGGCACCTACAGAAAGGCCTATTTGATGGTGTAGCTGTCGTATAGAAGTAGCAGGTGCATTTTGCATTATTTCTTGTGCCTCTGCAACCACTTCATCGGTACGTTTCTTGTGAGTCCAGTGCCTGGTCTTTTTTGTAAACTACCTGTTTCTGTAAGCAGTTTTGAGCATGCTCCAAAGTTTTCTTGAACTACATATAGAGCCCAGGAAAGCTTGGAAATTTGGCCTGGAAATCCTCCATGCAGTTTCGAATGGAATACACCCATTCGCCACCCACTTTGTATCCAGTTCGATAGTAGGTCTTCAGCATAAAAACTTTATGTTCTAAGGCGAAAGCCATGTTGTCCAAACACAAAATAGATTTTATGGCAATAAAAATTACTGCTTTTAGCAAAAATTGTCTTGATAAAGCTAGAAAACTTCAACAAAAATGTGAGAAACGGGAAAGTTTGCCAACAAGGATAAATACATTAAAGACAAGAGAAGATGGCCGCTAATAACGTTGAAACACTGAAAGCTGATTGGACAGGGGCAATGACAAATATATTTTGATGGCGAGTCAAGTTACGACGTGCTTTTATATCTGTCTTTCTTTCTAACAAAAAATCATAGCTGGGTAGATCAAATTTTATAATAAAACACCCCGTACATAGTGGAGATAATTTCATCACCATTATGACTAATTGTAATCCAATTATAATACGTTCCATTACAATATGTCTCATTGTGTCACATCTCCAAATGTGTTTCATGTTGGGACTAAAAAATACCAAGATTTTGGATGAAAATAATGCTAGAAATGTGAATAAGATTGACAGAGCGTAAACTAGAGCATTCTCAGTAAACTAGAGCTACCCCAACGGTGATTATCTACCCATGTAAAACATTACCTCATATCAAAACATAAAAAATTAACCAAGGTTGTAGAGTCTCTTCCTCCTTACTGAGGTATCGGGATTAGCGAGAACTGGCGGATGAAATGAAAGTTATTTCATGAATACATTAGCATTGTTCTCTACTCACATTCAGATAAGAAGATTAGTCAGTTTCCAGGGATTTTGCTTAAATGTTTCAAATTAATGAATTCAGCAGCAAACTTAAAATAATCCTAATGGTCCGCATAAAGAATTTGTGGAAACAAAGCGTTTTGGATGTTCAAGAAAATGTTCAAGAACATTGCAGAGGATATGAAAGAAACAAGCATCATTAATGGTGTCAGAGCGTGTGGCTTACACCAATTCAAATTTTTAGAGATTGATGTTTCAAAATTTGTGCTAAAATAAAAAAAAATATATTAATATATTTGATCGGATTGAATAAAAGAGATAGTTAAACTGGTCATAATGTCTATAACGTCAATAGGATATAGAGTTGGAAAACTTTATTCATTAAGCAGTCCGTTATATGAATATAAGTCACAACAAAGAGATTTTTTAAATTTTATATATAAGGCTTTTCATTAAGTTTTTCTGCACAGGCGGCCATGGAACTCTGACAGTTTGCCCCCAGTATAATTTTTAGTGCTAATGTTATTGCTTATGTTATGAAAACGTGAAGGTTTCACGTCCGACCAAAATACAATCTAAAGTGTTTCCGTGAAGCCGTGGTCAAATGAGATTTCTTCCTAACGTTTCGTCTACAGCTGCGGCAGATATTATCAAAGGCGATGAGGCAATGGGCGAAGTGATCTTCCGTGCTTCCCGACGTTGACTGATTCGACTGTGGTGAGCTCCGTGGTATTTATTCCCACGCCGTCGCGCTGGAGTGGAAGGACTGAGGGGGGAGGGGGGGGGGGGGTAGTGGGAAGGATGAAGGAAATTACATTTCTAAATGCAGACTGGAAGCGAATAGAACTGGAAGCAAGTAGAACTGGAATCAAGTGGCGCATTTAGAAACGTAATCAACAGGAGGAAGGCAGAAGGAAGGAAATTACGTTTCTAAATGCGCACTAGATGCGAAATACAGTCCCATCACTACCCCCCCCCCCTCCCCCCCCCCCCCCCGTCGGCGGAGGAATATAATCTAGAGTACATTTTACATTTTTGATCTTTCAACATTTATAGCAAATATTCGTCAACTATTAGTAATTGGCTCCACCGAATCTAATTAGTGGTATTAGTACTATTCATTATTCTAGTAGAACACAGTTTTAGAATGCTGTGCCGTTTGTGTTTAGAAAGAAACACACAATCTTATAGCCGTCGGCGCTATCTCTATAGGCATTAACTAACTTGTAATGTAAAGTGAACTGCAATCCGTTTCGTTTAAGCATCAAATAAAAATTCCTATATTTATTACCAATTCACTTATTTTTGTCATCTGGTCACCTTCGAAACCTTAATTCTTTTATACCCATCTCCTCTTAGTACATGTTGAGAAGATGAGTTGAGAAGAAAAATGTCAAAGTTGCTTTTCCAACGCTTACTTGACGACAATAATAAGCGAATGGCTTATACGTAATTTACAACTTATCCCGGCGGTTCCGGCGGCCGTCCTACGTCATCATTGAGATTTCTAGTAATTTTAGTGCAGGTAAAAATTCTAGTACATTTTTTTGTGATCTAATATAATCATATATAAATTTTAGTACAAAATTCATAAAACAAAAACCCAACGGTGGTCGACAGAGCTGCTAAACTGGGAGTAATCACTCCATTGGGTTGTAATTTACTTATGCGCGGGTAAAATTGGTACCCGGGAGTAATAGGAGGTAATTCTAGTGATTTGCTGATTAGTGATTTTAAACGATTTGATTGATCGGCCTGGCATCGGTTTTAAATCCGGTTGCCTGAAAATCAGCTGTAGGGATCAATCTGATCGAGAATCGCCATTTCCGGAAAGTCCTACTGATTCATTTTATCTTTATATAGTTGGATCATGCGTGATGTCGCTGTTAATTGATTTCTCTGATTGGCCATGTGACACGTGACTTCCTTCCATCTTTCCTCGTGGGACGGTTTTTGCAATTCCGGTGTGCTTCATATTTTTTTTCTTTTTTCTTACCTTGAACTTCGACGAACTGACCCAGCCAAGGAATCGGGCTCTATCTTGTGATCGCCCTTAGATTTTGGCGGATTTAGGATCCAGTCTATGTATTACTGTTTGTGGTTTTTAATTTAAGTTTTTTTTTTGTTCTTTTACGTTGCCTGCAACAAAACAGTTTATTTGCTCCGGCAGGATTTAGCGACTGACAAAACTCTTGTCTCAGTAAGTTGCACACCATATTTTTTTGCCATCGCCAACTTTATCTAAATGGGTCTGGCACGTTTTACAGTTCGGGGTTGAAGCACCAGCGGCCGTACCGAGTCCCATAGGAGGAAGAACGTTTTTTTTTTTTTGAAAAGAACCCTAAGTGAGGTAATTATTGAATTTTTTTTGTTTTTCATTATTTTTTTTCGTTAATAAAATTTTAGTTTGCTAATTGAAATTTCACATAATTTGACTTTCACATAATTTTTTTTTAACTGTAAATATGGCCTTAATGTCTTGAAATTTAACTTTATTCACCTATGCTTAACTCTCTCTCTCTTTTAATCTTGCTATCTAATAATCTAATAATTATTCTAGATTTAATCATATTACTAGGAAAGAAATCTCCTGCTGTAGGGAAAAATTGTTTTTATAACAGGTTTTCTTTCCTAGGTTTTTTTTTTCTGGGAGTATAATTAAGCACAACCTGTACCTAATATCGAGCCACCTTCTCTCACTGCTGTAGGAACACAACCTGAATCAAAAACTATATGTAAGCTAACACCCGTAATAATGGACAGCAACTAGCAAACCACCAGGTCCTTCCATATTGGTTTATATTTTGGTTTCGTGTAGAGTTCTAATATTCCATCATTGGACACTGGATTTTCTGACAAAGCCAGTGGCGCTAACATACCCCACTCTCCGAATTATCAGACCTGGAGCATTCTAGTTTGCCAGGCCACTAGACAACTCACACCCCTATAGTAATAGTATATTGTTTAACGAGTGACGAAAATAGCATTTTCTCAGAAGAGGACAGTTTACCAACCGAGACGAAGCCGAGTTTGGTAATGTTCTCGAGTGATAGAAAATGCTTTTCTGACGAGTAAACCACTATACTTTTTCTTCGACCATGCTAACATTAAGCCTTCATTAACTTTAAAACAAACTCTACAGAGTATTTCTTTCAAAAATTAAAGCTCGTCATTGTCAACATGACACCTCGACTGTCAATGAGTCAAATTTCAACACTTTGATTCACTTGTCTGAGGCCCGGGCAGGCAAAATTTACATGTTTTTGTATGATATCACCTTTTTTCATGGTGTTTTATAAGATTAGACTAGTTAAATCGCATTTAATTGGCGATCTACAGGCGAAATTAGAACAACTTACTTTCGTCACTAGAGACGAAAGTTAACGTTATGGGGTTTTCTCTCACTAGAGACGAAAGTTACGTTTTCGGCTAGGGCAAGGTATGACAAAAGTTGTTTATTTTTATATGGTCGTAGAAAAACTTAATTTGAAGTTTAATTTTCTTTACGTTTCTTCGTAAACAAATCTTTCTCTCTAAGTATGACTTCATCCTGGAGAAAAGGTGTGGCCAGCTAGAGATGTTATTGATCAATATCGGCGCAAGTAAACATTATTAGGAACTCTATTGCAATTTATCTCATATGTTAATGTTTTGGTTCATGGGGATCTTAAGCAAGAACGTTTTCTGTGTATTTATTTGCATATGTGATGAGGAATTGGGGGGTGGTCTTTTCTTTCTGTTGAAAACATATTATGTACTAGCTTCCAAAACACAAAAACATTTTTTTATTATATATATATATATATAGTAATTGTTTAAGTGCATAAAAATTATTAATAATTCTGCATTCTTTTTGTTTTTAGAATTATCAAATCACTGCTTATTAATATTTTTTTTGCTCTATGGCAATGATATGTATGAATGAAATAATCCAGATAAGTAGGCATAAAAACCGACACTGCGCCAGAGCTTAGCGTTCTTTGAGTTTACTGACGCTTTACGTCGTCTCTAAATGTCCAAAAGATAAAAATATGAGATGCTGTTCATACACAAATTCCTAAACCATCGATCTAAAAAAAAGTAATAAGTAATAAGCATTGATAGTCCATAAAGCTAAAGCAGCATTACACGAGCAAAATATTTATCCATTCGAATTAAACTGTATTGTGTATTCATAAAGCCTTGTTAAAATTTCAAAACCTCACATAATAATTTATATTTAGAACCTGAATATAATTGTGTGCAATATGGAACAACTATCTATATCGCATTCAGAAATATCGGTCTGAAAGCGAATTTGGTAATTTTTGGAATTAAATCTATGCGGCCCGGCTTAACTGGACTATAGAAAAAAAAATTATATAAAAATGCTCTATTATATTAACTGCCTTAACAACATTCAATTCCAATGATTAATCACCAAAAGTGAAAAAAGCTGAAAAAGCCTTAATAAACATTTACTCAACCTAAATACATTAAAAGTAATCACTTTCTAGCAGCCATAATACACCCCTGGCCTACATCGATTTTCTATTGGCCAATTCCGAAATTATCAAAACGGATTATCTTCTCATTTTCGCCGCATACTCCCCCTTTCAATCATCTTTATTCGATGTTTCTCCCGGGCGAAATAAGTGGAGCAAGGAAGCAAATATCGCAGATCTTTTGTATATTATCTGGGAGCAATTGATTAAATTTCCTGAGAGTGATGCAAAAAAAGACGTAAATATAAGAACTAGTTTTTTTTTCTAAAGCAGGGTCGTGACGAAACCCCATGAAATTAGGTGGGTGTTTTATTGTAAACAACCGGGAGACGTTTTGATCTTTCGGAGGTCCGGGAACTTGCTTAACTGGGGATATTTGGGTCGTCGGTCATTGAAGGTGTCGATTTGGCAGATCCTTGAATTTGGAAATAAGGGCAGAGAAAGGGTCTCGAGAAAAGTCACGTTTTTCTAGCAAAGAAAGGACGAAAGGAGCTATATAGAATTTTCAATGGCATAAAATTCATCTGTTTAACAAACAACAATACTTTTTGTGGTGATGCGAAAAAACATCCTATCTAGCTACAGTCGCATTTTATATAAAATTTTAATTTAGTAAGTACAGGTCATTTGCTAGTTGGTTTATTTCAAAATTTAGAACATTTTTTCCACATAGAAAGAAAACTAGAGTTTGAAAAATGTTGCCACATCTTCCCAGAGATATCCCCTCAGCAAGTCCATCGTTTTCTTGTCAATCACATCCAAACAGGTAAAAAATTAAAATGTTAAAATTAATAAGAAATTATTTCTCAGAAACTTTTCTCGGGTGTTTTTCGTCGCACATTCGAAATTCCACATTTGGAAAACGCGGTTTTTAATCGTCAAAAGGACCTAAATCAACTAAACACTTTGAATAACTTTAGTTCGTTGTAAACCTGATTATACTTTTTTTTTGGAAGGCATCAGATGGTAGTAAAGATTCGAAATTCTACTATGTACGAAAACCGATTGATGTCTAGACTGCAAACATGCTAAAACATGTTGCTGCGCCTTCTCTACAAGTCCTGCTTATATAGAAAGGTTTGTTTACGAATGAAAGGTAAAAAAAACTAAAATAGAAATTAAGTTGACTAAAGGGGATGTGAGCTGTCTATTGGCCTGGCAAATGAGATCTATTGGCTGGCCAAACCAGTTCAGGTAATTAGGAAAGTGGGGTAGGTTAGAGCCACTTGCTTTGACAGTAAAGCCAGAAACCTCCTGTGATTGAATATTGGAACTCTACACCAAACTAAAATATAAACAAAAAAAAATCAACTTGGTAGTTTGCTAGTTTCTGTCTATTAGTATAGGGGTTAGCTTACATATAGTCTTCAATGCTATTTGTCTTCCTACAGCAGTGAGATTAGATGGCTGGATAGAAGGGGGTGCTTAATTATTTTATTAGATATTAATTACTAGGGTATGCTTAATTAAACCCTCAGGAAAAAAAACTAGGAAAATAACTTGTTATATATAAATTTTTCCTTAAAACGAGTGATTCCTAGTAATAGCATTTAATCTAGAATTTAAAGATTGAGAGAGAGAAGAGAGAGAAGTAATCATTGCTGAATAAAGTTAAATTTCAAGACATCAAAATCATAGTTACCGATAAAAAAAATGATGTGAAAGTCGAATTATGTGAAGTTTCAACTACCAAACTCAAGTTTTATGTATTTCTATCAAGAAACTTACTTGATAGAAAAACTGAAAAACAATAAAAATTACTTTTTTTCCAAGCGAACTAAAAGGACGTCATTTGTTTTCTTGATACGTACACCTAAAGAGGGCTTTCAAATGCTGAGACCAAAAAAGTTGCAAAAAAGTGCTAGGCAGTAAAGTCAAAAGTCAGCGCTACTGTCACGGTGGCGCATATATAAACGATTTTCTTCACCAAAATTATTTGAACCCTAGATGACACCAAAGAGACCGATCTGAGTGTATTGTTATCTTTACATTCTTATTGAAAAACAAAGGATAGGAATACTCTCAGAGCGCTCGAGAGCACCACCCGAAACCGTTATTAGTCGAAATCCCATAGGTTCTCGAATTCTGAGGTCGTCTGTTAAATGTTATGCGCGACATCATTTTATTTATCTGTCAATGTGATTTTTATTAATTTAGTATTGATAATAATGCTAAAAAGTTTTAGATTACCATAATTTACCTAAACTACCTAAACCACTGGTTATGATTTAATACCATTAAAGCCATTGAACATTGAAAACCACCGTTCTAACACATTCTATTTACTTTACAAATGATATACACCACTAACCGGATAAGTACCTAGAATCGCTTAAAGAGAATGAGAGAAAATTGTAAAACTGAGTCACTCTGAAATAGACTTCATATTTCTTGCATGCTCGAAAAAAATATAGTATTAACTACTCGGAGTAAAAGGTCTCTCTTTCACCACTCCTGTGGTCCCTACTAGTTTATCTGCTGGTAGAATAAGAATGTTCTTGTCTTCGTTCAAGGCTTTCAGAGCTTTCCTTTCTGCAAAGGTGAGATTGCTTTTTGGTGGTTTTGCGCGTTGTAGAATTCGTGATGTCTCCATCCTAATCTGTTCAGCTGCCTGACTTGGCAGTTGACGAATTCCGCTCTCCACGTTTGCTTTGATGTCTTCCACAGGTATCCTGGATGGTGTTATGGCAAAATTACCTCCATTTTTCAGAACCCTCAACTCATCTGTTGACAGTTGTTTGCATCGGATGTGGACTTTGTTGTGTCCGACGAATTGTTGTTGGCACCTAGTTCGTCAAATGTCTTCTTTTGTCGGTTCGTTGCGGCGGCTTGGGCTGCAATCCTTCGGTAATGTGTTAGACGATCCACCTTTTCCCAGTCACTCCAATGCAAGCTGTTGGCTAGTTCTAAATTAACAAAAAGAAGTTTTTTGTCATAAGATGAAAGATCTCTACGGGTCTCATGGATCCTTTCACGGAGGAGCGATTATTCGGTCCTGTTGTAAATTCTGCTCGCTTGTCCGGATCTGAAGATTCTTTTTATCCTCAGAAACTTTGGGATGTTCTTGGTGTCACGGCATCGTAGTAGAAATGCCAGTGAACTCAGGAGCTGTGCTTTCTTCTTGCGGAGGTTCTCCAGTTGCCGAATGAGTCTTGACGTATCCTCCCCGTAGAGGCGTTTTATCAGACTGTGAAGTCTTTCACGGCCGGTCATAATACTATCTATAATATTATATATAATAATATTTATGCTTCGCCCAGTTGCAAGCCTCAGCTTCGCTTCGACCGTCTCTGGGCTCAGCACAAAAAGACCCACTTTTACTCCTAGTGACATAATCTACTATTTAAAAAAAAAAAAGTTCTTTCTCCGATAGAGTTCAATCATAGAGGTGGTGCCGGTGGTAGGTATGGTCGCTAGAAATATAAAATGTACCCAGTACCAAAAAGTCCCATTTAGGAAAATGGCGACGATGGCAAAAATGTGGTGTGCAACTTACCGAAACAAGAGTTTTGTCAGCCGCTAAATCCTGCCGGAGCAGATAAACGGTTTTGTTGCAGGCAACGTAGAAAAACAAAAATGAACCCAAATTAAGAGCCACAAACAGTAATACATGGACCGGGTCCTAAATCCGTCGAAATCTAAGGGAGATGAAAATATAGAGCCCGTTTCCTTGGCTGGGTGTTTTCGTCGAAGTTCAAGGCAAGAAAGAAAGGAAGAAGTATGAAGTACACCCGAATTGTAGCACCGGTCCTACGAGGAAGGATGGAAGAAGTCACGTGTCACTTGACCAATCAGAGAAATCAATTAACAGCGACATCCCGCATGATCCAAGCTCAGCAGATGAAACGAATTGAAGACAAATACTTAACAACTGAAGTTAAATTAGCAAAATTAGTAAATATATCAGGACTGGATCGATCTCATAAGTCAGGCATGAAATAAGTCCGGAGAAGAAAAAGTAATTAATAATTTTGCCACTCATCGTCAAACAGGTGAATTGAAAGTGCCGCCGAATGAAATCTCAACAGGGCATCGCTTTAGAAAATATGATGAGTGCGTGCGTCCTTATTCAACACAAGCATAAGGGCGACGGCAATCCGTCCTCCACTCCAATCTAACGACATTGCAAAATAAAGACAGCGTCAATATCATCATGCCAATAAGAAATATCAACAAACAAAGAGGTCAGGCCAATTTGCTATTGCTAATTTAAATTAATCGAATCCACTCGGAAAAGATTGGTTGTCCTCTCTCCTTGTCACATAAAACCAACTAAAAGTCCTGAATGAAATATAAAATTACTAGTCAAGCCCTGAGGAACATGCTCGTGGCTGCAATGCAACAACAGGTGTGAAATTGGTGTTTTGTTGTAAACAAAGATAATACAAAGGCACTATTTACGGCTATACTAGTAGTTTCATAACTTCTTCATAACTTCTTCATAAACTAATAGTTTCATAAAAACGGGCCAATGGGAATCAAAGTGAACAGCACGAAACGAGGGGAGTTCCCTCAGTGAATGAAAAGCAAGGGTAAAAGGAGCAAAAATCGAAAGTTATAAGAGTGAAAGTAAAAGTGAATGTTTCAAATGTTTGTTAAAACGTTACAAACAAAAGTTAAGGTATGTTAATTACTAGAAATTAAGAAAGGGTACTAATAACAAAACGTGACCGTGACAATGCTTAACCATTGGTTTTATAGCTAATTCGTACTCGAATGAACGTTGATCGTGGATATTAGTAGCGTTTCAAACTAGCACGGACTATATCCCACGATTTCCTTTGAACCACTGAAATACATAGTTTAGAAAATTGATTTTTTTGTAAATATTGATATTTTTGCATAGGTTTTTCTGCGAAAAAGCTAAAGAATTTCAATTTCAACCATATCTCGCAGAAAATAAATTCCTTTCATATTATAGTTTACTAAAAATATCGCCAGATAGCCAAAAAAAACTAATCTCAAGATTTAAGATCATTTATGTAGTGAAAAATTAATAGTATCGAATAAAATATTCTGTTTTTTCCTGATTATTTTACATACTACATTTACTACTTTTTTATTACTACATTTATACTAACAGCCAATCAAGTTTGAATATCATATCAAATACAACCAATGACAGCAGTTTTATACTGATTAAACACCTTCCAGCTTTTGCTAAAATCTAACAGCGATTAAACACCACCTAGCGTTTGTAGTTGCGGTTTTCTAAGTGAATTTGATGTTAATCGAAGCAGTATTTACACAAATATGATTTATGTTATTCTCTTCAACGTTAACCATAAATATGTTCGTATTAAGGTAATTAAGATCAAACAATCCAATAAATGAAATTATTCTGAAATATAATTATCAGTTTGAGACGTCTACAAAAAACATGGCTGAAAGGAAATCTGACACTTGCTGCTGTGATCTCTATTGCAACCTTCAAAACAATAATTTTTAAACACGCATCAAAAGTTCAGCGGTTTAAAATGTTACATTTTGGGAAAGCCAATATTGTGGAAATTGACGAGGAAATTGAAAACTCCACCCCCAAGATAACGAAGAGAACACACAAATCCATTTGGAATCAGTTTCGTGCCTTTTATGAAGAGAAAGGGTATGTTTTAAATGAATCAACATCAGTTGAAATTCTTGCCACCATTATGAAAGATTATGCATTTAATATGAAAAAAATCGATGGAACAGATTATAAAGGAGTTATCAAGACAATGTGGAATATAACAGTCAAGAAACTACAACAGTTATTTTGAAAATTATAATATAGTTTTTGATCCATTCAAAGACATTTCACCAAGCAAGAAATGCTCATGATACAAAACGAAAATTATTACAAAAGGATCCAACTAAAAAGAAGCAAAGCTACAAAGCTTTTACCGCAGCTGAATACCAGTCCATTGTAAATTCGTTTGATGAAGAAAGTCCATCTGGTCTACAACAAAAATTTTATCAAATAGTAGCCGTCGAACTTGCATGGCGAGGCGGAGAGGCAGTCAATTGCTTGTTTGACTATTTTAAAGCAGAATTGGACAACAAAGGTATTGCAATAGGTCAAATATTTAGATTTTAAACCGATAAGCGAGCTATGATATATATATTTCTTTATAGGCAGAGTTGAATATAACTTGCAATCGGTTTTGGACCAAGAATAGTACCAAACAATGGTACAAAAACTGTCCTCTATGTAGAAATGAAATTTCGAAATGGACTATTAGTGCAGCCAAAAAAGTTGGGTTAGACACTGAAAGAAATAAAATTTGGAATGATTCTAACCGAGCAATAGCAGTAAGTAATCTTTCCCACAACGATGTTGAATAACAAGAACCTATAAAGATAACTGGACCCTCAAATGCCAGTTCCATTAAGCCATACCTGCAACTAAACCCTGATCACCATTTGAACATTATTCAAAAGATGAGAAACATTAATTCGGTACCAATTCTTACCAGCGAGTGTAGCCGAATTCAAATACCGCAGCGATTGTAAGTTCAACTTCAAGTGTTACAACAACCTCAAGAAATGAATGCATACCTCCGCAAGTTAATCAAGAGAATAAAGATTACCCTGTAATATACCAAAATTGCAACTTCTATAGTAGTTGTTCAAACTTTAAACATAATTAAGTATTAATGTTAACCAATCAATGTTCCAGGTTCCACCTAACATCCATTCTTTATGATTATCGTTACATATTAAACTTGTTGTTTTTTTGTATTGTTACTAGTTTGTTTCTTAGTAATGTAAACGTTAAAAATAAAAAAGTATTTTTTCAAGACCCTTCGACATATACCCCTCGACCTTCACGTTTTATCACGTAAACTGTGCATAGGTAGATTTTTTGCAAAATTTTGATATTAGGCGAATAGTTTCGACTAAATAATTCTTGAGATAAAATTCCTCGACCTACGGTCTCGGAATTTCATCGTCGAATTATTTAGTCTCAATCATTTTCCTAGCAAAATTTCACAAAAAAGCACCTATGCATATTTTACCCGATAAAACTTGAAGGTTTCGAGATATAACCTATGATTATCTAAACTTTGGCTAAGGAAATCGTTAATAATCAAGATAACGCCTCCTGATATTTTGACCATTTTGAATTGTATATTTATAATCGAATGAATCAATCTTTGTAAATGAAGGTCCATTTATTTAGTCTAAATAATCCAAGTAATTAGAAGACATTTAGTAATATTCTTAAATAGCAATCCGTCATGCGCCAATGAGTATATATACAGGGTGGACCAGGTTTTTGGTGCCAAACTTTAAGGAGGTATTCTACGTCCAAAAATAACCCTAGTTTGCTATATAAACCATAGTCTAAAAATACTCCGTTACGGAAATACAGGGTGTTAAAGTTTTTTTTGAAAAACCAAAAAATTGATTTTTTTCTGAAACTGCCAGAGATATTTTTATGAAATTTTACAGGTGTCAATAGCGATGAAAGACTCAAGTTTTGCAATAGAAAAGGCCTTTTCAGCGTTACCAGTGGCGTGCACTGAGGCTCGTGACTGGCTATTTTTCAACAAAAAAGTGATACGCTACTGGTTTTTCTGAAGATAAAAAGTATATTTGAGGTCCTTGTTCAATTTGAAAGAAAAAAGGCCCCTTGACTTTTTTTCGTAGGGCACACCGTTTAATAATAATAAAATATTTTTAAATGTTTGTGTTTAAATGGGTTACCTAGCTATTTTTTAATTGCATACCACACTTTTAATAGATTATTAATTTTGTTACTTGCGTACCGCCAGATAATCAATATTTGCCACGCCTTGTTGGCGTAGCTATTCATGGCAACCTAAAACAGCCAAGCTTATTTTTTTTAACTGTGTTGTAACAATATTTATTTTCAGAATTAAAAACTAAAAGTAACTAAAACAATCATTGAAAACATAACAAAAACAGTTATAAAAATTGTTCAAAATGGGAACCATTATTTTCAATGCACAACTGGCATCGACGTATAATAGACCGATTTAAATGTACTAGATGTGGTAATATTTGATTGCAACCATATCTTATGCGGTTCATAAGTTCTTCTTCCGTATTGACAGGACTCGCATAAACTTTCTCTTTTAAAAAACCCCACACAAAAAAGTCTAACACGGTAAGATCCGGAGACCGTGGTGGCCATGTAACTGGACCCCCTCTACCAATCCACCTATCCGGAAAATGATTGTCCAGCCAATTTCTGACATTTCTGCCAAAATGAGCGGGACAACCGTCAAGCTGAAACCATGCATTCTGTCTTAAAAGTATCGGTATTTCTTCCCACATATTCGGAGTTTCCGTTTCTAAAAACTCTAAGAAGTTTTCTGAGTTCAAACGTCGAGGTAAAAAGTAGGGTCCAAATAAATGGTTGTTGTAAACCCCTATCCACACATTTAAGCTAAATTCAACTTGAAAATTTCGAGGTCTAATGGCGTGAGGATTTTCATGGTCCCATACATGTTGATTATGCAAATTAACTACGCCGCGGCGGGTAAAGCAGCACTCGTCAGACCACTGTATGTTGTTCAAAAAATCCCTATTTTCTTGAACTGCGTAAAGGATCCACCTACAATAAGTAATTCTTTTTTCTTGGTCTCCTGGATGTAGCCCTTGAACAGGTTGTAGGTGAAATGGACGCCGATGATCTCGTCTAAGAGTACGAAGTATATTGGATTTTGAGGTGCGAAGAATACGAGAAGCAATACGGGAACTCGTTGTTGGATTTCTGTCAAATTCATTTAATATCTGTTGAGAAATTCTTCTTTGTTGTTGGTTTTGGTTTGCATCTCGATCCTCATGCGAATTCCTTAAACCTTTCTCCATTAATTGCTGATGGACTTTTGCGAACATTTTACGACTAGGATGCGTTCTTTGCGGATATCTCCTTCTGTATTCTCTGGCGGCCGCCCTTGAGTTTCCGTTAGCAAATCCGTACACAAAATGGATATCCGCTATTTCTCTATTTGAAAATCTAAACGGCATTTTGACACTAATGAACCTTACAGAAATTAGTTATGTTAAATTTGTCAAATATTGTCATGGAAACTGCCGCTAACATCATCAAGGTGGTATGCAATTAAGAAATAGCTAGGTAATCCATTTAAACACAAACATTTAAAAATATTTTATTATTATTAAACGGTGTGCTCTACGAAAAAAAGCCAAGGGGCCTTTTTTCTTTCAAATTGAACAAGTACCTCAAATATACTTTTTATCTTCAGAAAAACCAGTAGCGTACCACTTTTTTGTTGAAAAATAGCCAGTCACGAGCCGCAGTGCACGCCACTGGTAAAGCTGAAAAGGCCTTTTGTATTGCAAAACTTAAGTCTTTCATCGCTATTGACACCTGTAAAATTTCATAAAAATATCTCTGGCAGTTTCAGAAAAAAATCAATTTTTTGGTTTTTCAAAAAAAACTTTAACACCCTGTATTTCCGTAACGGAGTATTTTTAGACTATGGTTTATATAGCAAACTAGGGTTATTTTTGGACGTAGAATACCTCCTTAAAGTTTGGCACCAAAAACCTGGTCCACCCTGTAGTAAACAAAAATTATCTTTATTTTTCGTAAGAAAAAAAGGCTATATTGGTCTTTCTGCCTATGTGTTACAATATACATTATTTACAATTTTACTTATTTTAGTTAATATATACAGGTAATAGGGAGAGAAAAAAAAAGTTTTATTCTAAATTGAACTGTTCTAACAGGGTGAAAGTAGGGAAAAGGTAACGGGATTGTCTGGTCTGTCTTGATAAGCAAAGTGGATTTATTATAGTCCAGTTGTGTGGATTGTTTCTCCATTTGGTTTGTAAGTGTATAAGTCTTTCAGTTATTTTGGTCATTCTTGTGCGTTCGTAGAGAAGTTGGTTAGGTGGGTTGTGTAGCTGGTTGTCAGGGTGTCTTATTTTGGTTATTAGTCTTAGAGCGATTTGCTCAGTAGTCTGTGTATATTTTTTAATTTTATCGGTTGCGTTTGCTCTGAGTCCATAGTCAAGAATTGGTCCACAAATGGACTTATATATTTTGGTTGCCGTTTTTGTACTGATTCCTTTGTCTTTATATGTTAGTACTCTGAAGTGTTTCGTCCTTTTAATAATTTCCGTCCTTGCATTTTTTAAGTGTTTGGGAATTTAAGCTTTTGGTCTAGTGTTACTCCCAAGTATTTAATGTCATGTTTGGGTTCAGTTCTGTGGCCGTCTGCAATTATAGTTGGGGAGTTGTCTTTGATTTGATGGTTAAGTAATAAAAGTTGGTTTTTAGTGGCGTTTGGCGTTAGTCTCCATTTGTAGAACCATGTCATTGTGTCGTCTGTTAGTGATTGTAATTTGGATACCGCTCTCGAGGTAGTTTTGTCGTGCACAATAAGTGCAGTGTCGTCTGCGTATTGGAATATATAAGCTGTTTTGTCAATTTGATTTTTGTCATGTTTGTTGTGGTTGTATCTGTCGTGACAGTATATATTGTAAAGGATTGGTGAGAGGGGTGATCCTTGTGGCAGTCCTTGTTCGGGAAAGAAAGGAAAGGAAAGCGTTTTGTCTATGCGAACTTGCAATGTTCTATTTTCCAGTAGATTTTTGATTCTATGAAGTAAGTATTTTGGCGTATTAATTCTGTGTAGTTTGTATAGTAGTCCTTTGTGCCAAACACTGTCGAAAGCTTTGTTTATATCCATGAACAAACAGGAGGTCTTATGTCTATCAAGGTGTTTAGTTTGTATGTTGTTAGTTAGGATAAAAAGTGGGTGTATAGTCGAGTGTTTTGGTTTAAAACCAAATTGATACGATGGAATGTGGTGTCCAATTTGCTCTTCCAGTCTGTGTTTTATAATGATTTCGAGTATTTTACTTAGTACAGGGAGTAGTGTAATAGGTCAGAAGTTTTGTGTTTGTGTGTTGTCTAGCCCATTTTTTGGAATGGGTATTATTATGCCAGTTTTCCAGGTGTCTGGTATCGTATTTGATTGGATGGAGTTATTAAGTAAGTCTAGTATAAGTTTGTGGGTTTCAGGAGTTAAGTTCTTTAACAGTTTGCTTTTTATTTTGTCTTTGCCAGGTGCAGTATTTTTTAAGTGGGCAAGCGCTTCTTCGTATTCCTTGTCAGAAATTAGTTGCAGTTTGTTGTCTGTTTGGTTGTTAAAGTAATTGTCGTACCAGTCGTTTATTATGGTCCAGTTTTGGTCGTCAAAGTTAGGATTAATAGACTCTTGGAAAGCCTTCTGAAAGTGTCTGGCAAATGCGTCAGCTTTGTCCTGGTCTGTATGTTGTTCTGTACCATTTTCGTTAATTATTCCTAGGGGGTTCGTTTTCTTGTACCGTGAGAGTTTCTTTATTTTTTTCCAGTAGGTTTTACCGTTGTGTTGTTCTATCTCTTTACATGCCTCCAGCCATTTGTCTTGTCTGTATTGGTTTATTAAGGTCTTCACGTTTCTGTTGAGTTCGTTAAGTTTTCTCTTTAGTTCGTTATCTTGAGTCTGTACAGTTCCCTCTTGCGTTTGATCAATCGTAGTATGAATTTTGGCAAAGTATGTTGGTAAATGGTGTTCTTTGCTTGTGGAGAAAATTTTTCTATTGCCGATGTGAGTTGTTCTTGTAGGTTTTCTGTAGAAGGTCTTGTCGTGTGCGATAGAACGTAGTCATGTACTTGTCGTTTCACGTTGTCTATGTCTGTTCTATTTAGGTCAAACAATTTTATGTTTTTTGTTGAACTAATTGTGGGTTCAGTTTGTTGGATGATCGGATCCAAGTTCATTAGTTAGATTTACGTTGTTGATAGTATTTGTGAGGTTGGCTGTGTGAAGTAATACGTCTGGTGTCGAGTCTTGGTTTCCTGGCATCAGAAATGTGGGCGGGGTTTGCTTTTTTATGAAGTCTGAAATATCTAGAAATCTGTTTAACTGTATCCTTCTTATTTTTGTTTATGTTTAAGTTTCCAATGATTATAGCATACCTGTAGAGGCATGCTTTAGTCAATATGTTTTGTTCAATGTCGGAGTGGGGATGTATACGAGTGTATACGAGTGTATACGAGAAATATGTGGATGTAGTCGTTTAGGTAAGGTATAGTGAAGTGAAGACAGTCATTTAACGGATTATTAAGAGAAGGCGGGTTTGCCTTTCCTAGTTTTATTTTCGGTTTTAGTAATACCGTTGCATCTCCTCTGGCATTGTTAATGGTGTTGCCATGTCTGCAAAAGAAACTGCCAGTCTCTGTAGGTCGGTGTTTGTCCGATTTTAGTCTTTGTTTCTACGAACATACAACCATCAGTATCGTTTTGTTCTATGTAGTTATAAATAATATGTTTTTTGTGGTTTAGTCCGTTGATGTTGGCCTAAATCAGTTTTAAGTTGAATTTTCTGTATTTGTGATTGTTTGTCAAAGTTGGTCTAAGGGTTCTGTAGGGGATATCCTGTTAGGCAGCAATAAATCAAACATCAGTATGTACATGTGTTTTCCAAAAAAAACCACCGTGTTATCAATATTAAAGTCTTCAATAAATCGTTTTTTTAGTTTTTTGAGCAGTTCCTCTCGGTCGTTGCTATTTGTTTTGTTAATTTCGTGTTTATATTTATTTATTATGAAATCATGAGTTGTTTTTTAAGTTAAGTTTAGTTAAGGTTTCTGACACCCCGGCGGTCTTCTTGTTGTGGCAGTTAACTTAGACATTTGGAATTCCTTCGATCGGCGCCCTTGGTCTTCTTGGACACTTTATGCTCCAAGCTGCGTGGTCCTCCGCATGGCATGCTGTACACCTCACTGGCAGAGGCGATGTGCATGCCGTAGTTTGATGGCTTCCCTGGCATTTGTTGCATTTTATTGGTTTTTTTGCAGCCTTCGGAGCGGTGTTCGAATGAGTTACATTTGCTGCAGGGTGCTGGAATTCGTCCCAAGAAGTGCACTGTACGGTCAGTCATAAGTTTTTTGTATGTCGCCAGTTCTCCAGTGATTAGTCGCATCATTAATGTTGGTGCTCCTCTTTGCCGAGAGATAATTCTTTTACAAAAGCGGATTTTGAGTTTCATTTTCTGTAGATGATGTAGAAACATTTCGTCAGCAATGTCCAGATCAACACACAAACACATGATGGAGTGATGTGTCGATTGGTGTTAATCTGAGTTGGCAGTGTTGTTTTGGGTGTGTGTACTTTGAAAGAAGTAATTATTTTTTGTTGTTGCAGGATGTTGAGTGCTTTTCTGGTGTTGTTTTCTTCGTTGGTTTTGATTAAAAAGTCGGACTACAGCTTGATGATTATGTCGTTGTTGTTTGTTTTAACTTCGTCCCATTTTAGCGCTAGTTGTATTCTTGGGAGTGTTGTCGGTGCAGTAATAATAAATGTATGTGAAAAGGTCGGGTGTTTTGCATACGCAGTTGTTGCTGTTTTTATTGTTGGTTTTGTTTTTGAAGTTGAAGGTGTGTCTCCTAGTGCAGGTCTTTTAGCCTCCTGAGTAGGAGTCGTAGCTGTTGGGTTAGTGGGGTTAGAGTTGACTTTCCTTCCTCTTTTTTTTGATTTAGGTTTTTTAAACCCTTCATCCTGGGAGGCCGAGTCCGATTCGGACCCTTGCGAGCTCCCAAGATACATCCTTAATATCGATACGATGCGTTTATTTTTCGCTCGGCCTATCTAGTTGACGAATTCTTTAAATTCTTTACGGTACAAAAAGTTGTTTACAAATAGTTGTTACAAATGTGTGCTGCACACGTCTACACTGTATCGAGGTTGCTACGAGACTCCTCTAGCGAAAGATTAGGCAGATATAGTTGCATTTGTGTTTTTATTGATTACTAAAAATTACTAAAATAATGCTATTTACGTTTTCTATGAATTGTCACAAACCTCCATCTGTTGTTTCATGTTTAACAGTTTCGTTTTTTACTACGTAAATAAAACTTGTTTACCAAATATTAGCTATTTATGTAACCAGTTACAAAAAGTTTGATTTTATGTAACGAATGAATGTTTGCGCAATTTGAATGAGATACACAAAAAAGGCTTTTCGTCACGTGTTTCATACAAGATTTTTTCTAATTTTGACTACAAATAATAACTTAGAGAGAGTTATTATTATTAAACTTCAATATTTACTTCTAACTTTTATTTACTTGTAACTTTTTATCTACTTAATACCGCAAAACTATAGCAACGGTGTGCCACAACCGAAACCTGCAACTGGTGGTGAAACGAACTTTTCATCACCAGTTACGAAAGATTTTACTTTGCGTAACTAGTTACGAAAAGTACGACGTTACGTCACTGTCGTCAGTATTGAAAAGTGCCACTTTATATGTCAAAATTAGAAAAAGTCATTTTTCTAACTAGTGCGGAAAGTGATACTTTCTCGCACGCTGTTTGTCGATGCTCGGGGGCAGCATACGAGTGCGGGAAAGACACTTTCCGCACGAGTTAGGAACAATATTTTTTTCTACGAGCCAATTCATTGTAACAAAAACAAGGAATAAACATACAATACATTGTGAACAACTTTATCTTTGTCAACAGTATGACAGCTGAATTAATCAACAATCAATTGGTTGCTATGACAAAAACTTGGTGTGATTGTTGGTGTGACGTAATGTTTCAGGCATGAACTGGTGACATTGGAATAAAAAGTACGTATATTATGGGTATATTTTGTATCAAAAATCAAGAAAGGCAAGCATAATAGTTCATTAAAAGAGATAAAAATGTATGGCCCGGCTGTAAGGCAGGTGCACCTATCTAGATAGATAGACTATAAAGTCTAAATTATATTATAAATCAGTCATTCTTTAAATATTTACTTTCCCGCACGCCAAGTTTACCTTCACGCACGCCGTGCGGAAAAGTGAAGCTTTCAAAAACAAAATGCGTGCGGGAAAGTTATATATTAAGAACGCTGGTAGAAAAAAACGTATTTTAAAACTCCTTCGTTGATTTCATTGAGAAGTTCTAATAGGATTATAATAAGATACAAGTTATATAACGAAGCTCATTGTCGCATCGGTCAAAGCAATGGGCCTGTGAAATATTATACTATTTCTCTATTGAGAAAAATATTTCTATATTTTCGATAGATATAAATTTAATTTCCTACAATTTGCACCTATTTTTTAGTTCTAACACTGGCAAATTTTGGTAAACGAAACATATCCTCTTTAGCGCCTTTTAAAATAAACGTCAGATCTTCAAATATTTGGGTTCACATGAATTATCAATAACTTTTATAATAACATTATATAAAAATAGATTTGCATGACTGAATGTTTGATGACACTTGATTAGTCAACGCTGCCAACATTGAAAGCAAGAACCAAAAAGATGATGCAATGATCTTCCGTTCGATACTATTTTGACATCATAAGAGTGTGACAAAACTTTCTACCAGCACTTTTTCTGCCACCATGTAAAAATAGACAACTTTTGTCATATTGTTTGCCCTAGCCAAAAACGTAATTTTCGCTTCTAGTGAGAGAAAATCCCATAGCGTTAGCTTTCGTCTCTGGTGACGAAAGTAAGTTGTTCTAATTTCGCCGGTATATCGTCAATTAAATGAGATTCAACTGGTCTAATCTGTAAAACACCATGAAAAATGGTGATATCATACAAAAACCTGTATATTTTGCATGCCCGGGCCTCAGAAAAGCAAATGAAAGTGTTGAAACTTGATCAAACTGAACTCATTGACAATCGAGGTGTCATTTTGACAATGACGCGCTTTAATTTTAAGAAATACTCTGTAGATTAGAGATTGTTTTTAAAGTTAATGAATACTTAATGTTAGCATGGACGAAGAAAAGTATAGTGTTTTACTCGCCAAAAAAGCATTTTCTATCTGGTTAACTGTTCTCTTGCGAGAGAAAATGCTATTTTCGTCACTCGTTAAATAATATACTTGCGAAAATCTTGAGCAATGTCGTTATCTACTGCTCGTGTCTTGAGACCATTTGCTATTGCCGTGTATCCATCTTTAGATCAGCGTAAAGTGTAAAAATTGCGATTTTTATAATTCGAGGTTAGAGCTGAGCCTCTGTGATTGTTTTGCAAGTGGACCCAAAATTTTACTTTTAAATTTAACTAACTTCACAGTGTGCCACGTTTTATAGCATACTTCATCAAAGGGAAAATCTCTTCAAACCTACCACTATTTCTAACAATGTATCAGATAAAATAACAAAAAATAAGTGTTATGAATGTCCAAAAATTTAGGTTTGACACAAAACCTTGTGATGTTGGCAAATAGTAGATTCCGTCACTAGGAGTAAAAGTGAGTGTTTATAAAAGAACTGATCAAAACCCTCTGCAAACCGAACTAAGAACTGACAACTGACAAAGGGCGAATCAGTACCAGAAATGTCAATATAAATCTAAATATAAAAACAAAATAATAAAACAATAAAATGGTGCACAACGGTTCACAAGAACTATTGGCATTACGTTTAGGAAACAATCAGCTTTTCTGCAATTAGTAAAGATAGAATGCACATGATAATAGTTAACATGTTGATAGAGGTAGTAGTTATTCCTGAAAATCTGCTTAAACCATTATCTCGAATCCAGAATTGAATACTGTTGAATGCTTGTCTAAATGTCAAGAACTGCCTAATTTTTCGTATATCATATTATAGGATGCTTGTTGCTACGGGAGCAGCACTCAATGCCTTACTGGGTCTGCCGGAGCCTCCAATCTGGGTTAAGAGGGAGGCGATGGCGGTCTGCAGGAGGATGGATTGCTGCGGCCAGTGGAAGGATACCGCTATGGGAAGTGGTCACACGGAGATCGCCAGCCTCATTCAGCGGAACATCCCGATTGTTCTGTCGCGGGAGAGGCGCCCAAGCGATCAGCTGAGGCTGAAACAGCCATTTGGGATAAACATCCCAACAAGGGACGAATTCAATTAAGAGCTGCTTCAGCAACCATCTGAGAATAATCAGGTATGGCAGTCATCAGGAGCCGTAATATACAAAGCAGGCCATGTATAGGGCGAGGGCTTCGCCTTGGGAAGCCACCACACGACGGTTTTCCAGGCGGAGGTGATTGCAATACTCGACGGTACACGTGGGTGGTCACACGAACACAAGTTAGACAGGGAGCAGAGTAGGAGATCTACATCTACTTCGAGAGTGAGGCGGCTCTGCAGGAGCGGAACGAGTTCAAAACTCATTCAGGACTGCAGGGATGCTCTAGAGTCACTCGCAGAAACAAAAACGGTAACTATGGGATGGGCTCCTGGGCATAGGGGCATCGAGGGGAACGAGCATGCCGACGAATCGGCCAAGCGTGGTTCGCAGAGATGTTTTACTGTAACAGAGCCATGTCAAGCAATAAGTAATAGGTACGTCCCTCACACTTTTAATGAGTGAGCATGGGAGCGTACAAGGACAAACTGAACATAGTCACGAATATGTGGACAGACCAAGGAACTCTACCCTAACCCGGATAGATCCAAGACCTCGTGGCTTCTTGGGAGAAGCCGGCGGTGCCTGGGAGACCTTATATTAATCCTTACTGGACACTGAAGACTAAATAGGCACAATGACTGACAGTCCACCGCCAGCCCACTGTGGGGCAAGGGAAGAGTCGTCATACCACTTTCTGGGAGTGTGCCATAGGTGGGCGCGACTGCGCCATAGGACACTTGGAGCTGCTTTTCTTCATCGAGAGGAGCTTTCGACTCTGAAATGGGACGGAATACTCTCCTCTCTCCATTAAAGGGTCGGGTCGACTCGTGGAGAGAGTGAGGGCCTTGGTGGAGTAGGGATGGGTGGACCGGAAGACTGTGAAAAGAACCTCTAAGGCCTAGTCACAAGGCTTCGGCCTCTCATTATTTACTTACTACTAATACTACTGGACGCTTGTTTAAAAAAAAAGACGAAGTTGGAGCATTTTAAAGATGATATCAGTAAATGGAACAATTTTTAGTACACTCCATATGGCCTTCACAGAAAATTCTGTGTAGTCTTCCCCATTGCCTTTTTTCGTATTCAACGCGTAATATTCCAGAAGTTTTACCAGCTCTATCACGGGAGTATAATTTGTTTGGCATAGCACAACCACAACTTCTTAAGTTCATAATTTTGAACCGTTAAAAAAACTGGGAAAACTTTTCCGAAATGGACATTTTTGACGAGACACAGTTTTTTTGATATCTGCAGCAGACTGACTCCCAAATCTCTTATTTTATTTAAAATATTAATTTTCTTTTGTTGAAAATAGGTGACACTTGTGAAACTGACAAAACCTTTTTACTTGAACCTAACTGTTCTGGTTCTGGTGGACCTAAAACTGGGCATATCATCTGATTTTTAACAAATCTGATTGGTTGAATATCAACTGGTCTGCCAATTTTATGTCAACTAGAACCAGAAATGATCTGAAACAAAAACGACTTATGGTGTTTTTGTTTCAGATCGTTTCTGAAACGACTCATGTTGTTTTTGTTTAGGTGAGACCAGGTAGCAGTTTTGTCACTAGAAAATGAACTGCTGCTGTGACATTTTGCCAGTGTATAATCCTCTAGCGAAACAGTCACTGAACTTTGTTGTGAACGTGTTGAGGTGATGAACGTGTTGTGGAGCAGGTTTTCAGTTACATCATGTGTAGTTTGTTTTTAATAACGAACCTTTTTTTACTCCCATTTTTTAGCCATATTGCGCGCCAAATATTCACATTTGTGAACCCAAGGGGCATTTTTTTAAGCGGTTAATTTTAACTCAATATTCTTTTTTTTTACGAAAAAGTAATTTAATTATAATGAACAAGAACAATAATTAAAAAGAAAATAATGAGTTTCAATTTAGCTGGGCTCGATTTCATTTAGACTTTATAAAGTAAAAAAGTTTGATTAAAGTTTAGAACAAAAAATGTTTAAGAATCTGATAAGTTTATAAAGAATATGCTAAATGACATTAAGGAATACTGGATTTTTTGTGCATATGAGGAACTTCGCGAACTAAAGAAAAGCTATTAAGATGATCGATCGTTAATCATCTTCATCCAAGTTTAATTTGTGCTCTCTTTTCGGGTAACTAAATTAATATTTTCGTTCCATAAACTCGCCCCGAAATGTACGGTATAAAGGTTAGAGTAGTTTCAACATGGCTTTACAACACAGTGACTTAGAAAAACTTTCTTACCATTAAGTCAGCAATGGCCAAATGCATCAGCATCGTGTTAATCCTCGTTGGTTGCTGCCTTCTTCGCTTAACCAACAGTATCAAAATGGTAATATTTGCAATGGACGAGAACACGAATAGAACACTATACACTATAATAGATAATCTGTGTCCATCGTTGAACTTCATGTCCGGTGGCAAGAGAATTTGAGACACATTTGAGACATTTTTCGGTACGCTGGCATCCGACCAGTCATGTAGAGCCCGGTGGTCCTGCACCTCGTTAGTTGCATCCAGGGAATGGCCCGGTTCCTTCATAGTTCCGTAGTGAACTTAATAATTTACTAGGTTGTTATCTGCAACAAAAAAAACCGTCTATTGATATGTAAAATGCCACAGATTTGATCTATTTAAAATCTAACAGCTCGTTTACAATGTAGGTATAATAACTACTTGCCAAGGTGGAGTAATTGAAATTTACTTGAATTATTTTCATGTATATTGGGCCTAATGGTTTGAGTTTGTTTCGGGTTCAGTGGGTCAGTAGTAAAAGACTTTTGTTAAGGTCAGAAAAACAAAGTCATCCTGTCAAACGTGAATTGTAATAAATTACGTTATATCTCTGTACCTACGCTATAGATTACGACAATATTTACGTTTTTGTTAAGTAGAAAGCGTTTTTTAACCATATCATCTGCGTACTTAAATTAATACTCTGGAAGAAATTCGGCTTGTAACTAAAATGTGAATACTCTCAAGAAGCTGTTTAGTACCTAATTATTATGTACTCTACAACAGGTGCTACAAGTGGCCAAAGAGCAATCCAAAATTATTGTTTACTAGTTGAGTAGTTACTAAGTAAAGTCTTAATTTTACAACTTGGACCATTCACCTTTTTTTTCTTGCTTTGTTTAACATATGTAAAATGGATGAATAGAAAAATAAAGGAATTAAACGCAGGTCTTAAATAAATGTCTGTACCTTTTACCTGATCGATTATTGTCAAAAGATAGAATACGTCAAACATGTTTGTCAAAAGTTTTAACTCAAAAAACTTTGAAAATCACTATTATGGCTCCACCGCGTTACAATCAGCACGCACAGTTAATTCTAAATAACGTTTTGGCGTTCTTGGAGATGGAGAAGATTAAAGTAGCAAACCGTGTTCCAATCGATTGTGGGAACGTGTTGCAAACAGCCTCAAATGCGTTGAAAAGTGGGAATACTACATTGAAATGAATGAAAAAACGTGTTGCTCAGATCGACAAGGATTATTTGGCTAACAAGTCTATGAAGCAAAAAGTAAATAAAACCAAAATAACTGATTTTATGAAGAACAAAATTCGAGACATTATTTACCGTATGTTAGCAAGAAATGAATATGTAACCATTGCAAACCTTCGAAGACATCTCCTTGAAGAACTAAGTGGATTCTTCACTTGTTCTATTTCGGCACTTGCACTTGCTCAGCGGTGACATAGTGTATAGAGGGTTTAAATGGAAAAAATCTAACAATCTTGCGATGGTTTGTGATTAATGTTTCTTTTAATGTATTTAGTAATATCTAAAAAAATATATATACTTAGGTGTCGTTATATAGTGATGGACGCCGGCAATGAACACGGCTTTCTTAAAGGGACCAGTTTAATTTTTAAAAGTGGTTCCAAGAAGGGTGATTACCATGATTTTATGAGCAGAGTCAATTTCGAAAAATTGTTTAAAACCCGGTGAGTTCCAAACTTACCTCCAAGAAATTTAATTATTATGGATAACGCTTCTCACCACTCCGGCCTTTGTCAGGGAATTCCAAAAAAATCCTTACCAAAATATAAATTAATTGACTGGCTATGAAAGACGAAATTTGGGCTATTCGTTACCATAAAAGAAATTTGAATTGGACGAATATGTGAAACCTTTTGGACATAAAATATTACGTTTGCCACCTTACTATTGTCAGTATAACGCTATAGAAATGTGGTCGGATTTATGATTAACAAATTAAACATTCAAAAGGGTCTTTAGAGAAAGTGCTGGTTACGTGAAGCAATGTTGTAGGACAAGTCACAGCAGGGGACAATTGGAAAAAATATGTTGAGCATGTGAACAAAATCAAGGATGGGAGGCAATGAAAACTATTGTCTGCTAGGATGTTGTTCAGCTTATAATTTCGCCAGGGGACCATTCCGATGATTCCGATACCGAGTTTAATACTGCGGAGTGTATTTAGTAGAGAGTATTTTACTTATCTTAGTAACTACCTTAGTATCTATGTGCACTCTTTTTGTTTTGTGAGTTTTTTGAGTCCTTTTGTTTTTTTTTCAATTTACTTTCTTACTATATCTTACCGATACTTATCATATATAATTCTAATAGAATCTTACCCATCCTAAAGTTCGTACACCTATCTAACATATTACTTTTGTAAATCAAAGAGAAAAAGGTTTAAAGTTTTTATTTCGATTTTTAGAATTGACCAAAAATAGGTATTTGCTACGCAAGTTTAATAGTTGATTGTGTTTGAGGCCTTATATTTGGCAGCTTTCGTCTAATATTGGTTTCGTTACGATAATAGGTATATCATACCTATTATAATAACTCTGCGACATACGTAATTTTCATACCTTTTGACGTCAGGCCCAAGTTGTAAAATTACGACTTTAAATACCACTATGACTCATACCTATTATTATCAATCAAATTTATGTTAAAATCAGTTGTTATGTGGGTGTACGGACTGTATCATCAAGTCTGGAAGAAACGTTTTATTGATCATACAGCCGACTCAAGCAATAAATCAAATTTAATTAAAATAGTATTTATGCTAAATTCAGACGATAACGATTTAGTGTAAATAATATGTTTTGAGATAAGAAAGCTGTTGTTCTCAACATTAATTGGTGTTTGGACAAATCTGAATTTTTGTATATGAAACACAAGTTAAATATTGTGGGTTTTCCGAGCTTTATTAGTAGGTGGCTTAATATAGCTATTTGCTATAGATTTCATAAAACTTTGATTTTTTTAAATTTAAATTTGACTCCATTAAATAAATAGTTAATTTTCTTATAAAACTGATCTATTAGCTACTGAAACGATTTTGTTGGTCCCCCTGTGATATCTATCAAAGACTAGCATAAATTAGTATTAAGCTATACCAGCATTGTAGAAAGGCTTATTACTGGCTTCTAAGCTACTTTCCTTTTCTTATCATACAATTTTTGAAAATGCAATTTTCTTAATTTTTACTTTTGTATTTAAACTTTTTTAATAGACATATAAATATATAGTGCGTCTAAGAAAAGTATGCACTGTTTGTGGATTTCCGAAACGGTAAAAGTTACAAAGGCGCCAGAGAGTGGCGCCATGGGGATAATTCATACGTTTTTAAATATATGAAAAAACGATTTTATTAAATTTTGTTTTATTCATTTTTAAGTTATTTAGACTCAACAAGATGGCATTTATTAATATTAATTTAAAAGCTTTTATTGAGGTATGCGAATATTGCACATATAAAGTTGACGATGTCTTTTGATGACGAAACGTTGGAATAAAAGTTAATTGTATAGCTTAAACATTGTTTGAAGTAACCTTAAAAATAAGCAAAAGCTAAATTTATAAATGTGAGACCTATGTAGGACGCGGTCCCTCATTTACGTCGCGGGTGCTTAAATGAACGATGCATTCCTTAGTTTTGTTTAGTCTAGGATCTAGGGCCGATATTATGTTAATATAAACAACTGTCCTAAAGGCATGGGAAAACGGGAAGGGTCGAGATAGAAGTACGAACACTGATAGAGCTTGGTCGATCGGGTTTTAGCTCTGGTTATTTGTTAACTTTATATATGCATACTTGCATATTGTTATTATTATTATAAAGTGTTTCTAAATCAATAGTTGTTTAATTTAGTTACAACAATTGTCAGAAGTGGGATCATTGGGATCTGCTAAAATTCGCGATAACAGCAGTACAAATTAGTTAGTTTTTCTTGTAATTCGTGGAAGTGCATAAACTTTTTTTTAAACTATTCTTGGTGAATTAATGTAAAGTTTAGTGTTGTGCGATTCATCAAAAGCCACCATCGAAGTACCAGATTCAAAAGAAATGGCAGAAAATAACCAAGTTGCTACTATGGGTGCTGGTCCGTCAACTTCATCAACAATGTCCACAACTGGAGATGGACGTTCGCTTACGCCTCCACTCTCAATACCACAGCAGCTGGCTGCTCTTCAAAGAGAAATAGCGGTAATTAGAAGCCAAAACGAGGTCAGTATGAACATTTCTTCTTTTTCGTGGGAGAACGTTCCCGATTTCAATCCAAGTAAAGATGATATAAGCGTAAACAAATGGATACGCTTGGTCGAGGAGCGGGCATATTTTCTACGATGGGATGATGTCTCGACCACTAGTTTTGTTATTTCAAAACTCGTGGGTCGCGCTCGTGATTGGTATTTGGACGGAGAGTTCGCGCACAAAAGTTGGGTCCAGTTGAAAACTGCCCTACGTTCTACTTTTGAAGTGGACGTTTCGAGTACCGGACTTCTCTTTCGCGACGCTGCCGTTTATTCTTCTAACAACAGTAAAAACTTAACGGAGTATTATCAAGAAAAGATAAAGAAAATACAACGCTTACGATGGGATATTCCGGAAAAAGACAAAGTAAATATTATTGTGCATGGACTCCAAAATAAAGACATTCGGCAAATGGCCCTTGCCGCCAATTATTCAAATTGCGATGATTTATTTACTTACTTAAAAAGTTGCCACCTCAATAATAGTTCGTCAACAACTCTATCAGCCTTTAATTACAAACCGGGTAACAGTGGTCAGCAGAAAATTCGCTGCTATAATTGTTCCGAGGTAGGACACCGTAGTTTCAATTGCCCACAGAGTCGCTTCTCCGGGAAAAAAGCGCGTCGTAGTGAACCCGGCGTGTGCAATTTTTGCAAAATTCCGGGACATTTCGCAAAAGACTGTCGAAGAAAGAACCGTATACCGGGGAACCAAAATTTGGCATGACAATTAACCTCAAACAAAAACAATATTCTTTTCGTGGCAAACCGGCTTGTAAATCTGTATTTTAAGGACGTTGTAATTAATAATATTAAAATAAGAGGTCTCATAGATACAGGTAGTGAGTGTTCCCTAATAAAAACCTCTATCGCCTCCAACTTGGGTCTCCAAATAGCAAGTGGTCGATCATACTTCTTAAGGGCTTTTTCGGGCGAAATTTATGAGTCTAAACACATCTGTGTCTGTAAAATTTTTATTGATTCTGTAAGTGCAATAACCGGACTAGTGGTTGTACCTGATGTCATATGCCCCGCAGACGTCTTGGTGGGCAACAATTTTTTGTCACAACCGCAAGTAGTATTTTACAAGAACGGTTGTGATATCAAATTCAGCACATTCTCAGAAAGCTCGTTAATAAACGCTCTCACGTTTTTGAAACCTCTGACATGTAGTAATATTAACTGTGAAGAGAAAGATAAACTTTTATTACTCGAACTGTTGAATAAGTATAGACAATGTGTAGCTGTTAGTTTGAGTGAAATAGGTAGAACTGAGTCTGTCACAATGACAATAAATCTTAACACGTCTAATCCAGTGAGCTATAATCCGTATAGACTATCGGATTTGCACAAACAAAAACTTAAAGATATGATCACTGAGCTACTTAAAAATAATATTATTCGCGAATCGACCTCACCCTACGCAAGCCCCGTTATTTTAGTTCCAAAACCAAATGGTGACTTTAGGCTGTGTGTAGACTATAGAAAGCTAAACTCATTAACAGTGAAACAAAAGTGGCCCCTCCCGTTAATTGATGATCAAATAGACAAATTGGCAAATTTTAAATATTTTACCTTGATCGATTTGTTTTCGGGATATTATCAAATACCCATGGCAGCCGATTCTGTACATAAAACAGCTTTTATTACCCCAGATGGCCATTATGAATACCTTCGTATGAGTTTTGGTCTCTGCAATGCACCTTTCGTGTTTCAACATTTAATGCATACGATTGTGAGCGAACTTGATCCAGGAACAGCGTTTCCATATTTAGACGATATATTAATTCCATCTAAAACTCATAATGAGGGGTTTCTTAAGTTGGAAAACGTACTTAAGGCTTTAAAGAAACACGGATTAACGCTTCAACCACTAAAGTGTCAGTTTTTACTTCCTAAAATCTCCTATTTGGGTCATGAAATCTCGGAAGAAGGTGTTCGCCCAAACAAACTAAAAATCCAAGCCATCATAAAGTTAAAACCCCCATCAAGCAAAAAGGAACTTAGACAATTTTGTGGCCTTTCGAATTATTTTAGAAAATTCATACTTAATTATGCCTTTATTATGCAACCGCTTACAAAACTTTTAAAAAAGAATGCTATTTGGTCTTGGACGTCGGACCAAGACGAAGCATTTGATTTAATAAAAAGTATCCTGGCTGACGACCCCGTTTTAAAGATATTTGATCCACAGCGTTCCATAGAATTACATTGTGACGCAAGCAGCATTGGTGTGGCGGGAGTGCTAATGCAAAAATATTCTGAGAATTGGCACCCTGTCGCCTTTTTCAGTAAACAATGTACCTATGAACAGAGTAGGTATCATTCTTACGAATTAGAGACTATGGCAGTCGTGTTTTCCCTTAGGCACTTTCGCACTTATCTTCTCGGCAGCCATTTCAAAATTTACACCGATTGCGCAGCGGTTAGAGCATCGGCAACAAAAAAAGATCTAGTTCCCAGAATTGCTCGCTGGTGGCTTGAGATTCAGGAATTCACATTTGATATCGAATACCGAGCAGGAATTAAAATGGGCCATGTTGATTACCTTAGTAGGCATCCGCTCCCAGAAAGTCACTTAATATCCAATATAGTTAATCTCACAGAGTCAGAATGGATCATAGCTGTACAGTCCCAAGATGAAAAATTAGAAAATATCATAAAAATTCTCCAGACTGAAAAGAACGCCCATAACAAAAATTACTTTGAAAATTACGTTTTCAAAAACAATATTTTATATCGCAAAATTAATCATAACCTTAAGTGGGTAGTTCCAACATCATGTAGATGGCTAATATGTCGACTGAATCATGACGATGCTGGCCACTTTGGTTTCGAAAAGACTTTGGAAAGAATTCGCAGAAATTATTGGTTTAGTAAAATGGCTACTTTTGTAAAAAAGTATGTCTCAGCCTGTCTAAATTGCCTTTACATGAAAGACACGTCAGGAAGTAAGCCAGGCTTCCTCCACCCGATTCCCAAAGCCGTGGTACCATTTGAAACAATACATGTTGATCATTTAGGTCCTTTTGTAACATCAAAACGTAAAAATACTCATATTTTCGTGGTGGTAGACGCCTTTAGTAAGTTTGTTTTCATAGAACCTGTTCGTAATACTAGCGTTAGATATGTATTGAGTGCCTTAAATAATTTTATATTTCTTTTTGGACCACCCAGTAGAATTATTTCAGACAGAGGTTCTGCATTTACGTCAAAAAAAGATGCAGGATTTTTGCAAAGAGTTTGGAATAAAACATATTAAAAACGCAGTTGCAACACCTAGGGCAAATGGTCAATGCGAACGGTATAACTCTACAATTTTAAACTCGTTAAGGTGTTACAGTGTTAATGACACTAGTGAAACAAATTGGGACTCTCATCTAAAAATGATCCAGTTTAGCATTAACTCTTCAAAAAATAGTACCACAGAAAAATCGGCATACGAAATAATAATGGGTCTGAATCCGAAACCCATAGCAGACGCAAAAATTATTCATGTTATTAGAGATAGTCTAGCTCAAGAAAATTTATCTGTTCTGAGAGCCCAAGTGTCAAATAAGATCAAGGGCAAACAAATTAAAGCTAAACGTCATTTCGATGCAAAACGTAAACCCCCTGGCGTTTTTAAGGACAATGACCTCGTAATGGTACGTAAAACGGATTCTGGGTCAAATGCGGGACCGAAAAAGTTACTACCTAAGTTCAAGGGCCCCTTTAGGATCATAAAATGTTTGACGAATGACAGATACGTTGTACGAGATCTGCGTGGTACCAGAACATCGATTTCTATTGTTGCAATAGACAGTTTAAAGCCCTGGATTGTATTAAATGACCAGGCATCGCAACCTATGTGAGTTTTGATTATGACAATTGGCCCTTAGCTAAGATCATAAAATGTTTGACGAATGACAGATACGTTGTACGAGATCTGCGTGGTACCAGAACATCGATTTCTATTGTTGCAATAGACAGTTTAAAGCCCTGGATTGTATTAAATGACCAGGCATCGCAACCTATGTGAGTTTTGATTATGACAATTGGCCCTTAGCTAACATTTCTTTTTCTGCCCCAATATGGTACTTATTCTAGTAGAAAAACCTGAATTTATAAAATTCAGAAGCTCGGTTTGTTTGCGAAAACCGAATGCTCACATGGAAGATGTGAAAGCCAAGATATTTGTAGCTATGAGTATATTCTTCAAATATGCTCATAGGTGCATATTTCTTGAAGCCCGATCTGTTGGAGATGTACAGATCGGATGCCCTCTTTTAATTCATTTTAATTGAGGAGTGGGGAAGAGTACTCGTATCCTGAATGGCTATTTCGTGGGTGAGCGCCAATCACCTCAGTTTTTGTCTACAAATGGGGTTCTCTTTAAATAGGGAGGGGTGGTACAGGGTACGAGGGGTTACAATTATTTATTAAAGGGGGTACTTTCGACATTGGCTGTGTGATTGTGTTCACTGGCGAACCTGACATTCAGAAGCTTGGTTAATGGTGCAGGAATTGGCGTTTGCTAATTGGAGATGGCCGTGACCAAATGCCCGTGTGTGATCGGAAGCCTATTACCTTGCAATGTAATAGATGCCCACTATTGATCATGTGTTGATGGTAATAGTGGAAGCCTATCATGTTGATAGATGTAGAGGTATGTGAATTTGCATATAGCTGGCCTCATGTGTTAGTGAGTTGAAGCTTATGATATGTTAGTATAAACGAGAACAAGGAGGGTTTAAAAGAGAAAAAGAAATGTTGGCAACAAAAACAAAAGAGGGAAGGAAAAAGAGAAAAAAAAAAAAAAAAAAAAAAAAAGGATAGCTACTATGTGTTTGATCTAATATTATGTTCTTTCTCTTTCTTCCAAAGCTCCACACCTGCAAGCGACAACGAAGGCCTGGACTTGGAGTCCACTTAGGTCAAAGGGCATCTGATGTGGTTAAGACGTTGCTGATACAACCACCTTGGATCCCCGTCGGACGGCTCGGACATCTACACGATGGCTTCTGCAGAACATCAGGTGGATTCGAGGACGAACTTCTGTCAGGATGGCCGAACTGTGAGACCTATGTAGGACGCGGTCCCTCATTTACGTCGCGGGTGCTTAAATGAACGATTCATTCCTTAGTTTTGTTTAGTCTAGGATCTAGGGCCGATATTATGTTAATATAAACAACTGGCCTAAAGGCATGGGAAAACGGGAAGGGTCGAGATAGAAGTACGAACACTGATAGAGCTTGGTCGATCGGGTTTTAGCTCTGGTTATTTGTTAACTTTATATATGCATACTTGCATATTGTTATTATTATTATAAAGTGTTTCTAAATCAATAGTTGTTTAATTTAGTTACAACATAAAATAGTGCTTTTTATATTAATGTAACTTATGTTTACAAACACATGAGGTCTTCCCGTTGCGCAAATTTGTTCTAATTTAATCGAATTCGTTTTTCCTACTGTTTTGGAGATCCCCGTGCAGTACAACCTCATCTTAAACACATTGTAAACGCTGGTACACAGGGTTAGTAAAACGTTGCGTAATTGTTTTCCGCTGTGTACTTAATTCATATCTGTTTGTAAAATCGGAAATTAGATGAACCAATTATGAAAACCCAGTCACGTGGAACCACTGTTACAGATCTATTTTATTAAGGTTCTGTGGGTTTTAGTTTATTTGAATGCTGGCTGAGAGAAATTATATGCTCTCAGCTTTAGAGTTCTACGAAAATATCAATATAGAAACAAAGAACTCACTGTTTACCGATTGTTTTGATCTGTTAGTTTAGATTTTTCGACGTGGTTTAGTCTACTCAAATTTTAATGTCTTTCATATTTATTTTTAACTCAAAAAAACGAAATCTTCAAATCAGACTGCACGCAACTTTAGTCTAATTTGGCATGGTTTTGTTTATACTTTCTCCTCGATTTCTATTTCTGTGGATGATAATATTTCCAATAATACATATATTCAAAATATTATTGGGTTACAGAGATGTCTTTATACTTGCGCAAAATTTAATTTATTTTGTAGCTTGAACAGAAATCGGTTCTAAAATAAACTTAACAAAATGTAAAAAAATTTTACTTTAAATAATGCAAACTAAACTCTTACCCTTATCCTTACAAAACTTTTCAGCCAACTATAGTCTGTTTTAAAGCTAGGAGGAGTGATTCAAATTTTCGGCGCGAAAATGGCGGTATTTTATTGGCCGACTGTCGGCCCGATTTACACAAGCAAAGTTCTTCTGACGTTTCTCGAATTTGACACCATTTTATTTGAAAATTCGAATTTTCAAATAATTTTTTGTGTGTTCGTTGTTATTTTCCATTTTTGCTGGTCCAGTTCTCTAATGTTCTTGGTTTGATATTGTCCAAAAGTTCTTTTAATAACTCGTAATATCGCACTTTGCGTTATTTCGTTGTTTTTGCCATGGATTCGGCTATCCCAAGTACTAGCAGCGGAGGCGGAAATTCTCCAACCCAAAAAACGAAAACGTTTAGATTTGGGGCATATTTCTTTGGCAGAGAAACAGTATATTGTCAATTTATACAAGCAATTGGCAGCAGACAAGCCTTTAATAAAAACATCTTATCTGGATTCAAAAATTGCTGAAGCAGAAGGTAAAAACTGACTCCTTTTATATTATTCCCTAAAGGGGCTAAACATTTTTGGATATTTCTAATTATTCTTAGGGATTGCGAAGTCCACAGTTTTCACTACCGCACTCTGAAAGAGTATAGGAAAACCGAAAAAGTAGTCGCCTCTAAGCATTGTGGTGGAAGACCTGCGACCGTTAAAACTCTCAATGAAGGCCAAAAAAATGAAATAAGGAGGCTTGTACATAGTTCTTTTTTTAAATGAAATTCCCACCCTAATTAAAATACTTGAGGTCTTAAAAAGCCGCAATGACCTGCCATTAATGTCCCGAACATCTTTGTACCCTCTGATGAAGCAAATAAATTTTAAATAAGTTTTTCAAAGTATTGAAATGCTTGGATCTAAAATTATTATTCTGTAGGTACATGAAAAGAAACCGCAAGAGTATTTTAATTGAACGAGGTGACATTGTCGTATGGAGAAATACATATTTAAGAAGTATCCAGCGTATTATCATACCATTGAAACGTAATAATTGTAGTTTTACGTACTTATACGTATATGGTGTCAGAGTGCAAAAAATATTTACAGTGTATTTTAGTAGGTATTAAGAAGTTTAAAGTAATTGCTGATAAGGACGATTTAATCGATATCTACATGATACCTACAAGATTTTAGAATAAGAAAAAAACCTGAACTTTTTGTAAAAAGTTTTATCCCAAAGTATAATTACCAAGTGCTGAGTTGTATAATAAGTCAATATAGCTTTTACAGCAAGAGATGGGAGCGATTAAAGTAAATGGTACTGATACCGATACAATAGTATAGGTATCAGTTTCAGTTTGTAGAATTCGGCTCTAACTGAGATGTGAAATTTCAAATTATCTATGTTCTCTTATATTTTCATAATGATCCATTTCTGCTGCATCCATACTGATTTCCTTTCATATTTTTAAATGTGATTTTAGAATGATAGATCATATTATAACAGTTATTGGCTTGGCAAGTTTAATTTCAACATTAGAACTTAGGTAGATCAGAAAATTGTCTAACTTATCCCCTAGTTGATCTCACATTTCCCGCTACCATACAAACTTGCGCAGCAGTATGTTTACGGGGTGTTCATTGGAAAACTTCATCTAGTTGGCTGTGAAATGTCAAAAGAAAAAGATGGAGAAACAAAAGTCCATTTACTTTGATCATCCTTTACTGTCAACATTTCGCAGCCTACTAGATAAAGTTTTCTAATGAACACCCCGTACATTCTAAAGCGTAGCTTTGAAGCCCTATCCTGGTTCAATGGAATTTCTTCCATCAGGCGTTTTTGTCGATGAGGCAATGGGCAAACTAAGCTCTCTTATGCCCAATGGATGCTAGTCCATTGCACCATGGCATCATAGACCATAATGCATTTTGACTAGCCATGGAAGCCTTCACAGTGCTTAATAGATTTCTTTGGTGTCTATAGAGAGCACTAGGAAATACTGGTAACAGGTCATCGAAAAATAAGTAGAGTTTGCTTAATAAACACATGTCTTAAAACCAACCTGTATATTAAGGTACAGCATGTTATAACTAAAAATTTAGTATCATATATTTTAGAGTTATGGAGTTATGTAAAAGGCACTGAACATTTTAGATGGTATGTTTTTGGTTCCGTTCCAGATCTTTATAAAATTTTAACTAAACTTCAGTATCTTGTAGACAGTATTAGTAGCATACTACCTGTTCATGGTTTGTCGCTCATGTCAAGTCCAGAATTTTAATCGACAATTTTTGACACAAACGATATTATGTTAAAATCTGCTTAAGTGAGAGAAAAAAAGAACAATAAAAATAGCAGTTTGCAATATTCCCAGACTGAATTATATTAGAAATTTAATCAAGGCTGTTGGAAATGACTAACACCCAAACATACCTAATTTGGTTTCAAAATGTCTAGTCCTTCTCACATAAATTAAAAATTACACAACAATATATGTTATTTTCTACATATCTTTTAATACGGGTTGGTATGGGACACATGTTATGTAAAAAAAACAATATAAATAGAAAGTGCAACTCGTATGTGGCACAGGAAGCATGTCTGAAGTTAAGTGTTGTGGGTTTTTTTTATGCCTCAATGTACAAGCCATACTCTAAGTCAGGTTCAGCAAAACTCAACTGGTACTTGAGCCCAACTTTCTTATGGGTGAGTTCAACTAACAGTTGAGTTTAGCTGAACCAGACTTTGAGTGTAACTCTCAGTGTAACTTGTATAATTGCACCTTAGTGTGTGTTGCCTTGTTCCAGCAAATGGAACAACTTGTCTTTATTTTGTCTTCAACCACCCATGGTCACTGACCTTTTTTTGTGGAACCAATAAGCTGTGGGAGCTGTTGTTAAATTAGATATCTTTAATATTTGCACTCAAATGTGAGTGCTAATAAAAAAGTAGTACTGAAATACATAACTTATTGATCCCATAAAATGTAGAGTATGGAAATGGGTTTAGTGCACTGGCATTAGTTGTGGTGGTTATATTGGTTATTCCTCGGGTTATTCACAACAACTCATTTCCAAAACATCAGCTTCCAGTTTACTACTTTGCTACTCATTATTTCCCACTTTCCAGTTAGTTGGAAAATATAGTAGGTATGTTTGCTTAAAAGGCTCGATATTAGAACAATTGCATTAGGATCATGTAGTTCACTCTCGATTACACTTATGTAGTTCACCCTCGATTACACTTATAGGTACCATGGGAGCATGAAGAACTGTTATTGGTTCTGCATATTGTATTATCTTCAAAAAACACTCAACACCATCTTTATGAACGTTATGTGAGCATAGGTATGATGAAGAAACTAAAGAACGTTCTACAGATTTTGGATTGTAACTTTTTACAAACCATTTCTTAGGCTTTTAAATTCACACTGCCGCGTTCTTAAGGATAAAATGCAAAGAATATGATCTCCTTTATACAGTTGCATAACGATGTTAATAGGAAAACTTCAATATTGGCTTAAATCAAATAATTTTTCATACTCTTTAACTGAAAAAAATAGACATATTATAACATAACCCCATTTCATAAAAAGAAAAAAATACATCATAAACATGGTTCATTAAAGACCCGACGCCTCGAGAACTTGGCGTGTTCTAGGAGAAAGAGATAGCAAGTCAATAATATTTAAAAAGAAAGAGAGACGAGAAGTTCTGCTAAAGGACGCTGGCTGCATCGCGCTCGCCCAGTTCGCATTTCTATTGAATATCCTAGTCTATGAAAATTCTAGTAAATTTTTTGGTAACTTTTATCGTGTAAATCTATCTTTGGCCTTTACTCCTCCTAGTTTTAAAACATAGTATAGGGGTTTAGTGATAAAAGCCGAATTAGTTCAAAATGACATGGAATCGAATAATCCAAACCATTAAGCTTTATTTGGCAATTAATAGTATATTATTAATCGAGCTTTTTATGAAAGCCATTATTCCCTCAGGGGGACGTTTGCGTCACGAGCCGCAGGCGAGGGGCGCAAGTCTTTCGTGGGAATAATGGCCATAAAAAGCTAGTATAATACTATACTTTGTCCACGGCCATTGTCTAATAATAATTACAAATTATAAAATCTATAGGTAGTGTAAATAAAATTATTGAAATGTCAAAGTGACAGTCGCGGTTGACGGCAAAACCGGTGCCCCCAGTGCATTTTTGATGCTGCGGCGTTTGATATTGCGTTGTTGCCTACTCCTACTGGTTGCCAAGGCAACATATATAACTTAAATGGCCGCTGTTTCAACTCATCCCTCTGATGCTATATGAGCCCTATTTAACTTTTGTCAACAAGCTGAATATCAGTATATTATGAAGTGGTCGTGAACAAAACATATAAAACAATACTCAACTGTGTCATTATAAACGAGAGTTGAGTCTATTTATATCGAAGGCTTATTCAAGCGGCTTGAACAAACTCACCCATAAGAATAGCATAGTTATCAAGCTATTCTTAGGGGCAATCTTTTCAAGCCACTTGAATAAGTCTTCGAAATGAACCCACTCAATGAAATTCAAACAGATACTAAAATCGAGTCTTAAAATTACAACTATTTACCACTAAAGCTTATTAACACTGAACAATTTGAATGTTAAACTGTCTCCGTTTAACAGCTGTTCATCTGCTAAACTTAAATGCCGTGCCCTGCTTCTTTACAATAAGATAAACTCAACAAAAGTACCCAAACCTTCTGCTTTATTTGGAGCTTTAGAGTTTTTTTTCTGGCTTGCCCATGTTTGTGGCTTAACTAAGTTCCTTCCGCAAAATGCATGCAGATAGTACTCTGTGTCTTGAAACTACATTCTCCAACAAGGTTTTAGCATCTATTACTGCTTCCTGTTTGATGAAGGTTCTACTGCAAGAAGTAATACATTTCCGTCTTCAGATATCGGCTAGAAATTTCATCATGGTTTCTATTCTTGTTTTGGACCATTTCCACTAAAAGATTAGTGGAAACCGGGGCATTACTCCACGGTTTCCACTAATCTTTTAGACTTTTTCTACAGATGATCCAATAAAAAAAAATTCTTACTCGATGAGTACTTAAAAGGCTTGTCATCTGGTCGTTCCTATTTACGAGTCATATAGAAGATCAAGGAAATCCTAGTATACCTTGTCTTATTCTTCCACTCCTTGGTCACATACTGGTCTATCTCATTGCTGCATCTCAGATATCTTTCTTTGGTAGCGTCGTTATTCCCACTGATCGATTCATTATTACTGAGTCACATCGGACGAATATATCGTATACAAGGCGAAATAAATCAATCATAATCTACTCCAACAGCAAGGTTGTACTTCAATCACTGAAGCCATTGCGGTGCAACTCTAGGCTAGGGTGGGATTGCCACGGTGGCCCTTATCTTCTTTTCAAGGTAAATCGTGTCACGCAAACTTTTCTCTAGCAAGGAGAGCAGTAGATTGCATATATGGGCCCGGAGCCCGGGTACTGGTACTCCTGAGCTCCAAAGATGCCAAGAGGCGAAATATCAGGGACGGTGCAAAGCTCCGATATTTCCAAAAAAATTCATAACAAGGAAAGTGCTCCTGAAACTAACTTTTTGTAGTAGATAACTTTGTAAAAACTGTAAAAGGGAGAGTCCCTTAAAGCCCCGTACCAGACCTGAACATTTCGACAAACAACGAGCAATGCAACGAGCCGAACGCCAAAGAGTACGGCTAACAAGCAGAGAAGTTTTACTTGATTTCCACGAACTCTACGCTAAACAGAAAGTGTCTATAGCGAGCTCACATTTTTCTGTAGCTAAAAGTTAATAGAGATTATTTTCATCCAGCCAAAAAATACAATTTAGATACAATTTACCGCTATGCTTCGCTCAATCAAGTGCTGCAGAAACAAGGAGTTTAACAACCTTGCTGCACTACTGCAGTTCAATTTTCCACACCAGCTGCCTGGAGCGAGCCTCGGAGCCTATGAGGCTGGGCGGCTATGGAATCCTGTGCCTAGCAGTTTGTCAGGAAAAATACGAGCCTGAGAACACGGAGCGGAGATTGCTGGATAGGATTGATGGGTTAAGCAATGAATTGCGGGAGAAGGATAGATACATAGCCAGATTGAAGCAAAACAGTACAGTTTATGAGGATGCGGTACTGGGACGAGAACATAAACTGGGATGGTGTCTGCTGTTCGAAGTGAGAATCGACTGCTGAAGGATCAGCTTGCACAGGCTAATAGATCTGTGCCTGTTCTTGGTGATGAGAGCAACAAGCTTGAATCTGTCAAAAGGGGTTTAGAGGAGAAGCTAATCGAGACTGTGCAACTTTTCAAGGGGCTTCAGTCTACTTTAGTAGAGTCAGAAAGACAAAATTGTTTACACCTCTGAGTTGCGGAAGCTCAAGGAGAGGATGGCCAGGTGTGCGGGCGGAATTAGGGAGACGGGATTGAAGGGAACATTGAGATGGCAGGATTGCTTGGAATACTTTTGTCTGAGCATCATGATACGACTACTCAGACTGCGGAAGGGATCTCTGTGCGACATGATCTCGTCAGCGACTGGGAGAGGATACACCGGGCAAGGTTATTTATGTCTCACAAATCTGTGGTCATCATTGAGGACCAAGCTGTCTGAGGCTTACAACAATGAGATATGGATAGAGGGCGGCCCTATGTGAAATATATCTGCTGGACTTTTTGGAAGGACTGCTGATTTTTCGGGCTGCGACACCATTTTGCTGTGTTTTGACAGTAGCAATGGGATTCCAACGTCGGCTCAGTTAAGCTAAACTCTTTCTGTTGGTAGATTCACCAACTTGGTGCTTCTGATTAAGTGTGATTTCCGGCTGGTTTCCAGTGGTGCTTATGCTAGATTGTGCAAATACTTCTCCGCTTTCTCTAGCTCAAGGAGGAGCATATCATTGAGATGCATTACTGATGTCAGGAGTCAGCAAGGCTATCGCCATACGATTGAAACAATGACCGACCTGCTAGCTGTGTATGTGGAGATGAGCTCAGTGTTTGCAGGGCCCAGGATTGTCCTAGAGACCCAGGTCGATGTGGCCGCTACTGGTGCCCCTTTTGATCTGCATGTGGTCGGCCTTAGGGAGTCGGAATTGAGCCGGCCTTGTAACTTCGTGGAGAGGCTGAACATTTCCTGGGGTGACATAATCACAAAATACTAATCGTGTATTTAACGGAGGCTCCCGCATCACCCACTGGAGATGCAGACCTTGCAGATTGTCGGCATGACAGTTTTAGCTTGATGAGTGATTGTGCGGTTGATCAGAGTGGTTCCGAGGGGGAGATTGGTGTCGTTGAGCTGCTCGGCGAGGATGCTGAGCAAGTAGATATCTGTTCCGTGGATGAGACAGGAGAAGCAACTGTGCGTGAGAGTCAAGGTGGGGAGTCTTTTTTAATAATACCTTGAGGTAAACTTGCCTGTAACTTAATATTTTCAAACATCCAGTCTATCAGATGTAAGGTTGACGAGCTGGTGCTTTTTCTGGAAGACTGTAATAAACCACTTTTGTTCTGCTCTGTGAGAATTGGTAGAGGGCTGACGAGCCAATTTGTATTTCTAGTTATGTAGTTATTAGTATCTATCTATTACGTTGATGGGCACATGATGAGTTGCTTGAGGCGGGGAACTTTGAATTCTCTTTGGATTATTCTTCCAAACTAGAGTTATATATGCTATGTTCATCAGAAAGTATTTCAGAATTTTTCGAGAGAATAAAAGAGGTATTATCAGGATTTAATTGCAAACTCCTAGCTACTGATCGTGGCGATTTTAATTTTAATTTTCTTAGTACTGACCGTAATACGGCAGCTTTGAAAAAACTACTTATTTCCTGTGGAATTGTTATGATTGTTAAGGAACCCACAAGGGTTACCTCGACTTCCAGTGGCTTGTTGGAATGTAATGTTGTTAGCTCAGGTTTGTCAGACCATCAGGCGATTTTATGTTGTTTTATGTTGAATGGTGAATGTGACACGGAGGGGAGAATAATGGCTCTAGTATATTCGAAGGTGAACTATGACAGGTTTGAGGGACTTTGTGAGCAATTCCACTGGAAGGATATAAGGTTATTTGGGGCGATATTTCCTGTGAGACGTGCAAAAAAAAAGGAAGCCGAAGTTTTAGGTGACTAGAGGTATTAGGGTCTCCTCAAGAAACATGTGGACCCTTCACTATTTAAAGAAATATTTTTATAAGGATGCAAATTTTTAACATTATTTTACCAGATATAGGTCTACCTACCGGCGAGTTATTAAATCTGCAAAAAATTTGTATTATGAGCGTAGATTGCGGGAGGCTTCTGATCATACGAGAAAACTTGGCGTATCGTTAACGAGCTTAGACGCAGGACTGTTTCTCGTATCCCTGAGACGGCATCTATTGAACCTGGGGTGCTGAATGAGTTCTACTGTACCGTTGCTGGGGATATGAAGATTATAAATGCCGACCCCACTCATTTTAATTTATACCTGCGCCATGTTCACGTTGCGGAATCTTTTTTCCTTAGCAAAACCAATGCTGCAGAGTTTAGAGAGATAATTTTAGAGAGATAAAAAACTTGAGCGCTTCTGGTGACGATAGCATCTCATCCAAATATTTAAAGGACTTTCAGTAGCTGCTTTGGATCTGATGGCCGATTCAATTAATCTCTCATTTCTGAATGAAGATTCCCGGCGTTTTTAAAGTCGGCTGTTCTCTCGGATCTGATGGCCGATTCAATTAATCTCTGATTTCTGAATGAAGATTCCCGGCGTTTTTAAAGTCGGCTGTTCTCTAAAGTCATTCCAATTTTTAAACGTGGAGATCGTGAGTTCTCCGAAAGTTATCGTCCCATACCCCTGCCCCCTACTCTTTCGAAGTTGATTGCGAACTTGGTGAAAAGAAGAATGATATCATTCGATAGAGACAATATCTTATCAAGTGCTCAGTTTGGATTTCATCAGTCTAGGGGTACTAACGATGCAATGTTTGTATTCCTGGAAAACTTGTATTTGAGGATGAATGAGGGGGACAAGGTGTCGGAAGCCTTTTGCGACCTGTCTAAGGCCTTCGACTGCGTTAGCCACGACATCTTGCTGTCGAAGCTAGAAGGGTATGGATTTAGGGGCGTTGCTATAGATTGGTCTACGAGCTACTTGGGGGGGAGGGGAGAAATCAGAGGGTTTACTTCGGCGTAACTCAATCCGGTGAGCACGGGACTAGCAAAGGCGTGCCCCAAGAGTCTGTGTTGGAAACAATTTTATTTTTGCTCTACCTCAATGATTTAACGAACCTACCAATCTCGGGATCCTTTACTCCTCCTCACCGATGACGCCACTATTCTGTGGGATGGGGCGGATGGACCTCAGCTAGAAAGAACCATGTCAAAGGATCTGGCGGCTGTGTGTCGCAAACTTATTGTCGTTGAACATTGAAAAGACTGGAGTTATATTCTTCGGATGTGAACTGGGCGATGTCAGGATTGGACATAGTGGTGTAACTGGATTTCATCAGAGCAGATTCCTTGGTTTAGGGGTACGACAAGCGGAAAATTGGAAATGAGAATAATTGAAACCAATAAACGCAGTATATCGAAGAGTTATTATCAATGCCAAAGTTAATTATGTGTGGCAAGGCCGAAGAGCTGCAGCAGAGTTAAGTTAGTCAGCGGTTAAAGAGACAGGAGGAAAAGAGGTAGCAAAGAAAACCAGCCCTAGTGACGAATGATCTGCCTCCTAATCCACAGTGTTTATTACTCCCAAAGTTTTTGGGCTCCAAGCTAAGAAGGGCCGACCTCATATACCTATAAGAAAACTACCACCGTAGGGGCAAAAATTGCTGCCCTCCCCTCCCATACACCATGATGTCTGTTTATCACTGACGAAACCCTCCATCTTCAGATCTTTTTCATTGACATGAATGATTAGCTCAGTTTACTGCCTCGAAGGGTCTGCACTGATACATAACCCAGTACTATGTATCTGTATTCTGGTAGCGGTGCCTGCAACAAAACTTAAAGGCAGGGCAATTGACTTGGCCATTACGTCACATGGACTTTCATAGTAGTAGATGTGACTACCGCCATCTTAGGCTCTGATTTCTTTGGTGTCATATATTGGTAGACATAATTTGGTATTACGGTTGATATGAGCAATACGCCATTTTTATGCCCAAACGTCCTGAATATTAAATGCGTGTCCCGTCAAGTGGTGTGAACATTGTAAGTAGCTTTTCCATGGCCTACTTCTACGATCGTCCGACTAATGCGCCAGATCACCTTACTCGGATCCAGCACTACAGATACAGAAGGCAGCCCGGTATTCTCCAAAGACAGCTCTATTGAGAGCAGGCATTTTTCAGCCATCAAAGTCACCACAGGCCAGCCCACTTCATATGGCAAGGACAGTGACGTGCTGAAAAGATTTCCGTCTTTTAAATGCTATTACCAAGCCTAACCAATACCCGGTGTCGCATATTCAGGACGCAAATAAAATACGTGGCAAGAACATTTTCTCGATTATTGGTTTTAAAAGGGCTTTAACTAGATTTCAGTCCGACACGATTTTTGGTTGTTCTGATTTACGAGGTGCTTTAAAGCTATCTCTATCTCGAAAATGACTATCGAAAGAGTGGCCAAAAAACTCCTCGAAGTTTGGATACTCCGTTTTGGCCAAAGCATCATAATTACCAGGTCCAGGGTAGAGAGTTCGAGAGCCAGTTTTTCTGCCAGCTAAACTGGACAATGCTGGGAATCTAGCACATAAGAACATTAGTCTATCATTTTCAATTAAACGGGTGTGTTGAACACTTCCAACAAACCCTCAAAGTGGCTGTCATTGTCGCCTGGGTTGAGGGTCTTCGATATATGAGTCTAGGCTACACATTCAAACAAGACATTTAATGCGCAGCTTCTGAATTGGCTTAGTGCTTGACGAGCACTCACCAAATGGCTACTTGAGAGCGTGGTGGCATTGTGAACTTTACCAACGTATCCGGACTTACAGACGACAACACATGTGTTTATTCGCGTGAAGTGCCCACTAATACCACTAGTGGTCCCTAAAGAGTTTTGGAACGTTCCTCAGCAAGTCTCCATGGATCGTCTCAAATCAGCTCATGTTCCAGCGTCTCATCGGCTGATGTATGAGCATACATACGCTAATCAGTTTCTGCTCAATTCTGGACAACAGAACCGTTTGCTACCGGGAGGTATCTCGAGGGGGAGGGGGGAGAAACCCTGTGGCGGAGTCCGGAGTGGACCCGTCCGCCTCAGAATGTTGGCATGGAAGGGAAAGACAACGCCAACGAACCGCAGCTAAGTGAAGTTCGTCAGCAGTTAACGACATGAGAGGAAAAGAGTTTTTCTACTAACTGTCATAGTAAACTTAACAAATTGTTAATGGCTAAGTTTGGTATAAAATTTCGGTGCAATAATTATGACTACTAAACTGTGTGCTTTATTTGCTAGCAGCATTCACACAGATTTACCTCTTTAGCCTGTGACTTATTGTCAAGATCGGAATTTAGGTATTCATGTGGTGGTCTGGATTTTGAGGAGGAGATGATGCTCGCTGGATTGCTGAGGACTGACTCCTTTTTTATGGTGAAAATGTGTGCTTTTTTACCTTCTTATCAACCCCTTCTGGGAGACCCTCCTGCTTTATAGTTTTTGGTTCACCCCGACAAGAACTACAGTCACTTCCGGCGAATTGACCTAACGTTTCACTTAAAAAAGTCAAATTAGCCATTCACCAATTGATGTGCCCTGACAATGAATAGACGTCATGGGTCCCTTTAAAATGGCGTACTTTTCCCTTAAACTCACATTTCGGTTGATCCATAAAAACCATTATCTATAGAACTTAACTAATTCGAAGGTCCTTTTTTTTTAAATTATAAACAAGCTGTAATGTGATGACCAATAAAGTTCCACTTTTAATTTTTGCCACAAAAATCCAGCATGAAATGGTTAACTCCAATGTCCAAGCCCTAATACCCGATAAGGGTTTCCTTAACTTAACAGTTTATCCCCCAATTTAGCCTTTATTATTGGAGTTTCCTGTTAAGCGATGCCAATCCAAAGTTTTAGACAAACTTTCTCGGGTGCAATCCCATCAGACCTATGCCCTCTGAAATCTTTATTTCACCTATAAAGCGGCATTAAAGGGAACCATTTACGATAAAGTTTGTTACGGTTTTGTGGTAAAGTGCAATTTACCGCCAACGTTTCGGATTCAAGAAGACGCAAAATGGAGTTGTTTATGACGAAGGTTGCACTAAAGACCTCAAAATTACAATTTCTGCTTCGTTCGATCGATCGTAGGAAAGTGTATGGTCGACTTCAGCGGAAACTATGAGAAAACTATATTGTATTGCCGTTGGGCGACTTTCAACTTTTTAAAAACACAGCTCTCGTAAACAATGGTATTAAGGCATTGTATTTAAAAGTATTAAACACTTAAAGCTGTTTGTTTTGTGCCCTAAATTTCCTACACGTAAGGGAAAACCCTTGTAACTATAGAACCGTTTTGCCCTAATGCTTTTGTCATTAAGCACAAAGCACAACTTTAAATAGTGTCAACTCCCTTATAAATAAAACCATTATTTGTAACATCGAGCCCCTATTGTTTGGAAGATATTGCTAAAGACAGTTCTAATTACTATACGTATAGCTCGCATTGTCTCTATTCTCGTAACTGGGTGGAGCCTCCTACCTTTTCTTAGTTGGAGAATCCGCAATAATCCTAAGTGGGAAGCTAAGAGCTATTTTTTTTTTGGAGAACACCAATAAGTACGGAATAGCAAGACGCGATGTTTGCACTAACTGTTGGCCGACATGTGAAAGATGTTTGGTAGTATTTATCTACTGGTTTATCGATGACCCTTGTTCGTTTTAATAAACAAGGCAATAAATAATATTCATATACAGTTTTTTCGACTTGCAAGAACTTGGGTTTATCGCAAACATTTTATCAATTGGTGTTAATCAGGCGTAGGAGAGAACGGTTGGAGAAATATTTCTGCCATGTCTTGAGGGTGTTTGATAAAGTTCGAGGCTTCTAATCTTCCAAAACTTTGGCCGATGAAGGTAATGAGTTCACTCCTTTGTCTCGTCTAATAAAGGTAGCTTTCAGTCAGTCATTTGAAGCCCATTCAAGAGTAAGTATAGTTTAGAGAACTTATCCTATTATAACCAAAAGTTCACGTAAAACAGGTAGAAATACAACGTTTTTGCCATATATTTATAGTTAGATCATTAGATCGTCCATTGTGATTTATTAGTGCATCCTTAGCCAAATTTAAGAGAAAAAGTTAATTTTATGTATTTTTTTCCATTATATGTATGTGCAGTTTTCCTTTGCTTTTTTGTGACATGATTCTAGGGAAAAGATAAGACACTGAGTTAGTTCTGGGAAGCTAATTCGACCAGTGCCGAATATGTAAAGAGTGCATCACCCCAAGATTAGCAGGCAAACTCCAATCGCAGTAATTATCCAGGAGAACATTCACCCTTTTAAACTGTGATTTCCAACTGTAGAAGTAATTTTTAGCGCAAAAGGCACAACGAAGTGTGAACGCAACTAGGAGTAATGCATTATTATCGGTCGCAAAGTTACATCCACAGAGGTAATAATTTAATTTTATTCCCTTTACGTAGGCACCGTAGAAGATAGCGTTTGGCAGGAAGGCAGGACATAATGAAGAAAGGAGAAGGTTTCGAGATCCAGTATGGAGGTGCAGGAGCTGGTTCTAGAGCGGAACCAATGGTCTATTATGGAAGAGCAAGTCGAGTTTGAATAGAACTGCTTTTTTTTGTGTGGTGTACGACCCCGTTTTCAAAAAATCTTTTGGTAAAACATCTACTGTCACCCTGTACAGTCCCTGTCCAGTCAGGTAAGATATTAATCCACAAAAAACACGTATGCTTAGGGATTCCGGGCTCAAGCATCTGGTATGCTACTAGCTGTCTTTTCTGACACTTGTTTTTCCTTATTTCCTTATATTGTCTGTTCCTTTGTCTTCCTCCTTATTCTTACATAAATCTCAGAAACTTTGGGGCTCAACCAGGATTTGTAAGGAAAAATTGGTAAGAAATCGCACAAGAAAAGAGCAGATTTCAGCAATGAAATTAAGTGAGAAGTGATTAATGAAGACAGAAGATACCTTTCTTCATGAGGGTATATTTTGTCAGAAACGAGCAAAAAGACAAAAATTGCAGCATTCTTAGAAATGGTCAGGTGATGACCTATTTAGTAACCAAGCACTAGTTGATCCAAATTTCAAAATCTGTTCAACATGTGGGTACTTCAAACCGCTCATCGTCGTCATGGAAAAGCAGGTTGCATTGGAAAAAATTTGCTGATGATATAGAAAGTTGGCAGGAGCGTGTCGATTGGGTGGTCGCGTTTGGGCTGGTCTGGAGGTCGTTACGCCGGAAGAACGAACGACCAGTATCGGGCGCCAGCCCACTGTTTAAAAGTAGAAAAAGAAGTTGTCTGGAGGCTCACGACGAGAGTCTTGTTGTTGGGTGTTCAAGAGAAGGGTCGTTTCGGGGGATTGATGAAAGGGGTCGAGAGTTACGACGGAAGGACGAACGATTACCAGCCGAACACACACCGTAGAAGCATACATCCAAGTTATAAGATGTTTTCGAAAATTGATTCTTTGGCTGTGGCTTTCGCCCATGAAGTTAACTAGAACTCGGAGGACGGCAGCGAAGCCGACTATGATGAGAATACTTCCGAAAGAGATATTGGGATTGGTCACACTGTTTTTTCTAACTACAAGGTTTCAGAGAACGTAAGCGAGAGCATGGATGGAAAGGGCAGTGCGGACATGTTAAACTCTCCTCCTATTTTTGCCATAAGTTTTAGGAATGTTAAGGGATTTCGATGGTTCAAAAACTATCCCAATCTAATGTGAGTTTTGGAAAAAAAATCGAAAGAACCGCGATTAGCGAACCTGAATTAACCTGAACTTTTTGTTGAATCCGAAACAAATACTTGATCCCGGAGTACTTTGCATAGCGCTCAAGATGTTGGCCGACAGAAAAAAGCCACCGAATGAGACAATTCAGGAATATTCATTGACAGACTTGAGAGACACTTGACACCCTCAAGGATATGAAAACCCACCCAGTGGTTTGAGTAGAAGCTCTCACCAGTCGCAAGAACCTGCACGTGAATCTATTTACTTTAATAGACGACTTGAAGTTTAGTTTCCATCTCTTGTCCTTTTTTGCAATGCAAGTCTTATTTTTGGTTAGAAGTTGGACATAAGTTGAAAAAACGTAAAACAGACAAAAATTATTCTGTTAAAAACTTGTAGGTCTCCATCCATCAACCACAATGATACCGATTTGACACCCTCAAGAATATGGAAACCCACCCAGTGGTTTGGGTCAAAGCTCTCAACTGTCGCAAGAACCAGCTCGAGAATCTATTGACTTTAATAGACGACTTGAAAGTGATTTTATGGCGTAAAAGTGAGTAATATACGTTGCTATACGCAATGAGCTATGGCATAAATCAAATAGATCTACTCGAGATGCAAAAGAGCTAAAATGTTTCCGCTTCGACATGTATGGCTATATAGGTAAAAAATTCGTCCTCAACTGTAAGAAAATGCTTCAACAATACTAACTTCAGGCAATGTGCAAAATGTTACTACATATAGTAAAAATTGAGAGAATATTCTTTTGATGTTAGGTCTAAGGCTCTCACGATACGGGTAGTCATGAGAGAATCTGGTAAGCCGGAGCTTTTTATGAACATTCATTGAGTTTTCTCTTTCGACTTTTGAAGGATTTTGCAATTTTCAGACAGCAGTTGAGCGATGTTTTCTGTGTCGCGTGACCAGCGATCATCAACTGTTTTTCAGCAAATTGTACATGGTTCCAATTGAAGTTATGTGTGAAAATGTTAACATGGAAATGAAACTACTTGGCTCAGTTAAACCAAAAGTAAGCAGAAACGGAATTACTCTAATCAAAATGGAAACTGAGTGTTTGATGAGGAAAATAAAGGTCAATGACGATTATATTGCGGATATGCCGGAGAAGAAACCAGAGCTACTAAAGGCCTGACCAAAAGTAAGTTTACATTGGTCAGTCACGTCGAAAAAGATTGAGAGCGGCAAACAGCTCTCAGTATGGAATACAACGACATAATCCATCCCATCTTTGCCGAAAGGCGCACAAGAGCAGTTCTTTTACGACAGCGAAAAGGCGACTGCCCATAAAGAGTTGTTAAAACCACTTGAAAGAGGAATAAAACTGTTGAGCGTAAAAACCATTGACAGGAGTAAACCCATGCTGGATGCGCTCAGGAAGTTCCGGCGATAGATGACCTGAGACCACCTGAGGAAATTTCCCTATAAGAAATGGACGAGCTGCACGTTATCGATAAGATCTGGAATAAACTACAGAGCACTAAGCAGATGTTGGCGCTGGAGTTGAGGAATAAGGAGGTCCAGGAAATGGAAAATAAGAGGCTGCTATCCACGCTGGTCTACTTTGAGGTTGAGCTGGAGAAGACCTAAGCCGCAGGCGATGGAGGAGGCGGAGGATCAGCAATGGGTAGTGCTGTGGATGAAAAGATCATACAGTCACTTAAGAACGAAGTGGACCAAAAAAAAATTTGGAGACCTTGAGAGTTGAGAAGAAGCATACTGAACCAAAGAAAACTCTAGACACATTAAAGTTTCAAATGGAAGAGTACAAACGGTAGAACATTGATCTGCAGATGATACTGCTAAATGCATTATATCCAACAGGAGGCAGGAAACCTTCTTCACCTGCAGGCTCACAAGCAAAAACGCCTATAATGAAGATGCAGACGATCTGGAAGAAACCCAGACGATCTTTCAAGAATGTGGAGATGAACTCAGGAAGGGGGCCAAAAATGATATATTAAACATGTAGCAAGAAAATAGCAAAAGTTTCAATAAGTAGAGTAGAAAGCCTCCAAAGTATAAAGTTGGCGACTTAATTGCAATAAAATATAGTCAATCTAAAGTGTTTTCCAGGCTTTAAAACCGTCGCCCAATGGAATTTCTTCCTGACGTTTGGTATACAGTTGTGGCTGACATTCTCAAAGGCGATGAGGTAATGGGCGAAGTGATCTCCCGTGCTTCCCGACGTTTACTGATTCGACTGTGGGGAGCTCCGTGGTATTTGTTCCCCCGCCCTCGCGCTGCAGTAGAGGAATTGGGGTGGAAGTAGTGGTGGTGCGTGGTTTCGGCGCACTTGAAATATGTCGTAGAACTGGCTTCCAGTGTGCATTTAGAAACGGAATTTCCTCCTTCCTGTTGCAATTGTTATCTTGTCTGAAGATCTTAATGGCCTCTCTCGTTAGAAACCACTAAATTTAGCTACCTCGTTGAAAGTCACGACATCCTTGACCTTCGGAAAGAGCGTGCTCTGCTACTGCTGACTTTTGTATTTGTCCCAGCCTGCACCTTTTTTGTGCTCCGTAATGTTGACACTGCGTACAGTCTTGATGGCAAGGCCTCTGATTTTTTAAGTTTAGTCATTTCATTCGATGCCACGTCCTTGTAGAACTCGTGACGTCTTCATTCTTATCTGTTCAGCCGTCTGAATTGGCAGCTGCCGGATTCCGCTCTCCACGTTTGTTATGATGTCTTCCACTGGCATCCTGAAAGATGAAGACAAGCGCGAATGGACTAGTCTACAATACGTCCACAAAGTAACGGAGTATTGGAAAAGCACAGTGTTAAAACTGTCTTCAAGTCTACTCGTACTCGTACAATGCAACAGAGTTTCACTTAATGGCCTGATGATTTGCAGAACTGTGGGAACGCCACTGGTTTTTCACTAGTGGCGGTATAGGCCCAATAAAACAAGCAGAGGTTGTCAGACGAAATGGCAACGGGGAACGAAAACAATGAACAACGGATTGAGGTTGAACGTTTTACGTGCTACAACGAAGTAAAAACCCGATCTCTATCATTTACGAGCTTGATTTTGTTTGTTTTAATTAACGACGATTTCTGTAGAATCATTATTTCATCATCAGTTAAATAAATTGTTTTGTTCTACTCTTACGTGCGTTGGTTATTCTTCTCGTCGTCCTTACCTAAATCCCACCAAAATGTCAAGGGTTGTTTGCCTGCAAGCAAGTCTGGTTTTTGTGTTTTCAGTGTTCGATAATTTGAAGTTAGATGTTCATATTTTTTTATAGTTTCTCAAAAAAAAAATGTATGCCACACGGGCCTACAAACGGGACATCGAACAATATAAAAACTCTCGGGCCAGTAGCTTCCTGCTTTTCTAAACTCGTCGCCCTGAGGCCATAAACATCTACTTAATTCCCTTGATGTATAAATAACTATTATTAAAGATGTTTTAGTTTTATAAAGCTGACTTTTCCTAACGCCTCCTTGCATATACAAAAACCCATTTCGTCGAAGATAAAAGATTAGCGTGCCGCTGCCTCATTTTTATACCCTTCTCAAGAAAAAATATCGCTTGTCCAGAGATAAATCTGTTGATCCTATCCCTCGCAGAAAAAATATCAGTAAGTCCTGCAATGTTTAACAATGAAAACTCCCTCAAACTTCGACGCGAAATAAAACCATTTCCGTTCTATAAATAACTTGAAAATTACCTTCTCCTGATAGATAGTTCATTGTTTGGAAAAGCTTTGCCTCGAATATTGAAACCTCCACTTTGAGAGTTGAGAAATTAATTTTCACCAAAGACTCAAAAGCAAAGTTTTGAATATCTCTTCGTTAACTGGATAAATTTGTGGAGGGAAAACGTAAGTGGACATTAATCTTTAGCTGATATTAATCAAATCAATAACTGATTTTCCCCACGTGAATTTAGGAGATCTGAGAGCTGGAATTAGATAAATCCAACATCGAAAAAGAGATATTTCAAATATGGATCTGCGGCCTGGAAGTTTATGACACAATTTGGACCCTCATCACGCGAATTTGGAGTGCTAATCTAAAGTTAGATGACAAAGTTTGAAGGAAACCGTATAATTTCATGTATGCCTTCTGGTATTGCCGCCAGGCATCAAAGGATTAAGGTTCAAAGAGTGACAAAGGTTTAAATATTTGTCCTCATTAATAAGTAACATGTCCAAGGCCTCAGATTTGCAGTAGATAAATCTCATGCACTAGTTGCTATTGAACAGATAATTGAAAAGAACTTTGTTAAAAATGCGCTTTAAAACTGTTTGTAAGTTTTTCTATATTTAAATTTTAAATACGAAGACAAAGGACGGTAATACACCTCGTAATCCGACAACGCTATTAAAACTTTTGCTGCTGCGAATTAATTAAAGATGGTAAACGTAGCAGCTGTCAGACCTTTACCTTCAATCTTAATATAATGCGGTGAGACCAATCTCTCACTTTCGCAGGCCTTGGTGTCAAATTAGGAAAAAAGTAGGGATTTAATCAACTTCAGCTTTAGATGTTTTAGTTACCCACGTTGAACGTCAAAGCTTAAGGTTTTATAGGAGACCTAAAAGGCAAATGAAAAAGTTGTTCATGGCTTAAAACTGTCGAACGTAAAAACAATAAAAAACCAGAACAGGGAAACGTAAGTGCGAGTACATACAATTTTTGTGACTTTATATGTTTATTGCTTGTTTCTGGAGAAGCACTTCTATATTTTTTAAACGAATCGAATTTTTATAAGCTTAAAAAGCTTAAAATTCCCTTATTTTGCACTTCTAGTATTGAATGAAATGTTTATGCTTCTTGGCAGAAACTTAATATACCCAAATTTTTTTATGTTTCACTGTGTTTTTTAGCACTTCATCTGTGATTGCTACAACAATATCTTATTATGACTAAAACAGCTCTGTGAGATAAATTGTTAGAAAATAGGTTACACAATATGTTAATAATTAAATAAAAAATATAGATAAGAATAAAAATTATATATAAAAAAGTAAGTAAGATTGCTTCGGTTTTGGTCTAAAAACTAAATACTTTCATGTATGAAATAAATGACAGATACAACACTTTTTTTTATTTAAGTGATATTGCGTTTCTCTTAATAATTCTTCTTGAACTTTTTTTCAATTATGCTGCGCTCTTCTTCGGGTGTTTCTCAGCGAAGGATCGAGGGGAAGGATCGAGGGCAAAAGATCTGTGGGCAGACGACAGACGAGTGATAATGTTTATGCTCTAATATGACTCTTTTCTTGATCTTTGTGTCCGATCTTAGATTGGTATAATTTTTCTATTTTCTTTCATTCTTCAAATTCTTGCCAGGCATTTCTAAAACCCTTTTGTCGGCAGTTATTAATTTCCGCATTTCCTGAATTTTTTTGCCCTATATTCTGCAAGTTGTCTCTTTTACAGAATTTCAGATTTCTGTTACTTAACTATATTAAGACTATTATTTCTGAATTATTAAGGACTAACATTTTATAATCTCTGCTTTTTTGTAATTTTTTTTACATAATCAAGTAAGTCTATCTTTTTCCCTTGTTAATCACCTTGTTTATTAAAGGATATTATGTTTAAAGATGGTAGGCTTAAGCGTTGATGTACTACTAAGCGAAACATCTTGGACTTGCCTTTACTGAGTTTTTTACTCGACGTTTCGAGCAGTGGATTCTCTACTCGTTTTCAAGAGAAGCTGAGCACTAAGCTCGAGGCTACTGCTTATGTACTAACAAAGCTAACCACGCCCACCATTCCTATTGGCCTTGTCCGCCGTATCAACGGATGCTATACCGAAGAGACGTCGCAACTTGGTCTACTAAAGACGCCCTCATTGTTTCCAATGAAGACTGCTGCCTTAAAGTTTCGTTTCTTCCAATGCCGTTCCCTATGCACAATTTTGGCTTCCGACCACTTAATATTATGGTGTTTGGACCAAGCGTGCTTGGCAATTCCCGATTTTGATGTTTTTCTTATAGTATGAGTTCTGTGTTCCTGTACAGTAGTAAACCAAGCGTCCTTTGAAGGCTTTGTTGGTTTACTAGTAGTTAAACAAAGCCGGTATCGCGCCACTTTCAAGGACAAGGATTGCAAGTATTTCCATTCCACCTGTAGGCTTATACGCCCATGTTAGCCTTGACCTCGCGCAGGAAACGAGACGGATCACTTGAAAATCGCGAGCCGTGTGACCATGAAAAGCGTCTTTGGACTCCAGCCGAGTCTGTCTTGACCTCGAAAATCGCAACCTTAAAGTGAGACCTTGACGCGTCACACGACGTCGCCGGATCCTTGAAAAGTCACGCCGCGAACCCGAAAAGTTGTCCTTGAATGCCACATTTTGCCACAAAGATTTACAGTCAAGTTTACTCTAGAACGTATTGCAGACATTAATCAAAAGATTAGTGAAAGGGATGTTAAAGATGTTCTGCAAAGTCTGGGAGCTGTAGGCCACACCACAAACATTGAATTCTTGGTAGAATGGAGCCATCGATGAGGATTCCAATAAAGACTTCATTAACTTATCAACAAAAATTACATATTATGTTTTTAAAATGTATTAACAAATTGAAGCAAGATATTTTAATGTATGAACTGTGTAGAAATATGAAATTAATTTTGATAAAATGTTTTCCAGTGGCGCAGTAAAGATAAAATAATTCTAGCTGACCCCAAAATCTGCGCCAGGTCTAAGTTGTGCTAGAAACTATAGAAAATGTTTCCTATCTCACTTAGTTCCTGAAATATAAAGAAAAAATGTCTTTAACACCCTGCATCTCAAATATAGTGCGCTTGGGGATAAGGGTTTATTATAGGCAAAAGTTGTATGGTTGGCGTCCTGTATAACTCCCTAAAGGTATCTTACCCAAATTTAGTTGCATAAACTGAATTTAATAGCTCATTAAGTTCAGAATCAGTGGCGTAAAATTTTAGTTTATAAAAATTGTATCCATAGAAGATTTATCAAGCTAGAGGTCTTTAGTTATATTTTTCAATATTGGCGTGATAAACAAACCCTTCGTACAATGTTGCCAGGATTACTTTGCTAGTAAATTGGCACGTCCTTTTTTTGTATGATATCTTGCGAATCTTTACACCACGAAAGTACTATAATATCTGTTGCTGTGCAAATAATTTTTGAATGGTGATTAATAGAACACTTATGACGATAAAAGAAAAAAAATACGTTTGATATGGCCGACTGGTCAAAATCGCCAACCTTGCAGAATCCTGTGACACGCGGTTTACGTCAGTTTACGAGCATTATTTCTTGGAATTATTTTTCTGGTTTTCTAAATGTTTTGATAGTTTTCCGCCGACTTTTTCGCTATTAGCAATCGTTTCTGTGTTTTAATTTGATTGTTAGCCATGATGAGACAATGTTTTGTGTGTAAAACTTGGAATTATAAAAATAAATCTGGAAATTACTTTTTCACCGGTAAGCACATTTTTGTTTTGTGGTTATCTTGTTACTCGGCTCTTGGCCGTTAGCCATTGGCGTCGATTGTATTTTTATTTTATTATTAAAAAAATTCAATAAATAGATATAGTAGGTATGTATCAAAAATCATTTAATTATAAAAATATTTGAACGTTTTGGTCTGCATCCCATAATCGTAAAAATCCTATATTTGTTTGCTTAAACAGCAGGAATTACAAAAACAAAAATATGATACACATATGTGTCCTTATGTCCATTGTTTTTAGCAATGTCGGCCATTTTCTGCTTCCCCTCTATCCGAACAACGCGCAAGCCTCCAAGTATGCGGTTTGTATATCATGCCAAGTAAACAAATGCCAATTTATGTTTAACTCCCGGCGTCTTTTTATTTACTTCATTGTCTATGATCAGGTCAATGATGAGGCCTTAGGTAAATAAATTCATAAAAAAAATTGAAAGTGGAAAATATCATAGAATATTCCGATTTTAGCATGTCTTGCTAAAAGACTAACATGACTTTTTTATGAACACTCTTTATTAGTTCTATGAAATCATCACTGTGAAATCTTTCTCGGTTCAGCTGCAGTAACTTCCGAATATTATATGAAGTGTCCTTTAATAGGTTTAATAAATATCTCAGAATGGTGTGAGCCCGCAAGTCCATTAACTCAAAAGTAAAAAAGTTACACAAACTTAGTAGGTTTAATTTATTTTATTCATTTTTTTTTCTTTTTTGAATGGCATTTTATTTCTTTTCTGGAGCAAAAAACAAAAATCCGCTAAAACCAATTCAAAATATTTATCAAACCTACCAATTCAGATAAGATTCTAGATTGATTAATGTTAAAACGAGTTTCTTTCCGCCTCTGATTTTATACTTAAAAGCTTTTAAATTTTATGTTCAAAGTTTGTTTCATTAAAATCGGTTAAACTACACTTGCTATAGGCGAAAAAAAAATAAAAAAGTGCAAGCTTGTTCAAACTTCCCGGTAATTATTTTTTTCGAACAAAAACAGCAAAAAAGCCGCAGAACATGTCCCGAAATATCGACAAAACTATTAAATGAAGTAAGATGAGACGAGAAGTTAAGATTTACCATGGATGTCAAATGTAATGGGTTAAAGTTTTACATTTTTGCAGTGCACTTTTCCTTGCCCAGTAGGTATAGCATTAATGAAATCGATAAAGTTAAATATTAGCCCACCTAGTTAAGTCGGGAAGAAACGGTCTCTCGGGGCCCTTTTAAACTTTGAAACTAATACGAGTGGTTTCTAAGATAGAACGCCGTGAAAATTATGCGGTATCGATCTTTTTTTTTTAGTTTATATTGTTTTGTTTTGCATTGTTATAGCAAAACTATTTCTATACCTTTGTACTATATTTTGTTTCGTAGTGGTTCTTTTGAACACATTAAGTTTTTTTTTAATTTGTCCACAACTTTTAGTTTTAGTTATGGTCTTCAACACTACTTTTTCTGTTTACAGTATCTGCATTTTTACGACAACGTTTTTAGCCCTTCGTTGACTATTAACTTTTGTTTTTTTTTGTTTACTCATTTGTCACTTTTCTCTTTTTTTTTGTCCTGTTTATAATACCGTAACACTTTCTGCATTCCACAGAAATAATTTTTATTGTCTTTTTCAATAGTTAATTTTTTATTTTTTGATTTCGATTTGTAATTTTTTTGTAAGTTATAACTCTTTACTGAAACTGTTGTTTGCTTCATGAAATACTCGTTAATTAAAACATTTTAGATTTTAGGAAAATATTGTTATTCATGATTTTTCTTAAAACCTATGAAGTTTTTATGTTCGAAAAATCATAATGCTGCTCACTAGCAACCCATTAAATAGAATTTCAGAAGCAGTGAGATATCGTGCAGCAGGGCACATGTAACAGTTTGGTTTTGCCATTAGAATTATGAGAATGAACTTACGTTCTTGATTGTTCTTCGGCTTCATTACACTCGATAAATTTACCGTTGATTAGTGGGATATTATTGCAAAGTACATTTTGGCTTGCTGATTGATTTTCCTCTGGTTGATTTTTGAAAGGCAGTCTAAACCCTGTTGCTTTTTGCTTTATTAATTAACTGTCATTTTGCGGTTTATAATATTCGGTTTATTTGCATTTGCTATTTTCGAGGTTATATTATGATCGGCACGGACGTTCGGTGTCAGTCCCGTCATTGTCTGAAGTTTGACATACTGTCGTTTCTCGTTCTCGAGACATAATTGGCGCTTTCCATCTTGCGGTGCAAATAGCTCGGAATACTTCCGAAGCGTAGGGTTCGTTTTTGTAATGTTCCCGCACCTCGTTCCTTTTAGGCAGTTAAAATATCTCAAATCTGTATGGACTTGGCGCTCTGAGAATGTGGCGCTCAGGTTCTTTATTACAGTTGAGAAGTGGCGAATGTTACATTTTGGACTTGTCAAATATGGCGGACTTCCGGCCCGGAAGCGGGACCATTTTTGAGGAAGGGTCGCCATTTGTGGTTTTTAAATCTATGAGGCATGGTGACAGTACGGACAGTGACTTTTGCCTTCCTGCTTTTGTCATGATTTTTCTATTTCTTGCCTTGGAATTTGCTGCAGGCGTGAAGGATTGGTCGTTTCTATTAAGAAATTTCTTTGCGTGGAAATTACCTCCGTTTCACTATGGAATTTTACTGACCACCTTCACTTGTGAAACACCTTGCAAGTAAGCATTTATATGAGGTATTTTTTTGGAATCATTTCAAGTAGTTCTTTTGTATTTTAGTTTATTAGATTGCGAGTGTTTGAGCGCCGACTGCAAAGTGTTGATTTTGGTGTAGAAGACCACTTTTGAGAGAAATTCTAGTGATGGTTTGTGTCCTTCTTGGAGGTAAGTCTTCCGGCAGTGTGCCTTCTGCAATTTCATTATTAGTATTTCACCGTTTTTGTTGTGGTTTTCGATTATTGTAGTTCGTTATAACCCTAGGTACTAGAGTTATAACGTTTTATTCATTTGGTATATTTTCATTTTTATTTCATTCTTTCAGTTCTTTTCTATCGATTTTTTTTAAAGCAGTATCTGAAATATTTTTAAAGTGAAAAATTATTTCGTAATGTTGACAGATGAATTGGTTGCCTGTGGTGACCTGGAAAAGGGGTAATTTTTTAAAAATCTGCTCTCCTTGTATTGAGGGCTTGAAAAGCGCGGCCAACATATGAAATCTTTAGTCATAACAGTCGATATTGCAAATGCTATTTTTGGTACGCAGCTATGCCTTCTTTAAAGTTAACAATATGATATTTTACCGAGACTGACTGATAAAATAAACAGCTATCAAAGTCCCCATGGCTAGACAAAGGAGTGTATGCCTCTAATTTTCTAACAAACTTGTCTATTATGCCAGTGTTATATCAATTGTTGAAAGCTATCAATTAATTTTTAACAACAGTTTGTAACAATTAATACAATTTTAATTGCTACGTTTATACGTTGTTTCGTTCTTGGACCTATGTTACATTGGGGTGGAAAACTCTTGGGGTACAGTCCCTTGATCCCTGTGGCCCTTTGACCACTTGTGACCTTGGAGTCCCTTAATTCCTGATGATGAGGAGAAATGGACAAACAAAAACCATCTCTGTTGATCCTCTCAGTTATATACTTTTTTGTTTTTAAAGGTTTCGACGCAGATTGGCATCTTCCTCAGTAGTTACACAAAACACTCTCATAATAATCAGGAAAAAAGGCCAAAATCGCTTCTTCCACGTGATGTTTGCAATTTTTTTTTTATTATTTTTGGTGTTTGTGTGGTAATTAATACATTATTTGCCTTTTTTAACTGAGAAGACCAACAGAGGTTGTTTTTGTTTGTCCATCTCTCCTCATCATCATAGGACCTTACCCCAAGAATTTTCCAACCCAATTAATACAATTTTTAACAATTTTTGCAGACATGAATATGGAATTTTTAATCAGTGGAATAAAACAATGCCTATTTGCAAAATCAAGCTTTTGGAATAATATTTAAGTTCTAAAAGAAACAATTGCGAGATTAATGTACCTATAATATCACTTCTGTTTTTTTTTTACAAGGTATTTAATTTTGTACCATTAACACCATTGCCTAATGCGATAAAAGGACCAAAGCCGACGTCAACAAACTCTGGCAGCAGCTACATAATTGAATCGGTTGCTAACAAATTAGAGACACTAGAGCGCATTCAATGCACCAAATTTTCAGTTAAGCTAAGCTGAATTGAGAGCGGTTTATTGCCAGTCCCATTATTCTGCCGGTTAGCTGATGTTCGTTGTTTATTATCGTCCAGTATAGTTAATTATTAACCTTTGTAATCAGAGAAGTGAAAAGAAAGTATCACCATACACAGAGAACAACTTTAATTTTGATGATAAGGAGGAAAACTGATAAGTAATTTGAAAACAAGAAGGATGAAATTTTAGATAAAAGTTAGCAAAGCACAAGTAAATGTTAAATAAAAGATAACAATTTAGGAAAAATATCTTATGAGCACATGATGGCCGATTGTACCGACTCTGCAGATAAGGAAACTCGTATATCTTACTCCGACCACCTCTTAGTTAAGTGTAAATAAGACTTGGAAACATTGTAAAAAATTTCTGTTTCTGTCTTTTTTGTGTCATAAACGTCAATGTCAATTTTATTATTTTATTTTTGCTTCTAGACAGCATTTTCAGGTTCCGGTTTTTAGTGCAAATTAGTAAAAATATTTGGCAATTTCATACATTATAAATTATAGTATTTTTGTTCGTGATATCTATAGCCTTAGCTAAAAGAAGTAGTTTATTAAAATGTGTACCGACTGTCCCAGCCCCAGCCCAGAGTCAAGCAAAACAATATTGTAGTGTTTACTGTCTCGATATGGAAGAAACGGGTAAAAAAAAAGATTCCGGTTAGCAAATTACTCTGAACGAGAAAAGCAGTTTCTTATAAGTTTGGTTTTCCGCTACAAAAATGTAATCGAAAATAAAAAAAAAACTGATGGTGTATCAGTAGAAGAAGAGAAACAAGCCTGGGAGATAATTGCATCACAATTTAATTCTTCTTCCCCAGGACTTATTCCAAGAAGTTCTGAATCTTTAAAAAAATTCAATGAGAATAGGAAGAAACAAATAAGGAAAGATGTGGCAAAAGAGAGAATTAAACTATATAAAACTGGTGGACGACCTAATCCAATTGTGAAAAAGCATGAGGATAATATTTGATTATCAATTGTGAATTCAAAATCTGTTTCTGGTCTACAAAATAACTTTGATGGTGATAGAGCAGCAACTGTGGGTAGTAATGTGCATGCTGACATATTTGACAACAGTCTATGTCCAACTACTTCAAATAAGGTATATTCTGGATTTATTCACTGATATATGATAATCCCACTAATGATATATATTTATTCTCTCAGAAACTTGATGCGTCCATTACTCAAGATAAACCTGGAGGCATTGCAGAAGAATCAATGTTTTCTCAAAATCCTACAACTGATTTACCAAAAAAACACAGAAGAAATTGTCTATGAGTACAGAGAGGTAAGCTATTATGTTTATTTTTTTGAATTTGGAGTTATGGTGAATTTTACCGAATATACAAAACACTCAACAAAAAAACATCACATCAACTCAAACAAAAAGTGCCGGTTTCTAGAGGTAGAGATACTAAAGTCGAAAAAATAGTTCAGCTTACTCAAAGAGACATCCTTTTGACAAGCAAAAAATGACAAAGTCAAAATCTCATTTACGCGTTACCAAGTTTTGTTCCTAAAGAGCATCATCCGATGCATTACGTGTCTTTTAAAAAACAATCATCAAACACATGCCCACATTTACATACTACAATGGAGTGTACAGTGTACTAAAATAGTAGATGTAGGTATGTGTTTGGTGATTGTTTTTTAAAAGGAAGGTAATGCATCTGATGATGCCTTTAGGAGCAAAACTCAAGTAGCACTTGTGTTTTTCTAGATGAGACTTTAACACTTCATAACTGTTAAATTTGCTTTTTGAAACTAATGATTGGGATTTTTTATGAGCAGACAGATTTACATTAATTAATATAATATATTATACTTTAGGTAGATGATATCGAACTTATCAATAAAGCTGCCAATTCTGAAAAAGTTAACAAAACCTCTAAAGTCCGGAGACGCCCGACAACAGTTGTCAGAGACAATTCGTCCAACATTGCAGAGAAGTATGATCAACTCTTGGAGAAAAGATTACTGCTGTGCAATTATGAAACTGCCAAAGTCAAAAGGAGTATGGAACAGCAAGAGCAAGAGCACAAGTCGCAAATGGAATCCCTAAAACAGGATATAGAAATAAAAAAAAATAATAAAATATTAATCTCTATATATTAATCTATACAGTATGGTGGAAATGAAAGGAATAAATTCGTCGTAAGTCAGAGACTGGAGAGAAAAATCCTGAGACCCGTCGATTTTTAATTTCAGTTGCGCATTCTGTTCAATTTTCTTTTTATTTCTTATGTCATCTGTATAAGCGCGATGACGTCATCGATGATTTTTTTAAATGGAAACGTGGTTGATGCAGTACATCATTTGAAAGGTCTTCTAATTCTCCATTCACCATATCAATACTTTTAAATAAATGACGTTTGTAAAGTGTCAAATAGTTTTATTATTAAAATTAACATTCTTGTTATTGTCCGAAATAACAACCAAATTCAAAGCTGCTCAAATTGATGACCCTCAGCGATGAGACAATGTGATACGCGATTATTTGCGCGATCTCGAGCCGTATGCGTTTCTTGAGTTCATTGAGAGTATGTGGTCTATTTTTGTACACTCGAATTTTCAAGTATCCCCATAAAAAGAAATCAAGCGGAGTGAGATCAGGCGACCTGGGTGGCCACTCGATTGATCTTCTTCGCCCAATCCACCTATCTGTAAAAACTCTGTAGTTTTTAAGTAGTTTCTTACCAAGACCGCATAGTGTCGGGCGCACCACCTTGCTGCAGCCATAAATCATCTCTATTTGGGAACAGTCGATGCAACTCTGGTATTAAGAAATTTTGGAGAAATTTTAAATATCGAGGACTTGTTACAGTTTCCTCGAAAACGTATGGTCCTATAATTTTATTACTTATTATTCCCGCCCATACATTTAATTTCTCCAGGTATTGAGTACGATACTCCTGTATCCAATGCGGACTTTGATGAGCCCAATACCGACACGTCTAACGATTTACATGACCATTTAGAAGAAATGTAGCTTCATCCGAGAAAAGGACCTTTTTTAAAAATATTGGATCTGTGTTATTTTTTTCCATCATAATGTCGCAAAATTGAATGCATCTATCAAAGTCATCTTCCAGAAGCTCCTGGACTAAAACAATTTATAGGAATGCCACTTTTCCTTTTTTAGCGTAGCAAGAACTGTTGCATGGTGTATGTTATTGTCTAATGCTACTTGCCGAGAACTAGTATGGGGATCCTCTTGAAACGCTAGTAGAACATCTAATTTTGTGTTTTCTGCGACTGGTTTTCTACTGCCTTTTGGGAGGTCCCTTACATGACCCGTTTCTCTGAATTTTTTCTCAATTTTGCTGACGGTGGATTGCGCAATTGGTTCTCGGTCGGGATATTTATCGTTGAATAATGCACAAACCTCCATTTGTGCCCTTGTCTTATCTCCACAACCAATCATATAAGAATTTCAATTCTCTACGTTTCACTAAGTTTCATTTTGGAACAAAGTAACAATGAATAATAATTATAACACAATTTGACTGCAATGTAATCGAACTAATACCATTTACATGTGACATGTCAAAGACGTTTAATTTGTATGTAGCACTCTTCATAAGAATCAGATTTTTTTACATAAAAAGCCAAGCAAGAAACGTGCAAAAATTTAACAGTTTATTTCCAGTGACAAATTACCAAATTCACATATCCATATTGCAAAAGAGCCGAAAATTAATATTGAATAAATTATAAAGATTAATAATTAGTATTGATATGATTGAATGGAGAATTACAAGACCTTTCAAATGATGTACCGCATCAACCACGTTTCCATTTAAAAAAAGCATCGATGACGTCATCACGCTTATACAGATGACATAAAAAATAAAAAGAAAATCGGACAGAATGCGCAACTGAAATTGAAAATCGACGGGTCTCAGGATTTTTCTCTCCAGTCTATGACTTACGAAGTAATGAATTTATTCCTTTCATTTCCACCATACTGTATATAAACAATATATATTAATCTGTAAAAATGTTGTTAATCTATAAAAGTTATATTTAGTTGTGAAAAGATACTTTGTTTTTCTGTTTGTTGTGAAATTATAAGTTAGCTACATTGAAAAGCTGTTTTATTTAAGAAATACAATCTCAGTAAGTAATTTCTATTATTTCTAACTATCTAAAGAGTTATCTCAAAGTAAAAAAATGTATAAACTCCTGTCTGTTTAAATGCAATGGAGCCCCCTCATTTGGAAGTGGTATATTACAATTTGGAAGTGGTATATTACAATTTAGTGAATCATATTATAATTTAAGTGATTCATATCTAATTCATCGATATGTGGAGGTTCAGGTTCATTCATTTGCCTTGCTATAATCTGCAGAATAGCCTGAAAAAAACAACATATTTTTGATAGACATATAATACAAAATAGTTTAAATAAGTACATACAGTTGAAATGCAAATGGCCATTGATGCTTCCAACTTTACTCCATGATCTTAGTTCATAAGCCATTACTGGAAAACCTCTTTTCCACAAGCCTATAGCTCTTTCAACACTATTCCTTGCTTTGATAAGGTGTTGATTGTAGAGTTTCTCCCCTCGATTTCTTGTAGCATCCAAAGAAGTCAAACAATACTCACGCAAAGAATTTTATACTAGTGACTTTAGGCAAATTATAAATATGTCCCACAAACTAGTAATGTTAATTCCAATAAGTTATTCCATAACAATATTAAGTACCTAAAAGAATACTATTTTGGTATTCACCAGTTTCCATTACTGCTTTTAAACGGCTATTGGCAAAAATTGTTGCATCATGAGCTATTTCAGGCCACCGTGCTACCATATCAATAAATCTTAGGTCTGCATTGATTTTACCTTGAACAATAAGGAAAAAATATCCCTTCTTATTGCGGAATACTTCGCCATCTTCACCACCTGAAAAAAATGACCTCAAATTTTGAGATCTTTACAAAGGTATTACCTGGTGATTGTAGCCGGATGAGAGTGCCATCTACTATACCCATGATTCGAGGAAACCCAAATTCTTCATAAAATTTTTCCTGCTCTGCTACCACAGATTGTCGCCCTAGCAGTCTAATAAATCTAGGATATAGTCCTGCTAATTCTTGGGACACTTTTCCTATAATTCTTGAAAAGCAGTTTACACATCAATGCCCATCAAGTTAGCAACTGAGCGAAGGTGGCCAGCAGAAGCATAAAAGCGTGATGTGCACAATAGCTGATTCTTCGCAGAAACGCTGTGATTTCTAAAACAAGCCCTTTGTAGATACTAGTTCATTAGGTAGATATATTGAAGTAGGCTGCTACACCTACTTCCCTATAGTTCTATTGCAGAATATAGAGAATTTTACCTGTTATCTGCATTCTCCAGTCTATCCTCTATTAAACCCAAAACGTACAAGAAGGTCTCTTTATACAACCAAAATGTTTTAAAAAATGTTATATTCTCCGTGTTTTCAAAATAGTATAAGCGTTGATTTACACGCCGGGGAAATCCGTATTCAATTATTTCAAGGATATCTATATCATCATTAAAAATATCCATTATATGATTTGGATATTATAAACAAGCATGCACTAAGAAAAAAACACCAAAAATATAGAGAAAAATGGCCACCACCAAAAAAAAATTTAGGTTAGAATGATCAAAATAATCAAAAATACGCATGCTCCTGAATTTAAGTGAGCGTTAAGCCTAGAACAATGAGGGCTTAAATTTAACTTCCCATAAATACCGCTTAAGATGCGGTGCAAATAGTGAAAAGATACTTAGGCCTAAGCCAGCCTTAAAAACCTCCGTGCAAATGGCCATGAATAAAATAAGGAAATCTAAGGATAAAATTTGGCAATACTGTAAGGACAGCATAATCAACCATTATACACAATACATGTCAACGTCTAAGAGTGACAACTCGGGTCTAGATTTCTAGCCAGAGTGTTGAAGGTACTCCTTGAAAGTGGTTTTCTGGTGAGATAGTTCAAAGTACTCTGCGACAGTCAGAGTGGGTGAACATGTTAGAGGGCACCATGACCCAATGATTGATAGCTTCTAAGGAAGTAAAAAGGTACTGTACGAGGTGTGGTATAAATGTGTGAAAGAAGTACCAGTTGATTTTTTTTTTCTTAAAAAGAAAACGCTGCCTTAGAACAACTGTTAAGAGATGTTTATATTATTTATTCAGTCATGTAACACATTTTATAGTATAATGGATTAAATCAGTTACTTATAAAATTTGTATTTAATTTTTTTTTTATTTCATTGCCCCCTATATACAACATGAAATCGAAATATTTTACTAACCTTGTTACAACACTTATCTTTAGGAGACAATTTATCCTATTAGAATAGTCAGTGGAATTTTCGCAATACACAGTAACTTATAAGATAATTTTAAAAACTTTTTGGAAAAAACCCTGTAATTTTTTTGTAGGCCAAAAACTGAAAACCATTTATCATGTTGCGAGTTATGAATCAAAGGTTAAGGGTGGTTTTTACAAATAGGTAACAGTAACACTTCAGTTAAGTTGAAACATCAATGACGTAGATTGCATGGGTTTCGTGCGGCACGTGACTACATTGGTTGAAAACAAAAAATATATTGTATTTGTGAGCTTCTGCATCAACATAACTAAATTTAAAGTTACGATCCCCCAAAAAGGCCTTAGGAGGACTTAAAATTAATGCAAAAAGACCAATTTTATTGCAAACAATATATAATTAATTATTAAAGTGAGGATATATTTCCTAAAATTCTGGAAAAATGACGTCATTTCTGTCAGATAATATTGCAATCTACGTCATTACTGGTGTATTAACTTCAAACTGAGGTTTCACTGATAGTTGTAAAAGTCACCCCAAATTTTGTAACAAACAATGTTCAGAAATTACCCTAGTCACCGAACGCAGGGGGTTGATTGAAATGCAAGTATTTTACACTGCGTTTTTCTATACTCTACATATCTTTTAAATAATAACTTTGAATTAGGATTAACTTACGAGTCTGAATCTAGAAGAAACGATCTTTCAAAATCTCTTTAAGTTACGAATTTCGGTTAAAGCTTTTTCGAGATAGATGCCACCAAAAATTACGAAAATTTTGTTGCATCGATCTTTCTCATTGTTAGTTTTAATTCTGTTGGAGACTGATAATATATTTTCCACAATGGAATGCTCTTTTATTTCAAAACACGGATATTTAGAGAAAATTGTTAGTATTTAGTTTTAATTATTGTAGTTAGATAAGCAATCTGGCGTAATTATGTCTATTTTTACACGTAAATTCCTATGGAAGTATGTAGTCTAAACCATACTTTTAGATTGATGAGGGATAGGAGTTGCAATAGTACGGCTAGGATTCGATGAGTTCCATCGCAGCATGCAAAGTTCTATATATTTTTACTCTGTTGGGTTTAACTAATTACTAATTAAACATCTTCTATTGGTATATTTCTTGGTATTTCTTGTGTTACACAAGGTTATACAGGGTATTTCAGAAAAGTGCTGACAAACTTAAAAGTGATTATAGAAGACTCCATTATAGAAAACCAAATTTTGCTTATAAACTCCGGTCCACAAATGCATTTCTTTTTGAGATACAGGGTGTGAAGAAAATATTTTTTGAAATTAAACTGACATTGTCATTTTCAATGCAAACAGCAATGGCAACCATGCAATTAAAAAAGTATTGCCTGGGTGATTGTTAAGAAAATTGCGTGTGCTATAATAAATGAAAATAACAGGAAAGCATTTTTGTTGTTTTTGCACGTCTTTATAAAATATTATTTTTGACAGCACTTAGACCTTAGACTAAGACCATCTTTTTTCTGTAGAAAATATTGGGCTTTCAGAATTTGCTTGCTCAGAAAAAGCGCGGTCTAACACTCGTGAAGTTCATACAAGTAATGGTAAAGCTTGTATATATTAGACTCATATAAATGTTCAGTTCGCGAAATGATTAAAGCCAAATGATTGCCGAAATTGATCCTATTTCGGAATCTACGTTTTCGCGAACTGAGCTATCCGGAGTTGCTCAAATGCCGAATATGAAGGCATTTCGGCAGATTATCATTTTTAGTTTAGCATTTCGCCGATTGTGCAATTTAGAAATGAACTGAACTAACCTGAACTAACCTGAACTAACCTGAACTAACCTGAACTAACCTGAACTAACCTGAACTATCCTGAACTAACCTGAACTAACCTAAACGAACCTAAACTAACCTAAACTAACCTGAACTAATCTGAACAAATTTATGTATTCTATGTATTTAAGCAAAAATCTCTCTTACAGTTGTCTCAAAGTGAATTTTTAACTGCAGAAGATGTTCCATCAACGTCATTTCCAATGAGACAGATTGCAGTTAAGGAAACTGGGTCCAAGCAAGGATTTATAAGATGTGATTGCAAGAAACAATGCCAAAATAAAGAGTGTAAATGTGTTGCAAGCAAGATGAAATATAACAGCAAGTGTCATGGTAGTTCTTCTTGTTGTAATAAGTAGATAGTATTAATGTCTATTTGAATAATAATAAGCTGTTTCTGCAAAATAAATATTGATAAATTGCATTTTTTGAAAACAAAAATGTAGTAATCGACGTCTCAGCAATTCTAAATTGCGCAATCGGCGCAAATCATTTTTAGTTTAGCAAAATTGCTAAACTAAAAATGATAATTGAATAATATATAATAATATAAAACATAAAAATGATAATCTGCCGAAATACATACATATTTGGCATTTGAGCAACTCCGGATAGCTCAGTTCGCGAAATGTGTAAATCAGTTTAAGCAGATTCCGAAATAGGATCTATTTTCGGCAATCGATCTAACATATACAAATCCAATTGTCTATCTCGATAAGTCCATAAAATAGAACCAAAAAACGCATACAAAATTTTTTTTTTACACTCTATATCTCAAAAGCGATGCTTTATATCTCAAAAGCGATGCTTTTGCGGAAAGTTTCAAAGCTAGGATAATTTTTTTATTTTTTTTCTCAGCGATATTCTCTACTAGGGTAATTCATATTTCTACCATTTTCAACATTTGGGACAATGATTTAAATAAATTACACGTTACAGCATCGAATTTAAGGGGATTTAAGGGGGTTTCCTTATATAGCTTTTCATATTGAAACTTAAAAAATAGTAAAATACTTGTGAGAGCAAAGATTGTAAATACATGCTTATTCTCTAACTTAGAGAGTCAATTGTCTTAAAGAGTTTCTTGTGTTACCTACCAGTGTTTCTGGTTTAGTTTAGTTTCATTTCTTATTTAGTTTGTAGAAAAAAAAATAAACAGGATAAACCAATGAGCTAGAAGTGGATGGATGGACAGAGCCACCGAATGCCGATATTTCCCTGAAAACGGTCTCGTTGTTTGGCCGGAAGTCCCGGCACTTTAAGGGTTCCCGAGACGTAATTTTGTCGTGTGTAAATAAGGTATTAATTATGTCGATTGTTTTTGGTTTTTGTTAGGTTGGAAGTTAAGTTAAGCTAAGGGCTAGGAGCCCCAGCGTTCTAACTACGAGATAGATATAAGCTCGATATTGGGTTGGATTGGAAATAAGAAATAATAAAAATTATAACAGTGACAACTGTTTTGCAATAATTTGACGTAAGACGTGGTGGCGTCATCAAGACGTCACTTCCGGTTTAAGATATCGTTACCAGTTTAAAGGTTCCCACTGCTAAAGGGGGGGGGGGAAACTACAAAATAGAAGGGGGTCTCCAGATTAGCTCGATGGGATAAATAAATCATTCAATATGTGGTTGTCTTGAATTAACAAAATGATATCCTTATTCTCTAAGACCTCTCGAAGGTCTTCTACTTCTAGGCGTATGTGCCATTCTGAAACTTGAACTGAAAATTTTCCTATATGAGAAGCTCTTGATAGCCTAGACGCCCATGGTGTTGTAAATGATGAGCCATGGATGGAAAATGTATTCCCAGAAAAGGTTTTTGTTATTCACGGAAACACCACTGGGGCGACCTGAGTTCGATATAGCCTATGTATGTGTAAAGGCGGTATGATGAACTTCGACTAATGCTGTCATCTGTAAGTCGATTGGTAAAGTTTCAGCGTTGCCACCTGTGAGTCTTTGGATCAAGTTGCGTCACACGCCTATCACAATTTATTAAAGCTTTTTCAAACAATTCAACGAACATTTTTCCTTTCACTAGCTCTTATTTCGGTGAGTAATTTTTTCAACTTTAGAATCAACCACACAGCATTATGTAGACAGAAATACAAAAGATGATCAGTACTATTAAAATATTAATCTATACTTACTTTAAAAGTTAAGTTAAGGAGCTAAAATATTAATTGATAACATAGTCCAATCTATGTAAATATATAGCATTTATAATCCATCCATAGTAAGCTGAGGACTTGAAGAATAAGTTTGGGAATGGAAAGTATTTTTCATTTTACATAAAGCGATATTTCAATTAGCCCAAATAATTTTTCACTTGGGTGATGTCTGGTAAGTAATATACAATTATATTTTTCAAAAGCTAATCCGCCTTTTCGTTTTATGATTGATGTTATTTAAAGAATAATTTAAACACACTTAACTAGCCGAAACTTTTTCACAACCATCCGAAATTAATGGCTATGATTCCTAAGCTTACCACTTAACCCCGCACTCAAGCCAACAAATAATTTTTTTGTCGTGGGCTAGCAGCATTATGTTATCTTTTATTAAAATTCGTTCCCTTTTCTGGAAGCAATTAACGTTCTGTGTACTAAACGTGAAATAACTGATTCGTGAAATTAAATAGGGACCTTAATGTGGGTTTAAACAAAACGCCAAGCTAATTGCGAAGTGGAATTGGGGGACAACAACCAAATACATGTAGTAATAAAACGGTTGCCGAAAATGAATTTGTCCCTCGAATTTAGAAGGAAATTGGGATACAGTCGATGCATAACGAGTACAACAAAATAACAGTAACAATATTGAACTTTTCGTTTCATCCATCTCAAACGCTTTTCGTTATTGCTGCTCAGTGCACTATAAGTAAATTTTCAATAAAATATTTCTCTATCGCTCGTTCAGACATCGCATCGGAAAAACCAAATTTGCCAAGAGGAATCAATAATGTAGGTTTATTATTTCTGAAATATTAGTAAATGCCCTCCTTTTATAGAAATTGGTTTACAAGATAAACGGTAATAGATAAAAAAAAAAACAAGATAAGTGTTGCGAACTGGATTTTCGAGCTTTTCGAGCTGGTCTATGGAAAAAAGCCTACTTTTTGTTACAAGTTTACATTAACATCCAGTTTTCAGCAGGTAAAATGATCAAACAATACGAGATACCTTCTATTTTAACATATTATTTAAATTCTGTTTAGACCATTTAAAAGTTTTTTTGTCAAAAAAACTTGCTTCAAAATGAAATAAAACATAATCAAGATCAGTCTTGTTTGGCATCCTCTAGTCTAACTTCCCTTGTTAAAATGCCGGCTAAAATTCGGAAAAGTTGGAAACTTGAGTACAAAAACTATTTAGGAAATTTCTTGTGAATCTAAAGCTTAAGGCTCCTTATTTAAAAGTATGCCTCGACTTTTACTGGAAAACACAATATTTAATGGAAAGCATTAAGGTAATTTTCAATAACAAAGTTACCTAGTTACACATAGTTCAGGAATTGACCTTTTTGTTGACATGCAACTTTTAGTCGGTTTTCTTGTTAGTATCATTATAAGACTAAACTTTACATAATTTTCCATTTCATCCTAGAATTTCTTCTTTTCGTAGAATTACGATTCATGTCTATAGGGAGTAAAAAAAATTTATGCAACGAAAAATTTACATAAATATAACAGTAAAAATGCTTGTACCAAGCCAACTTCACTAAAGCTATCGAATGTGGCCCTCTGGAAGTGCTTTACATATGATTTCCTATAAAGCCGTCCAAGTTTTTTTTATTTGAAAAAGAAAAAATTGTATAGACACATTCTCATGGATAAGTAGGGGGTGTTTATTTGAAAATGTCATCTAAATAGCTGTGAAATGTCAAAAGAAAAGAATGAAGGAACAGAAGTCCATTTATTTTAATTATGTCATCTCTCAAAAATTCATAGCCTTCTAGATAACTTTTTTTAATCAACAATTACATCCCTACACGCAAGTAGCTTGATATAAAAACTGTGTCAGTGAGACTAATTTAATTGGCCTAATGAGGTAAATTCGGGAAATTCATTAATTACGCCGAAATTGACAGATTTTAGAGCAAATTTAACCAACGCCAGCAGTCGATTTCAATCATCGTGGAAAACTATATTAATAGTACAACAACATTTTGATATTTGAATATTTCAATTTGAAATAATGCACTGAAATTGTTCAAATCATTACAGGTTACTAATTATTTTCTAAACTTCTGCCCACAGTGCTAACAGTCAACACATTGGTATTTTGCTGTTACAGTTTTGTTTCAGCAATGGAATTATTCGAAATTGTTATAATCTCACTCACAAACATGACGAAATTTTGTTTAAAAACCGAAATATATTTTAGCAAAATGTCAGCAATTATTTGCTCTCTTCATATTATCCCCTAAAAGTATTATTATTATTATTATTATCTCGTTGGTTGTTATTTAGGTTAAAGAAATGCAGTTTTCGCATTCTCTATTTGGCACAAATGTGTAGTAACTAGTGTTGATAGTGCCAGAAAATAGGGGCCATTTTTGTAGTTTGTTTAAACGGAAATCGGCATATTTTTATGCAAAATCCAGTGACGCTTTCTTCTAATGTGAACTAATCTAAACTAATCCGTTTATTTATATAAAAAAGAAAGCACCAAGTGTAATTCGGAATAGTCAAGCGTAATTCAGGAAATATCAAATTTGATTGAGAAAGCATCAAGTGTAATTCAGAAAGGATCAAGTGTAAATTTTGAACAGGAGTTTCTCATTTTACTTTTTAAACTTCTACGTTGATTATTAAACCAAAGAATCTGTTATTGTTCCACGTTTATTTACGTACAAAAATTATTGGCTTTGAATTTAAAATTCAGGCTTATGTGAATAATTCCTCATTATACTGCTTCCTGGATTACACTTGACGGTTTTCAATTTTTTTTTGCTTTCTGAATTGCACTTGGTAATTTCTGAATTACAGTTGACTAATCTGAATTACACTTGGATATTTCTGAATTACGCTTGACTATTCTGAATTAGACTTGATATTTTCTGAATTACGGTTGGAAGTGGAGTAGTGAACTCACCGTAGCATATATATCTACAAAGTATTACGTTCAAAAGTGAATAAGGGTCTAGGGGAAAAATGTTGTGGGCTTTTTGTTTATTTATATATATATATATATATATACGTGCATTTATATCTTTTTCGCCTCCACATGAGAGGCAGGCACCCAAGCCTCCACCATAACCGCTGTATGTAGGCGAGTGTATTTTGCTCATTTCGCCTCGATAATTCAAGTTCTTTCCCTACCACCGAAGAGGGGTAGGGAAAATGTGCAAATAAAAAAGCTGTATAAGCGGTACACATGTAAATGTAATAGGCCTCAACGACGTCTAGTCCGATGTGGCTCCCTCTTATATACAACGAAGTATGCTGTCGATGCATGCGCCTCTAGCAAGGTTGCCAGTTTTAAAGTCTGAGGAATGCGCCAATTTAGCCTTGGTGTCTAAAAATAGATTACTGAAACTATATTATATTATTATTTGCCGGTTGTTTTTGTATTTTGTGTCGTCGGATGCTTATGCGTAAAATATAGGGCGGAAGCGCTTGCGGCACTGGGCAATTTGATATATATGAACCCGAATAGTTTATGTGATTTAATGGCTATTTATGCAAGTGTTAAAATTGCATTTTTAATTAAAGCACTATTTCACACTTTAAAAATACTTTTAATACTAATTTCATAAAAAATTTCTTCTACAAATGCACAAAATGTATTCTTTTTATTAAAATTTTAACAGCTTTTATTTTTAGCACCAGTCTTAAAAGTAGTTCAATAATGCCATTTAAAAATTGAACAATGGTTTAAAAAAAGTCTTGAAAATTGTGTTTTAATTTTTAAGGAGGAAAGTAATAACTTGTGACCTCTGAACACACTTTTAATATACAGCGAGCGTCAAATGTATGGCATATAATGATTTAAAAATGTGTTGTTCATTCTTCGAGAAATCGCTCGGACCCGTCGATTTTTATTTTTAATTGCGCATTTTGTGCATTAGTTTTTAATTATACAGGGTGACCCAAAAATAAATTATGATATCATGGCCAACTTTTTTAAATAGAAACCCATCCCCAAATTCTAATAACATTCTATTCTATGTAGCATACCATAACCTTATCTTTAACGATGTTCGAAAAAATGACATATAGAAATCGTAAGAAAAAATCGTAAATTACCTCCTAAATTCATAAACTAATTAAAATTAAAACTAACAAAGTTAAATTAAGTGCACAAACTGCCATCCATTAGTTTGTTAACAATACCCAAGCCTATGTACTCATCTTGAACATTATTCAACTTGAACATAATCTTGGACATCATTGAATAACAAAGCTAGAATTTTCGAATGAAAATGAGGTTGTTCAAAAATGTTATCAGCAAAACTATTGATTATTAAATCAACAAGTCATATGATGCCTGCCATATGATGACTGCATTTACTACGGAAATGATGTTTAGTTTTCAAAAAGAATAAATTTCTCAATTTCAAAACGCGAATAATTTTCACAATCTCATTCGAGCAAATCCGTAATCGAATGTTCTGATGTTCTGAAAATAACACAATATGTTTTTTATACTTGTATAATCTGAATTCACAATTTAGTCACGTTCACGGTTGGCGTCATTCTAGTATGAATTAGGCTTCAGTAGCTTTAGAATTGTCCATGCATCACAGAAATCCAGGCATCCAACTGCATCATAGAAATCTCGTTATAAAGCCAGTTTTTCAAAACTAATTGGTCACAAAAATTAACTTAAATAAGTTTTTTTTCAAGGGGACTAAAAGTACGTCATTTGTTTTCTCCGTACGCACACCTAAAGTGGGCTTTCTAATCCTGAGACCAAAAAAGTAGCAAGAAAGTCCTAGGCAGTAAAAGTAAAGTCAAAAGTCACCGCTAGTGTCATGGTGGCGCATATAAACTGCTCAACTTAAAGTTTGGCAAAAGCAATTTTTTGTCATTTTCAATCAGCTGGAACTTTTTAAGCAATGAATTGTTATAAATACAATTTGCACGACCTGAAACTTCATTTCTTCTAGATTAAAGAAGCGGATAATCTTGAAAAAGAAACCGACATCACCTTTATTATATAGGGTGTGAAACAAAGTGGTGCAAAAATTGCAAAATTTTGATGCTCTGCTATTTCACGATCAACCTTTTTTTCTTTATCGTTTTGAGGGAAGCGGTAAGCCAACATTCATATCTCGTAACCTTTTCGCCAGATTTTTTATTAAAGCATTCTGAATTTTTATACAGAGTGAAGCGTAAAATGTGTGAAATTTTTGTTGCTGATATTTGTAAATCGTCGTAGTTTGAAACCCTGGTACAGAATCTTGTGGTGTTTTCCCTCATTTGTTGACATATTGTCTGTGGATTGCTACCAATTAAAAAAATTAAAAAATACGTGAAGTTTTTTCTAGTACACTAGCATTCAAAAAATATGATACCTGAAAATATTAACCATTATTGTTAATCCTCGTGACTTATAATAGCAATATTAAATAAAATAACCTTTTTAGAGGAGAAGGGAAGTTGAGCGATGCCGCTGCAGATAGCGAACATCAATAACTCTAGACAGTTTTGTAATTTTTTTGTTGAGGTATTAGAACTTATAGAGAGGGAATCAAAATATTCTTGAAAATTTCGTTAGCCATTTGTACAAATCGTCCTAATTCGCGGACAAATTGATGGATTATTGTTATTATTCTTTGGATCGACAGCATTATCTGCAAATTATTTCTCTCCAAGAGAATTTTCGAAAAGTAGTTTCTGAATTGCAGGTACGGGCTTGACAAATAAGTATACGGGGCGGGTCATAATGGATGGTCGAAAATGAAATCTCATATTCTTTGGTCGAGTTTAAGGGGGGGGGGACTGTCATACAATTGTGTTACCTATCGAGCTTCGTTAAAAAAATACAGGGTGTTGAAATTAGAATTTCAAAATGCAGCATATGTATTGATTATTCCGAAAGGATAAGAGATACCTTATTGAAATTCTGCACGTTTTGACTGCTATGCTGCTGCAATAAAATTTTGTTTATTTCCGCCAGTGGCGCGCTTAACAGAACGTCGACCTATCTTATTTAAAAAAAAATAGAACGTCATTGCTTTTTCATCTAGTTTTTAAATGCCTATTTGTTTGTATCATAATTCAAGCCAATATTAATCGAATATTTTTGATTTTTTATCAAAATGTAATTTTTCGCGGCTGTACTTACATGCACTACAATGGTTTTTATTTATTTACTCGAAAACGGTGCATGGTACTAAAAAACTCGTAGAGAGCTCTTTTCCTTAGAGTAGAATGGGTATTAGAAAAACAAGTTTCATTTTTCAAAAATTCAGTGACGTGCTACCTTTTTTCAAATAATGTAAGTCGACGTGCTGGTAAGCGCACCACTGACGGAAATAAAAATAATTTTTAATTGCAAAATTTGCGCCTTCCGTAGCAGTCAAAATTTCAATAAACTATCTCTTATGCTTTCGAAATAATCAATTAATCAATACATATGTGTTTTGAAATTCTAATTTCAACTACCTGTTACTTTTTAACCAACCTAGATAGGTAACACAATTGTATGAGAGACCGCCCTTAAAATCGACCAAAGAATATGCGATTTTATTTTCGACCACCAATTATGACTCACCCCTTCTACTTATTTTGTCAAGTCAAGTCAAGATGAGAAACAATTTGTAGATAATTCTGTCGATCCAAGCAATAAAAATAATTATCCGTCAACTTGTCCGCGAATTACGACGATTTAAAAAAAGTACTAACGAAATTTTCAAGAATGTTTTGATTCCCTCTATATAAGTTCTAATGCCTTAAAAACGAAAAATGACATAAATATCTAGAGATAATGATGTTGGCCATCTGCCAAAAAGGTTATTTTATTTAATATTGCTATAATAAATTATATTATGCTGCCCAGACCGAATACCCAAGAACACTCTCATCTGTTAACACTAATCGGTCAAGAATACTGTCTGCTTTTTGTGCTTCGTCCAGTTGCAGGCCTCAGCTTCGTTTCGGCCGTCAATCTCTGGACTCAGCACGAAAAGACCCACTTTTACTCCTAATGACATAATCTACTATTATTTAAATAAGTTTAATTTTTGTTTTCAATTTTTTCTTTATAGCTTTTAGAGTTTTTAAGATAATTAACTCAAATTTGGAATATAGATAACTATTTATAATCATATGTAATATAACAAGTGCATTGAAAATTATCGGTAATTTTTGGACGATTGCACGAATGCAATTTGGGACGAAAAATGCACGAGTGCACGCAGTGCATGAGTGCTTTTTTTCTGATCCAAATTGCATGAATTACATATCGGTCTAAAATTACCTATAATTTTCAATGCACGAGTTATATTCGAAGGAGAATTTCATGAACAAAATAATTAAAAAACCTTCCGACATTTGACCCCTCCCCCCCCCCTGTAGGTATAGCTATTTTGATTCGAATCAATGTCAGAAAACTTATTGCCGGGCCAGATGGTATGATTATGGATTGAATATAAATTAATTTGCATGGTTTATGCTATAACATTGAGCCAGTTACTTTTCATTTGACTTTGACAGACAAATTATCGCGATAATGTTTTTTGACCGAAAAATTGTCGCACGCAATACCATAAGAGCTCAGATTTAGCCGGATATTTTTTAACTTGTCTTAGAATACTTTCTTTCTGGAATAATTTAACGAAATCTGTTTATAGATCGAGTGAAATTATACCAGAAAGAAAGTATGAGAGGACAAGCAAAAAATATCAGGCTCAAAATCTGAGCTCGAATGGTATTTGATAAGACAATTTTATGATTAAAATAGTCATAGTAATACCAAATATGAAACTACGAAGCTTTGTTTAATAGTTCAACATAAAAACTGATATTAACGATAATAACGCCAGAATAATAGATTTAAAAATAAACAATTATTAAAAACACAGTTCTTATGTTTAATTTGTTCTTTAGTATCTGCCTCTACAACGGAGATTGATGAAGATTGTTCTGTAAATGACGTTGTATTCGGTTGTATATGTGGAAGATGGTTCACGATGGGCTCCTCTCTCGGCTGGCTGATCTCGACGACTCTCGAAGATTTATTAAAGCTTTTTCGTGGTGATCTTTATTTAGTTGCAAATAAGGTTTTATAGAATTGGCTGAAACATGTCAAGTCATTTTAATTAAGTTTTGTTCACTAACTCCTGACTTAGCTAAATTTGACACTGCACTGGATCGATGGGAATGATTAGTTATTTTTTTCTTCTTAATATCTTCTAATTTCTTCTTCTATCTAACTCTAAGTACTTCATTTACTCCTATTGGAAATTTTTTTTATCATCCTTTTGATATATTATTTTGCCAGAACGGATTTGGAGTTAAGAAAAATCTATCAGTAGAAATATGACTTGTTCTATGAAACAAAATTTTATAAAATAATCTTACTGGACAAATGTCGGGATTTTCTTTGTTCCTTATTAGCCATTTACTATCACAACACTGTTTCGAACCACCTTGACACGTTTTTGAAAACACCGCATTGTATTCAATACGGCCGGTTAAGTCCCCATTATTAAACTTTTCTTCCTTGAAGTAGGACACCTTACAGGTTGCTGCCTCACCTCCTCGCCAAGCTAGTTCGTATGAAGCGATATGGAAATTTTTTTTAAAAGGCCTATTGGCGTATTTTCATCCCATATTAACGCCATTTTATCAATTTCGCTTTTTGTTAATGCAACAGAACTTTCTTTTCGTTTGTTTAAGTTACTTTTCAACTTCTTTCGATTAGAATTACGTGCATCACGAGATGTTTTAAAAGCCGGATCACTAAAACGGTTGAAGGAGACATGGAATTGTTCGAATTACCTTTTTTGCAGCATTTTAGCCGTTGTTTTCCACAACGTATTCCTTATAATGGTCCCCTTTCTTTTTCTTCATATTAAACCCCCAATCCATTAGTATGTCTGCTATATCTTGTACCGATTGTTGTGTGTCCAAATCAAAACTTCGTTCTTTGCAGATGCGTTAAACTGACTCCATTTTGATGATTGACTTTTCTTGTTATTAATCGGAGTCATATTATCTATTTCTTTTTGAATTTCTGCTTCGCAGCTTACTCCAACACGAGCCATATCGCAAAAAATGGATGTATCAAATTTAAATTAGCTTTCAAACTGACAGATGATGAATCGAAAATTCAGTTTTAACAATGGGTCCCCAAGTTACATGTATCTATGGCGACGTAATTTATCCGATTTTTTTATCCACTTGCATTTTCTCTTCCTTCCTATTTATCCGATAGCAAACTAGCATTTTATTACCTTCAAATGGCATTAATTGTACATGAATAAAATTGTCGCGACAAGGAAGAGAAAGAAGGAAGGAAGAGAAAATGCAAGTGGATAAAAAAATCGGATAAATTACGTCGCCATAGATACATATAATTTGGAGACCCATTGTTAAAGTTGAATTTTCGATTCATCATCTGTCAGTTTGAAAGCTAAGTTAAATTTGATACATTCAAATTTATTTTTTGCGATATGGCCTGTTTTGGAGTAAGCTGCGAAGCAGAAATTCAAAACGAAATAGATAATATGACTCCGATTAATACCAAGAAAAGTCAATCATCAATATGGAGTCAGTTTAACGCATTCTGCAAAGAACGACGTATCCGCCGAAAAAATTGGCCGGGATATTAAGAAGAAAAAAATAACTAATCATTCCCATCGATCCAGTTACAGTGTCAAATTTAGCTAAGGCAGGAGTTAGTGAACAAAACTTAATTAAAATCGCTAACCAATCTTCAACATATACAACCGAATACAACGTCATTTACAAAACAATCTTCATATCAATCTCCGTTCTAGACGCAGATTCTAAAGAACAAATTGAACATAAGAACTGTGTTTTTAATAATTGTGTTTTTAATAATTGTTTATTTTAAAATCTATTATTCTGGCGTTATTATCGTTAATTTCAGTTTTTATGTTGAACTATTAAACAAAGCTTCGTAGTTTCATATTTGGAATTACTATGACTATTTTAATCATAAAATTGTCTTATCAAATACCATTCGAGCTCAGATTTTGAGCCTGATATTTTTTGCTTGACTACGCTCTCGTGATTTTGACATAAACAGATCTCGTTAAATTATTCCAGAAAGAAAGTATTCTAAGACAAGACTCTTATGGTATTGCGTGCGATAATTTTTCTGTGGTTGAATATTACTATGGTTACAATTATTCTATAACAATAGAATATTGGACAAATATTGAATAACAGGTGGTGAATGAAATTCTCTACAACGTTGGATATAGTAACCGATTGCGAAAATCTACCGAATCTTATTTTTTTCTGGGGTTGTATCTGCTTTCACCATCCCAAACTTTTTTGTAGCACGCCACTGATTGTTTCTTCTTAAAAATCTTAGTTCTCTGTTCAATTTAGAAACGTTCATGCCTTTTGCATCCCTGCCTTATAAACCATCATTTACGAGAAATTTGCGAAAGTGCCTAGGAATGCACATAATTTTTCCATAAGAAATACATGTTTTCTGCGTTCCCATTTAAATTCCCAGATACCTTTGAAAAATTGAAAAATTGATGAAAAAGAGTCATTTCTTATGGAAGAAGTAGGTGCATTTCTATATACTCTTGCAAATTTATGGAGCACGGTAAGAGATAAGGCAAGGATGCAAAAGGCAAAAATGTTTCTAAAGTAAATGGAAAATTCAGATGTTTAACAAAAAATTATCAGTGGGGTGCTACAAAATAGTTTGGGAGGGTAAAAGGGGACACAACTCCAGAAAAATAAGACTTTCGCTATCGGTTGATTTCTCCAACGATGTAGATTATAAATAATTAGCTATTACTATACTTAACTATATTTCAAATTTGAGTTAAATAGATCAAAAATCCTAAAAACTATAAAGAAAAATTTGAAAAGAAAACTTAAACACCCGGTATATCCGTAACAAAGCATTTTTCGACTACAGTTTCTGTAACAAACTAGTGTTATTTTTGGACGTAAAATATTTCCTTAAAATGTGTTACATAAAAACCTGCCCCACCCCCTGTATACACATGACAACTTTCAATATTCTGCCAAATTTGAAACTAATTGAAATAGTGGAAAAGTGAAAAATGCTGAATATTTAGTATGAATCAGCGAGACACACACAACTTCTTATTCAATGTACCAATCGTTTAATTTGCCTCCGGAATCTCCTTTCCGATATACAATTATCCGGATGATATACGGGATCCACCAATTGGTTTCCGGCTACTCTTATACACACGATTTTTTTATTGTTGTATGAGTTCGGCCAATTAGCATCCAGCTACAAAAATATACAACTTTAACACACATATGTGTGTTGGCTTTATTGGCCTCCAATCATCCCCTTCCCCCCAAGCCTTTATATACACTTGTTTTGTTGATATAGGATGTCGATTAATTGACCTCCACCAGCGTTTTTGCGGTGTTGTCGCATTTCTGAGGCACGTTGACCTACTCACACTGGAGGCAGAGCTGCGTGGGCCACCTGGCGATTATATAAACGTATGAGATCGCCACGCCACGTGGTGGAATTTTCGTGAACTCGATTGTGTAACTGTACATGTGTATTGTCAAAATGGCCTCCGGACGAAAATTGGCAGAGAGGCTTATAGAGGTCACTTGGACTGTTTGCCAAAATATTAAGGGCGATTCGAATTCGCCTCCGGATTTTCCAATTCGGCTCCGTTTTTGAGGCGTGTGCGAATATTGAACTATGCGAATTGGAGGTGTATATGTCAAAATGCATATATATATATATATTTAGAAAAATCAATATATATTACCTAAAATGGTTTAAGTCTACCAAGAATTTAATGTTTGTGGTGCGGCCTACAGCTCCCCGACTTTGCAGAAAATATTAAACATCCTTTCCACTAATCTTTTGATTAATGTCTGCAATAGGTTCTGGAGTAAACTTGATTGTAAACCTTTGTGGAAAAATGGTCTTGCACTCCCACAATTCGACGACAATTTTCGGACCAAACTTTGTTTCTATTGTGTCAATGGACAAAATTTCTAATTTTTGCCCGACCGACGCGCGATTTTCAAGGCCAGCTTCCAGCAACCTCGTGTGACTCTCCTGATGAGACCCATGGGTGATTCTAGGACACTCAAAGTGTCCTAGGATCCGCGTTGATTCACTACTTATAATAAATCTCAAAATTAGTCTCTCTATTCACTAATAATATTTAATAGAACATGTTACATCCATAAAGATGCTATGGAGCTGTGTACTTCCTTCTAATGAGAATAGGAATATTTGAAAGACTGGCAAGATCTATAGTCAAAACTGGTGTTTTTTACTCAAAATGTATATCAGATTTTAGCTCTTGATCATTCATATATAGGAGGTTATAACATGTTGTTGGAATGCCTATTAGTCGGTTTATACTTCTATTTTGTTAGCGATACTATATATTCCTTCCCGATTGAACCCTAATGGAAAAATATTTAAAACCAAAGAAAAACTGATTTTTTTCATGACGTTTTTATTAACAGAGAAAAGGGATTGCCATTATATCCACGAAGATAAATGGATACGGTCATGTCAAACTTATCGTGGAGCTATACATATCGACGCACTTCCTACTAAATATAATGGGAAATTTTTAAAGACTGGCCATATTTATTTCCAAAACTGGTGTTTTTTACTCAAAATGTACATCAGATTTTAGATCTTGATATCTCGGTGACGTACTTGTATACAGGAGGCTATAACATGTTGTTGAAAAGCTTATTAGTCGGTTTATACTTCCATTTTGTCAGCGATACTATAAATTATTTTTCAATTGAACTTTAATGGAAAAATATTAAAAACTAAAGAAAAACTAATTTTTTTCATGAAATTTCCATTAACAGAGAAAAGGTATTGCCATTATTTCCACGAAGATAAATGGATGCGGTCATGCTAAACTCAATATGGAGCTATAGATTTCTATGCACTTGCTATTAAAGAAAACAGGAAACTTTGAAATACTGGCTTTATTTGAGTTTTACAGCAGGTTATAACATGTTATTGGAAAGCTCATTGGCCCGTTCATACTTTCATTGTGTCAGCGATACTATATATTCCTTTCCAATTGGACCCTAATGGAAAAATACTAAAAAAAACTATTTTTGTTGTCATTAAATTTCCTTTAACAAAAAAGGTATAAACATTATATCCATGAAGATAAATTAATGCGGTCATGTCAAACTCATTATTGGGCTATAATCTTCCTAAGTAGGGAGAACTGGGTTCCTGGTTTGGCTGGGTAATAAAAAATACTTTCCCGTATATCTCTAGTCATTATACAGGTTGATGGTCGATGGTATGCGGTAACAAAACATAGGCTCTTCCTGAAAATTTGCACATATAGGTAACCGATCTAGAGCTCTATTGACTTATATTTCTAAAATGGCGGCAATTTCGGTTATTATGGAAGTAAATTTTAATTTGCGTAATTTAAATGGAATACTGTTTTCGAAATATTTTTTCGTTTAAATTACGCCATTTTTTCGAATTTTAAAGATCGTGAGGTTTCAACTGGCTTGAGTTAGAGCAAAACGCTTTTTTCATTCGTGTCTTGACTTTTCGAGACAATTTTGGTATTGACTTTGTTGGAATATGGGGAATCTTAAATAAAAATGCAGCGTGTTGTTTATTGAAGGTTTGACCGAAAAGGAATCCTATCGCTTCGCCTTGGAAACACAAAAGAAGGGTTTGCAATTGTATACAAACTATCTATGTGTGTTTACAAATTTTACTGAATAAGCAAATATAAGAGGAAGTTTCTGTTCTTTGATTTTTGTTCATTATATTAGGAAAATTCAATACTCCCACTCAAAAATTACAATCTACAGTATTAGCTAGATGAGTACATTTAGTACATATGTAAATAACAATTTAACTATTTAATTAAATACCAAAAGAAAAACAGATAACAATTAATGAAATTTTTTAACTATTTTAAACCTATCTTAGATCTAATGCCCATTAGTCTTGGAGCAGATACCATTTTTGTAAAAATATCTGCTAACTGGTCTCCCGTGGACAAATAAATAACTGCTATGTATCCTTTTTGTATGATGCCACTGACAAAATGATATCTAATGTCAAAATGCTTTGACCTTTTGTGGTGAGTTGGGTCATTTGCTATACTTATACAACTAGTGTTTTCTTCGAATATTTTAATAGGATCTATGGTATTTATTGCAATATTGTTGAATAACGACTTAAACCACAGAGTTCAAACAGAGCTATAGTTCCTACACTAGAACTTTACTTGCGCAGTAGGTCATGGAAATTTGACATTTTGCCCCCTGTATAATATGACAGGCATTGCCATATATTTTAGGTTTTATTCATGGCTTTAGAGGTTATAATTTTTGTGGCTATGGTTGCCAGGAGGATTTACGAAGTTTCAATTTCATTTTAATAAATTTATATTTTAAAGAATGATAATTTATGACAAGTTGAGTAATAAAAAAATGTTTAGTGAGAGCACCATTTTCCAAGTAGAATGATTTAAACTTGCTGAATCCAGAGCATTTATATTATATTTTATTATTCTACGAGAGGGTAGTGGCTATGTATTTTTGTGGTAATTTCCCCACATTTACTCATTCTAGTTTCTCATATTGTCTTCAGTCTCGTCTACTTCTCTAAGGTATATTATACTAATATGTAGAAGTTGTGATAAGATTAGGTTGAGTTCTGGTTCTGGAGCGAATAAACTCAGCGCATTTTCCTCTTTCTTTTCAATCTCCAAGCCCATGCGACTCTAATTATTACTTAAAATTGTCAAATTTATAATTCTCTCTAAATTAAGACCTACCTCTTTGCTACCAAACTCGTAGCTACCAGTTTGAGTCAGAGGAATCAGTTCCATCATGGACTTAGATCATTAGAAGTCGCATTTAGATCGAAGTTGAATTTCAGGTCTGTCAGACACTATTTGCTCATGCCACACAATAGCGATGTGCTCCGACTCGAAAATAGCAAAAAATTAGTCAACGTCCAATTGTTAAACAGTGATTGCTGGTAGCCCATTTGACTCTAACGTTAAGCTAATTGCCAAGGTAAACTGATCATTTGAAGACGAATGGTTGAGTTTTGACAAAATTCAGTTTTATTGGGAGATTTTGATTTCGCAGCTCATTATGAGCGTGGTTAGGAATTCCGCTTAAAGAAGCAGGGTAGCAAACAAGAGCTAACAATTCAGGAGTGCCAGTTTGATGGAAAATTATCAAGGCTGCCTGGGCAAGTAAAGTTATCATGTACGCACTATACATACTCAGCTTTTGTGGAGGAAGTGGTTTGTCGTCGAGTATTCTAAGTTATTGTGCAATTATCAAAAGTGCAAAATAAATGGTCACTTGTGCTTTTTCGATCAAGTTTATTATTTACACATAGTCTTTATTAAGATATTTTTATATTCAGTTTTCGAATATAAAAGTTTTAAGTCCCTTTGACGTATATTAATACTCTTTTTAATAGTTTCCACAGTTCGCGTGAGCCTTTAGTTTGAAACCTGGTAAGTAAACTGACAGAAAAACATAGATCAGATCTTGCAGACAACATCGCATACACAAGACACCCAAGCAAATTTCGGCAAGGTAAATCACAAGGCTTATCTGATTTTAACGCATTGTAACCTATTTTCAAAGGTCTTACAATCAGCCCCATTAAAATTGCGTAAAACATTTTTTAAATAAGCCGTTTGACTGTTAAGAGGTGTTATAGAACCATTAAATTTTTTGACTGATATTCCTAGAAAAATTCTGATTTCGTTCAAGTCTGTAATTTTAAAACAACTATGTAAATACTGTTTAAAATTAAACAAAGTTTCTTCGTCAGGTGTTGCTATTAGAATATCATCTACATATCAAAGTAAAAAAATATTTTTACATCACCTTTGTTTAGATAATATAAACAATGATCAGATGAAGAATTTTTAAAACCTCTGTCCTTTATTATTTGATCAAATCTTTCGTACCAACAACGGGACGTTTGTTTTAATCCATATAACGACTTATTTAGTCTACACACCTGTCCATTGATAACATTAACACCCTCTGGAACTTCAATATATATTTCCTCTTTCAATTTTCCGTTTAAAAATGCCATTTCTACAACCATTTGACGGATTAATAGATCAAATTGATTTGCAAAGACTAATATGAAACAGAATGTTGAAATTCTAGCTACGGGTGCAAATGTTTCGTCATAGTCTTTTAACATCAGGTCTTTTGACGTCAAAGTACTTTTGGCAGAAACCTTTTGCTACTAACCGAGCCTTATATCTTATGGGATTTCCTAGTTCATCATTCTTCAAGGTAAACACCCATTTGCAAGTGTATATATTATATATTTTTATTACTGGGACTTGGAACAATTGTCCATGTATCATTTGTAACGAGGGAATTAAGCTCTTCCTTAATAGCCTGCTTCCACTGCGTTCGATCGTCTCTTTCCTTAATTTCTTGGAAATTTTCAGAAACTATATAAACAGTATTTAGTGCACATGCTACATAAGAATTGAACGTAATTTCTTGTTCTTCATTATAGCAGGACTTTGGAAGGTTCTTAATTCTTTCACTTCGTGTCAGACTACTTTGATTTTTATTTTCTTGTATTTCAATTTGTTTCGTCAGAGTTTTACTACTTTGAGGAGTTTGAATTTCTTCTGGTTTAGTTTCCCAAGTTTGATCATCTAATGATGAATCCATAGGTCTTTTGCCTGATCGGCATATATTTTAAAATAAAGGCGGTCTTGAAACATTAAAATCGGTTTCGTCTATATTGACATCCCTAGCCACTTGGAATTTTTCGCTTTCTACATTCCATACTTTGTACCCATTTGGTGCATACCCTACAAGAGTACCTTTGATTTGGTGTCAAATTTGTTACTTGTTTTTAGATGTAATACACGGTAAAACCAAACCTCTGAAATGATTTATTCTAGGCTGTTTGTTATGCCACAGTTCGTACGGAGTTTTTGAATATTTGACACCCTTAGTAGGTGTTAAATTTATTAGGTAAGTTGCTGTTAGAACAGCTTCACCCCAAAACTGTTTGTCTAAGTTTGCTGCGTTTATGACTGTACGAGCTTTTACAGCATTCTATTCAATCTTTATTCTTGTTCTATTAATTCGTTTAGCTACTCCGTTTCGTTGTGGTATATAGAGTACAGTCAAAAGTAACGTTATTCCCTTTTCTGAACAAAACTCTTTGAACTCATGCGACAAATATTCCCGTCCATTGTCGCAGTAAAGGTTAACGATTTTTGAATTAAAAAATGTCTCACTTTTTGCTACAAAATCTTTAAATTCACAAACAACTTCTGATTTTAAAGTTAGCAGATACGTAACGGAGTAGTGCGTATAATCATCAATACAAAGTGACAAAAGAGCTTTTATTATTTACAGTAGAGACTCGTCGAATAACTATGAGACCGAGATCGAGACCGAGACTGTAATATCGACTTCGAGACCGAGACCGAGGCTGTCTAGGCCTCGATGTATGTGCACTTTTTTGACAAGCATATTCGACTTCATAATATAAAACCTGATTTGAAATATTTCCATATTTTCAATGAAATTTTGTAGATGTGTCGATAGCTAAGACAGGACGCATATTTTTTATAAAAAATATGTTTAGTAGCATCAGTAACAACCTACGGGCAGGTCTAATGCAGTTTTACATTAAACTAACCTGAACTAACCTGATTCTACATTGGAAATTGGAACCCCCAATAATTTCAAATTTTGATTTTAAGTAAACATTTATACCCAAATAAGGACATTTCTCTGAAAAATGTGCTTTATAACTCAATAATTCAGAAGAAAATTGAATATGCAATTCAAACATACTAAGATTTTTTGAGATACTACCTTTTCGAGGGCGAGACTCAATTATAAATTTGAGACCGACACAGAGAGCATGTAAATCTCGGTCTCCGTCTCGGTCTCGTGAAGCTCTATAAGAAATAGTCCGATACTAAAAATCAGGAAATAATATAAAAACCTGTAAAATAACAAAATAGAAAAATAAAAAAAATCAAATAGTATAGTAACAAGCAAAGAAGAGAATAAAACTTTACAAAATAAAAAAAAAGAACATAAACTGGTATATATGCAAAAACTGTTAAATAAAGCAGTCTAGAAATTTCACAGTTAGTATGAAATAAATTAGAAGAATATCTGGTAAATATTGTCAAGTAAGACAGGTAGCAAACCGATTCACACTGAAGAGAAAACAGAAAGGGAAATTAAGAAAAAATATTAAATTTAAGAAAAGGAGAAAAGTAACTCAAAGGGAGTAAGGAAAGAAGTAGATGATATAAAAGTAAAGAAAACATTGTGGATTTTACAAATTACATTTAAGAACATAAAAAAACGGAAATTGAGATTAAAAGCAAACAGTGTAGTACGCTCAAAAACAAAGTAAGAAGTAATAGAAAAAATAGTAAATAATCTAAAATCTAAAATAGAAAGGATTAAAAATTTTGCGAATAGAAGAATAGACGTAAACCAACTAGAGAGAAGAAATTTAATAAAAAAAATAATAAAAACGAAGAAGGAAACTTTATTGGCAGAAAATTATAATGAGAAAAAATGATCAAAGATACAGGAATTAAAAAGGGGAGCAACTGAGCCACAATTATAAAAAAAACACAAAATATTACAGAATGTAATTGGGAAAAGAAAATGAGTTAAAATAATAAAAAAATATCAATAGGAAAGTGGCTGAAAAATGATTCAAAAAATTTCTTCAAATTATAGAAAAAGCAAAATGACTATTAAAAAAATAGTAAATGAAGCAAATGTTTTATATATGTGGAAAATATCACGGATTAGAAACAATACAAATTAATCATACAAAAAACAAAGCAGGTCAAAAGCAGTGCGAGAATTAAAAGAAGTGGAGCTTGATGAATAAATATAAAATAACAGATATGTAAACGGTGAAAAGATGTATGAAAAACCAAAAAAAAGACAAATAATAAGAACTTGGAAAAGAACAATATAGAGAAAAGGTAAATGCGTTAAAACTGCAGAAGAAGGCTAAAAAGGATGTCTGAGCCAAAAGAGGATTTAAAACTAAATAAAAACAAAAAATGAGGCAAAATTAAAAAAGCTGCAATTCGTCAAAAGGTTCTTAATAGATGGTCCGATATTAAATCTTAAAAATCAGACTCCTTCGGTGGACGATTTTTAAGCACTTTAACATCGAGTTTTTCGCCAATTTTTGGCAAAATTACTTTAAGGTTAATTTCATTAAAATTGAGTTTGTTACGTTCTTAGTGAATTACAGACGTGCCATTCCCATCAAAAACAGCAAAAAGAAATTCAGAACTTTATTTGAACTTGACCATAGTGGGGGGGGGATCTATAATAACTTTTTTTTGACCGCCTGTAACTTTAGAACAAGTGCAACGATGGGAGTGAATCCACCTGTTTTTCGCTCTTCTTGATGTCCTCTTTTACCTACCACCAACAGAAGTCAACTGTGCGTTGTAACTCAATAATCCAGAAGAAAATTGGTTATGCAATTCAAACATAATAAGATTTTTTGAGATACTACCTTTTTTTCGAGACCGAGACCGAGACTCGAGTTGCTACTACGCGAGTCTCGGTCTCGGTCTCGATGCACAAGACCGAGACCGAAACCAAGACTCAATTATAAATTCGAGACCGAGACCGAGAATATGTAAGTCTGGGTCTCGGTCTCGGTCTCGTGAAGCTCTAATTTACAGTTAGTGGCGAAATGGGTCTACACACGTCCGTGTGTACAGGGTGTTTCAAATTCGCCATATCATTGGTATCTCAGCAAGGGTAAGAGATACAGGGTCGGTTAAATGGGGGAAAGTTGCGCAGTTTGGAGTTCAATAATATGCCGTTTTAACATTTGAAAAATTCCTATTACTTCCGAAAAAATACGAAATTTAGAAACATTGTTTTTAGTTTGTTTTGATCTTATTCAAAGAGATAAATCTCAAAACGATTGACACTCGTTATTGCAACTTTTCTTGCCCTGTAAGCTGGCATATGCAGTTTCTTCCTATGCTGTTTCATTTTTTGGGAACCATCATCAACTTTATTTTTTTAAATATGGACCTGGATTTTTTATTCGCTATTTCGATGACTCTTTTAAATCCAGAAAACACGATATGCAATATGCCATATTTTGCAATTAACGTCAGGCTAAAAATCGTTTTTCCTTTAAATATACCGATTTTATTACTAAACGAAGCACTAAACAAAAAGATATGACATTAAAGTAAATACTCGAATAACTCTCCCTGCACTTCAATAAATATTTGAGTTTTTCTAAGCAAGTTGCTGGTTATTCCCGTTCAATTCGACGCTCGCAAATAAGAACAACGTATCTCGATTTTTAGCAAAAATGAGTTAAGATCACTATCCTACAGCAAAATATCTTCTTTCTCAGTTAAAATCACTTTTTTCAACTTTTTTTGGAAAAATATTTAATTTCTAAGAAAAGTATTTTTATTGTATCTAGTATGCATAGAAAATTTCCGCAAATATGATCGTAACAACAATTTCAGTTGCACTAAACCGTATACAAGGTTAATAATTTCAACGCATCTAGAGTTACAAGACGGCAGCAGATAATATTAATTAGAAGAAGCGTCGTATATTTACATAAAATAATGCTAGGAGATATTAGCTTTTCTAGGAATAGCAAATAGTTACATCGCAACTACACATATGCTATTAGTTACTTGAAAAATAGCACATAGTTACAGCGTATCTTGACATACCACATAATCCGGTTTAAGACTGTCAAACACTAACATCGTAAGTTCTGATAATTACATTGAAAGCAAAAATAGTTTTTTTTTAATATCATATTATAGGACGAGGTCGGTACATCATATTTTTAGTCACTTACCAAATTTTACCTTTTAATTTTTTAAAATCGTGCTGCGAATAAGGGAAAACCCACGAAACTTCAAATCTGCTTCCTGTAAAACTACGATTTTAGAGTTACGATGTTCTTAGTTGCAGGAGTCGAATTGTTCTAGCTCGTATAGCCATTGCTTCCGTTATTAAATTTTACTTTAAAATATTGATGTCATTGGTTGGGTGTTCGAATATGCAGTTTTTTAAATACCTCAAAAAAAAATCCAGAGGAGAAAGATCGGGACTACTTGCTGGCCGCATTATCACCTCCTGGTTTCCAATTCAGCGGTTGGGAAAAAATTCGTTTAAAAAATTTGTAACAACTCTTCCATTTTGCGGCGGTGCGCTATCTTGCTGCCACCATAATTCCCGAATTATACTAAGAGGCTTGTCTTCGAAGTAATCCAATAAATAAGGGTTAATTAAATTTAATACCTTTCAGAAGTTAAATTTTCCTCATATAGAATAAGCCCCAATATTCGATTTTTGTATAAACCCATCCAAACATTAAAAAAATTATGTCCTTATTTTCTTAAAGCTATGTTTTGTCTCGGATTTTCTATTGAGTAATAGTGTTCATTACCACAGATGGGTACCACAGTGTTCATTATTTCTGTTAAACAGCCCATTCGTACAGGGCTGGATTAACCATGAAGCTCATTAAGCGCGCGTTACTCCCCAGGGGGCCCGGTGGCCTGTATTACTATAAATATTATAAAGTCAAATAGTAAACTAAGTATCGAAGAAGGGCCCGTAAATGCTTAACGCTTCAGTCCCGCAACTATCTTAATCCGGCTCTGCATTCGTAGAAAAGTAACATTCATCAGTTCAAATAATTTTTCTTAAAAAGTCGTGATCGTTTTGCACTTTATGGTTAAGTCAATTACAAAACTGGATCCTTCTGTGGTTATCTCCCGGTCGAAGTTCCCGAGAAATGTGGATTTTATAGGAGTGGTACAGATTTTTTTTTTAACGTTCTATGAATTCGCGTTGCTGGCAAGTTCAGTTCATGAGCAACTTGTCTAGTAGAGCCGCTTGGATTTTCAGTAACTTTTTACAAAAAAGGAATTCTAAGTTACATAAGAAACATCTTGTTAATTTACCACTACTTACAGCATTAATAATTGTCTGCTCACTTTCATCATTGATTCGATCGCCATATCGTTGCCTAAGTTTTCCAAAACTTCCAAAGAGAGACAGATTTCGATCTAATGTCCCAAAATACGTATAATTTGGTTGGGGACGCTCTGGATATTGTTGAAGATATCTTTGCGTAGATATTTGTGAATTTCTATTTACAGAATAATACACTCTGAGCATATCACGTCGCAGAAATTATTATTACCTACAAAACGTCAAAATATGTCATACCTATTTTCATGGTACTCAAATCCACGGCACTCTTTCCGAAAATGAATTATTGCATTAGCGTTATAGGAAAAGCAAAATAGGATTGAATCATTATTAGCATATAAAATACTTTTCCAAAAATGAATGAATGCGTTAGCATTCTAGGAAAAGCCAATCAGGTTTGAATCATTATTAGCATATAAAAAACCTATATTATTATATCAAATGGTTAATTCTAATGTGTTTTATTTGTAAAATATTTATTGGGGTATTTTTCTTGTTGCAAGTTATGTATCTATAAATTAAGTCAGAAATTCCTGATAAAAAAATCAAATATAATAGGATAACAAGGGCTATACGCGAGCTAGAGTAATTCAACGGGCAATAACCAGAAAATTGTTTAGAAGAACACACACATTTATTAAGGAGCAAGGAGGGTTGTTCGAGTATTTACTGTAATATTTTATCTCCTTGTTTAGTGCTTTGTTTGGTAGTTACACATACTAGTAACAATAGTGTTAATAGAGATAATAGGTATTTTTTAACATAAAAACGATTTTTAGCTAAACTGTAATTGCAAAATATGTTGATGATGGTTTCCAAAAAATGAAACGTCGTATGAATAAATTAATTATGCCACCTTAGAGGGCAGAAAAAGTTGCAATGACAACGTGTCAATTATTTTGAATTATCTGTTCGAATAAGCTCAAAACAAAATAAAAACAATTTTTTAAATTTTCGTATTTTTCGGATATATCCGGAAGTTATCGGAATTTTTCAAATGTTAAAACGGCATATTATTGAACTTCAAATTGTACAACTTCGCACCAATTTAACCGACCCTGTATTTCTTGCCGTGGCTTAGATCTCAATGATGTGGCTCGAATTTTAAAAACCCTGTACAATAAATAATGGTCTTAAAATGTGTTACTTACTTTCCTTTGCCTTATTAAAGGGAAGTCGCGCTTGTTTACCAAATACAGAAGGCTCGCATATAGCTTCAATTGACATTACGTCTTTAAGATCAATAATATCTTCAAACATATCATGCTGTTTAATTTGATTGAATTTTGATTTGCTGATGTGGCCTAAAAATGCGTGCCATAATTTTGAATCGTCAATTTTAGAAACACTGATCTGAGTTTCAGTTTCCATGTTTTTGTTAGTGGTAAATATAGCAAATAAACCATTATGAGACTTATCAGATAAGATGGTTTGGTGATCGCCATTTTGTACTGTGACCCCTTCATTGTCAAATAGTATATTGTTTAACGAGTGACGAAAGTAGCATTTTCTCTCGCAAGAGAACAGTTTACCAACCGAGGCGAAGCCGAGTTTGGTAATGTCCTCGAGCGATAGAAAATGCTTTTTTGACGAGTAAAACACTATACTTTTTCTTCGACCATTCTAACATTAAGTCTTCATTAACTTTAAAAACCATCTCTATAGAGTATTTCTTTCAAAAATTAAGGCGCGTCATTGTCAACATGGCATCTCGACTGTCAATGAGTTCAGTTTGGTCAAATTTCAAGATTTTGATTCACTTTTTTGAGGCCCGGACAGGCAACATATACATGTTTTTGTATGATATCACCATTTTCCATGGTGTTTTATAAGATTAGACCAGTTAAATCGCATTTAATTGGCGATATACAGGCGAAATTAGAACAACTTACTTTCGTCACTAGAGACGAAAGTTAACGTTATGGGACTTTCTCTCACTAGAGACGAAAGTTACATTTTCGGCTAGGTTAAGGTATGACGAAAGTTGTTTATTTTTACATGGTCGTAGAAAAGTAATTTTCATGCCGCTTTCTTGCATGCGACGTACCGGCAGCAAATTGCAGGTGACTTCCGGAGTGTATAGAACATCCTTGATTGTCCCTGGTATTCCTGTGTTCGTCATCAGATATAGATCCTCGCTTGAGTGCGATGATCGACTCTCCGGACTTGGCAACGGAAATATTCATAGGCGGTTGTAAGGTAACGCTGCTGCTAAACACATCTTGATTAATAATGTGATCAGTCCTTACTGAGTTCAGCAGAAAGGTCAGTTTGTTAGAGTTTCCTACCGCAGTGGAATGAAATGCTATCATGAAAGCAGAAACGCCGGTGTTGGCAATATTTGTTTCTACAGGAGCAAGGGTTTGTGGACTCTGTTCCTGTTTAGTCCGTTTATAATAATAACAGTCCGCTTTCACATGATGAAGCCTACCACAATGTTCGCAGTTCAATTTTGATGATTTAATGTTGACTTGTAAACACTTTTTTTGAAAGAAGTTGATCGTCCTTTTCCTGGTTTATAATCCGGTTTAGGTGGCCTCCATTTCCTTGTTGGAGTCTTCTTGTCTGAAGTTCCTGAGTTTCCCTTTAGTGTCTTCTGTGCGAAGTTTCACTTCGTGGTCCAAAATACGGGTGTTTGTGGAAGGCATGGTTAAATTATCATCACCCAAAGTTTCTAAAGCTGTTGCTATTCCTTCGTAAGCATTTGGAAAAGTCAATAATAAATGGGTAACCTTGTTCATTTCATTAGCAGAAGCGCCCGATGCTATTAAATCACAATTTATGGCATCAAAATTTGTGAAATGCTGAAGCATGGTCTTCTCGCCATTAAACTTTAAGCTTAAAAGTTGCTTACGCAAAGCCAGTTGAGTCGCTAAACTACATCGTTCATAAATTGCATCCAAGCTTTGAATGATGTCCTTTACAAAACATGGGTGGCATTGTCCGACAAGGTGGCATTGTCCTTCGCAAAACTAAGAAATAAATCACTCAAATATTCTACAATTTGGCTCTTAGCAAAAGAGTATTTTTGCTTCCACTCACCTGAGACTTCTTCCATAGTTTCGGTGTCCATTAATTCTATAACATTCAGTTCTAGAAGCAATAGCTTTACTTGATATTTAAACACCGCATACTTTTCGCCCGCAAATGATTAAAAATTACGTTTCGCGATTTTAGACGATCCCATTTTTACTGATTGGAATTTGCGCGTTCGATTCCACAACTAATTTATGCTATAAGCAATGGTCAATTAAAAGTGCCTGGGCCCATAACCTGTTGGATTATGGAGAATATTAAATAAAAGTGTTCCTTAATGAACGCTCTACTGTATATTACTCACACTACCTAAATTCTTAAAAAGGAATCCTATCGCTTCCCCTTGGAAGCACAAAAAAAGGGTTTGCATTTGTATAGAAACTATCTACGTGTGTTTACATATTTTACTGAATAAGCAAATATAAGAGGAAGTTTCTGTCACTTGATTTTTGTTCACTAAATGTAAGGAAATTTTAGTAGAGTTTATGACTAGTAAAAAAAGTGAACCACATGTCAAAGTCAATATTTAGATTATCCTATAAAAGTTAAATAGGAATGTAAAAACCGTTCCGCTTCAACTTAAATCATTTGGAAGTTGGAGCGAAACTCATAATCAAACGTCAATATTTCGAAAAAATTTGAAAACCGGAATTGGTTATGGATAATAACATATTTTTGTACTTTCGGGAACAAATCCAAAAATGTGCCTAAGTGCTGCCTTATTGGAAATATTTTAAGTCGGTAGAGCAAAACCGATTTGTATGTGAAAACTTTTGAAATATCGATGGTTAAATTTTAATAAGTCGTATCCCAAGTAGAGAAGATTTTTCAGGAGAGACAAAAAACTGCTTTTTGTCTAACTTTTTCAAAAAAAAAATTTTTTTCGTGCGTAGTATTTTTTTTAATGGTTATAATGTAAGTGTAGAAATAGTGTAGAAGTACTTTTACGATCCCCACTAGGTAGTTATGGGGAGTGGGATGCGACAAATCAGTAGTTCGTAACTGTGTGTTGCGACATGTTAGAATTTAGCCATTGATATGTAGTGTCTTGTTTTCCGTAAACTTCTAACATACCACCTGGACAAACTGTCTCATCCATGAAGACTAACTACTAAATTATTTTCTAATTTTTTTTCAATCTTTTGCGTGCGCTGCAAGCGTTGTCACCTTAATTCTTGGCGATATTAAATTAAATCTCCATGCATTTTGTACCCTCCTGACATCCCCTTGCTAAAGACTCACGCCACAAAGTTAAATTTACCTTCTGAAACTTTATACTGCCTCCCTCCGTATCAACGGCAACGTGCATTAATTTTAAACAGAGTGTCACATTTGTCAAGCCCGTACCACCGCATGTCTTTTCCGTAATGTCGTAATTTAAATTCCAATTTTCTTTTAAATTCTGCTGTGTGGAATGTTACACTTCCTTTGCTTACAAAACAATACCCGAGTTAATGGGAATACGACCAGCAGGGAGCAATTAATTCATTTAGCAGTTAGATAGGGGGTATAAGGATAACTTAACAGCTTTATGCCTAAGATGTTGTCACGTATTCATTGTTTGCAGGAATAGTGACGGAAATGTGTAGAAAGGCTTAAAGAAGATCAGTTTGGTGTCTATTAAGCTGCTGTTTTGAGCCCTAATTTGTGGCTTTACGGAAGAATTTGTATAATGTAGCAAGTGACCCAAAAGTCCTATTCAATAATTTATTGTTCATCTTGGATCCGCTTGGCCTGTAAGAGGATTATTTAAGGTGTACTTTCTCTCGACCACTTACTGTTCTTATCATCTGAAAGTTGTGGAAGTTGCTGAAATTCTATCGTATAAAAATGTTTTTTTTTTTACTTCTTTAAAGTTTGTTTGACCATTGTGCAAATGTATTGTTTGCTTTTAGTAGATTTGATAATATTTTAGTGCATGTTTTTGTGGTTAAGTGGGTACAATGATGAGGGTTTATACGAAGGCAGGTGTGGCTCGACTATTGGAAAATACAACGAAAGTAGCTTAAAGACAGCAGTAGCTCAAGTAAAAATGAAGCTTCATTTCATGTCACTTTAATACAGAGTGAGTAAAAAATGTCCAAAAACAGTTAAGCAAAAGTGTCCAAAGCTTTATTTTTTGCGATTTTTAAGAAAAGTATAGCGCGGTCCAGATTCGGTTACATATGCTAAACTAGAAGACATGGAAAGAAAAAAAAATCAATTGTTAGTTTTGGTTCAGCTTCTTGAGTTTGTGTAACAAGTTTTGCCAGTTTGGGTGTACTTTTCTTAAATTACACTTTGTAGATTCTACATTTTTGCCGCAAAAAATCTGAAATGATTCTGAGAGGTAGCACACACACGAGCCCTTGTTCAGGCCAAAAATCAAGGTACAAGCTTTGAATTTGAAATTTTTACGAATTTTTAAACCTTAAATTTGAAAGTGCCATTTTGAGGTCTATTTGTACCGATACCATCCAATCGAATAGCTTTCTATCCGAGGGGATACCTTGGAATGTTATCCTTTCGGCACCTAGGAACCATTTTTTCTCTGGGATTGAATTGCGAAACCAAAGATGCAGATTTTTGCAAATTTTGCCAGAAAATCCCGAATGGTTCCGAATCACTTCCACCACGGAAGTATCGCAAGTATTCGGGAGCGGCGGCTTCTGCCACTGACAGCTAAGATTTTCCGCGATGTAAACAGTAACTTTAAAGGCTTAGACCAAGGAAAATGGTCAAAAAAGGGTGGCAGGCTGTATGACAGAGGAAAATCTGAACGTTTCTAGGAAGATTATTGGCAAAATGCCCAAACCTCGAGAACGTTTTCCCAAAGACTTGTCGATTTCAAAGTTTCGTGCCGAATCGGCTGTTGACGTCGAGGCCCGGCCACGCGGTTTATAGTTTGTTCGTGATACAGTACATTTTAACAATCCATAACTTCCCATGAGAAACTCATTTTCCAGTTCTTTTTAAATGGGACAACATTAGTTTCGTCATAAATAAAAGATGGAGGCAAAAAAAATGGCCGCCATAGACAGGGTGATTGAAGACTGGTGATATCTCTGAAACGCATAAAGTTAGAGAGCAGAAATGTGGTACAATTATTGTCTATACACATCTAGTCATATAATCCAATGCTGTTCAATTATCGACGCTTTACCGTCGCAGAATACGTATGCGACATCGGTTGTCTGCGACGGTACTAAAGCTATAAAAATAGGCTAATTAAAGTTTGATGAATTTGCGAATTAATCTGTTACTTAAGGGAAAGGAAGTTCTTTATCGATTTCCGTATGCAAGCTTTCGAATTGCCATCTTTGGTATGGGTCGAAAAAATAGGTACCAGGTCAGTACTTACGTTATAGAATGGTTATAGTTATGTTTTGTGTTATGTGTCTAATCGTCGATTTTATAATAATGATTAAGCAATGCTGAAGCAACGATTTTCCAGAGGTCTTTAGGTAGAGAACTTGGAAGTTGAATTTGATATAGTAATTAATGAAACGTGACCAACTTGTATGATTAACACCCTTCTGATTGAGGATAAAAAATAAACAAACTATTTGATACTTTGTCCAAGGCTCTACAGAGTGTTTCAGAGTTGTGGTGACAAATCCTCGGGCAGATTCCTCTGCCAAAATAAAGCAAAAAGTTCAAGAAAACATTTATCCCCAATTATTTTGTTCCCGAGATACAGGAGTGTTAAAGTTTGAATAAAAAAATACAAATTTATTAATATAACGTAACCCGCAGAAAAAAATTAACGAGATGTTGGTGGTGTTGATACCTAACAGTAATACCTACATATTTTACGATAAAAATGGTGTTTCTAGTTCCATCAGTAGGGCGCATGCAGGCACGTCACTGGATATTTTTAAAGAAAAAAATTACACCACTGTTTTTTTTTACTATAAAAATTATTTTTGATATGCCCGTTCAATTCTGAATAGAAAGGTCGTTTTTGTATTTTTTCAGAAAATGCAAAATTTTTGAATAAAAAAATAAACACTGTCGTTATGCTCGTCTAAAAGCAATGTTATTATTTTAATTTAAAATTTTAAATGACTGAACAAAATAATAAGTAATATTATACACCTGCTATATGCCTGTATCGAAGAAGGAGGTGTTCAATTTGAATATTTGTTGTAATTGTAATAATGCGTTTTATTATTAAATTTGCATTTTTTTTCAAACTTTAACACACTGTATATCTCGAGAGCAAAGCACCTACGGACACATGTTCTCATGAACTTTTTGCTGTATTTTGGCAGAGGAATCTCTCCTAGGCTTTTGTCACCACAACTCTGAAACACGACGAATGGTGAAAAATTAAGATTTTCAGCAATATTTATCATTCAAAGGTTGTCAACAAAGTGCAGTATTTCACTTGTATACGATGAGCGTCATTTCCTTAGGTGAACTCAATTCATTAGCCAAACTTTACCATCGTTCCTAACACATTCGTGCCGTTGTCCGAACGACGCTAAGCGGAACGAAAGTATCACTTTACGCACTTGTTAGGAAATAGTATATTGTTTAACCAGTAATGAAAATAGCATTTTCTCTCGCAAGAGAACAGTTTACCAACCGAGGCGAAGCCGAGCTTGGTAATGTTCTCGAGCGATAGAAAATGCTTTTTTGAAAAGTAAAACACTATACTTTTAAAAACAATATCTCTAGAGTCTCTCTTTCAAAAATTAAAGCGCGTCATTGTCAACATGACACCTCGACATTCAATGAGTTCAGTTTGGTCAAATTTCAACACTTTGATTCACTTTTCTGAGGCCCCGGGCAGGCAAAATATACACGTTTTTGCATGATATCACCATTTGCCATGGTGTTTTAAGATTAGACCAGTTAAATAGCATTTAATTAACGATATACAGGCGAAATTAGAACAATTTACTTTCGTCACTAGAAACGAAAGTTAATGTTATGGGATTTTTTACGTTTTCGGCTAGGGCAAAAAGTATGACGAAAGTTGTTTATGGTCGTAGAAAAAAGTCTTTCGCGCACGCCGTCAATACAGTTGTTAGGAAAATAACTATTCCGTGCGCTCATCATCGCGCATCATTAATCATGCATTGCATTCAAATTATCAAAACAAGATCTGCACCCGGATTCTTGAAATCTCAAATCGATTTCGATTGTCAATACTTTTAATTTATTTGCGTAATTAATTAACATTTGGCAAAACTAAACAAACATATTTCAATATCATTGTGGATCACAAAACCCCTTTTAAAGTTCTCCACATTTATTTGCTGGACTTTTTCTTAAAAGGGCAACTTACGTGATAAATGACAATCGAAATCGAAACTAGACTTCAAGAATCCGGGGACACAGAACTGAATAATGGTCAGCCAAATCTCTTTTTTAACTTTACTTATCGTAACCTACTAGTTAATAAGAAAAATTATGTTATAAATAATGAATAAAAATAATTATTATGCTATCCAAAAGTTCTGAAAGAAATCATTAAATACGGCCCTGCACTCTTAAATACTGTGCTCGAGTCTTTCAACGAAATTCGGCCGGTCAGTCAATAAAGTTGTAAACAAAAGTGATAAGGCAAACAGATGGAGCGGTACCAAATTCCCTCATTTTGGGAAATAGTTCAAAATATATTACATTCGTTCTCGTCGCGACATCTACCGTGGTCTTACTTAAATAGTTTAGGGCAAGAAATGCAGCCATTTGGATTATCGAACTAGATACATTTAAACAATGGTACCATGTTACCATGCGTCGGAACCTTTCTTTGGGTACCAAATCCATGGGTACCATTAACAAAATTTTGCAAAAAAGTTTTCAGGCTTTTACACGTGTGTTTTTCATAAGAAAAACGTTGGTCAATCTATATTATATGGGATGAAATTAGATTAAGTCTTATTAAGGGTATTGTTGATAGTACATGGTTGAAATTTGAGTTTGGAAGTTGAAACTGAAGAAAAAATGGTTTTTGGGCCGACATCTCTGTAACGGCTTGAGCTACCAAGCTGAAATTTAGTATGTGGCTACTTTATAGGACCCGGAACCATTACCATTTCGGCGTCGAGATTTTCTTAGGCAAAGGATATTGGAAAGTCCAAATCAGCATCAACCACAAACGATAAGAGTAGATAGGCAGCAACAGAACGAGCACACTTTGGCTCTTTTTTACATGTAAATCTCCATAAGAAAATCTAAGGTCCATTCTGCACTTTTTTGTACCCGGCCTCGCGACGCCTAACCGACATCATACAGTCGAATCGCTGTGCAGATGATTCACAAAAGCTTTAAAGTGCATCATTCGCCCGAAAGTGCCCGAACCAATCAGGAACGTCCTACCTCCACCCTGCTACCTCTGCAGGCTTTTTAGCCCCGCCCCTCGATCAATCAGAATCGTTAAATATCAGTCTGGTACCTGTATAATCCCTTAGCCCCACCCTCAACCAATCAGAAGCGACCTAGCCGACCAATACAAGGGCACAAATTTGCCCGAAACTTTAACTCCACCCTTCTCCGAAATGGCTCCACCCTTCTCGGAAATCTGTCCAGGGGTGTACTCAGTCCTTCTGCCTCGGAAACCATGCATCCTTGATAGGCAACACGGTACCATAAATATTTTCGGTTGGTATAGTCCTGTTACATGCTTGGAGACCCCACTAAAAATCTATGCAGTCAAACAGAGGCGTACCCAAACCGTCCAACTCTGAAACTCTATATGAAAATACCACGGTAATCTTGAAACGGTGCTAGCTACGTCCCTGTCTCCCTCTATAAGATGGGATCTATTGTTAAGTTTTCTTTTGGTAAACCCATCTGAGATCTGATATATCTGTACAAGGAATTTTTGTGAATCATCTGCACAGCGATTCGACTGTATAATGTCGGTTAGGCGTCGCGACGCGGGTTACGAAAAAGTGCAGAATGGATTTTAGATTTTAGAAAAGGGTCAAAGTGTGCTCGTTCTGTTGCTGCCTATCTACTGATAAGAGAAAAAGAAAGCAGAATTTGTGATTCAGTACAAACCATTCATCGACTCCCAATAGAAAAAATTCAACATGAAAAAACTTTTATGTTGAATTCATGAGATTCAACATCCTGCAGCTTCTCGAGTGGTCAATACCTTTAATCGTTTAAACAGATTGTTTTATAAAAGTGGAGATGCAAAATTCCCCTCATTAAATTGTTTCAGAGTACTCAACTTAAATCGCCATGAGTCACGTGGCTATGTGCAAATGAACTAATTAACGTGTTGCTCAAGTCTGCGGATTCTTCTAACACGGTTTTCTGCGCAACTATGCAACTGTAAGAGAAAATTTATTTTGTATTTCATTTCATCACGTGCATAATCAATTGTAAATTATGAGGCTTGTGTAAAATAAACACTTTAATATCGATAGAACCACTATTGTGTTTTATTGCTGTTCTCCCTCAGTTACACTTGAGGGTTAAACACTTGCGAAACCGGATTGAGCAAGTTTTATTAAAGAATATATATTTTATTAAAAATATCGATATAATACAAATTTTAATTAATTTTAAACATTAGTGCAAACAAACGTCATTTTCGTTACAATCCCAATAAATAAAAATTATTGAATTCCAAAATATAAGACCTCTTAATCTTACCTTTTTTAACCAATCTGAAGCAATTCTTGAAGATGCTACAATTTCAGGACCCTCTACTCACTAAATGACCTACTTTATGAGGGTTTTTATTTCAGGTAATTCTACAACCGATACAAGGAACAGGGAATTAAGAAGGGAAATCTCCTCTACATAAATCGTTCGTGATGGTCTCAAAGTAGTTGTTAAGATTGCGGCTTTTAGGCTTTTGCAGGATTGTAACATCTGCCTCTGAGCTGATTTATTCGCATATATGCCCCCAATGTAATTAGAGAGTTTGAGTACCATTTATTTTGATTTATTGCTTGTCTTGCAGCAGATAAGCGTTCTCGGCTATGTTACCAGAGAGCAATAGTGACTAGTTGTTGCGGATATAATCAGCAGAAACAAGGAAATGAGAGTCATAAACTAATAAATTATGAAGAAAAGATTTGAGAGTGAGTGAGAAATAAGTAAACTTAATTTATTACTTTTCTTGCAGCAGAGTGCAGCTACAAGAGAAGGAGAATCATAAACTAGTAGATGATGAAGAAAAGCATATACGATTAAAGAGAGGATTAAGTAAATTTAAGAATAACGTAGTTGCCTTGTTTCAATATTGTAGATTGTAGTTTCATGCTCTAAATATTTTCTCATTTGTATTCCGAAGAGCATGATTAGTTGATAAAAATTTGACCTACGACCTGATAAACACCACGCGGAGAGACGTGTTTTGTAAGTCAATTGAGCTTTAGAGACCTTAATACGCGCGTATCATTCAATTTATTTAGTACAAGTACATCGTAATTACAAAAATTCTGTAGATAAATACCCTGGCAATGTGCTTTAATCACTGATTGTGATACATGCGTATAATAAATAAGTATAACTAAAGATTTAAAGAGGCAAGTAATAATGGACAGATAAAAAATATTCGTAATGGAGTGCGGTGAAAGCAACCTATATCAAAAAAAAGTAAGATAGGCCTCAAAGTGTGTCATAAATCACTCTCGGTATAATAGATTTTAGCAATGTGTGTTAGACGCCTACCTACGTAATAGAATGTCTATCGCGAAATTGATATATTTAACATCCAAGTCGCTACATTCTCTGGAAAGTTTCGTGTCATCTAAAACCACCGCATGTCGGCTTTTTGAAAAGGAATTTGATATTCGACCCTCGACCCGCAACACTATTAACTCCATTTCGTACCTGCCACGTCTCGTCAGTCGTTAAGAGCATCAGTATCTCTATAGTCTATTCATAAGCAAATCACGAAGAGTAACTTTTAAAATTGACTTTCGCTTAATAACGTTCCAGACGCTGATTTTCTTTTCATATTTTATGTTAAACATTTGATCCATATTTACCCACGATACACCTAATAAACCTTTAGATATAAATTGTTATCTAACAAGCGTGTATTGTTGGCGACTTTTGTGTTTTTTCTAGCTTGCAATTCCTCTTGTGTTCCGTAATACTCATGTTGACGGTGCCAATAAATATAATTTCATTAGTTTTGTTTGTAATTTCCAACATGGCAGTGTCTGCATGCAATTTTTATGGAGTGTAAATTTATTACAATAATATGGTCATCATTTGTGAGGTTGTAAGCAAATAATGTAAGCATGGTGTGCATGGTTATAAGCTATTGATCTGAATAGCGTGAATAATATTCATTATTTACGATGCTTCTTTTGTTTTTTTTTTATTAAAGACGCAGCATGAATGATCAATATTATTCACGCTATTCCATTCAATTCTCCCGTTTGAATTTATTGCAATATCAGAATTTTTGGCAATTTTTGGGCAATTTGATTTTATTTGTTGTGAATTTCTTTTTGATTAATTTTAATAATATGATATTGATTATTGCGAATCCGCTCTTGATTAATGTCAGTTTAAAAGTGATGTTGTTAAGTGGATTTTAGTCTAATTAGAACAATTTTCAATCTGACTACCACCAATTTGAACTGACAAAGCTTTACTTACTGCTAAATTAGCGCTTTAATGCAGTGAAGAAATTAGTCAAATTTGAGTAATAAAAAATTGTCCTTTTGGAAAGTTATTAAAAAAAAACAAAATTTATTTTTAAATTTAACGACTTTCTGGGCACAAGTTTATACCTATGAAGTTTCCTATTAGAAATTTGTTCATAGTATAAAAAAATATATTTTATTTCTTGTCTGTAATCTGTTTTTGATTAATGTTATGATGTTGATTACTTTTGATTAACGTCAGTTAAAAATTGATGTTACAAATTTGATTTTAATTAGAATCAATTTGCTTGTGACTAACACCAGTTTGAACTTGAAAAGATCTGCTTACAGCTAATTTGCAGCCATATTGCTGTGAACAAATGAGTCAAATTCAAAAACTGATAAAATGTCCTATTGTAATATCAACAAAAATACAAAATATTATTAATAGATTTGAAACTCTGTATCTTGAAAACCAGACTTTCTACGTACAAGTTTATACGAAGTTTCCTATTAGAATTTGATTCATAATTAAAAGAAAATATTTTATTTATTGTCAATCCGTTTTTGATTAATTCCAATATAATGTTGATTACTGTCAATTTGCTTTGGATTAACGTCAGTTGAAAATTGATGTCGCTAAGTTGTTTTTAATTGGAATCAATTTGCTTGTGACTAACGCCAATTTGAACTTCAAAAGATATGCTTACAGCTAATTTGATGCCAAATTGCAGTGAATAAAAGGGTTTAATTTAAAAACTGATAAACAACCCACATTTTTCCCACCGAAACGTGTCCTTGAATCCTGTTTTTTGTATCGCCCGCATAGAAAACATAGGACCCACTAAAACAATAATATGAAATGACAAAATGTCAAAATGCCAATAAATGACGATAACAACCGACGGTTAAATATTTAGCAGTTGCCAATTAAAATTAATCAATCTATGTTGGTACTTGATACCTGTGCTTCAGGTTAATCGCTACTTAAAATATCCATTCAGGTAATTAAACGGATAATTAGTGGTAAATAATTTAATCAGAATTCAAAATACTTGCCCTTAGAATCTAAAGGCCATACAAATCCCAAGATTAGTTTTGCTTTTTGCTTGTAATGTGGTTTCTTTCTCTTTCCTGATTTAATTTAGTTTTGAATTAGGTATCTCATTCCACTACTGGCATAATACCTGCCTGAGCAATTTTATGACCATGATTTTATTGCAATTTCAGTGATTCAGGTTTCTGTTAAATGTTTCAAACTTTTGTGTTATCACTTGGCTATCGCTTGGCATTAAGTCGACATTGTAAAGGTTTTTGCTATTTTTGTTTATTCACAGAATACAGTTATTTCTTTTAAAGACACATTAGTTTGCATAAAGTAAGCAATTCAGACAGAATGCTACTCTTACAACTAAAAGCAAGTCCAATGGATATAAATATAATACAGATCAACGCTCCTACAGCCGATAAACAAGAGCAAATTATAGAAGAACTCTACGAACAACCAAACTCGCTCATTGAACTAACAAAGAGCGACGATATTATAATGATAGTTGGCAATTTTTAGTAGACGATTATGGCCTAGAACTAAGAAGCGACCGAGGAAATCGACTTCTACAATTCTGCGAAGAACAGCAATTGATTATTAGTAACACCTTCTTTCTACTTCCACCGCGCAGACTTTATACGTGGGTTGCACCAAGCGATACAGCGGACCACATTATACGTAATCAAATTCACAATAGAACCGTCTCCAAAAGACTCCGCAATGGCATCAAAGCCGTTAAAGCATACCCAGGTGCAGACATTGGGTCAGACCACCAAAAGGAACAACGGAAAACCAGCATAGCAACAAAATAGATAGGCGAAGGCTCAGGGAAGACGCAGTTAAACAGAAAGTAGCAGAAAAACTACAAACCGGATTGGAAGAAATAGTGACATCCCCGGATGAACCCCTACAAACATGGAACAGAATCGCCCAAGTTATTAGAATCACCAGTGAAAAGTACCTAAAAAAACAAGTGTGAAGAAGAAGGAATTTATAATAGACGAGATTCTGATCCTAATGGATCAGAGACGAATACTTAAAAACAAAAACATGGAGGAGTATCGATCAATACACGAGACAATAAAGAGGGATATTATGGCTGCAAAGGAAGAATGGCTGGCAGCATTTAAATACACACAAAAAGATAAAGTAAATAACGCGTATCTGGAAGAAAATCACAACAGAAACCCTGGTGGACTCAGACGGTAAACTTATAACAGAAATGACAGATAAGCTAAAGACGTGGAAGCAGTATATTCAAACAACATTCTCAGATGATAGACCAGAACAGTACATCAGTATCGAATCTGAACCAGGTCTACGCATAACAAGAGCAGAACTTGAGGGAGCTGTCCGGAATATGCAATACAATAAATTGCCTGGAACTGACGAGATCCACGTAGAACTGATAAAAATATTATGTGACAGTAGCGCGGAATTCCTCAAGTCTCTGGACGAAATCTTAATCTCATCTATGATACAGGAAGAATAAATTCTGACTGGTTAATGTCTTCCTTCATTACCCTCCCTAAAAAACTTCGAGTCAATACCTGCTACCAATACAGGCTCACAACCCCTCAACCATGTCGTCAAAATGTTCACAGGATCATCCACAGCAGAATATATAGAAAATGTGCCATATACACCAGCGAATCTCAATTTGGATTTAGAAATGCTCTGGGAACTAGAGAGGGAATCTTTTCATTACAAGTCCTAGAACAACGATGTAGGGACATGAACCGAGATGTATACGCATGTTTTATAGATTTTTTAAAGGATTTTGACAGGGTAAAACACACAAAGTTAGTGAAAATAATGAGGGAGGTATGCCTAGACAGCAAGAATATACGAATTATAGCAAATTTATGTTGGAGCCAGTCAGCTTACGTGAACATAGCCGGCAACGAAACAGGAGGGGTGAAGATCCAAAAAGGCTTTCACCAATGGTGTGTCCTCTCGCCGACCTTATTTAATATCAACTCTGGAAAGATATTTCAGAAGGCATTGAAGGATTCTCCTGAAGGGAGTAAAATGAACAGCGAAAACATAAACAACATCAGATACGCAGATGATACTGTTATCCTCGCAAGTAGCCTGGAAGATCTTCAAACTCTGCTGGAGAAAATCAATACGAGTGAGGAATATGGATCATCAGCAAAAACCCCAGAATATTATGGTTTTTACTTTAAATCAACAAACTATAGAACGAATCGAGAGATGCACTTACTTGGTATCAATGGTGAATGCAAACTGGGATCAATCCGTAGAAGTAAGATGCAGAATCGAGAAGGCAAGAACATTTTTCGTCAACAGAAACCATAGCCTACAACTGAAAAGGAATGGTCAGATGTTACATCCTTCCAGTCCTTTTGTACGTCGTTGAGGAGTGGACCATGACAGAAGCATTGATGGGGAAGCTCGAAGCGTTTGAAATGTGGATATATCGGATAATTCTGTGCATCTCATGGAATGAGAACGTAACTAACGAAGAAGTACTTGGAAGAATGGGTAAAATGAAAGAAGTGGCATTCACAGTGAAGAGAAGAAAAATGAAGTACTTCGGATATATTATGAGGAACTATAAAAATTGACTACTGCAGCTAATCCTACAGGGAAGGAGAAGGAACTCATGGTTGCAAAACCTACGCCAGTGGTTTGGGATGAAACCTTTACAATAATTTAGACAGGCAACTGATAGAATAAGAATAGACATGATAATCGCCAACGTTGGCAGAGAATAAGGCACCACAAAAAGAACAAGCATTTCAATTACTACCCATTCGCAGAAAGAGTTGCTATTAAAATCTTAATCTATATTAAAAAAAACGGAACACCGAAACATTCTATTAAATAAACGGAACGTTCAATCTAGAGCATTAAAATCCCTCATTATATCTATCAGCGGTGTATCACACATAAAACGCAACTAATTGAAACATTTCTGATTTAGCCATTTATCCTTTCAATATTCGACCCATCCGATATTTCTGATTGAAAAGCGTTGATACCGTTGATTAAAAGCCAATTAAAATTGAGGTTTGATATTTAAACGTTAAAGTCCCCGCAGGAAACTGAATTGTTTGTGACTAGAGCCAAAAGTAGGCATTCGAACAAACTTTAATAAAAAATTGAGTATTTTAGCTGGTGTTAGAGATAGTCGCTTACATTTGAGTAGACTAACAACTGCCAGTCATTCACAGAATTTTTTGTTGACATAATTATTATAATTGAACCGTGTCTTTTCTAAGTTGCTTTTTGTTTTTTTGTTTCTTTCTCTATTGTTAGATTGGGATTGTTTGATGCTCATGTTTTGTATAATTATTACTACTCCTATCCAATATCCTTCGCGAGGTCAGGTACTAAAAACCTCCTAACCCCTATCTCTCTGGAAGCCGGGTTTCCAAATGTTCAAATTAGACCTCAGATTGCCTTACGAGAATTACATGTAAAGGCACTCGAATGTGGACCCGAATTGTTCTTTTCCCACTACTTTCGGCAATTGGCTGGAATTATTTATTTATTTTTAACGGATTGTTTCTAGTAGATTTTGGCTTTATTTATTCATGGCATTCTCCACTTGCTCAGGAATGATTTGAATCGGTTAGGGCCGAAGTTTTCACATTAGGGTTTAATCGGAATGCTTTGTGGTAATCCGCCTCCCCATTTTTTATAATGTAGATTGTATTTATTTGTACTTTTAGTATTATTATAATATTTCCAACGCAGAAGCACTACATAACCTTCATCCAGCATCTTGCCTGACGGACTGTTTTATTTATAATTAAATGTTTGCAGCTACTACTGATGAAGATGCCAGAGGCCATCGAAATGTTTAAGATTAAAAGAAGTTTGAGAAAAAGACATTTTTTTCTGGTCCAGTTTATCACAATCAATTGCTAAATTTGTGTACGCAAAAATAAAACTTACGTAAACACACCATCTAATGAAAAGCTGTTAATACACACATACAATATCATATGTGAAGCTCTAGCAGAGCTTTAGTTTTATAGGATAAAGTGCAGCTCAGTAACAATTCTTGCAGAGTTTATGTTCAATACAGAAACTTCTCGGGTTTTCCCTTGTAGGCCGCCAACTATTTATTTGCTTACATGTAACGTTTATTTGGTCTCTTAGAGTAAATCCATATCCAGTAGGATTCGTAGCCTATATCCAGCAACCAACCCTAAAAGGCCCAATATCAAACTTTATCTTGGGTAGGAGTGCAAGTATTTTATTTATATCATATACCTAGAATTAATATTCCAGAGCTGAATTGCTTAGTTGTTTAGTAGGTTGTGATATAACCTTCCGTAATAGCGCGGTAATTAACATATTATGCAATTAACGTGCTGTATTGAACGGAATATCATTTCGGTTCACGGTTTCTTATAATAAATGCTTGTATCCATGCTTAGCTGTTCAGCCCTCTGAATTTGCAGCTGCCAATTCAGACTCCACTCTCCACGTTTGCTATGATGTCTTCCACTGGGGGATGTCCTGGATGGTGTTATGGGAAAAAGATCTCACCTAGTCTGTTGACAGTCCTTTGTCGTTCAAATTGACTACAACCTTGCGTTTGCATTTTACGAAATATTTTCCCTCGTCTGGTCAACACAACGATAATGAACATCGGAGGCAAATTGAAATTTTCGTCGAACTTAGCTTTGGAAAATTAAATTTTGAAGGTCCTGCGGGGTGGCCAGCGAGACCTAAATGGAATTTTACCTTCGTTTAATTTGGCCCTACGCGGGTCCTCTTGACAAGAAAATTGGATTTTATATATCGTGGAATCCGTTTATTTATTGCCGCATAATGCGACCTCCTCGGGCTTGATTATTTTTCCGATGATGGTGTTTAGTCTCAAATTGCCGGTCGGGATATCAAAATGGAGGAAAAAAATTAAACATCGACTTGAGGAAATTTTCTTGTTGACATTGATATCGACATCCAAGAGGAAAAGTTTTTCCTTATTGGAATCAGCAGCTGCTCTAGGGCGAAGTTTTTATTGCTCAAAAATGATCATTAAAGAATTTTTTTTATTTTAATGTTTAGTACTTCCATAAAAAGCGTTTCTGTTGCCTAGTAATAAAGCGCACTATCTTTGCTAATAGAAAAAACGCTTAAATTAAAATATTCAAGCAACGTGATGTAGCATTTTAATCTAATGCATTCCCTCAGTTGATTCCTAAAGGCGAAAGATTAAAAATAAAAAAAAAATATGTAAAAAACTGCCCTGTTTCGCAGATATTGCAGGAAATCCCTGCGAATAGCAATTTTTTAATTTTAAATTAAAATTCATAAAGTAATTGCGGCTTGACAAATTATACAATGTTATATTCTGTATAATGATCAAAAGAGACGGCTAGGTTTTTTTTTGTACTTCAAGCTTTAATTTCAGCTTCATTATAAATCCTGAAATTTGCCAAAACTTTTATGATTATGTTCTGATATTATACTAGGTGTGGTTTTAATAAAACTAAAAGTTTCTTTTCCTACAGCCCCTTAGAAAGGCAATCAAAAATTCGAACATACAGCAGTGCTTTAAGAGTTTCTTAACCCACATGGAAAAACAAATAAATGGTGGAGAAATCCCAAGGAACTCTAATGATGTATAAATCTAACTGACGTATAATTCTAATTACTTTACTAAAGAACCTCTCATAGTATGATTCAAAGTGTAGATTGACGAAAGTGAATGAAAGAAAAAAGAAAATTATTTCCTATATAACGGAATATAATAAGAAAGGAAAATGAAAATATAGAAAAAATGTATGCATAAGGAAAGAAGAAACTGAACTAATATAACCAAACCAAAACAAGGAAAAAAGTGAAAACGCTGTTTTCGACCTTTTAAACGACTGATTAACCATCCTTTTGCAAGCTCTAATTGTGCCCATAACCAAACTAGTTTCATCGTATACGGCTCGTCAGTGAGGCTTTGACACAATCAGAACTTTCAAAATTTTCGGTACTCAAGATAAATATCATAGCAGTACTGAGAAGTGTCTCCCGGTGGCGCCATCTGTGTCCGTTTGTTGAACTAACGAGATTGCACTCGTCCAGTATCAACGTCATTGCCCGGTCTAAGATAAAATTCTGCAGATTACTGTAAAATACAGAAATCAATTTTTAGTCGTCGGTACTATCAAAACAACTGTTTTCAACCTTTTAAACGACTGATGAACCATCATTTCGCAAGCTCTGATTGTGCCTATCCCCAGACTTGTTTACAGCTCGTTAGTGAGGCTTTGACACAATCAGAAGCATTTATGGCACAATTAGAGCTTGCGAAATGATGGTTCATCAGTCGTTTAGAAGGTCGAAAACAGCGGTTTTATAGTACCGACGGCTAAAAATTGATTTCTGTATTTTACAGTAATCTGCATCGATTCTCCTTAGACCGGGCAATGAAGTTGATACTGGACGAGTGGAATCTCGATAGTTCAACAAGCGGACACAGGTGGCGCCACCGGGAGTCTTTTCTCGGTGCTGCTATGAAACGTGTCTTGAGTACCGAAAATTTCTGATTACGTTAGAGCCTCACTGACGATCCATATACGGCAAACTAATCTGGGGATGGGCACAATTAGAGCTTGCGAAATGATTGTTCATCAGTTGTTTAAAAGGTCGAAAACAGCGTTTTAATAGTACCGACGGTTAAAATTTTTTCTTCTATTTTACTGTAATCTGCATCAAAGAAAAGTGTTTCAAAAATTTTATTTTCAATTAAATATAGATGAGGAAAAAAGAACTATCAAATAAATACGTATTTTGAATCATTAAAAAAAATACAAATATTTGTGTTGTGTGCATGTCTGAAATAAGAGAAAGAAAGAACATTAACTAATGAAACGTGTAAACTAAGAAAGAGAACAAACATTGAACTGAACAATCAGAATGATCATAAATACTAAGAGAATATAAGAGAAATTTAAAGGATAAACGAACAAATGTTGGTGAAAAAGGAGATATAGAAAGAGATGCAAAGACAACGGAAACCATAAAACAATTATTTAAAGGATGGAATATAATAAGAAGTAAATAAACTTAATCAAGTTGAAGAAACTTAACAGAGACAAGAGTGGCCTAGATTTTCTGTTTTTGTTTAGGGATAAAAGAAAACAGAACTTTTAATACAACTCTTATCTTGACTAACTTATAATTAAGACAGGCTAACGGCATGTGTGTAGATGAGACAAAGAAAGAAAGAAACTGGAACAAATATGCAGATCAGCCCTAAAATAACATAAGGCAAAATTTGGAAAATACTTGACAAAAATTGCCGCAAAACAAATTATTAGTTTTTGCTATAGAGCAGGATATGTAACGAATTTGCGGCGAGAAAATGCAAAAAATAAAGAAACTAAATAGCAAGTAAATCATATTTTATATACTTGTTATTAATTAAAAAAAGAAAACCGACGCAACAGAAGAGAGGTTCACAAAAATAGAAGTGAAAAAGAAAAACTTACCACAACTCCGAGTTCAATTCGTATTTTGTCTCTCTAATAATGGAGAGAATTAAACTCAAAAAGAGCAATAGAGCAAAACTATAAAAAACAAAGTAAATAATTTGAATTAACAAGAAACAAAACAATAGAAGGAATATGTGATGAATTGCTTGGTTTTCTGCCAAGTGTTTCTTCTTCTGCCAAGACAAAAAAAACTGGGTGTGTGCTAAAGGAAAGAGAGAGAGAGAAAGAGAGATTATGAAACTAATAAACAGAGCAAGCACTAAGAGAAATATTAGAAAACTAAAAAAATTTTGTAAAAAAATGAACAAAATTTGGCCAAAAGGAGAAATAAAGAGGCGGATAAAATGGAGGAGAACAAAAAAATGTATTAAGAAAGAAATATATTAAAATGTATACAAACTAAACTAAGATGAACAAATCTAATAAAGCAGGAGGGGTATAGTGTTTGCGTTTTTACTTAAATATAAAATAAAAAAACTTTGTTCTTACTTTGACTCACTAATAATTAAGACGAGAAAAAGGCATGTGGGAGGGTGAGAGCGAGAAAGAGAGGAGAGAGAGAGAGAGGCGAGAGAGAGAGAGAGAGAGAGAGAGAGAGAGAGAGAGAGAGAGAGGCGAGAGAGAGAGAGAGAGAGAGAGAGAGAGAGAGAGAGAGAGAGAGAGAGAGAGAGAGAGAGAGAGAGAGAAAGGGAAATAAAGTATAGAGAACAGACCCTGAGAAAACCTAAGACAAAACTAGGAAAATATTAGACCGAAGTTTACGAAAAACTATGGCTTTATTTTTTCTACGGAACTCGATGTATAACGAGTCTAGAGCGAAAAATACAAAAAATTAAGAAATGAAATAACAAGAAAATAAAGTAAGAAGAAGTAACTAACCAAACCGAATTCTGTGTTTTGCCAGTTACGTACACAATAGCTATTTATGTAACCAGTTACGAAAAGTCCGATTTTGTGTAACGAATGAATGTTTGCGGGACGAGCGCAGCGAGTTCCCGCAATTTGAATGAGATACACAAAAAAGGTTTTTCGTCACGTGTTTCATACAAGATTTTTTCTAATTTTGACTACAAATACCTACTTAGAGAGAGAATTATTATTAATAAACTTCAATATTTACTTTTAAACCACTTTGTATCTACTTAATACCGTAAAACTATAGCAACGGTGTGCCACAGCCGAAACCTGCAACTGGTGGTGACACCAACTTTTCATCACTAGTTACGAAAGATTTTACTTTTCGTAACTAGTTACGAAAAGTAGGACGTTACGTCACTGTCATCAGTATTGAAAAGTGCCACTTTATATGTCAAAATTAGAAAAAAATCTTTTTTTGTGTATTCTCGACTTTGCGTCTTTATCTAGATAAATCTAGAAATAGATGATAATGAGAAGTAACATAAATAATTTGAAACCATATAATTTTAATTTACATTTTAAAGAAGATCATAAAACAAAACTAAGAAGAAACTTCATCAATGTTGGCAAAATGTTTCCTATGATGCTGGCGCTGTATAGCCGAAACAATAAAGAGTTGAAATAAAAAGTACTAAAATAAAGTAAATTAGGACGAAGAAATTAACCAAAGAAAGATATTGTCAGAAAATGTCATAGATAGCACTGTAAAGAAAATAAACATAATTAAACATAAAATATGATACGAATTCCGATTAAACAACCCTACGGGGAGTAGACAAAATTGGAGCACTACAAACCCGCCCACCATCTTCAAAGGCAGTCAGAACTATCTGACTCGTTTTCTTTTTCATTTTCTTTTTTATGCTTTTACTTAATACTCAATCTAAAAGAGAAATTGTTCAATGATAAGACCAAAATGATTATCAGGCCTGAATAGTACGGTTTGTAAGGCCAGTTCTTCAGGTTGAATAGTCAAAAAGATTGCAGTGGGCGTATTGGTTGCTATAGGTGCTAATTATAATATTTTAGAAGAACCTACAAAAATACGTTCAAACTGTCGTAATGCAGCTAGAAAAAAGCGATATAAAACTAAAGTTTATATGTAACATTAATGTTTCTCTTTGAGGATATATTAGATATACGGGGTGTTCATAATAAAACTTCATCTAGCAGGCTATGAAATTTTGACAGAAAAGGATGACATAATCAAAATAAATAAACTTTTGTTCTCCATCCTTTTCTTTTGACATTTCACAGCTAGCCAACTAGATGTTTTATAATGAACACCCCGTACCTTAAACCAAAGATCTAGAAGCTCAATCATAATGCGTAAGCAGGTCGTCAAATTCCAAATGGTAATTAAATTGAAATTTGCTCACTTGCTGCATTAGGTGAACAAAAACTTTGATTCAAACAAATTGAGATTGGAACATTGAGTATGCCATAGGGTTGGGCAGCTAAAGTCTGTTGGTTCCTTCCTACCCTGCCAAAATATGCTGGGCCCAAACATTGTTCCTGAACTCTTGCTGGAAATTTCGTGGTCTTATTTCATGTGGATTTTCATGCGCCCACACATGCAGGTTGTGGTAATTCACACATCCGCGTCTAGTGAAAAATGGCTAGTTGGTCCATAATACATTACTCAAAAAAAAAGATGGGATCATTTTCAATCCAAGCCACCTACAAAAAACCATTCTGCCCTCTTCATCTCCTGAATGTAAACCCTGAACTTGTTGTGGATGGAAGGGTCTTCTATCGTCCGGTTTCAGTATACGTTGAATGTTAGTTTTCGGAACTGCAGTATTTCTGGACACTCTTCTTTGACTTGTTCTTGGATCGCTGTTAAATTCACGCAGGACGCGATTATTTCTCCTCGCTTGATTAGCGCCACTAGGCCTAAAATACGTAGGTGTGGCCCTCAACCCTTGCATCACGAATAGGTTGTGCACATTTTGAATTACCCTACGATCTGGCTGTGGTCTATTGGGAAATCGCCTTTGGTATTCCTGAACTGCTTGCAACGCATTACCATCACAAAAACCATAAACAAAGTGCATATCAGCGTATTCTTGATTGGAAAATTGAAAGGGCATTTTGCTGTTTTGAACGTTCGATGATATTGCCAAAGTATTATATTGGGTATGGTGTCCTAAAGCAAAGCTATGGCCTACTATGTGACAGTTACTTCCATAGGTGACTATGTATTTTTGAAGTCTCTCTAAATTATCTCGTAAACGGTGCATTTAATAGAAAATTTCCAACATTTCATTAAAAATGTTCACAACATTCTAGAAAATATTAATTGCCAAAAAAATTCACATTTTGTTCCCCCAAGTCAGAAAGTCAGTGTGAAAACTCGGTTTCACCTAACAAGGTGTGTGTGATCTAGTAGGCCGTGACCATGTTTCAGGTTTGGCGAGATTGTTCAACCGGCACTTTGAACTGTGTACTTCAAATTCGAATAGGGCGGAAAATTGAAATCCTTCCCTATATCTACTCCAATGGACAATTTTGACAAACGTCATTAACATCACATAATGAGTATTAATTTCGTAAGTACTTGTTCGAAATTTGATCAAAATTGCTCCAACGGTCTGATAGCTATGAAAAAACCGATTTTTTTAAACTGAACTTTGGAGGGTTGTATCTTCCTTAAGAAGCGTTTTTTCAAGAAAATGACACAATGCATGTAAAGTTATTTTTCTTGGGCTATCGAGTGGTGAATTATTGACACTCATAACTGACCACCTTATATATATGCTATTATTTAGCTTAATGAAGTAGATGAATCTAAATAGAACAAGTTAAGCTCTTCATTTAGAAAAAGCTCTTCATTGCGCTCCTAGCTTTTGAAAATATCCAAGCTCCCTTCGCAATGAAAAACAACTTTTTTATATTTACTCTGGCCATTTTATTTACACTGGCAACTTAAATGATTATACAAAATCATCTTCGGAAAAACGCCCTCTACATAAAACAGAATTAATCCAGACATTAGAACGTAAAAACCTTCCAAAGCTTTTTCTTTTCTGACTTAATAATCTCCACTGGAGAAAGTACAAAAAGACTTTTAAATAAGGGCCCCCATTTTGTAGTTAAAACCGCAAAATATAGGTTTTTAGGGCACAGCCTTAAAAATATTATTACTCGCTAATGGAAATTATTTCTACTACACTGATATCTCCTGAACGCTTGGCAAGGTCTTTTTCACTGACAGGAAACTGGTTTAAGCTCTTTAGAGAAAAATGCACTGTCTGCTTCTATTAAACCTAAAATTCTACATCTTCGCTTCAAAACATGATTTACAAAAACCTTGCAGAGAAGTAAAATAATTCACACCGAATAAAACCAGATGTCGCTACGAATATCCTTATTTGCCACCTAACCAGAAATTCCCATTTTATGTCATTCCGTTTAGAAATACGATTCGAGAACGAGAGGATAGGTAAGTGCATTGGCTGCAATAAGTTCCAATCGCATTTTCTCTTAAAAAATGCCACCTCGAAGTGTATTAAAGTCCCGGTTGTTTATTTGGCTTTCCGGATTTGGTAAGAGCTTTAAAGCTGAGATAAAATGCGAAGCAAAAAGTGTAAGACGCTCGATGCTGCTGTGTCATAACTTAGAAGAGTATAAGCGCATATGTTCTGAGGCTGCAAAGCTTGTTTTTAGGTATTCAAATAAACTATGCAACAGGATCAAACGGATGGATTTGATTGAACTCCCAAACACATTGGTTCGATCAAATCCAAGTCGGACTAAAACTAAAACAAAACAAAGCTCTAAAGCGTTAGAAGAACGTCGTAGAAGAATGACTCTTGTCGCTGAAGTTTCAGAATCGAGCACTAAGGAAAGCGCTTATAATCGATGAACAAACCATTCTTGGACTTAAACGGGTTACTAGGTAGCTCAAATTTCGCTCAAAAAATTTTTGATATCTAGCAAGACCCCTTCAGGTGAGGACCTTGCCTCAAACCAGAGAAGGCAGGAAAACAGGTTTTTATCTTGAAATGCATCAAGGTATGAGACATCATTTTTTTATTATTAGCGTCCTTAAATTTCTACTAAATTTGATAAAATATACAGGATTAAGGACAGAGAACGACGCCGAGGTCGAGATCTAGAGAATTAGTAAATACGAGACCGAGATCGAGATAGCGTAAGTATAGGTATTCATCTTGTGAAGCTCTACTTAGAAGTACAGATTATTCTAATAATAATGATATGTTATACGAAATTCCATAATTTGTTAAATATTTTAGCTGTGGCCATCAATATTTTTTCTTACCTACACCCCTCATAACATAAAATGCTAAAAGTTTAATTTGGTACCAAAGTATTATTAGTATAATATAAATGTAGAATTATATGATAAAATTTCATTAAAATGAAAAGTTCCACAGTCAGTACCACACCATTTGCTGAAAACTTAAATTTTCTTCATTTTTTAAGTTCCGAACATAATAGAGAAGTATTTTCTCATTGATCAAACATGATGGAACGTGATGAGAGTAGTAGTTCTTATATAATTGTAAAACTGACATTTATGATAAGGAGAAAATTTCTGTTAGTAGTCGAATGGAAACCGTAACAGATAAGAGCTAAAAGACCACGGAAAAACTTCCATAGTGAAACCAAGTAACTATAATAAAACACAGAAACAAAGAAATGTGGAAATGGATCACTCTATTTAAGAAAAGCGCCCTATAATGATTTCTTCCTAGAGCAGACGCAAAAGATAGAAAGAAGAGTCTTTATAAAAAAAAACAGTTTAAACTGATGCAAATCATAGAAATTATTGATGCTATTATATTGTAAAAGTCAGGGCCACCAATAGATCTTTTTCTACAAATGAAAGAAACACTTCATTACCATCACATTTGTAATTATTTCAGTACCTACGTAACATAGTAAACACTAAAAATGAGCTTCGTTGAGTTTCATGCACAGTTGATTATCAAAACGTGGTCGAACATTAGGCAACATTTGCAAAGGAGTTATATACTCACCTTATTTTATGATTCTAAAATGTACTCCGCAGAGATAACCAAATTTCGTAGCGTAGACTTTGATCTTTTAATGTTTCCAAAAGAAAAAATATACTGGAGTAAGGTCAGGAGACCTGACGGACCATTTCACTGGACCCCTCCTACCAATCCATCTTCTCAGAAATTTCTGATCAAAATATCAGGAAAATAATCTCGAAAACGTTGTTTTCGACCTTTAAACGACTGATGAACCATTATTTCGCAAAGTCCAACTGTACCCATCCCCAGACTAGTTTCTCCGTATACGGCTCGTCAGTGAGGCTTTGACGCAATCAGAACTTGCATAATTTCGATACTCAAGACACGTTTCATAACAGCACCGAGAAAAGTCTCCTGGTGGCGCCATCCGTGTCCGTCTGTTGAATTAACGTGATTGCACTCGTCCAGTATCAACATCATTGCCCGGTCTAAGGAAAAATGATGCAGATCACTGCAAAATACATAAATAAATATTTAGCCGTCGGTACTATCAAAACAAATGATGGTTCATCAGTCGTTTAAAAGGTCGCAAACAGGGTTTTCATAGTACCGACGGCTAAAAATGGATTTCTGTATTTTACAATTTTCTGCATCATTTTTCCTTAGACCGGGCAATGACGTTGATACTGGACGAGTGCAATCTCGTTAGTTCAACAAACGGACACGGATGGCGCCACCAGGAGACTTTTCTCGGTGCTGTTATAAAACATGTCTTGAGTACCGAAATTTTTCAAGTTCTGGTTGTGTCCATAAAGCCTCACTGAGGGGCCGTATACGCGAAACTAGTCTGGGGATGGACACAGTTAGATCTTGCGAAATGATGGAGTCGTTTACAGCGATATCATGGTACCAACGGCTAAAAATTGATTTCTGAATTTTACAGTAATCTGAATCACTTTTCCTTATGAATATCTCGTTCAAGTATTTCAGTAATCCTGAGATATATGGCCTCTTGTAGAGGGTGTAGGTTATTTTTTCTATTTAAGTTTCCATTAATAAAAAATATTTCAATGTTGTCACCCAAAATCCCCGCTCAAGCGTTTGTTTTTTTAGATGTGGGTATAATACTCTCTCTATATTTTCAGCATCAAAATATCGACAGCTGTGTCTATTAACTTCACCATGTCAATAGAATTACTATTCATCAAAAAAAGTTGTGTTAAACGAAACGTTTCGGTTTAGAACTGTCACGTTATTAAAGATATCGCAAAATTATAAGCGACGAACAAAGTCATCTTCATTTAGTTCCTCTTCTCCATTTAGTACCTACTAATTTGATTACGTAAAGTGGAATTTTTACTTCGTAAGACTGTAGAGGCTTTCATGGCCAGTCAAAATGCAATCTATTCGGGCTTTGAAGCCGTGTTCCTATAGAATTTCTTCCTGACGCTTCGTCGTCTACAGCTGCGGCAGACATTACCAAAGCGATGAGGCAATGGGCGAAGTGATCTCCCGTGCTTCCAGAAAGTTGACTGATTCGACTGTGGAGCGCTTCGTGGTATTTATTCCCCTGATATTTAATTGAAATGACTATATATTGACTGAAAAAAAAATGTTATCCCTTCTACGCCTTCGTAAAATTTTCGTCGAATTTAGATTTTGAACTCGGAATGTAACTAAATTCCGACTTTAAACTCGGAATTTAACTAAAATTCGACATTAAATATGGAACTTGTCTAAATTCCAATTTTGAACTCGAAATTTAACTAAACTCCGACTTTAATCTCAGAATTTAGTTAAAATCTGACTTTCAACTCGAAATTTTACCAAATTCCGACTGTAAAATGTGAATTTAACTAAAATCCGACTTTCAACTCGACATTTAACCAAATTCCGACTGTAAACTCTGAATTGAACTAAAATTTGATTTTCAACTCCGAATTTAAGTAAATTCTGACTTTAAACTCGGAGTTTAACTAAATTTCGACTTTGACCTCGGAATTTACCTAAATTCCGACTCTGAACTAATATCCGAATTTAAACTCGGAATTTAACTAAAATCCGACTTTCAACTCAGAACTTGACGAAATTCCGACTTTGAACTCGGAATTTAACTAAATTCCGACTTTAATCTCAGAACTTAACTAAAATCCGCGCTATAATAATACCGCGCTATAATAATACCACGACTTTCAACTCGAAATTTAACCAAATTCCGACTGTTCACTCTGAATTTAATTAAAATATGACTTTGAGCTAGGAGTGTAAGTAAATTCCAACTTTGACTTCAGAATTTACCTAAATTCCAAATTTGAACTAAAATCCGAATTTGTACTCGGAATTTAACTAAAATCCGACTTTCAACTCAGAACTTGACAAAACTCCGACTTTGAACTCGGAATTTAACTAAATTCTGACTTTAATCTCAGAATTTAACTAAAATCCGACTTTCAACTTGAAATTTAACCAAATTCCGACTGTTAACTCTGAATTTAATTAAAATACGACTTTGAGCTAGGAGTGTAAGTAAATTCCAACTTTGACCTCAGAATTTACCTAAATTCCAAATTTGAACTAAAATCCGAATTTGTACTCGGAATTTAACTAAAATCCGACTTTCAACTCGAAATTTAACCAAATTGCGACTGTAAACTCTGAATTTAACTAAAATTTGACTTTGAATTCGGATTTTGGTTAAATTCTGAGATTAAAGTCGAATTTTAGTTAAATTTAGAGTTTACAGTCGGAATTTAGTTAAATTCCGAGTTTAAACTCGAAATTTTACCAAATTCCGACTTTGACCTCGGAATTTACCTTAATTCCGACTTTAAACTAATATCCGAATTTAAGCTCGGAACTTAACTAAAATCCGGCTTTCAACTCGAAATGTATCCAAATTCAGACTGTAATATCTGAATTTAACTAAAATCCCACTTTGAACTCAGAATTTAAGTAAATTCTGACTTTAAACTCGGATTTTAATTAGATTCGATCTGTAACTAATACCAACTGTAAACTCTAAATGTATCTAAAATCCGACTTTAACCTCAGAATTTTACCAAAATCCGACTTTCAACTCGAAATTTAACCAAATTCCGATTGTAAACTCTGAATTTAACTAAAATCTGACTTTGAGCTCGGAGTTTAAGTAAATTCCAATTTTGACGTCAGAATTTACCTAAATTCCGACTTTGAACTAAAATCCGAATTTGAACTCGGAACTTAACTAAAATCCGAATTTCAACTCGAAATTTAACCAAATTGCGACTGTAAACTCTGAATTTAACTTTGAAGTCGGATTTTTGTTAAATTCTGAGATTAACGTCGGATTTTAGTTAAATTTAGAGTTTACAGTCGGAATTTAGTTAAATTCCGAGTTAAAATTCGGAATTTAACCAAATTCGATCTGTAACTAATACCAACTGTAAACTCTAAATTTCACTAAAATCCGACATTAATCTCAGAATTTAACCAAAATCCGACTTTCAACTCAAAATTTAACCAAATTCCGACTGTAAATTCTGAATTTAACAAAAACCCGACTTTGAACTCGGAATTTAAGTACATTCCGACTTTAAACTCGGAATTTAACCAAAATCCGACCTTGAACTCGGAATTTAAGTACATTCCGACTTTAAACTCGGAATTTAACTAAATTCAGACTTTGACCTCGGAATTTACCTAAATTCCGACTTTGAACTAAAATCCGAATTTTCCGACTGTAAACTCTGAATTCAACTAAAATCCGATTTTGAAATCGGAATTTAAGTAAATTCCGACTTTAAACTCGGATTTAAAAAATCCGACTTTCAAATCGGAACTTGACTAAATTGCGACTTTGAACTCGGAATTTAACTAAATTCCGACTTTAATCTCAGAAGTTTCCTAAAATCCTACTTTTAACTCGAAATTTAACCAAATTCTGACTGTAAACTCTGAACTTAACTAAAATCCGACTTTGAACCCGGAATTTAAGTAAATTCCGTCTTTGACCTCAGAATTTACCTAAATTCCGATTTTGAACTAAAATCCGAATTTGAACTCGGAATTTAACTAAAATCCGACTTTGAACTCGGGATTTAACTAAATTCCGACTTTGAATTCGGAATTTAACTAAATTCCAAATTTGAAGTCGGAATTCAAGAAAAAAAAAATCTGGCTGACCCTTCTACGCCTTCGTACTTATTTGGCATTTTGTTAGTCTTAATATATATATTTTGGCAGGTTTTGTCTATGCAAAATTTCACATTTGAGCAATTTAACAATGATATCAAATATTCCTACATATATATTTTGTTGCCTTCTATCTTTTACTCGTTATTGTGCTCTGTAAAACTTTACAACTTTGTAATACTTCAAACTAAAGAAATTTCTTCTAAAATTCTTCCATCATGAAGAAAATTCTTGGCGACATTTATTCCACTTTCCTGATAGTCTCAAACTGTTTCTGTTTACATTTTTTTTTGTCTCCTCCTCGTGTATCAATAGTAGTTTTTTTTTTCTTAACTATTGCTCTATCTTATCTATTAACAGTCATTTGCAACATCATGTACAGTTCTCTCCCCGCTTTTTTCTTTTGATGATTACTATTTATTTGTCAGATTAGTTTGTCCGCAATCAATCGTTCAGTCTATTTGACCAACCTGTTTGTTTTTTTTTATTATTCTGCTTTAGAGGCTACTTTTCTATTCTGTTTTTTCTGCCCTACACAATGTTAATGATAATATTTCTTTTTTAGCTTTATAGCTTTGTTAAGTTTGGTGACGATTTATTCTTGTCTCAGGTTTCTCTTTTTCTGCCCTGTTGAGTCCCGAACTATATTTAATTTATTATTGCTCTTTATTCACTCAAATTGTTCATTATTCATTTCTTTTGTGTCTTTTTTTATCAAAGTTCGAGGTGCTTTCTTAACTCACGTTTTCTCAGTCACCATAAACGTCTCTCTTAGCATCTTTTTTGTGGTACTTCTTTCTCAAGGAATGTTTTATATCGTTTGATGTGAAGCCCCCGAATCTAAACTTATTTCGCAAGTTTCTTTCTGTTTTACACTGCTTCTGTGAATGTGAGTGACAAAATAAAATAACTTGAATGAAAATAAAATAAAATATTCATATCTAGTTTACTAGATATAATTCATTACTCCATTTCTTTCACTAGAAAAAAATAAACATTGACGAGTCCGAGAGTTTTTTTGAAATAATAATCTTTCATTTTTAAATAAATTTTTTCCATCCTGTTTCTTCCATGAAAATGTCCTCTTCAGTCCAAAATTTCTAGCCTTCTAATAGACGCTTTCTGACTAATCCCATCAAGAGGTAACGTGGCAGAGTGACTAGATCATGTGAGTTGAACAGATGTTCATACAATAGGTAGACAGTATTCCATTTAGTTGACAGTTCTGTGATGTACACCTTTTGCAGCATTTAAAATTAGAAAAAGCTGGAGATGAAAGCTGAACAAACTTATTTTCCAGTTAAATATCTGCAGATCTATCTTGTGTGTCGTAGAACTCGCTTCCAGCTAGAAACGTAATTTATAAGAAGACATCCGCCTTATGCTGTGCTACTGCTGACTTTTGTGTTTGTCCCAGCCTGAAACCCCTCTTGTGTTCCGTAATCTTCGTGTTGACATGTGGTGCCAACTTCTGATATTCCGTCCAAGGAATGTAGATCGCCAGGAAGGCACACCGGGAGAAGATGAAGGAAAGCGCGGATGGACTAATCCACCATACATCCACAAAGTAACAGACAGTGTTAAAACTGTCTTTAAACCCACTCGTACCACACAACAGAGCTATAGATCAGCCGAAGATCCCCTATCGGCACCCGGTGTTTACCGAGTTCCATGCAGCTCTGGCTCGGTATACATTGGTACCAGAAAACGCAGTGTCAACACGAGGAATACGGAACACAAGAGGAGTTGCAGGCTGGGACAAACAGTCAGCAGTGGCAGAGCTTGTTCTCTCTGAAGGTCACGACATTATTTTCAACGAGGTGGATATCTTATATCAATCACAGCGTTTCTATCCGTGACTAACGAGAGAGGGCATTGAAATCTTTAAACACGACGAAAATTTCAACAGAAAGGAGGAAATTACGTTTCTAAATGCAGACTGGAAGCGAGTTCTAGGACATACTTCAAGTGCGCCGAAACCCTGCGCCACCACTACCCCCACCTCAGTCCCTCCACTGCAACGCAACGTCGCGGTGGGGGGGGAATAAATACAACGGAGCTCACCAAGATCCAATCAGCCAACGTCAGGAAGCATGGAAGATCACTTCGCCCATTGCCTCATCGCCTTTGATAATGTCTGCCGCAGCTGTAGATGAAACGATTTTTCAGCAACCTTTTTGAACATACGATCCCTTGTCCATTTTCACCCCTAATTGGGCGAATAGCTTTGTACTTCGCATTTTGGACAGAACGAGCCCTATGGAACTTTCTTAGCAATTTAGTTACGTAAGGGTGATGTAACATTTTATAGGGATGCTTTAAATGGAAGACTTGAGCTGCGTTTTGGTAATAATGACTCATTTGCAACGCTTGAGCGATTTTAGTTGAATTAAAAATAACTAGAAAGAACTTCAAACTTAATGCAACAGGCCATTACTCTAAGCCCATCTTGTCTACTGTGTATTGCACATTCGAATGATTCTTGACTACATCATGGAATTTTAAAATTATTATAAAATAATAATTCGAACAAAAATACGTTATAAATAAACCTTGAACTGTTTTTATTTGATCTTCTGAGTCGTTAAAAGCAAAATAATCAAAGATTAAGGTTTTTTTTTAAACCTTTAAGATACCTTAAAACCAGTACGAGATCTAATGCCTAGCATGAACCTAGAGAAAGTCTATTGCTGTGCGTTAGTTTGGACAAATGAAACACAAAAACTTATATTAAGAAATCACATTACTATACGTTCTTACACAACCAAAAATGTTATGCGAATAAACTGGGAAAAAATAAATATGTGGTTGTTTGATTTTACAAAGGGTTTTATCTCCAAGGAACTGTATAAGCTTACTTTGAAAACTAATTTAAACAGTATGAATATTGCAGTAAGTCTTCGTGTTGCAGGTCAAGGATTTAAGGACTTTGAGAAGGCCTGAGATTAAAATCTCAGAAGATAAATATTCAAATATTCGGTGCAGGAATTCTCCATGCACCATCCACATTGAAAAGTAATTTTTTATTAGCTAATGAAATCAAGCAAAGCGGAAGATAAAACTGAAAACTTAAAAATAGAAGTGTGGCGTTATTATTGTTCTGTGTAGTAAATCTTTCAATAAAAACAGCTAAGGCGACGAGCGGGTGTGTACAAGTGCAACTTGTTTACTACAAAGTGCAATACGTCGAAGAAACAGCGTAAATAAAAATATTAGCTCAGTTAATCAAATCAACAGCTGCGTTGTCTAACAATCTTAACGTCAAGAAACGTTGCATTATAAATTTTAGGGATATGCGCGCATTTTCCAATGATTGCAAAGTGCCAAAAATCCATTAAAACTTTTAGTGGAAAAATATCATCTGCGTTCTAACCAGGAAACTTTATAGGCGTGTTAGTTCTTGAGATTACACGTGCAAGAAGAACTCCATTCGATACTTTTTCAAGCCAAAGAGCTTCGACTGCTGATAAATTGAATGAGATAAGAGTGAAATGTGTGGGTGCATCTAGCTACGAAGATCCCTTATGGAGAAAATTTGAATAACGCTTTAATGGTTTTATGATGGTCTTAAACGCAGAAGATATTTATGTTATTGTCCGCCAGTGAGGATATAAAGCCGTCTTTCAGAAACGATTTTGGTTGTAGATTTTTGGTATTATTTTGATTTTTTTTGATTCAATTCAATCCAAAAATAATTTTGATTATTGTTTTATATTTGTTTTGTTTATATTATATAATAGTAAAATTGAAGTATTCAATTTTACATTATATAAATTACATTATATAAAAACATTCCCAGTTAAATTAAAACTCGTTCTTAATCGGCAAATTATAATAGCTGTAATACATTACAACTTCGCCCCCATCATTCAATGTCATAAACTACACATTTTAATATTATTGTAAGCATATTAACCTTCGCCCAACAATAGCCTAGCTCACTTATAATGGGACGGAGTCTTTGACGTAGGGTGGCAACATTTTCAAATAAAACTTTTGGTGTTTTAATATAGACCCTCAAATATAATACATGCAAAATAATTTAAAGTGACTTCAAAAGAAGAGAATGGTGCCAAACCCTCGTCAAACGTCTTCAAGGAAATTGAGAAAAAGATGTCCGATTTAAAAGACCTGAGTTAAAAATCAATAGGTGCCATCTCAGGACTATAAATCAAGCCAGATCGAGATTAGATTCGAAATTAAACTCTCTCCAAGATTGACAGTTCGAGGTATTAAGTTGGGTTTTTACTCTCTTCTTTGATACTGATACTTGATTAATTTATTTCCGTTTTGATAAAGAATTCTCTTTCTGATACCTACAAAACCCAATTACGGAATATTTTAGTACTTTCTTGCGTTAAAACCCAATTTACTGCGGAATTAATCGGGTTTCAATTTATAAATTTGGGATTGTGAGGCTAATTTATAAAAGTCCAAAAAACACCCTGGAATAAAGGCTACATTTCAGGAATCCAATTCCGTGAAATTAGAAATTAGGACGTTAAACCTTACAAATTCGTTTCGGTCCTTCAGATTTGCTTAAAGTATTTCTAAGCCAGACCGGCAGATAAATCAAATTAAAGTTGGTTTACTGTCAAATTAGCATCATTTCTTCTGCGAACAACTAGAGCCTAATATCGTGCAATAAACGACGGGTCCCAAAATTTTTTGCTCGTCCAAAAGATGGGTAGAAAGTAGATTTAAATCGCTGAGATACCATTCCATTAAAGTAATATCTCTTGAAGAATATGATCCAACATGTATTCATTGTATACATTTTGGGGTATCTATGGTTATGTCTCATTATTAATTAAGGCGTGACTTTTTTTTATTAAAGACCTCTCGGAAAATAGCAGATTATTATTACTCACATTTCGAAAAATTTAACAAAAAATAATAACGATGTTTTATAATTGAATATTACGCACAATCTGAAAAATTTATTTTTACTTTTTAAACTGTTTAAAACTGGAATTATCCATCTCTTAAAGCGGTAAATTCTGAGATAAATTCAAGACAAAAAGTTCATATAAGCACATGCCTAAAAATGCTTTCATGCTTCAATTCTTCAAAATTGTTGACATGATGCAAAAAGCAATAATAAAAATAATAAGTCTCAAATTGTTTTTAAAAACTAATTTACCGTTATATATAAAAATAATATAAATTCTTCCGATTTTGCAATAGTTTTTTGAAATACGTATTATCGCGAATGTCACTTAAACCACCGATTGTATTGAAATTTTGAGACAAGAAGATTTGAGACAAGAAAGTGAGGAAACTTAATGTGGATTTCAGAAATTGGTCCGAAAGAACCAAAATATTACCCCAAAAAGTTTTATGTATTTATTGAAATTTCTGATAATTTAGCTATCCAAAAAATATATGAGGAAGAAGAATAAGGAAAAAAAGTCTATATAGATAGAGTTAAGAAAAAAAAAATGAGAACAAATCAAGTTTAAACTGGTTTAAGGAGGCAGTCATTATTGGAAGCAATGAGGGCGTCTTTAGTAAACCAAGTTGCGACGTCTCATCGGTATGGCATCCGTTGATACGGCGGATAAGTGCTGGTCGCTTGACGCGTGACGGTGGCGACGATCCGGCCAATAGGAATGGTGGGCGTGGTTATCTGTGTTAGTACATAAGCAAGTAGCCTCAAGAGCTTAATGCTCAGTTTTACGTGAAAACGAGCAGAGATTCCACTGCTCGAAGCGTCGTGTAAGAAACTCAATAAAAACAAAAGAAAACCAAGATGTTTCGCTTAATAGTACATTATTGTTTGCCTCCTTTAAATAAATCTTCTTTTTGTTAATGCTCTTAGCATTTTTCTCTCTCTCAAAACACGTAGGAATCGCGAAACTCCTGCATCCTTGTCTAACACTAGCATAAAAGCAGAGCCAAGACATTCTATCGAATGATTAAGTGACGTTTAAAATGAAGGACGTCAACGTCATTTCTGTCAATGTCGGCAAAGATAAAAATGGTAAGATAAGTTAGATTGGCTGTATTTAATCAAGATAGAAAATTTTAAAATTAACAAGAGAAAGGCTGTTTATCCTCTCCCTCTTATGCAACAACAAATTAGGAGTCCTCAAAGAACAGTAAAATAAGCATTCAAGCCCTCAGAAACAGTGCCACAACATGTGTTGCAATGTAAACCATGACCCAGTAGGAAAGAAAAATGCACCCTTTATTGCATAAAACTAAAGGTTTTCTGCCAATCAGACCTGCCAATCAGACCAACCAGAGCGTAGCACAAAACCAAGGAGATCATTCAGTGAATGAGCAGCAAGAGCAAAATGCAGCAAAACTCGATAAGTACAAGAGTGAAACTAAAGGGGGTGATTCAAAAGTGTGAAGCATAAACTCAATAAAGAGATATAAGCAAACAGTTCAGGTACGTTAATTAATACATTTAAGAAGTGACACTAATGGCAAATAAATACCATGAAAAACTGTTTAATTTTGACATTTTTGATTATAACGTTTTACCTCGCTAAATACCATCACAAAATGTTTTGGAAATTTTCCTCCAAAATATTTTTTGTAGCGGTTTTGTTTAATGTTGAAGAGCAAATTTTGCATCATTTGCAGCTACAAATTTTCTAGTGCCTTCCTCAGAATTACCTAACAGAAACAATTCTAAAAATGCTTAGTTACAGTATTACACCAATTAAGGTGCATGAGTTAGGGTGACTTTTACAACTATCAGTAAAGTTTCAGTTTGAGGTTAAAACACCAGTAATTAAGTAGATTGCATTAGGTTTGTTCCAACCAACCAAGAAACCGTTCCGGAACGGTTCAAAAATCATTCTGGTCAATTCTCTTATATAAATTTGAAATTGGGAGAACCAATGTGTTTGTCCAGAGTGGTTCTGCAAGGATTTTGGTTCCTCGGCGAGTTGGAACAAACCTTATAAGGTTCTCTAAATTTTTCCTAGAGTACCTAAATTGCTCATTTCGATTTGGAATTTTTACCAGTGTGTTGGCCAGAATGATTTTCTAACGGTTCTGGAACGGTTTTCTGGCGTGTTGGAACAAACCTATTGTTACCTGACAGATAAACAATGCAATCTACGTCATATCTGGTGTTTTAACTTTAAACTGAAGTTTTACTGATAGTTGTAAATGCCGCCCTTAGGAGTAATAATCGGTGACATATACATATCATTTGATATGGATTATCATTATTCAAAAAGGTAAATTTGAAGTAAATGAAACTACATTGTTCGGTACCTAATAAAATTGTCCCATTTACATGTATGAAAAGCATAAAGTGATTTTTTTTAATTCATGTTAAGTTACAATTCTGAAATTTTTGTTCCAACATGGGTCATCACATACTTATTATCTAGTTATATTTTTTTGAAAATGGTTCTTTAGGTACGATACGAAATGGCTCTTTAGATACGTTCCATTTTATTCTAGGACCATTATCAAATTCATTTCATCATATTGCCATATATTTCTTTATATATAATCTTTCAAACCTTCTATTCTTTTTATATACTTTTTGATATTCTTTGATTCTCTTATCTTGTAGATATAGAAATTCCACATATATAAAATTTGTTGTGTTCACAAGGAAGTTTATATAGCACATTATTTGTGTATCGATTTTCATTTTGTGGTTTTGTTGTATCTTTCGGAATATTGAAAATTCATGTCAAATGGTAGGTTAAAATCAAAAGCTAGGTGATGTTCAGCACCTCAAACATACTCATAACTAAAGCACTAGAATAGGTATAATTTTATATTTCAGCATTTCTAGAATTTTTTCTTTTAGGTAGTACTGACGAAGACAATTGAGAAGTGGCCGAAACGTAATAAGGTGTTTTCGTCCGAGAAATAGCCGTCCCAGTAATTTCACTTTGAATAGTCAGAATTTCGTTTTTCAACATCAAAGGAAACATTCAAAAACGTTTATTAAGGCAAAATAACCGAAAGTAGGGTTAGTAAAAAATTAATAATCCATCTCAAAAAGTTAGGATACATAACATCAAAAAAGGCAAATTAGGCCCAATTAAAAGTTGCTATACCAAAATAGCAGAAATAAGGATTAAGGTGTGAAGTTGTCTTACGTTACATTCCTCGTGACTGAACTAGTATCAAGAAATTTCCTTTCAATCACTTTTTTGTTTTGGAAAATTTCTCCTTGTCCCTGCCCTCGGCAAAATGTATATTAAAATCGCGTTCTCAGCATTAAAAGTTTCCTTTTTTTTTCTTCAATTCTGTCTTTTTAAAATATATTTTTAGCTTATATTTTGCAAACAATAATATTTTCACTACACATTACTAAATAGACTACATACTTAATTTGACTGCATATCTTCTCGCAGAGGAAATGGAACCATTAGAAGCACTCTCAGCATCGTTAATATTAGCCTCAAAGTTTCTTCTTGCACTTCAAATAAGTTATCTAAATCTTACATTTTCTTCTTCAGTTTTCCCTTAATACATTTTAAATAATTTCGCCACACCTCTAGACTGACGTGATTTGTCATTTTATTAACAACATTTTTAATGATAATGCACTTCTTGAAATATTTTTGACCTTTTTAGTTATGGCTAATAATCCCACTTTTAAGTCATTTGTCATCAAGAGGTACATTTTTTGATCGCAACTAGTATTTTTTTCGGGTAATGGTACTAACCTTTTCAATTTTTCTTGAATGGTAAAGTTAATTGCCTTAAACATTGACATATCTTTCATCCACTCAAATTAGCAACTTCTCAGAAAAGCACTTTTAAAAGATGGACCATTCATACAAAATTTATAGGCAGTCAGGAACAAACCCATTTTCACTTCTAGAAAGTCACAATCATTGATTTTTTCTCATGGATTTTTTAATTATGATTATACATAAACCTTGTGGAAAGGGTTCTCGGCAGGAACTAACAGTTGGGTGACTTGAAACCTTTAATATTGTCTGTGCTGCATTTACTCATGTTTCATATTTTTCCGGTTTTCTTTTCCGGAAAAATGTATTTGTGTCAAATAATCTCTTACCCAAAACACTATTTCTTCTCCATACACCCGCATATTATTTTTTTAAGTCTCACATATTTAAAATTCCGTTCCCTAAGAATTAAAAATCACACACATTCAGCTTGCTGCTATTTGTGCATTATAGACTTTTTGTGCGGAGGGATTAAAGTGTACATTTTATTCCGAGATAAAAAAATTACGAATTAGTTAGATACAGTTGCACTTTTTTTCCCAAGAAAAAAATTAAAGTGTACCTTTTATCTCTTCGGGGAAAAACACAGAATCATTCCAATAAATCCACTGAGCAGTAGTATGTTTCAGCGTTTTAATTGGAATCCTTTTTTGTAGAAAAAAAAATGGTTGTATCTCAAGCGCTTGTAACTTACTTCCCAAGTAGCAAGATTCCGTCCTCAGTTACGTCATAAACACGTCCCTTTTAATTTCAGTTGCTGACGTAGCTTAAAGCTGACGCTGAAAACGTGCGAAAACTGCGAGACAATATGTCAGAGCCTAAAGACGTCTCTAGAAAGACGTTCTTGGGTCTTCGCCACTTACGTTGTCGGGACGTCCTAAGAATGTTTCGTTTGAGATCATCAAGGCGTCTTGAGACAGACGTATTTGAGTCACTAGATCGAGACAATTTATTTTAAACCGTTGCACCTTGTCTTTTGTTCGCACCATTTTATTATTTTATGTATTTTAAAACTCTTAAGAATATAAAATTTTAAACTTGACCAAAATATCGATGAAAGTTAAAAGAAAGTTATTTTCTGCGAAATATGTTAGTGAACGAAATTTTTAGCTTTTTCGCAGAAAACTCTAGTTTAAAATAAGCAAAAAAGCAATATTTACTAATTGGAAATTGAAAACTTATCTGCTTTCAATATTTCCAAAAATATGGCAGCGTTAAAGAGGGAAACAAGCAGAAACAACTACTCCGAGGGCTAATACCCCTACCGGAATTGAATTATACTGTTTGTTTCAAAGCTCATTTTATAAAGCAAAAAAAAATATTAAAATGAATTAATAAAGTAATAAAAAATCAATGCTAAAAAGCCAAAAAAAATATTAAGCTTTTTGCAAAGAAAACAGAACCAGAGTTTAATTAAGATATGCGAAAATACACATGCATAATTAAAATTTGGAAATTTGAAAACTTGTCTGCTTTCGGCATTTCCAAAGCCTTGTAGTTATACATAAAGAAGGAAACAAATAGAAACAACTACTTCGAGGGCTAATACCCCTACCGACATTGAATTATACTATTTGTTTCAAAGCGTAAATATTGAGAAAACATACATAAAAGCAAAGATAAAATACAACAAAGTGCTTTTGAATAGAACAAACAAAAAATATAAAATGAAAGAGAAATTAAAGTTTCTTTTTGAAATGTGGGTCAAAGTTACTAAATGTATATGTTAAGCAAAAGTACTTACTACTCTCTTTTGGACGGAGTAATTGCGTAATTACTTTCTAGAGGCGACAAACCTCAACCTTCATATACATTTAGTAACTTTGACCCACATTTCAAAAAGAAACTTTAATTTCTCTTTCATGTTATATTTTTTGTTTGTTTTATTCAAAAGCACTTTGTTGTATTTTATCTTTGCTTTTATGTATGTTTTCTATAATATTTACGCTTTGAAACAAATAGTATAATTCAATGTCGGTAGGGGTATTCGTCCTCGAAGTAGTTGTTTGTATTTGTTTCCTTCTTTATGTATAACTACAAGGTTTTGGAAATGCCGAAAGCAGACAAGTTTTCAAATTTCCAAATTGTAATTATACATGTGCATTTTCGCATATCTTAATTAAACTCTGGTTCTGTTTTTTTTTGCAAAAAGCTTAATATTTTTTTTTGGCTTTTTAGCATTGATTTTTTATTACTTTATTAATTCATTTTAATTTTTTTTTTGCTTTATAAAATGAGCTTTGAAACAAACAGTATAATTCAATGCCGGTAGGGGTATTAGCCCTCGGAGTAGTTGTTTCTGCTTGTTTCCCTCTTTAACGCTGCAATATTTTTGGAAATATTGAAAGCAGATAAGTTTTCAATTTCCAATTAGTAAATATTGCTTTTTTGCATATTTTAAACTAGAGTTTCCTGCGAAAAAGCTAAAAATTTCGTTCACCAAAATATCGATGTCATGGCGAGGGTTTTTTCTCCACCAAAACAGCCTCGATCTGATAAGTACTAAATCCAATCACCAATAAGTATTAAATATTAACTTTATGCAGCCTTTTACCTAACCAAAATTGCTCTTCAGATTTTGGGCGCTGAGGGTGTTTTAGAGCCGAAACCTGTAGGCCAAAAGGATTTTAAATTAAACTTGCACGAAGTTTACGAGGCTTTCCTGCCCCTTCAGACGTATTTGACCCCTATTTAACGCGATATTGGAAGCTCCCAAATACTTTCTTTTGGTGTCAGCAAGCTATATCTTGCAATTTGATGAAGAATGCAGTAACCATTAAAATGCTAAATTACGTAAATGCCTAAATTTTGAAATAGAAATATATTTAAAGCAATATTAGTAATTATTACGCCGCTTTTAGGTATCCGAATTCATTTTTCTACTGACTGCTTCATAAGTATTATATGATTTCTTCATAATATTATGTACAGATTCTTCGTTTTAAAACAAAACAAAATTTATGACTCATATCTTTTTTGGAGTAAGTATTCTACGTTTTTCCAATTTTTCTTTTTTGGTCCACCTAGAGATGTCTATAGGTACACTTTTTAGGTAGGGCGGTCCTACGTTGTCTCGAGTCTGATGTCCCAGTTACGTCTGCTGGGGTCAAAACACATAAAATGACCAAAATAGGCCATCTCTACGAGGTCTGGGCCTACTTGGGTTATAACTTACTGGTTTACGATTTTACTTTTACTTGTTACTCGCTCTCAAGTAACTATTCGCACTTCGCTTGCCTCGGTCATCTAACGTTTGTCATTTGAGCGACAAAGTATCACTTTACGTGTGTTACTCTTTGTTCACAAATAACAAATTCATATTCAAAAACAATCAACGAAAATAAGGATAATTGGTAGACTGAGTCAGTTACACTTCCTAAGAAGGTTCGGGCTTTCTCTTTGTTTCCCCTCTTTATGGTCTTATTGTCAATTATCATTAAGAAGGAAATACACGGAATGGAATAAACATTATCCCCTGTTTATTCTGACAAAAATCTACTTTCGTCTTCTTGCATCAAGCAATTTATTTGTTTGAATTTGAATTTTTGAAAGAAATGGGGGACGTTTAATTAAAAAGTCACCTAGTCGGCCGTGAAATCTTTTCTCTGTCAAACATTTATGGTCTTTTAGATGATGTTTTCTAATGAGCATATAAAAATTCTAAAAATGATTCCTGATTTCAAAAAATTATTCTTAAAAGATGTTGCAATGGACACAGGCTAGATGTGCTGTGTTATTGCTTACATTATGAAAAATGTTTGGTACTTGAGCATCAAGTGCTTTCCAAAGTAGTCCTCATCTACTTTTTTCTATCTAAAATTGTCCTTTCTTCTCCAGATGTGAGACGAATGATCATTATTAAAGAGATCTATTAATACCAAATCCCCATTAGTTTTTCTAAAAATTTTCAGCAACCATTTTTTCACTCTAAAAATTATCTCTCAATAAGTATGCATCAAAGGGCATCTTCGATTTTAAATGAAAATCTCATTTTCTACCACCATCAGAATTTAATTTTCCTTCAATTTTATGCTCTGCCTCCCATCATCGCCTCTAACTTTATTGAGGTATAAAATTATTTATCAGCCTTAGTATGGCAGGAAAACGATTATGCTTAACTGCATCTCATCATTTGCACATGTTTCTAATATTAAGGTACAAGTGTTTTATAACTTTCGGGCAAATGTAGTGCTCTTTGCAATATCATATACAGTTGATATATTTTTCTTTACAATAAAAGATATTTCTGGAATTTATTTGTGCTGTATTTATCTACGCTTAACAGGAAGAACATACATTTTAGCCCTCCCATGCCATAGGTACATCAGTCTCAACAGAGTTTATATTTGGACTAAATTCTCATATCTATTCTATTTATAGGCACTTCACTTTGCTTCTTTTGTTGGACAAATTGGGATTTCCCCATAGTTAGATAAGAGCCTTCCAACACACAACTACCAAAAGTTTCTGGTTTAATAAAGTTTTGCCTGGATGGCCTTAAATACACCCAAAATAATGATTTCGACTGGATCTAATGCGGAGCCGAGGCAATTTAAACTTACCTAAAGACGTCAAACGAAATTAATGTCGAAGATACTTTAGCTTGAGTTGGTGAGCATATTTGGAATGCAAAATTTATGGATGAAATTTGGGATGTTTGCATTGGAAAGGTGTAACTACTTGAGAACAGTTTAATTATTTGAAATGCCTTTAAAGACTAGATTAGGGAGGTTGGAGAATTCCGACAAAGTTCTAAAAGAGGAATGTTTAAAGTAGGTAAACAGGAGATTTGAATGGTAGGGAACTGGCGCCCTTCTTAAAGGTTAGTAATACATTTCTATAAGTAATATAAAAAATTGAAAATCCAAAACAAAAATAATAATTTATTTATTAAATTTTTAAATTTATATTCATGTTTTAATCAAGAAAGGGGTTATTTGACCCAAATATAAACGCTGCAGGGACGTCGTACCATTAAAAAATTCAAATCGTGGATCGTGCAAACAGGTAGTTAAGGACGGAAACAAAAACATCCTTTAGCAGAACATATTTATTATCCTCAAGGGTAAAGCGGTTTTGTTCTTTAGGACTTTTTATACACCAAACTGTCATGTCAAGATTTCTTAAAGAGAGATGACTCGATACGCTTTGTAAAATATAAAAAAGGTCAAAAATCAGATTTTGGCAATTATTTCGGTTTACGTGGAGCTTCTTTAGTATTTGGACATGTTTGTTTCCTTTCTGTGTTTAGCTAAATGATTTTTTTTGCAAAAATATGGTCAAACGTGGGTCTTTTCCTAGAGATTCGCGGCTTGATTTGATTTCAAGTCAAGTTAAAGTAAAGCTTAAGGGAGTAAATATCAAGTCAAGTAGTTTTTTCGTCAAGTACTTGAAAAATCAAGTAGTTTGAAAAATACTTGAGCTCATCATCATTGTTTAGATGATCCTTACTTAGAAAACCCATGCAAGGAGTTATTCGAGATACATTTTTTCGTTGCTTAGTTGAAAAGTTTCAATTATTTGCAATTTCAGACAACAAATCATGTAGATCACTGGTACAAAACGTGACTCATTGTCCTCAATTATTATGTATTTTATTATATATATTTATGTGTTTTCTGGCCACAAATAGAGCTAAATTTGCATTAGCAACCATGAGAAATTTAATAAATTAATGACTCAGTGTATTTATCTACCGAATATGTATATAAAGTAGTCATAAAGTAGCAAACTTAATTTTACTCAAATGTCCAATTGTTATTTAAAAACCAAACAGCAAACAAGATCAAAACCAGACATCCAAAACGGGAACTAAAGCAAAAACCCTGCAAACTTGTAAACGATCGCTGTACACAACGTCATAGTTTTCCAAGTAAGTAGTAAAGACACCATATAAATATCAGTATATACCTACCGAAGGGAGAAGGGTGCGGAAAACTGGAGCACTTCACGTCCATAAAGTACCTACCTAACGTGTTGCTGGAAAATGATAAAAACTAACATAGTATACAACTTCTTCGAACACCTCGGAAGTTGTTCGACTTAGAAGATTATATGTATGTGAGGAGTATGCACAGATATAAAAAATGAGTGTGTAACCATATATTTTACGTCCCGTTTAGTTGAACGCTTACTGATTCTCTTACTATTTTTTTAGCTCTAGTAAATCACCAGGAACTGTTCCTTCCTGTTTTCAAAACAGGCGACGTAAATAATGACAAATAGTTATGTGGTTTTTGGGAGTTTTAACACCGTTAAATCCCGGGCGAGTTACTCTTCAGTGCGGGATGGTTCGTGTGCCCGGTTAGTGATATACGAAGCTTTAGACAATCCCAGATCGATGAGCTCTTACTGCGGCATTATTCGCTTTAAGGCATGTTGGGTTAGCGATATTTCAAATATTTCTTGATTAAAATTACAAAAATTGCCAATAAGAATAAGAAGATGTAAAACCGAAAATGTTATTTCAAACCCCTTCCCGTCCCTATGAGTGACTTTAGTAGTAAGAAAACACATTTCCAGGTTTCAGTTTTTCACCTAGGAGAGTTAACCTCCTACTAAATTCTAAAATGATATTTGCAATGTTTTGTCTCCAAGTGGTGGTTTTTGCGGGGAGAAATGTTCCTATATAGAGTTTAACCCTATGTCAAATTGAAAATTATTATTATTTTCAACTAAGTGTTTCTGAAAAAATTTCTAGGCAGGGGCTTAGAGGGTAAAAGCGATTGTCGCTGATTGGTGGTAGTCATCAAAACTAGCAATTATTATTAACACCAAAATGTAAAACATCATATTTTGGCTATATCCTTTTTTATTCTATCTTTTGATTATTGCTGTACTCAATTTATTCATGGCGGACATGCTTTTTATCGCGTCGATTTCTTTCTTCATACAATGGTTGGGAAGCAATTCACACTTAAAAAAAAAATGTGGCCTATTTTTAGAGCCAACAGGCACCTTAGAGGCCTATCCCACGTTCTTATTACTTTTATTTGCGATTCTCTAACTGCGTCTCGACTTTCAACAAGCTGAGTCAATAATTCCCTGTCCCCCATTCCCTGTCGGTTTTTCGTTATCTGCTTTACTGCATTTCAAGAGGATATTCATCTAGCCAACCATGGAAATATCAGCTTTCAAGTGGCAGCCGTATTTTTTTAAAGCTTTAATAAAAGCTAGTAATGTTCCTGGTGGTATTCATCAGGGCATCGTCGTCAAAGTTTAAGACGCTCATCTTCTCTTCTTGTTTGTGTTGATCAATTCTTTGGAAACGTTTCCTAAATTTTCTCATGTTTTTAACTTTTGCCCTCATTTCTTTTTAATCAATTTTAAATTGTTCGTAACATTTTATTGCAACGTACCATCATAGAGAGTGCTTTGTAAGACTTATCTTTCTTTAGAACAATTAGGAACTCGTTTACTGAGAAAAATGTCCAATTTGTGCGCTCGCGAGAACGAAACAATTTTCCGTTGCTACATCGAGTTTTGAAAGAAATCTTATAACTTCAGTAGCAGCTTGCATCAGGTAGCTCGTCTTTTTCAAGTGGGCACGAGGACCGTAAGCCGTTAGCAAAGTGCTTGACATGAAAAAAGGGAAATTACCCTTTGCAGACAATATTAAGAGAAACGATTGCTCAGTTTTCAAGTTACGCTTTCAAGGAACAATAAAATTAATTGATCGTAACGATTTGAGAACGAGCATTTATTTAATCATCCCAATTATCCATGAATATTTTAAATACTTAAGCTCTTTAAACGAGATAAATAAGATTCCGTTCCAGAGAAATATATGTCGTAGTAAATTGCAGGATTGGGTCAAAGGCAGGAATTAGTACTATAACCTCTTCACCGACTTTTCTATACTAATATGCACTAAACATGTTCAAGGCTTCAGATCATAATGAGCTTCTTTACGCAGTCTTACAAGTCTTTACATAATAATAATAGCTATTTAAGTACGAAAGGTATTACAGAGACTATCAGGCCAAAACTGCTTCTAGGGCCAAAGAATGTCGAGCTAGCTCTTCGGCATTCAGGGCATTATACTCTCCGTAATGCCTGTGGTATAGTTATTACTATAGAAAAAATAAGGTGCATGTCTCTCTAATAATGTAGTGATTTGTGGTGTTATGAAAATAGATTGGTGACAATATATGGGTCTGGATGACATTGATTTTGCTGTTTGCTTAAAGGTGGTAGGCAATGATGATTAAGCGACACATCTTGGACTTCCATTGTCTTTACTGAGTTTTTACACGATGTTTCCGAGCTTTTTGCTCAGTTCCACTTGAAAGCGAGCGGAGATTTCACTGCTCGAAACGTCGTATAAAAAACTCAATGAAAGTCCAGGATGTTTCGCTTAATTGATTTTGTTCCCCCATTTATCATAAACATTAGTGACACTAATAATTCTTTTAACACTTCTTCGCTCTTCTTCTTTTCTTTCAAGTGATTTGGGTAATTTTGAAAATGAAGAAATTACTACTACTTAAGAAATAATAATATATACCGGAAAACAACTGAATCACTCGGCTCAGACTCCCAGTTATTACCTATTCAAAGACATTTGGCATCTCGTTACCTTGAAAATTTTACTTTGACGTTGCTTGCCAATATTCTTGACATGAGCGAAAGGGAAATTGATAGAGAAAAATCAATATTTCATGGATACTAAAATGCCAAAAAATCCAAAATGGATAATAGTTTAATTACCTTTATGGTTGTTAGTGACGCAGACATTTAATACCGCCAGTAAAATGGCAGAAAATAGATTCAATGTGATCAGTGGGATATTAGAAACCCTCTGAGATTCATGATCAGTCGAATTGTGTAAAAAGTGCGCAATTATTTCCTCAACAAAATGACGTTTTGATGATTAATAATTTAATATTTGACAAATATATCAAATGGTTAAGCAAGTTAATAACAATGAAGAGAGCCAATAAGTATTAATTTGTTTAATTTAATATTAATTGAAAGGACTAAAACAAAAATATTTGCGAGGACATGATTTGAGCAACTTTGGCACCTCTTAACATTTCTTCGTACCTGTTCGGATTTTACTTTAAATTAACTATTATATTGAAATTTCATATACACTAAATTTCGTTTAAGTATCAGAGTTAAAATTGTAATTATAGGTGAACTCGTTTAGACGTCCAATTTGCAAGTAAAACCGAGTCCACGTAGCGATTTACTTTGAACTTTAATCTAAACTTTTATAAGTTAAATAAAGTGTAAAATTGCTTTTTAGTATGGAGGTATAAACTAGGTTCCTGAAATCTCAAAGGTCGGTAAACCTCAAAATTGGGGATCTGTATATAGAAAGGACACATTTAAATGAGAACCTTTGCTTCAACTTCAATCAAACTTTAACTTAACAGTCCCAAACGCAATCGTCTTTATAAAAGGTCGTAGGCTATAACTAGAAGCATTTTTGAAGCTAAATTAATGAAACTTTTGCTTATAATGGGGACATTGTTAGATATCTTCATTATGGGCAAATTTCTCATTTGTTTTAGCAGTAAACTATAACCCGGATATACTTGGACGTCGGAAAACACGACGGGATCAAACCAAATCACACAGACACACACTCATTCAGCCTCACAAAACATACCCCTTTCAGACACGCATACCTTCAAATATGCACCCATATCCACCAACCCACACAAGGGCATGGAGTCCCCGATCACTTACCTCTGCATTTAGTACCATTTGAGGAATGATCGTTTATTAATTGATCTTCTACCTGACAAACCCATATTCCACCACATAGTTACTAAAATGAATCGACCTGCCCACATATATACCTTTCAAGCTCATTGAAATTCAACTTCTTCTCGGGGAGTAGTATATGTTTGCAAATTTTAGATGTCAGTTCAGAATATCACTGTGCCAGAATATCAAGTGCTCAACACCAACGTCTTGTCTGTAAGTTATTTTAAGCCCAAAATCACCGGATGACGTATTTACATTAAAACTTCAAGATTGGATTAGTTTGTGACGAACAGTTGGAAGCACTGTTGTGATATTTTAGAGGATTAGCAATATCCTTTAATCTCTGAATTAAAACAACACGATCTATACGTAATCGGATTTGTGTGGCCACTAAAAGTTTTGATACTGTTTATGCAACGAATTTTTGTTTCTTCGCAGTCCATAAATTACGTTGCGTCTTACAATCGTTACTTATTAATATCTTGAATTTTTAAAATGGGTTTTTTAGCTAATTTGGCCTTCACCTCGAGGTGAGCAATATCTAAGGGGTAATTTAAGGCTCACAAGCCTCAATTTTCCTCTTAAGTTAAACTTAGTTAATTAAAAGCTGCGGAAACTTCTGGCAACTTGTAAGATCTTCGGTTCATATTATAATAAATTCATGGAGATTGTCGAGATAAATCGTTCAGGGTCCAGACCTACAATTGAACATGTTTTTCTAAATAGTAAGGTAAGTTTCGTGTTAATGCTAAATAGATGTCAATGACATCACAAGAAATATGGAGTTAAAATGATGATTTTAAGTTAACGTTAAACTCCAAATTGCCACATACACGTAACCCCTCTTCTCCACGAAAAGCACTTACGTTCGGTTTATCGCCATTAATCTCAATTGTCAAATTTCCAATAATGGAACTTAAGTGTCGAATGTACCATGTACGCCTATACGATATTAATTATTCCTACGTATAATACATACAATATGAGATTTATTCTCTACACATGGTGATTTTTAACGTTTTCTACATCGAAGAATAGAAATATTTTGCTACAATATGTAAAAATAATATTTTCGTAATACTTCTTTGAGGATATACAATCAAGTGTGCCAACTTTAGCATGTTTTATTTTACCAAAAAACCAAAATTTGGTGTTGCCAAATTTCTGGTTATTTTAGATTCAATATCCTGCATTTATTTTGGTCTCTGTACCTACATTAAATGATTCAATCTCATTAACCCAGCTTACTCTACTACTATTTTTCAAGAACATAGTCTGGTCCTTGCAGTTAAAAGTTAAAGGGTTGATCTTCAGGTAATGGTCCTGAGGCTCAAATAGAAGGAAGAGAAGTTTCAACCTTTGAGGTACCAAACGTGTTGTCCTGCTACTACACGTAAAACCACTTTCCACCAATTTTTGTTACTATCTGCCTATGTGGCATTCAAAAACATGGTTCTGGCTAACTAGCAAAAAATTCCGAGCTTAAAATCATTTGTGGCCACACAAATGCTTCTAATCATCACCAGAGGGAATTTACGGTGATGGTGAATTCCCCTGTATATATATGAATAGTTTGAAAATAAAATATTGCATTTCGTTAGGTGATTATATTTATTTTAATGAACGAGTGTATTAGGGAAGTGCATCAATAACAACGATGATTTAATGCTTGAGCATAGAAAACGAGTTAATAGAATATGACGCTATAGTTACAAAAATACCAGAAATTCTTTAATGTTATACAATTTTAATTCCACATCCCACTATCCCACAATACCACCCCCAAGGAAACAATCCTCTCCTTTACTCTATTAACAAACCCAAACAGAAAAGCCCCGATTTTTCCTACCCGAGAGCTCCCCAAAGAAGATGGCAACATCACCGGTAATTTTCATTTAATCAAATAACATAATAACCAAACAACACAATACAAAAGTTTTCAAAAAAAATCTTACCTATTGTACACCCAAAATAATACGCAACCATTTAAAACTCAATTACATAACCCCGCAATTGACCAAAAACTTCAACTTAAAAACCAACATGAAACTAAAGCTATACAGACCTTATTACACCAATCAAAACTTTATACCGCTACTATTTCCAATAAGTCTATCATTCCCAGAACATCCCAACACTGACCCCAAAACTACCAAAACCCAAATTCCTTTCCCTACACCTTGTCCACAACCTCTTCCCCCAATTTGTTTAAAAACGAAATGCCCTCAACATCACTCTTTTTAAACCAATTTCATCCCAACGGTTTCGCTTGCTGTAATTCTGTCCGTCTTTTGGCTTTCCCATTTGATATGGTGCGTTGTTTCAACACCCCTCCCACATGCACATAACCTATTGACTTGGTTTCTTTACCCAAACTTTTCTAAATACCCCCTAAAATTCCCATGCCCTGTGAGCAGTTGCTGGACCCTAAATGTGAAGTCAAGTCTTTCCCAGCCTACTTTCCAACATATATCACCTATATTTATTTCCGCCTATCACTTTATAGCCTTCTCATTACTCCTCTTAATTTCCTTCTTGCTCTCCAATCTCTTTCTTCCTACCTCTCTCAAACCATCCCGTTCTCTCGCATCTTCCGCTCTCTGGTGTGCCTCTTTCATTTCTATTCATCCATAATAATTTTTCATTAATTTCGTATTCACTCCATCGACCATATATCTTCTATTTCATTTCCTCTACCACTATGTGACCCACTGCCTCATTCTTCAAAATTCTCACTGCTGGTATGAAATCATTTATTACCCTTCCTTCTCACTCTCCAACTGTCTGGTCCCTTCCGCCCATTGCTGCACTTTATCAATTACCTCACCTACACCCGTCAGTTTCGCCTCTAACGTACTTCCCTCCCCAAACCTGCTCTCTTCCAAACACATTTCACATATTCAATAAATTTCCGTGTTTTGTCTATTTTAGCGTCCAACCATTCGACCACTCCACCATGTATTACCCCAATCTTACCGCTGGCTCTCTGGCCCTGTCCACGAACATCGCACCCGCTTTATAGTTTTCTTTCCCTTCCCATGCCTTACACACATCCCACACTCGCTCCCACATTTTCTCAATTTCCCTTGCCGATTTCTCATACACCACCTGATCATCGGAAAATCCCATAACCTTAATTATCTCCTTGTGTTCCAACCTCTTCATTTTTCCCAACCACTCCTCAATTACAAGCAACTATAGCAGCGGCCCCAAGTTGGATCCTTGCGGACAACCCCGATGCATCTGAGGCAAGCTGGAACCCCATGCCTAACCATTGCTCTATCCACCCCTGGTGGCCCAGCAGTGTTGAATGCATTACTGCTTTTCCACAAGGGAGTGAAAGAAGTTGCTACCACTAATTTCCGTCCAAAGTTGATACCACTTCTTTCAACTCCATTACCTCATCCTTGCCCACCCTAAATCCAAACTGGTTATCACTCCACTTCCCTTCTCTTTCATAAAAACTCCTTAATTTCCCATTTACTGTTTTGTTCAATACCCTTCCCAAGGTCGGGGTAAGACTCACTGGCCTAAACCCTGATTGGGTTATTCATCCTACCATCGTCTCCTTCCATATGTCACAGAATGTTCAAAACATCCTCCAATTTATGAGACCGCAATATACCGTCGAAACGTCGGCGATTTGAAAATTGAATGAAGTTGTTATTTAGTCCCCAACCTGCTAATCCACCTTCATACCATTGCTATTGGGACGCTAAACACTTGGAATCCTCCAATTTATCCCATGCACACTCCATACAATCATTCAGTATAAGATGCTCCCCACCAATCTAAACTCCCTAAATTTCTTACAAACTCCCACACCAACCAACTGCCAGTAACATAAAGCAAAATTAATGGGTGTCAATTGGGATTTGACCCTTAGAGAATTAACATGAATAGCTCTTATATACCTATCACTCTCTATTGATTATGCGTCAAATATAATAAATAGGAAGATAGTCCACTCCATACACTTCAAATAGATATTCATTTAGTAGGCTGAGAAATTGACGTATAAGTGACTTATTCCATTGATGAAATAGGACAAACCGTTTTGTGTGTGACGTTAATATCGGTAAAGTGCCGCATTTGGACCATATTTTATTGAATCTTATTATTTTTGTACATGTGTAACAACGTCATATAACAACAAACATATTTTAGGAGAAGATAAGAAGAAAATTTCCTCGTTTCCAGTTAGTGTTACATCTGGTATAAAGCAGCATCGTCTGCCTTCCCACATATCCCTTAATGGATGGATTCTAATCACCTACTACCTATGTACTTGCGAATGGTCAACCAGTGATTTAGAAGCCTGATAATGACCTGAAGTAGCGTCGAAACGTCGCTCAATAAATAGCTTGACCAATAAAATTGGCAGTCCCTTATTCCCCGAGATACTGAATCCACTCTAGTTATTGATACCATTTTACTCTCCTGTTTACCTTCTCTATTAATAACTTCCCTTTGATTTAGTGTGCTCATGACAAAATCCGCTGGGTATCAAAAGTTCTTAACTTCTATCGGATTATTTGTAATGAATGCAGCACATAATAATGATAAGTTGGGGAAGTTCCGTAATATCAGGCATAACAGCATTTTAATAATCAATAAGTGGGCCATAATGGGTGTGGGTAGTTACGTTTACCTATCGGCGAGAATAATAATTATTAATATACTCGGAAGCGAGTTTGAAATTTACCATCAATATTACTAAATAGAGAACGCTACTTAGCTTAAATTAGCCGTTCATCTTCAAAGGAACTTTAGAATTATGTTTTCCTAAAAGAAAAATTATCGATATTTTTTTTACATTTTAAATCCTATGTAGCAATTTACCAATACAATAATATGAACATTTATGTCGACTTTCTAACCAAATACGAAACGAATTCACCTCCGGGCATGTTTACTTAGATGCTAAATTACTTCGCAAACTCCCCACCTAAATAAAGCTTCTCATATCTCTTATTTGCGCCATCTTGTGCTTGAAAAATAGACTATAATAGTCAAGGAACTATGACTTATTTACTTCTGTTCAGCATTAAAATAAAAACCAAGAATTTAGGGGATGCAACTCATGTTGCCTAAAAAGATAAACTTAGTGCAGTTCCTTGCTTAGTTTTTGTTCACTTGTTGAACTCATTCATTAATAGTTAGAAAAGCATCAAACACGGGATAAGCTTAATAAATGGAAGTAGTTGCTATTTTGTTTGCTCGCGAAGTGAGTTTTAATTAAATATTCAGATGTTATGCAAAATATCTGGGGATGATAAAATGCAATCGCCGGAGGGGTTCGAAGTGTTTAATTAGTATAATTTTGAGGATGGAAACCACTGGAATGTTATGATCAAGCCAACTTCAGCCCTGCAAATTATTATACGGACCGGTAACTTTGGCGATGGAAACGAATTCTATTAAACCTCAGTCTTGCTGCTCAGGCTTATTTGTAAAGTTTTCAATAATGACTCACATAAAAATAATATATTCACCTAAAATTTGCTATATTAAACCAGTTTTTTTTTTGGATGATTAGTGACGACATCTCAGAAACTAGCAGAGTTATGAAGTGGGTTAAACAGGGAAAAAGGTGCAGTGTTAGGAAGTCAATTCAAAACCATTTACAAACCTTTGAAGTATATAGAGTGGTTCTGTTACGAAAACCTTTATTTGGGATGTCAAATGTCAATTGTCACTTTGAATTTGAAAGACGTCACTTGTCAGTTGTCACTTTTGATGTATTCGGTAAGCAAACTACTTTTGTATTCTTATGTTTAGAAATTTATTTAAATAAAGTCCATAATCCGGACAAAATAACAGAAATAATTTTTTTATTCAAAAAACTTATGTTTTATTACACATTTGAAAAGTGTTTCATGAGTCACTAGATATTTGAAGAAAACCAAATTTTGACTAATTTTTTTTCTTTTTGCCAGCCATTTTTAAATGATGTCAGAGATCTTTTCTTAGTAAGAAGTTAAAAATGTGCGTTGTTTAAAAGTACCTTTTTGTCAGCTTTACAGTGATACCAATAAACGCAAATGTTAGTTTTTAAAACGGCCGATTAGAGTTATTTATTTCTTCAGGCTACTCACTCATGGCTAAGGTGGAAGAAAGTCCTTGGATTGTCCTGGAATCGCCTTTGTTTAACTACTGGCTTCTAAGTCCGAAAAACATTTTAGATTGTATTTTGATCGGCCGTAAACGCCTTGTATCACTAAGTTTACTTACTAAGTTTTATTGGTTATTATTACTCTTACTATTAGTCATATAACTATATCACTTAGTTTTATTAGTTATTCTTTCAATAGAGTTGAGCTCACACAGGTAAGTTGTACCTAAGAGTAATCCTGCTTGTACTTTTTGCCATTTCATCAACTATGTACTTGTTGTATGATTTCTTGTGCTCGTTAACAACTGCGAATAATTCAGTTTTCACTATTGTATTATCAAATGAAATGTCCCTGGATTGCAATCATTCCTGGATATCTGCCTTTTTCGCTTTCATATTAGGTTTTTTCTTGTCCTCTAGAGTGGTAAACTTAAATTAAAATCAAAAATTATCCAACACCATCACACTACTTTCATTTAAATGAGGCAGCATACGGCAAAACCACATTTCAACTAATGAGCCGTACATTTCAATATCTTTGAAATCCTTGAAAATCATCGAAATAATACATTTTTTGAAGAAGGCAATTTGCTTCCTCGTAACGCTTAATTTGTCCCAGATCATCTCTAGGGCAAAAGGCCATTTCTTCTTTGTTCAAGAGCACACAGCTTCGACTTTTTGAATTTAAAATTTAAATCTTCAGTGATGGAAAAATGTTCTTTTGGAAAAAGTTGGACAAATCTTCATTATCGTTGACTTCTTTCAGGACTTTGCTGGTTGTTGGCATTTCTATCAAAATCATATACTTATCACAAAGTCGTTGGTCCCATCTACATTTTCCTTTACCCCAAACAACGTGTGGAAGGTTCCGAAGTCTCGAAGAATTTTAAAATGTCCACTTCTGAGATTTCTGAGACACGAATTGCGGCTTGTTCGTTTAGTCGCACCCCAAAATGAGTGGTCGAAAATGAAATATCATATTCCTTGGTCGATCTTAAAGAGAGGGGGGTCTGTCATACAATTGTATTAGTTATCGAACTTCGTCAAAAAGTTACAGGGTGTTGAATTTGGAATTTCACAATGCCTTTGTATTGGCTATTCCTAAAGCATAGGAGGTATTTTAATGAAATTTTGTATGCTTTGACTGCTATAGAGAACGCACATTTTGCCTTAAAAAATATTTTTATTTTCACTAGTAGCCAACACGTCGACATAAATTATTTAACAAAACTGTTTTTCGAAAAATTCAATTTAGTTTCTCAATAGCCATTCCTCATGAAAGAAAAAAGCCCTCTTCGCGCTTTTTAGTACCATGCACCGTTTTCGAGTAAAGAAATAAAAACCATCGTAATACAGCCAATTTAACTGCAGTCACGAATCATTACATTTCGGTGGAAAATCTAAAATGTCAATATTCCATTAACTAGATCTTGAATTGTGTTGCATATCAATAATTTTTAACGGTGAAATGACTCACTGCCAATTTGCAAAATGTCAAATAGTATGTACCGCAATTTTCACTAATGTCAACTCAGATCTGAAGTGCCGATTGGCTCCACGAGCAAAGAGTAAACAGAGAAAGAACGACAGTAATACAGTGCAATGGGTTAAGCAAGAATCGACGAAGTGATCGACCCGGTGATTTGAGTTTACAGGACGCTTAGTCTATAGGAAAGAGTGAAAGTGAAAGTGAGAATTTTGACAACGTTGATTGGTCAAAAAATTCTGTTGACGAATTCCATTGGCCAGCAATTCTCACTTTCACTTTCACTCTTTCCTATAGAACAAGCGTCCAGATCCGCTAGCCAATTAAGAATCGCAATACGTTACACGATCCTATATTTCAGGAATGTATTTATCGCTCTGTCACATCGCAACATTAGAGAAAGATGTGAAAGCGAAATTCCGACCCTGTAAGAAATCTCTAATCAACGAATTGCTAGAAAGTCAACAACGTTTTGACAGAAGTTTTGTCTACCATTTGAACAGACTGTGAAGGCTTTCACGGCCGGCCAAAATACAATTTAAAGTGTTTTCTAGGCTTTGAAGCCAGTAGTTAAATAAAGCCGATTCCAGGACAATCCAAGGACTTTCTTTCACCATATTTTTTTTTGACGTTTCGTCTACAGCTGCGGCAGACATTATCAAAGGCGATGAGGCAATGGGCGATGTGATCTCCATGCGTCCAGAGGTTGAACGATTCGACTGTGGTGAACTCAGTGGTATTTAATCACCCGCCGCACACTGGGGGGAAGAGGTGGAAAAAACTCCTAAATTCGTAAAGTGTCACAAACATTTATTTACATTTCATTTTATTCTTAATTAGTTACTAAGTACAGAAACAGTTCGTTTAATCCGTAAAATACGGGGCAGCCAAATTAAATTTTTAAATTGCTGAACATTTTTAAAATTATAATTACAAATTTTTCTTTTGCGACAATTTCTAGGTTGTGATGTGCAACTCATTTTATTAATAAAAATCTTACATTCTTTTTGAGTTCGTAAATGTGAGAAATAACATTTACTAATATTTGCAGTTATATAAATACAAGTAAATGCTCTTTTAAAAACCGCAATGCAATATAATGTTAAAAGACGATTTGAGAAAAGTCGTTATTATTCTTTAAATTGAGGAGCAACTTATCAAAACGCATTATGTCCAATCGAGAAAATCAGTTTGTAGCGGTTTTGGACTTACTAACGGCTCTACCATACTTCTGTAAACCTAAAATGAATCAAATAGCCGTATGTCCCTATCTAATTTGAGTGAAGCAGAAGAGCTTTTTAGGTTTAAAAATAACGGACACACACAAATACTCGTTTTTTGTTCCTTGCTAAAAAAAATGTTTGGTGGACATAATGACTTTTAAAAAGTTACTCCTCAATTGCAATTAATTGCAATTGAATCGAAATATACTACACAACATATTTCCAAAATATTGTACGCCTTTAGTTGGTTATTGAGTCATTATCATCATTTATGTAAAAAATTGTATGGCGATCATGTAAAATGACAAGGCCGACCAAGCTTTACTGGTCTCTGCGCATATAATCAGAAGAAGTAGGCTTTGACAACTCATCTGTTTTGCTTTCACTTTTTATTTTTATGTTTAGAAAATTTTAAATCTGCATTTTTGACGCTTTGAGTAATTTTTAACTGATCCTGGCCATTTTCTTAATTTGAATTTCCCCAAACTCTTTAAATTTGTATTTTCAAACCCTTTGAGCCACTTTTCATCAATTTTTACCTTAATCTTAGTGTGACTTTCTCATAAAACTTCAAAATATAAGTTTTTAGAGAAAGTGGTGTCTTTTTAACCAATTTTAATCCTAATTATAATCTGAATTTCTCCAAAAACTTCAAATTTGCTTTTTTAACCTGAATTGGCCCAGAAAATTTTAATTTGCATTTTTGACGCTTTGACTAATTTTTAACTGATCCTGGCCATTTTCTTAATTTGACTTTAGCTGGAATTGACTTTTTGGAAATGGTGATCCTGGATTGGAGTGCTCTCTACAGGTAGTTTTCAGGCAACCGGATTGGTGACTGATGACATGCTAGTTAATGCGATTGGTTGAAAATGACCAGTTATTGATCAACCCAATTCGAATAGCAATTTCCAAGTGCTAATGTGCCCTTACCCCACATAACTATTGAGTACGTACTTACACAGTGTGGCTCGTTCTTAACGCAGGTTTCGTGATATCTCAAAATATTGATTTGAGACAAAGGCGGTGTCATGTAGTAGGGTTAGAGCTTCATTTAGAAAATAGTGACCTTTAAAGAGGATGATTCAAAAAGTACCTAATGCCGATACAAACAAACGTTTTTTTTTTAAGTAAGACACTACCTACTACAGTAGTACATTTTCTTATGTAGCAAATCCTATGACGATCCCTAATAGTTTTAGATATAAGTTCGTCTTTAAAATTGTCTTTGCTTCAAAAATATGTCGTTCCTAAGCGGCTTGAGATAGAGCCAATACGTAATGCACTTTCCTAATTTAGTTTTGAAAGATCTATCAATCAACACAATTTTTTTAAATTTAGAAGTTTAAAAAATGTGTTGAATTTTAGACATTTTTAAAAGTAGTACAAACTGAGAGATCCTTATTTAAAATGTCAAGGCTGAAATCCAGAAATAGAGCAATACCAAGTCCCAGAACTGGTGGGAAAACCTACCCGGACTATCACACTTCAAAAATTTATTAGGGGAACAGGGTGGGCAAAAGCCCAAACATTCCTCAGACTAAATAGGAGACGAATCAGAGTGGCCACTGGGAGGGAGACGAAAGGGTTTTTCACAAAAGCCAATTGCAAAGCAAATTGCCTACAAATTTGGTTAATTATGTAGACTTCCTGTGTCGCGGTTTTTTCAATGTCAACTAACATATTCATTATGAATAAGACTGCATATTGAATAAATTAAAAATTTCTAAACTCCTTTGCCTCACGAATATTGAGGAAAATAAAATAACTTGTTCTGGTATCACGACTTTGTTAACACAATTCAAAAATATTTGAAAACGATAGACGTGAGTCGAACGTGGTGCCCAATATCTCTTTATAAGTCTTAAATATTGCAAGAGTTGTGCCGGTTTCCTCCCTACCTGAGACCTGAACGAGATACAAATTTAAAACGACTTTAGCAAATATCTAAAAGTAGATATTCAAATTTTCCTGTCGTCTTCAAAATTATATATTAAGTCCCATGGCCTGGCCGTGGGTCGTTGTTGACAGGGCATATTACTAAACAAATATTAAAAAGAGTTTTTTCTTACAAACACATTAAAAATTCTACTTTTAACACGCTAATTGATTGTTAAAATAGCGTTTTATAGCACTAGAGTTAAAAGTATGTACTGCTTCAAAATAAGCTACTTTTAACATTAATGTTAAATCATTTTTAATCCGTTAGTATTGCGAACTCATGCGAATTGCAGAATTGGCTTCGCTTGTCCTTAAAGTGGCATTTTTAACATTTACGTCACAAATAGGTATTAAAAACTTAAATCTCAAACTATGTTTACAATAAAGCTTTACGTCTCATGCAGCCTCCACAAGAAGATTAAATATCTCATTTGCGGATGCCTACAGTGTGTTCAGAGATTTCCTTCTTAATTAATGGATGTTGAGTGAAAAACGCTACTGAGGCGAGGGTAGTTTTAATGTTCGGTCTCTAAGTTACTATAAATTCAACCCTCCGGGATCGTGCGTATGTGGATGTAGTTTTATGAGAAAAAGAGTAAATATGAAAATGCCCAGGGTAATTAGCTTTACGTTTACAGTAAGGGATTACTGGGTCGTTAAGATGTCGCCGGAAGCTAATTATCCGCATAGTATCTTAAGCTTTGTGACTTGTTTTATGTATTAGTAAATGTGCTTCAGAATTCCTATCCAAAAGGAAGGTTTCTACATTCCAGAATCAATAAAATGCAGAGCAGGGATGCAACAAGAAATGTGTGATAACTTTGTGAGAGAGGCGTTGCGGATCAGATGGATTTCGGGATCAAGAGAAGCAAACTTGGCTCGCTTTGTAACTTTGAAAATCTACAGCTCGTTATTATCAATCGCTTTTAGATTTAGTGTTTTACGAATCGCATATCGAATAGACACGATTTTGTATGTATTTTTTCGTTGATAATGCAATAAATTAAATGAGTCAAATAGTATCCCTACTCTACCTGAGCCCTCATTCCCTCACGAGTCGACCCGTTCCTCTAATGAAAGAGAGTATCCCGGAGTCGGAGGCTCTTCTCGATGGAGGAAGGCGGCTCCCAGTGTCCTGTGGCGCAGCCGCGCTCACCTACAGCATACTCTCAGAAAGTGGTAAGACGACTCTTCCGCTGCTCCACAATTTGTCAAGAGTGGAATGTCCACCTTCCCTAGGAGGTGCATGTGTCTCTTTAGTCTACAGTGGCCAGTGAGGATTCCTATAAGGTCTCCCAGGCACTGCTGACTTTCCCATGTAGCCACGAGGCGTTGGATCTATCCGGGTTAGGTTTTTCTACATATTCCTGACTGTGTCCAGTTCCTCCTTGTACTCTCCCATGCTTACTTATTTAGAGTGTGAGAGACGTACCTATTGCTTGGCCGATTCATCGGCGCGCTGGTTTGCCTCAATGTCCAGGAACCCATTCCAGAGTTACCCTATTTGTTTCTGCCAGTGACTCTGAAGCATCCGGAACTCGTCCTGTTCCTGCAGATGGCCCACAGGGCGCCTGAATTGAGTAGATAAAGATGTTCTGTTCTGCTCCTTGTTGAACTTTTGGTCGTGTGGCCACTTCGAGTATTGCAAACACCTCCGCCTGGAAAACCGTCGTGTGGTTTCCCAAGGGAAAATTCTCTCCCTCTTCATGGCCTGCTTTGTATATTCCGGCTCTTGTCGACTGTGACTCAACCATTCTTGATATGACTATACCATAATTGATTATTCCCAGAAGGTTGCTGGAGCAGCTCTTCTTTGAGTTTTTCTCTTGTAGGGATGTTTATGAACGACTAATTTTTTAATTTTGATTTGTCGTAAAAGTGAAGTTCAAAACTTCCTCCCACACTCAATTCCATAAACTCAATAGATCAAGAGAAGGAAAAGAAAGGCTGCCTGCCTATCGTAAAAAACCAAAAGAAAATCTGGCGCATACCGTGCTTAGAAAACTGACTGATACTGAAATCATAAAAGTTTGCCTGTCAGAGCCAAAAGAATTTTTAAACCGGAAAAGGGAAGAATTTGAACTAGAAATGCATCTGGAAAAGACCTTTATCTGGAAATGATATAGCAAGCCATAGTTCAATAAGGACGTTCATCCAAGAAATGTACAACGGAGGATGAGAAAAAACCTGGTTGCATTAGTCTACCTTACATCTACAAATTCACGGATAGAATCGGTAGGCTACGGGAAAAGCACAAATTTAAAACTATTTTTAAACCTTCTTACCCACTACAGCAAAGTCTGACATTGGCTAGGGATCAGAAGGGTCCTCTATCAGTATCCGGAGTTTACAAAGTTGCAAGTAAAGACAATCACAATAGTCAACAGTAACGGAGCACGCTCTTTCTGAAGGTATATTTTTTTCAACAAGGTCGATAACTTACAGCAAACCCAGCATTACTAATGACCAGGCATTATTAACGAGGGAAGCCATTGAGATATTTAAGCACGAGAAAAACTGTCAATCCGTCATCTGCTTTGATAAAGTCCGCCGCAGTTGAGAGTAATAGTTTCTCAGTTGCATGCAAAACTTGACTTGAGTTTTGTTGTTTGTTTTGACAAAAATACATCGAACTGAAATGTCTTGCTCGTCCACCCTGTATAAGTGATTCATCAAAGAAGTAATTCTTATACTCTATATTAAAAATGTACTGGCATTTCCATCGTAGATTGTTGGAAAACCGACAATTGAAGCTTTAAAGCCGGAAATTTTTTAGTGTTCGCACAGTTTAATTTTGTTAAGTTCTCTCACTAGTTGAGACTTTCTGTGGGGCACAATACTTAAAATTTGAAGATGTTTTTCTAAAAATAAAAATTTAAATTTTACGAATATTCTCTTCATCACTAAACATAATTTAAAGGCAGGTATTGTTGGTAAAATTACCTATTGTTACCAATTTTTTTAATTAAATATTATATCAACCAGATCAGTTACATAAAGTACACGTTGCCAAAAGTAAGTAATGGCCTATCTATTACCCTTTTTTTTGCTAAATATACTTACGGAAATCAGACACCTTAGTATTTTTTCTCTGAGAGCAAAAGCCTTCAGACCCCATCAGCAAACTAACAAGGACGTAGGTCTTTTGTCCGGTTTCCTATACAAAAGGGGCGCTTAGCAACATGTTTTTCATGACATAAGCTATTTATTTGGTCCTTCGTTATACCAAATTTGTCAAAAGAGTTCATATATTATATTACAGGAATGTTTTATGTCACCCAGTGTACGTAATGGGAATGGATTAAATATAGTTCCCTCGCTAGCAGTCTGATTATATGTATATTTGTTTAATAGGAGATAACAAGAAGATTTACATAAATTGCAGTTATTTGGATAAAATAACCTTAAAAACCCGCCTAAATGTGTAAATAGCTATTAGATTATAATCTGGCTCTCAATTCCATTGCTTAGAGCAGCATTGTTAAAAAAGACGTTATTAAAAGTTTAAAAATACGATTTTCAAGCAAAACTTTCTCGAAATCGATTCACTTTAGGAGCATGGTTTATTTGACAGAAATATATAGAACTGACAGTAAAATAAAAATTTGCAATTAAAAAAAAAAACAAGATGGTGAGGCATTGCAGTATAACCGAAAGTGCTGCCATATTGAAAACATTTTTAGGTGAATTGCCCCTAGCGGCTTTAGTACAATACCGGCTTATCAGATTTTTAGTAATAGCAGTTTTTTCATAATGGATCTATACCACCCCGTATAAATAACCTTTTTTTGATTCCACCCAAGGGCAATCAAAAAAAGAAATATCAGAAAGCTGAACACATAGCATACCTGTTATTAGAATAGCTTGTATTGCGGGTCTGATTACGAAAAGGTTCGGAATTATTTCCAGGTGCATACGTTCCTGGATCACAAACCTTGGATGACAAAATTTCAATTTACTTAAACCGATGCTTTGCAAGGGAAAACCTAAATCCAATTCAGAGTAGGTTTTCATCCAGAAGAAAATCTGTTCCGAATTGACTTATTTAGCTCTTCTCAGAACACAGAGCTGAATTAGATGCCAAAATTTTGAATCCGGGAACGTATGCGCGTAGAAATAGTTCCAAACTGTTTCAAGCGAAATATGCTAATATCACTCCTATGCTAATTAGGTAGATAATGAAACCACATCTAGAATCAATTAATTATCAGTCGTCTTCGTTTGAAGGTGACTACAGATAGAAGTGTCTATGCCAAAGTGGAGCCCAAAACTCCTCCAAGGAATCTTGTGTTCTCTGGGTTCCTCCGGAAGTCCTCAGGTCGCGCAAGGTATACTTAATAGAAGGAAACATAAATTTTCCAGCTGTGTTAATGTAGCCCTGCAGGTAGCTGATAGATAGCTAGAGAAGATGGCCGTGTCATCCGCATATAGATTATACTTTCCGTTACTCTTTACAAAAGAGAGATCATTGATGTAGATTATAGCAAGGACTGGACCCAGATTAGAACACGGAGAGGGGCCAAGAAACTCATTAATCACCCGGGCATCTGCTACCTCCACCCTCTGACATCAGAGGTATCAGCTGAATACTTGAATTTCTTTACTGTTGTAAACTTCAAGCTATTTGATAAGTATAATATAGTTAACGCAATCAAATGCCTTTCTCATGTCACAGAAACTGACGCAGGTATAGTCACTATTATAAAGCGATTCTATTAATTATCCAATAGGCAGGTGCCACCTGCTGGGTTATGCTTAGATTATTATCCTCGTAGTAATCGCCTTCTTCGCCCTCAAAATAATAGATTTTTGGCACCCCCCTATTTCATTTTGCAATTTGGAATAATACCAGAAATAGAAATATGTTAGTGGCCAGTTCAGCAGAAAAAAAGCGTTTACGCATAAAAGAAAAAAGTGATGTTTGAACTTCTGCTCATTGGCATCATCAGGCATAGTATGGGCATCCGAAATCACTCGAGAGCAAAAAAGTTCGCAAAAGAAGCAACCACCAGTACCGTGCTTTTATAACCTACAGAAACGTACTTTACGACCACATATTTGTCCCCAATTTTGGTGATTACCACCTGGTATCCACGGTTTTTTTCACGTGGTTGCCATTTCGGCAATAATTTTCAGGTACGTGGTGGCCATGTTCATTTCACTAAAAATATTACTTGGGTAAGTTCTCGCAAGTGTCGTTGCAATAATACATTTTTTCATAAGGAACAAATCTTTCAATTTTCTGGCGAGGTGGTGCATCTTGCCAAACGAACGTAATGAGTCTGGTAACACGGGTGAGCCAGAAAAGTCACTTTAGGTCCCAACATATTTTTTTCTCAAAATCTTTGAATTAATGAGTTTTTAGTATTTATAGATTTGTAGATGATTTGAGAATCGGTAGGTAAAGTTTTTACCTGCTGCCCATCGCAGGTAAGAAGTAACAACAGCCAGTGTCACATCAATCGAGTGGTAGGAATGTAGTTTACCTGCCGGCGAGCAAAGTGGCGAGAAAAATACTTTGCCTACTGCTACGATGACTGTAAGGAAATGAATTTCACTTCTTACGAGAAAACCTTGCAAACAGTTTTTCTCTCTTCAGCGTTTCTACACTAGTTCTCAAGGAATGATAGAATGCCTCATCAAACGTCAGTAGTTATAACGACGGGGTTCTGGGACAGTTTGACCTTGAAGTCTACGTGAGCTCTAGTGTGAAAGGGAGCCCGGGGTCACAAAATGCTGTCATTCTTGTCACATATAACAGACTTGACAGATGACGTGTGACATATGACAGTTGTGTGACATAGTATAGGTGAGGTGTGACATATGACAGACTTGACACTTGTGACACCTAGGTGAAGCTAGACAGGCAGGGCAGACAGGACAGACAGTGTAGATGGAGGAATTTTTGCACCAAGTTTGAGGGCGCATAACTCTAAAATGGGCCAACGGATTTCTTCGAACAAAACGAATTTAAGTAGACCTGCCCCTGCACTATTTTATGTGGTATGTTTAAACAAGATAAGTTATTCGGGTGAAATTATACAGGGTGGTATTCCTTTGGACAACTTTCAGAAAATAAATAATCAAAAATAATTTTTTGATACAGGACTATAAAGAACACCTCGGGACATGTTCGGAATTTTTTCGATATATTGCCTAGATAAATATTCCATATTTTCGAAAAAGTCCCAAAGTACAGTTGACATTTTTTTTTCAATGCATCAAGCAGAATCTATGAAGTAAGAGCACAGGAAATTTATTCCTGAGCTAAAAATGACATACATCCGGTAGATATATCAGTGGAAAGAAAAATTAATCTGTTAAAATCGACACCCATGATCGATATTACTCATAAAGGTTTTTATTGCTTTTGAAATTGTTTTGTAATATTTCTGAGCAATTGCATAATTATCTATTACTAAACAATTATATTTGGAAGTTTGACCTTGAAACATTTACTAGATCATACGGCAGAATTCTATTTCAAATGTTATTGACGTAAAATGCACTTACTCAAAAAAAATCGTTCCACTTCTTACGCATAACAAGATATCAGTAAAAACAAAAAAAGGTCCCGAGAAAAGACTTGATTTAACAACTTTTCCTCCACTCTCCTCCATTCGCAAATTTCAAAAACGACAACGTTTATTAATAATTCATTGTTGTAATTAGCGTCCTTAAGTTGTAAGTTGTTGGTGAAGTTAGCGGTATTAGGACAAATAATGCACCTCTTCTTTATTGGAAAATGGCCGACGTTTCGCCTCTTTATTTAGTCTTCATCAGAGCTAAAACCAAATAAGTTGAATGGTAACAAATCCCTGGGCCCAACATAAAATTGTAAATACTGTTTGTTAAATTATGGAACGTAAATTCCTATACATCCATTACATCTCTAAAATTTTAAAATTTAATTTTTTTTTGTTATAGACAAAAGAAATAAAAAATATTAAATATACAGACAAACTGTAGACAACTACAAGAATTAACACTTGACAATTACCGACAGTACCAAGTAACCAGTAAACACAATTCTGCACATTCAACAAGCACTAGAAATTTTGCAAATCGCATTCATCAATTTGAAAATGACACTGCGCAGACTCAAATTTTGTTCTACCGACTACCTAAATAGCATATACATTGTCCGTCCTCGTCGAATGGAAATGGAAAGAGGAGAACGCCTCATCAAAATTAGGGACATCGTTCACCGTTCAGCTATTAGCATTGTTCGTTGTGAGTCGAAATTAGTTCAGGTTAGTTCAGGTATATCGCTGGAGGCGGTGTTGGGAAAACCCAACAAAAGAATGAAATAATAAACCCATTTTAAAACGATATCAAACAGTAAATATCTCAAATAAATCCTCTGTTTCTATGCAGACAAAAAGGCAATAAATCTAAAAATAGCCCAGACCACAGTTTTATTACCCTAGATAACGAGGGCGTCGGTATGAGCTGGTTTCCCCATTGGCTGTGCCACGTCGCAACGGATTAATGGTATGGATCGCTCAATATGATTGGTTGAAGTCTGCATAAAATGCATTCGTTCGCCTCATTCCGGAGTCGGTCGTATCTTTTTTCTTCGTCGTAAAGTTCTTTACCGAACTTTCGTAATTGTTTGGTTTTCGTTTGAGCTTAATTGCAGTTTTGTGTACTGGATCAAATATGTTTCAGTTATCTGTTCATTCTCGCTGGTATGTAGATTTGTATTTTAGATTGCAAAAATCGTGTTGTTTTGCCCGTTTTTAAATCAGTTTGTCTCTACTTCTGCCCATAAATCTGCTGTACGTGTGCAGATCTCTTTTATCGTGTTGTGTAGTTGATTATCGTGATTTGATTGCATTATACATGTTTATTTTTCCGTATATCCCACTAGATTATTGTTGTTGTTGTATAAATGCACTATTCTCTATTCTGGGCCGAGCAAAGACTGGAACAATTAATCCAGGAAAACTTTCTCACGTAAGTTGTGCATTTAAAATATTTTAAGTGCGTAATCAGATATTTACCACCTTGCTATTGAGTTACTGAAACAATAAAGTGAAGAACTGCTTAGTTCTTGTATCTCACAAGCTTAAGAACTCTTTACAAGTTGTTTTCGGATACAAATATCCAGTAGTGAAGATTGCAGTGCGTTGCACTCTTCGTTAGTGTTCATATCTGCATAAACGGTATACAGTGCTAGTGTATATTCATCCGTTTAAACACTAGTACTAGGTTTATCTGAAACCTAGCGCTAGTGTATTTTCATTTGCTTAAACGGTGCATGTATCTACGGGGTGTTCATTATATAACTTTATCTAGCAGTTTATGAAGTTTTGACAGAAAAGGATGACATAATCGAAATAAATGGACTTTTTTGTTTCTCCGTCCTTTTCTTTTGACATTTCACAGCCAACTAGATGAAGTTTTATAACGGGCACCTCGTTTATATCTAGTTACATAGACGGTGTCCTGACTTAGTTTTAAGAATTTCATTTAGTTTTAGTGTTACTGTAATATTTTTAATTAATTATGGTGTTTCCCATGTGGTCCTTCGAAAAGCAATAATAACTTTCCAGCGCCATATGTTTTATATCCGTTAGGAAATCAAACTTGGTGTGAAACCTTTTTTAAACAGTTGTCCTCACCACGTGACATAATAGTAACTGAAAAACAATCCTCGTTTTAGCGCAATATAACGTTAAATACAAACTTGTTGAAACCATTCAAGAAGCACTTCAAGAATGGAGATAAGAATTTCCAGAAATACCTGTGACTCCTCCATACAAATATTACGGAAAGTTAGCTGAAAACCAACCGGCGAAAGCCATTAAACCAAGAAAAAGAATAGCTATATAAAACTCGTATCACTTTACAAAACGCATTTAAAACCATCGTTTCGCTTCAAACTTACGAGGCTTTAAAAATTACTGAAATAAATAGATTTACGGGGTTACGATGACGGGCAGTTTCTATTAAAATCGCACCACCGTAGGATATCAACCAACATTTGTGAGAAATAAAACATCGTACTCGTCGTAGTGTGAGATTTATTACTAAGAAAATACATTTTAGAGTCATTCATCTCGGCTAATCTCTAAACGGATTATGTATCACATATTATAAATTATTTAAGACGGTTGTCATATATCTTCTCTGAGCCTTTAAGGCAGAATTCTATCAATCACCTGAATTCCACTTCTCTTTGATCAACTTCCATAAACTTTGATGTGATATGCATAACTATTAATTTTCGATATCGTCCCAAATGAGCCAACGTGTGGTTTAATCTATCAACTATGTATTTGGTGAAGGACAGGTACATTCATTAGAAGCTTCAAACGTCCAAGGGATGAGTACTTTATAAAGCACTAAATACCTATATACTATATGCATGAACAAATCGAACAGTTATTAAAAAAAAAGGTATTTTTGTTTTTCTTTGCTCTTTCTGTTGTATGCAAGAAATTTTCACGTGTATATTATACACTCTTGGGCTCTGAAATTGCTTTAGAAACAATTTCAAGCTGCTGTTGCAAAGTATCTTGTATAATATTCTTCGAAACATCAATACGTGCTGAGAATGCAAAAATTATGCATCTGTTACGTCAGCTGGAATAACCATGTTTAGATGCAAGAAATCGCACTTAAAACCTCGTGGCTATACTGAATTTGATGATCGATAGAGGAAACGTTGGGGATGCTGACCACAAATAACTTTTTAAAATGCAACGATTTTGGGAGATTAACGAAAAAGACTGGTCATGTATAGAGAGATAAATGAATTTTCTTTTAAAGAAAATCTTGTTACCATCATAAACGACCAAACATTTTTAATCGCACTTTTGTTATGTTAGAGCATTTTTGTTCTTCAATCCCTCCAGAAACAATTAATCTTTAGTCGGTAGGAAACTGCAATGACAAGAAGACTATTGCTCATTATCTAGTGTTTCATATCGGAGTTTATTTTCATACACGCTCACAAAAAGAAATTCGAACAGCTGCCATTTATTTTCCCAATTAATGGATGTTGTTTGCAGCAGATCTGTCGAATGAGATGGCTTTGGAAATATTCTTTGTTTCCTCTGCAAAAAAGTTCGAACGAGGATAACATGAGGTATTTTTATTTGTTTTATCCTTTAGCCGGTATTTAATGAAACTATATTAAGGTCAAATTCTCTTGCTTCAGAATGACGCCTTGGTGGTTTTTAATTTGATTAGCAGGTTTCTTAGAAAACATGTTAGAGTATGTGGAATTTAAACCATGGCGTGAAACAAAGAGAAAATATACGACAAAGGAGCTACGTGTGTACTATAAACTCGCATTTTTCACTTCTTCTCGGAAAGCTACTGCAGGCCGACAGTTCAAAAATTGAAAATTCCTGTAGAAAATAAATGTTCCAAGTATACGAGATATTAATATTAAAATCCTAAAGCTTTAAGTGAAAATTGTGACAATGGTTAGGAGAGAATGTTTTTCACGTATCATTTTTATATAGATTTGCACCAAACCTAAGTTTGAAAGATGTTTATAGGAGAAACTATTCAAGTAACTAAAAATATGTTCTTAGGTAATTTAGAAGGCATAGAGACATGGTGCGGTAATAGAAGAAGTGGGGACTCGTGAAGAACTATCATAGAGACGTGAAAGAAAAGAATTCCAATCAATTAATCGATTTATAGTAACCTAATTTTCGAGAAGTTCGATAACTTTTTCCTACCTCAGCACATCAAACTCTCTTATATGTAAACTGCTGCTTCTTCATGTTGTTCTTCCGGCAATCCTTCAAATCTAAAGAACAGAGGCTTTGCAATTGTCGCAATTAAACATAATAAACACAAAAAATTCACTAAAAAACAATCCCCGCCTTTGAGAAATTTCAATTACAAAAGTTCCACACTCTCGATGTATGGAAATAATTGTCTCTCAGTGTTAACCGCTCTTGAATAAAACTCGGCGACCTTCCATCAAATTTGCATTTCAAATCCAAGTGAAAATGCACTTTAGGACGGTTTTCCTATTCAGTCTGCCTACATTGAGTTTATTCCTTTATTGTATGCCTCAACATCGCGGTATTTTCAGCGTGACTGCAAAGTGGAATTATCTAGGTAGCTTCAAATTTAATTTAAGCACAAACTGCTTTTTTAACATTTTTATTAGAGCAAAATATGGCATTGGCAAACTATATCATAGCCATCTAAAAAACAACATAACCGTTCAGGGGGCAAATAATTTAAAATTTATCTGCTGCAAAAGATTCCAATACTTTTTTAGGACAATCTACTTTTCATACATTAACATACTATAGGTTTCATATATTTTCATGAGGTAAAGCTAAAAAAAAGGACTTTCTGCTATGTGATATCTTACAGGAATTTTCATGACTTTCAATTTTTCTTAATTGTGTTCCCCCTAAAAGAAATCTGCCTGGAAAAGGGAAGCAAAAAGTAACAAATCCGTAAGTAGCCTGATTTAGTCTATATAATTTTCGAGAGAATGTCCATCATTTTAAAGTATTCCTTTGACATCTATAGATATTTCTTGCTATTGTTACCCCACATGTTTCCATACATGAATAGGTATTTTTGCCACTTCATCAAGGGCTTCTTTCTGAAAATGTAATATCTCACCGGATTTCCAGCACAGCGGCTATCAAAGATAATTGGAAATCCTTTGTGATCGCAAGCTGCTATAAATCTAAGCTAAGTGCTTTGTACTGATTTTTCAGTTTTCTATGTATTTTTCTGGCTCCTTTCTTTTGTACTGGTAAACGTGCATCAACATCCTCTATATTGGCTACCTGTGTAAAACAGTAATTAGATAACGGTTAAAGTATCACTAAATAAGTCCTTTAGACCCCGGAATTTTAAATTGTAATTTCAATAGAATAAATCTTGCACTTTTAGTTAATCATGTTTCATGTTATGGACATAGTTTTATAACGAAGGCACTCTTTTTCGACATTGAGTCAGGAGCATTTGACAAAGCCAGAACAAAAAACTTCTACGTGGCCCTTAAGGCCCGGGGAACCCCAACACAGTTGGTAAGCTGATGAGATCATCGGAGGGAAATCGAGGTCGAGGGCGATTGTCCACACGAGAACAATGGTGTACCGAGACAGAACTGTCAGTCAATCCTGGCAAGACAGAACTTGTGCTCTACACCAAAAGAAAGAAAACCACAGGATTCCGCTCATCTTCGCTGTAGAGTGAACCTTTGCTACCAAAGCCTAAGGCTAAGTACCTGGACGCCTATTCTTGAATATAAGAGAAGGGAGTGCCCCTAGGAGCTCTCAGGGAGAACTCCCTCACCCGATCTCCTTTATCGCAAAAGAGCTTATTCTTCGCAAATTGCAAAAGCTAGGGAGTAACAGGGAGAGAGCAAAACCGAGAAACAGTGTCGCCGTCTCGTTCGACCAATGAAATTTCATCAGATTTGGCAGACGACGTCATAACCTTATTTTTTGCTTTATAAAACATTTTCGTTTCACAACGGTTCTGGTTGACATCGAAGTGACAGACCAGCTGATTTTTACCAAAACTGATTGGTTGCAAATTAGCTGGTCTGACATTTTTATGCCAACCAGAAACAAAACCGGTGCGAAACAAAAATGATGATTGAAGCGTTGAGAGCGTTTGTGACCTCATGCGCAGCTCGACTGATTGATGGCTGACTAATCGCAATAAAACTGTTTGAGCCTCTTGATAGCTACCGCTACCAGAAGCATAAAAACGTAAAGTAGCAAGTAGCTAAAAATACTTGACTTACCTTTCTTTCCTTATTTATTGGCTCCTTACCTTGGTTTCTATTGCCAAAGCTCACCTCCTCCTAGGTTGGACTAAAAATGGGCTAAGCATTTCTATCAGTTCATGACAAAGGTCTTTGTCTAGCCTGAATAATTGAATTAATTTTCTATCGGATAAATCAAAGGCATTGATTTGGGGTAGAAAATCACTTTGAATCGCGGCTTCTGCCACAGCGTCCTGGATATCCTCATCAATAATGTCGTAGGTATCGTGTTGCATCAAAACCTTTCATAATTTGCAAATATAATACATATTGATAATATATAGAAGTAAAATGTATCTTTGTTTCCTAATTTGCAATTGAACGTGAAAATCAATCTCAACTCGTTGATGTCAATAGCTCAAACTTAGTAACTCAAATGCATCAAATGTAAACTAATTTATTAAACAAAATCAAATTTTAATTGTGAGGTAATATTTATCAATTCCCTCTGAGAAAATTAAGAGTACTTTTAGTTCTCTCGGGGACAGCTCCCTCCACTAATTTATTGTCAAGAATACTGCATTTCTATTTTTGAGAGAACTCCACTCACTTTTCTCGCAAAGTTCTACTCCCTGAAATTCAAGAATAGAGGTCCTGGGGGGACCATCGACAGCGGGTTGACGATGGTCACCTGACCGAAAAGTCACGGGGAAAAGGCATATAACAGTCTGCTTAGCCATAACGGGTGCATTCAGAACAACACCGGGAGCAGCACTCAATCCCTTATTGGGTCTGCCGGAGTTTCGAATCTGGGTTCAGAGGGAGGCGATGGCGTCCTGCAGGAGGATGGATTGCTGCGGCCAGTGGAAGGATACACCTAGGGGAAGTGGTCACACACAGATCGCCAGCGTAATTCAGTGGGACATCCCGATTGTCCTATCGCAGAAGGGGCGCACACGCGATTAGCTGAGATTGAAGCAGCCATTTGGAATAAACATCCCAACAAGGGACAAATTCAAGGAATACCTGCTACAGCAACCTTCTGAGAATAATCAGGTATGGTAAACAGACTGTAATCAAGAATGGTTGATACGCAGTCGTTAGGATCCGGAATGTACAAATCAGGCAATGTAGGGGGCGAGGGCTTCGTCTTAGGAAGCCACACGACGGTTCTTCAGGCGAAGGAGTTTGCAATACTCGAGGTGGCTTCACGAACACAAGTCAGACAGGGAGCAGAACAGGACATCTACATCTACTCCGATAGTCAGATGGCTCTGCGAGCCATCTGCAGGAGCGGAACGAGTTCAGAACTCGTTCAGGACTGCAGGGATGCTATACAGTCACTGGGAGAAACAAAAAATGTATCTATGGGATGGGTTCCTAGACATAGGGGCACCGAGGGGAACAAGCGTGCCGATAAATCGACCAAGTGTGGTTGTTCATCAGTCATGCTTTACTGAACCAGAGCCATGTCTATAGAAGCAAGTAAAAGGTACGTCTCTCACACTCTGAATGAGTGGGCATGAGATACTACAAGGACAAACTGGACACAGTCAGAAATATATAGACAGACCAAAGAAATCTACCCCAATCCGGATAGATCCAAAGCCTCGTGGATTCTTGGGAGAAGCCGGCAGTACCCAAAGTACTCGAGTACCCAAAGTACTCGACACTGCAGACTGAACAGGCACATGCACTTCCTAGGAATGGCTGACAATCCACTCTGCACCCACCGTCGTCATACCACTTGGAGCCGTTTTTCTTCATCGAGAGGAGCTTCCGACTCTGAAATGGGACATGATACTTTCCTTCCCTAGAGGGACGACCGATTAGGGTCGACTAGTGGAGGGAATGAGGGCCCTGGTGGAGTAGGGATGGGTAGGCCACTGAAAAGAGTCTCTAAAGCCTAGTTGAAAGGCCTCGCCCCCCCCCCCCCATTGTTTACTGCTACAACTACTACTAATAACACTGAGTTATTTCAAAATTTAAAAAACGCTGGAATATCTTCAACACTTTGATGTTATTGCAGGAACAAACATGTTTTCATTTAAATACGTTGAATGCGGAAACCAAAATTGATATTTATCTTTCACTGTATTACATATTTCTTGCAAATTTTTCTTGAACGCACCTATATCCCCAAAATGTATGCACAAGCCAACTACGGAAATATATCATCCAGAAACAGAAATAATTTGCATTTAGCTTTTATGAGATTTTGCGTTTGCCATGACGCAATCTGGTTTATTGGATTTTATTGGAGATTTGAGCTTTTGCCATGTCGATGAAAAGGGAAACAAATCGCCTTGATAAAGATGAATTGATTTATGAAGTAAAATTTAGAGAAATCATACTAAAAGAAGAAACTATTGTAGAAAGTACGAGAAAGTCCTTACGGAGATTTTTGAAGTTAGAAGATGCTGGAAACGCTCTTACATACCCAACCTATCCATTTCAATTTGCTGGGGATCTGGATGCAGTTAAAAAGAATGTGGAAGATGCAGTTAAATTGCGGACTTGCTGACTTGAAATCTAATGCGTTTATGAAAATATCTACCAAATTATGGCACGATTTTGGACGTGAATAGCGGAGCAAGGAAGCAACAGATCTCTAGATTAATAAAAGATTTCAAGGCATTGTTAGGGAAAGCCAAACATAAGGAGGGAGTAATAAACGCATTTAAAAACAGTAAATATCCCAAATAAACCCTCTGATTCTATGCAGACAAAAAGGCAATAAATTGTTTTAAATGTATCCAAAGCCGTTAATAAAATCTAAAAATAACCCACACCACAGTTTTATTACCCTAGATAACGAGGAAGTCGGTATGCGTTTGCTGATTTCCTCATTGGCTGTGCAGCGTCGCGATGGATTAATGGTATAGATCGCTCAATATAGTTGGCTAATGTTTACATAAATGCATCCGTTCACGAGAATAAAGGAGAGTTCAAGTTCAGCTTTTGTATGTAAAAGTTCGCTGTCTCCCAAGTTGGGAAATATGTCGATCGAAAACTCTCAGCAAGAACCCTAAGAATCAATTAGACCGTTTTTCTTTCAACTGACTATATATATCGAAAATCGCTCGAACACATCAACTTTAGTTTTTAGGGCAAATAAATTAATTATTGAGCCGATTCAACTTCCTAACCGGACAGGAGAATGAAAACCGAATCAAGTTACTTAAATTAAATCCCTTTAAATTTACAAATTTGTAAAGATTAACCGGCCGCCATTTTGGATTGGTTTGCTCAAATGTCAGGAATTTTGGCAAGTATTCAAGCCTTCAAAATGAGGTATCACTCGAGCCTTATTTCCATTTAAATTTCAAGGTCAATGCTTACAGCCACATGGAGGTAAAACTAAGAACTAAAGTTAACGTTCTACCAGATATACCCATATTTTCGTGGTACCGGATTGTTCAAGTAACTTTTCCTTGTTATTTCTTTTAAGAGCAGCAACAGCATCAGCTGTTTGTCGGAATATCGAGGACCATGTTCTTTTTGTTTTTGGTAGCCCTGGTTCAATTTCAGTCAACCATATTTCGAATGTTAAGGGATAAGTTTAATGTTCAGGTTAAATATACTGTCCATTTTAATTTTCAGGCGAATCCTTGTGAGAGGGTCAGTAGAGTTGTGGAAACTATGCTTATTGGAATAGTTTTCACAACATGGGCATCTGATTAAATATTTTGGTATAGTAGGATATGCTATTCGTTCTTCTGTTCATGACATCACTGAAAGTGCACCAAATTTCATAATTTTTGGTAGAGAAATTGAGGCAGAGAATGTCTCTAAATAAGAATCAGATGAGCCAATAAATATTACTAGTGATAAGGATAATGATAAGCTTGTTATTGGTTTTGGAAAATTGTATATTCGACAGTAATTAGGCAAAGCCTACCAAGTCAGTAAGAGAAATTATGACTTGCGTCGTCTTGCACATGAGATATAAAGGCGAAACCATGTTTTGTCAGCTGATGCATCTCAGTAGTTTAATGCCAAATTAGCATCCAGATATCCAGATTTGTTGGACTTTTGTTTTAGCTAAAATATTGTCACGTTTGCCTTTTTAGTAGCAGAATATGGTATGCTAAAGATCTAATGTCATGTCCTTCTGAGATTAATATAATTAGCAGTTTTCCGACTTTGAAATGCCTATTTTATTTTTCATTATTTCTTGGATTTTTCCTTCTAAATTTAAGTTAAAATTTTTTTTTTTGGTTTATTGCTCAAAAATTTTGGGTAACATCCTTTAAACTTGCAGAGGGTTTGTAACGTTCTAAACTTGATTTAGCATGCATAATAGGAGGCAATCTGAATTTCAATGTTAACATCTCAGGAATGTTCTTGCCTTTCTTAATCATTACTTCTTCATCTTTTCATGTTAATGCTTTGTTTAAGTACTTACATTTGTTGTTTTTGCATGAATCGAGCTCCTTTTTGTAATGCAGAAAGCTACTTTTTCTGAGTCAAGAAGAATCCTGAGAGCCATGTATTGATTCATGTTACTTTGGGAACAAATAATACCGTTCTGAGAATTGCCTCGTCTGAAATTTTAGTTTTTTCTTAAAACCTTGCCTTGTGTGTTTATGTTTACCGCCTGCTCTTTTGTCTTTCTAGCGGGGGGGGGGGGGGGGGGGGCGGAAAATGGAAATTGAAGGTGATGTAAATAATTTAATTTCTTTGCATTAAAGTTTCTTGCAGTGGTAATTTGGAGAGTGTTAGTAAAAGAGAGATATGATATTTTCCGTAATTGGTATACCCCTATTGCGCAACAGCTTACTCAGAATCTGGTGCTCTCCTAATTACGTTGCTCCTATTTAGAATTTATAATAACATAATTAACATCATACTGAACCTACCCGGTCTCTTCTGTACAGATAGCGGCTCATCAGTGTTTCTACCTTCGAGGCTCTCTTTTGATCAAGTTGTGAAATAAATGCTTCTAGTTAAATTTTCTTAATTAGCAAATTTTAATTGTTCAATTAATTTGGAAAAGCACAGCAATCATTTTTAATTACTACAGTCAATAATATTCATAATGAAGCGTTACGAGGTAGTTATCTTTATGTAAAAACACTATCATAAGGTAATTAGCCCTGCACCAGAATTTATTAAAAATTTATACAAAAAAAAACACAATGGAAAATTGGCCATTTTTAGAACTATCTCAGCTTGGAACTTGTTTTAGGTTCAACCTTTGGGTTCCCAAGACACTGTAATGTTTTTATGGTTAATTTCAGTGCAGATGGTTCTAATCTAGACATGCGAGTAGAAACAAAATTATGCTCAGTTCTTTAGACCTTACAGTACATATATAGGCCAGGAACTTCTATTTAAAGGCATAAAATCCGTTTAATTCATCTACCTTAAATGTAAATAATTCTAATATACTATGAACGCAACGTTCACCTCTTTTGCTACTTAACATTTTGAGATATTGTGCCAAGTTTATATATTAAATATGTTTTCCAACTCTCCTAACAATGTAGCTTGTAGGCGTTTCTATTTTATTGCAAAATGAATTCAAAACACCCAGAACTTTAATAAAGGAATTAGCTGAATGATGCTTGCTTATAATTTACAGATTTTTTCCTTGGAAACTGTTCATAATCTCAAAGAAATAAAGGAAGGTTTTTCTTGAAACAAATTGCGGTTCACGCAATTTATAGCCTAAACGAAGAAAAAACGTTTAGGCTATAAATTATTATTCTTTATCTCAAAATGTCAAGGAAAATAAGTTATTAATAAATTGTTCATGTTGACTGAATGAAAAACTGAAAGAGTATCTGACTGGTCACCAAGTAGGTTAATAGTTATTTAACGAATTAGAGTATTAATGAAGGCGATTAATAATCAAAAAGGTTTAACGCGCGAACGCAGTGAGCGCCTTAATAGAGTTGAGATTATTAATCGTCCATTACTATAGGAGTAGGTTACAATACTTTCCGTCGGTTGCAACTTGGTTGCAACAGAATACTTAGTTTGAATATTTGAAATTCGTCCTCTATATGTCAAATACGATTCTATTGATAGAATCAATCCAAAATGACAGATGTCAGGTTTTTTTCTATCCAATGTCTATCAATCCGTAAAAAGATAAAGTTGAGTTTGTCTGTCTCTCTCTGTCGAGTAAATGTCAAGTAAGATGACAATATACACGGTCTTGGTATTTACTCAGCAATGAACACAGTGTTTTCTTTATTTTGCATACAGAGAAATAGAATTGACATTGTCATAACCGCTTTTTAATGTGACAGAACCGTTCATTAATGGAATTTATTAAGGAACGATTTTGCCAAAGAAATCGTATCTTAAACAAACCTGTTATTAGTCAGTCCACGGAAAACATTTTTAAATATAGGCCTTGGCGTATTAAAATCTAAAATTACAGAATTCTACAAATTATCTTTTTGCACGTTTCCTTGTATTTACGAGTAGTATTCGTCAGTCGAGACTTATACTTTAATAATATTCAATATAGAGTGACGAGGGTGCAGAATTTTCTAATCGGTTATTTAATTTTGTTGTTAAAATTTTTGTTTTAAAATGGCAAATACAATAGGTCATATCGTAGCCCTTACATTACTAGATGCCAATGTAGTCATACATCTGGTTTCTACCGATCCACATTACATTATCTCACTTGTGGTACCTTTTCCTCATCAAAATAAAAATCCAAGCACAGCCATTCGCTTGACTGCTTTTTTATGTCAACGTTAGTGTCGTTGATTAGCTCAGGCTAGAACAGTTTGAACTAAGATGAAAGATATCGGTTAAAAGAATTACGTCGTTTCGCTCTCCTTTAGAATGATGACGCAATAGAATTGGTAACAAAGAATCACTCTTCCTAACCGCTGCTAATAGGAGTTTGAACTTTTCAAGATCCAATTTATCAAACTCGAATAAATCGCCCTCTAGAGTTAGTGCATCTGAAACGACATCAATAATGCTGTGCTTTCTTTTCTTGTAAGTGTATCAACGACTTAGGAAAAGTTCTATTATCCGAAAATAGGTTCTTAGTTAGTAAGCTCTTAGTTCTGCATAGTTTACTTCTTACTCATACACTTATTTTTGTCATCTAGTCACCTTTGAAACCTTCATTTTTTTTGTACCCATCTGCTTTTAGTACATGTTGAGAAGATGCGATAAAAATGTCGAAGTCAATTTTCCAACACATAGTTGAGGACAATAACAGGTGAATAGCTTATACTTCTGTCGCGATTTCTTGGATGAAACTCCATCACATAACTATTCTTGCCCGCCAAGTACATGAGGTAGCAACTCAAATTGCAAATTCGATTCCAGTGTATCTATTGTATTGTATTGTATTGTATTCAATGTGAGTGGACTTGTACAGTCTTCCACCGCGACCTGCGGTCTATTGTGGCTCACTCCAAGTATTGCCAGCAAGGTTTGCCCCTGCTGGCTCCACTAATTGTCACTTGTTATGCCCCGACCCTCAACCAATCTGATGAGTCTCTCGGGCGACACTGCGTTTGCATCTTGAGGCTTAATGATCGTGTTTCCGAACAGTGAGTATCTCGATCTGGCAATAGCCGGGCAGTCACATAAAACGCGCTCAACTGTCAGTAAAATTTTAGGTGGCTGTGTACAATGTCCTGTGTACAGTGCAGTGGCCAATCGGATTTGTCTCCTATTTAGTCTAAGGAATGTTTGGGCTTTTGCCTTCCGTGTTTGGAGTATAATAGTCCGGGTAGGTTCTCCCATCAGTCCTGCGACGTTGCATTGCTCCATTTTTTGAGGTCAGCCTTAACCAGAGAGTATGGAACTCCCAATGCCCGCTCCTGGCCTACGAATCCAGAAGCCGCCGCCCTCCTAGCTGGAGAGTCGGCCCTCTCATTGCTTTCGTGACCACAATGGCCCTCGATCCATACCAGTGTGACGCTGTTCTCATGCGGTAGGGTGTTCAGCGTCCTGTGGAAATTCCAAACAGTTTTGGAATTGCAGCACAAAGACATAAGCGCTAGAAGCGCTGCCCGACTATCCGAGCAGATCTTTATTGATCTATTGTGCCCTCCCTCCTCTAATAGGTGTCGAGCACACAATTCAGCGGCATGTATCTCTGCCTGAAACAGTGTAGTGAACCGGCTCAGGCTCTCTGATATGCAGATGCCATCTGATGTCCCGTACACTCCAGCCCCTTCGTCGGTTTTGGATCCGTCCGTGTACCAGGTACTTCCTGCCAATTGCAGATCTTCCTCTCGTTCGTCCCAGTCTGCCTGTGAGGGAACCTCAACAACGTAGCGAGTGTCTAATGTACATTTTGATGCCATTAGGTCGGAAACCATGTTCAATACCGTAAGGCCTTCCAAGCCAGCCTGGGCATTGTCGGTCTCACCATCGAATGGCTGCGGTGCTATGTGCCTCACTTGTTGCAGCAGGTATGTCGCTTCTATTGTCTCTCGTTCCAGGAGTATTGGAAGTGGCAGCAGGTCAAGCATGCGCTCCATGGCTGCCGTTGGCGTCGTTCTTATTGCCCCCGTGATGCAGAGACATATTTGTCTTTGCAGAAACGACATCCTAGCTTTGGTGAAGCTCTCACTGCTCTTTCGATACCAAACTATGGCCCCATACGTGATTATCGGTATTATTACGGGCACGTATAGCATGCATGACCAAAGGGAGAGCTGTACCCTCCTAACGGGACGAACCACATGTGGTGTCCATGTAAGTGATTTGTCCAGGATGACTCCTGGAAATTTTACTTCGTTGGTAAACGGGATTGTCGGAACAAAGGTGGCGGTTTCAAGAAGTCAAGCCTCTTTCTTCGGATAAATGGCAGTTACCGTTTTCCTAGGGATTATTGCTAGGTTTCCCTTGAACAGCAGCTGTGAACTACATCCAGGACCTCTTGCCACTTCCTGGTGATTTGTTGGTCTTGGTGGTTTCTTATAATGATAACGAAGTCGTTCGTGTATGCTTGGATTCCCCATAGCTCCAAAGTAGCCACTAGGTCGTTCACTAGTAGGGACTACAAGAGTGGCGAAAGGACTTTGCCCTGTGGACAACCCCCGCTGTTGTGAACCTGACAGTTTCATCATTTAATGATGCAGTTATCAGTTTGGATTGTAACATGTTGCGAATCCAGTTGGTTATTGTCGGTTGGATCCTTCTGGCTTTACTGGCGCTGAGGAGGGAGTCTGTAGGTGGATAATTAAAGGCCCCTTCGATGTCTATGAAAATACCAACTGCGACACCCTTTGAATCCAGGTTATGTTGGATTTTCTGCACCAGGTTGTGGAGTGCTAGTTCTGTTGATTTGTTAGCCTGGTATGCATATTGTTCCGTATTAAAGGGGTACGTTGTTAGCGCTCCCTCCCTTACGTATAGGTCTAGCAGCTTTTTTAAGCTTTTCAGAAGAAACGAAGTTAGACTGATTGGCCTGAGCTATTTAAGATCTTTTCCCCTACATCCCATCTTTGGTATGTTGACTTTGGTATGTTGTTTGGAATAAAGTTTCATGCAAGGCTCGCTCTAAAGAGCTTTCTTGCTTTGTTGCGGGTTGATCTAGGGCCTGTTGTGTGTGCTGTGCCGCAAACACTCCATAATCCCCAGGAGATTTGTATGGTTGAAAAGCCATAATCGTGGATTTTAGCAGTGTTGGTCTGACCACCCCCCACTAAAATCTGCCGTTGAAAGATGAGCCTTATATAATTCTTTCTTTCAGCTCTGTAAATAATAAGATGAATTTGACAAAAAGTTGTTTTGTACCAAAGATAAGAGTTAAAGAAGTCCTTGATATACTCTGATGTCACTAGTAATCCAGAAGATCCAGGAAGGCTTCTTAGTGTTCAATCTACACTCTATGAAAGAAAATGTGAAAACATTCGACCATTCCTCATTGAAGATAGCGTACATCTAACGCACAATTCTAGATTTTGTTTCATTTTGAATGCAGAGATACTAGAGGAGAGTTCAAAAACTCAACATTCATTGACCACGAAATGGGGCTCTACACAATCTCTGTGGAATTCGGCATTAAAGTCTCCACATACTGCAAGATGCCCATTATGTTAAATTTTGCATTTTCACAATCTGGCCATAGTGATCAGATACATTAGTGATTATGGCATGTATACATTAACAATTATTAATTTCTTAAAGCTATTACTGAAAACAATATCTATTTGTGTTCCAGTTCCACGACCAGCTCTAGTGATATTAGACATGCTAGAAGAAAAGACTTCTTCTTCAAGTGCCATATCAGGTCCCCCTGACGTTGGCAATTATTTTGGCTAGTTTTTCTCGATTCTGCGCCAATCGAAATCGTTCCTCTGCGCTGCGTATACCGGTCCATTCACGGATGTTCCCCAGCCAGGAAGTCTGTTTACTCCTCTACGACCTTCCACTTTCCCATCATGATCAGTTGTAGGATCCTGTGTCGCTCTCCTCTGAAGACATGTCCAAAATATGAGATTTTCCTTCACTTAACTGTATTTACTAGCAAACGTGTTGCGTCGGCACTGTTTAGTACCATTTCGTTGATCTGCATAGCTGCCCATGGTATTCTCAGAATTCGCCGGTGTAAGCAAATCTTAAAGGCTTCTATCCGCTTTACTGTAGCGGCCTTAATGGTCCAGCTCGCCCCATTTGCTTGTCCCATTTCTTATCCTTCTGCGTTTACACAGTTTAGTAGATGTTGCAGGTCTTCTAATTTCTCATATCATTGATTTGTACTCCCATTACTTGTTCTTTAGTAGCTCATTTAAAGATTTTATCTGAATATATGTTAAAAAGCAGTGTTGACAGTATGCAGCCCTGCCTAACGCCTCGTAGAAGTTGGCTTTCTCATGTAAGCTTTCCGTTTGGTCGTTGTGCTGCTTTATGTCTCCAGTATAAATTTTCGATAATTGTAACGTCCCTGCCGTCCACCTCCATTGTTTTTAAGATGTCTATAAGTTTTCTGTGTTGCACTCTGTCAAAGGCCTTATCGTAATCAACGAAATGCACAAAAACGTCTTTGCGCTTGTCACGATATTTTTGTAGTAGTATATTCAGAGCAAACAGTGCCTCTCTAGTTCCTTTCTAAATCCAATCTGGGTCTCATCTAAATCTGTCTAACGTGTGGATCTTATCCTCCCGTGAATAATCCTGCAAAAAACTTTTAAGATGTGGCTCATAAGGCTTATTAGTCTATACTCACTGCATCGTTTTGCTAGTTGTTTTTTTGGAATTGGAATGAATAAGGATTTCAGCCAATCTTCCGGTATGTCTCCAGTCGTGTACACCGCATTAAACAGTTTGACAAAGATTCCAATGTTTTCCTCTTTGATAATTTGTAGCAGCTCCGTGGGCTGTCATCAGGTCCGGTGGCGTTTTTGGTTTTTGCGGATTTTATTGCAAATAGAACTTCACTCTGAACAATTTCTGGCTCTCCGTCTCTATCGAAATCATCGAAGTTGGGTTCATTCGGTCTATTATCATCAAACAGCTCATTTATGTATTTGAACCATGTTCCAAAGATTTCGTTTTCATCTAAGATATTTTTGCCTTCAGTGTCTACTAGCATATTAGTGGTATTTTTATTGTATAAACCTGCTACTTCTCTGACCTTTTTATACATGTCGAAAGTGTCATGTTTATTCTCTAGGTCTTCCATTTCCTTAAATTTTTCCTTCATCCAGTTTTCTTTGGCGATCCGAATTTTTTGTTTTATTTTCTTTTGTCTCTTTTTTTATTCTTCTGGGTTTCTTTCATAGTGCCGTCTTTGCTCCATGAGGTACAACATTTCGGATGTCATCCATTTCTGTTTCTTCGCTTTATCCTTTCTTACCGTATGTTCAATTATGAGCTTATTTGTTAGTTTTATGATTGACTTCCAAACTGCATTCACGCTGTAGTCGGTTCTTATTTCCTTTATGCATTTGTTCAGGTCTTTGGCGAATATCTCTCTATTACTTTCTGCCAGGCTGAATTCATTGTGTTGGATGCTATTCCTTAGTTTTATAAGTTTGACTTTAGTGTCGGCAACCAGCGGATTATGATCAGATCCCACGTCCGCTCCAGGATAGGTTGTAACTCTGTTTACACAGTTCCTAAATCTTTTATTAATTAATAGATAATCAATCTGGTTTCTTATAATGTGTGCTGGGTTATTGCCTGGACCCCCAACATTGATTATACCACTAAATAGGTCTCTTGCACAAACTCCGGAAAAATCGACATTAAAGCCTACAAGATTCACATTCTTTTTACAAATCTCCTCCAAAATGTGTCTAAACTAGAAGAGTGGGAGTGATAGAGGGTGGCAATTTGATAGGGACAGTCATTGTTTGCTTGATATAAAACTGCAGATTTCCAACTGTTTTACAATTGGTTTGGTGCGGACCGCTGAGGTGTCAGTTCCACAAAACAGGGCAGTACCTCCTCCCTCCAATTCAGTTCTGGATGAAGTAGTTTATCAAAATGTATCCGGGCAATCGTTTTGAAGCCACTTCTCCGACACAGAAAATAATTGCGACTCAACCGCTTTTGAAACTTAAGTTTTAATGTTTAGGCTTTGAACATTCCAATGTAGCAGAATTGGCAGGTATAACTCATTCACTTATTTTTGACATCTCGTTACCATAATATACCATAAAACAATTGTAATTAATAATTTCTTTTTTAGAGCACTTAAATTGATAGTTACTTCATCGGATGTTGTTGATGCATTCATAGTTACGTAGTTCTTTATGGTATTCTCAGCAACATTCGATCAAACTTTTGACAAAAACAAACAAAATTTTTGTTACCCTCAACGACCTTAGACAAAGTCATCTGCGTTTTTGATTGGGATTACTTTTTCTCTGGATTCCTTTTTTATAGATTTGCTCCTTTCGCTTCTTCTGTTTTGACTTTTAGGACGAGCATCTTTATTATAAGCAGGCTAATATAGCTTTCTGAACTCCTAACTATGAGGTAGAGAGATTATCTATGTGATATAGAATTGACCAATCATGGGAACTCTAACTGTGCGTCTCTAAAATGTCAATCTCACTGTCCAACTAAATCAAACATGGACATGTGCCAAAAACAATCAATTAATATCATTAAACTTTGATATGTTTTCAATTATTTGTAGAAAAGCAGACTGTAAAACTCTAGTTGAGCGTCCTTATCGCACTCGGCTGGATGATACTCCGCCTTTGTTGTACAATCTACTAGTTTCTCCATTTCATTCGCTCAATTGTAATAAGTAAAACAACCACATGTTTGCAATAAACAGTAGGTGGTTCTCCAACCTCAGAACCATACTGGCAGGCTTCTACCGTTCAGCTTGCAGGCACTTCTACATATATTATGTAAGAAATCGATTTTTTCACACATGCCTTGCAATCTGTCTTCCATCGCAACTCTACCGAGTTCAAAACGCATCTCTTTCGACGAAGATCCTCGGAACTACCCTCTTAGTACTTCTTATCCCCGAAAGAGTACAGTGAAAAAATCGATACCACCGTTGCCAGTGGCCACTATATGGCGCTTCGGACGGCGCGGGCATAGGTTTAAAAAACGAACTTTTCTGGTAAATCTGTTGGAAAAAAGGGATTGAAGGGAGTGAATGCGATGATTGGACAGAGTAGAAAATGCTCTTCGAAATGACAGCTCACATAGTTTTATTGGCAATTAAAGCTTTTTATTCAAACTAATCGTTAATTTCCTGGCCAAGACATAAATTGGTCAAATTTACATTCAAGGGATGCGAAATTAAAATCTCTCTCTAATGAGAGCATAAGATTTTAATTTCAATTAACGATATTTGCAAAAGCGCTTTAATTACTAAACTATTGTGCGGGTCACGTACAGGTCTGAACTTGTCGATTTTGACCTCAAAATTTACGTTTTTGGCCCGGTTTGAGAGCCGCATATGCCTAACATAGAAATATCGACTTTCCCATATAAATCAATAGTAAGCGATTCTATTCGCTATCTCTAACAGTTTTATGACAAATAGGGCATAGATTTACCTTTTAGATTGTAGAGAGTATCCTAAAAAAATGTTGTGATATGGAATTTTATTATTTTAGCATATAAATTGATATCAGTTAATTTATTGCGGTAATTCGATTAGTTTTATGATAAATAAATCGTTGATTTCTGTTGTAGATAATATAGGGCGTCCCAAATAATACTGTAACATTTTGTCTTCAAACCAGTTTTCATATTTTTTTTTCTTTTTTCCCAACTATCATCAAACCTCTCTAAATAATAGAAAATGTTGCTTGTTGTCAAGGGTGGAAGACTACAATTTGAATTCATATCAATGTAGCAATCAAGAGGTCTGGTAGATGCAAATCGTCACTTAATAGTAAAGGTTTGGTTGCAAAATTCTTGTTCTTGTCGGATTCAAAATCTCTAAAAAGAAGCAAAAACTATCACAAATCTACCCATAATTTGTCAAATCTGTCAATATCGCTACAACATTTTATATAACTGCAACTACATTTGAAATAAAATTGAAGAGCAACACTCGGCTTTTAATCATATCTATAATAAAATCGCACAATTGAAAAGGTTGAGACAGAAGAATAATAACCATTATGCTAAAGCTCAAACCGCCTAAATGAAAACCTGCAAAATTGACAAATTTTTAGAGTATAACTGGCCTCCATTTTGGATTGGTTTGACCATATTATATGAAATTAGGAATTATATGAAAAACCTCTTTTCACTTATAACTTCCAAGTCAATTTAAGTCCGTTGGGAGTCCAAGTAAGAGTGTTGAAAGAGCTCAAAAATGTGTACCCTTTAAAATTTGAAGCTGGCGTGCTCGAAGGATTTTCGATGTATATGTTGAAAGGAAAAAGGAGTTGATCTTTTTCGATAATATCAACTGACAATGCAGTATATCGATGAACAAATCTAATTCCTTATATTCAAAGTTATGTCGCAGTCAAAATACATACACACCCTTTCAGCTGACTTGCATTATCAAAGAAAAGCCATATTAATATAACTGTATAATATTAAACGGATTCTCAAAGCTCAAAACAAAATATAAGCTTCCAGCTGCAAATAAGCCACGTAGGCAGGTAAATTCTATGATAGAGTGAAGAAAACAGAGCAAATTCATGGAAATCGCTGATTTATTCGAACTGTGGAATAACGTTCCAAACATTTTAACGAGGGCTATACAAATATACCACTGAGTTGCACAATTAAATAAAGTCGCGTGGAGCGGCTCTGTAACTAATCTCTGAACGAACTCCCTCTAGTTTATTTAAAAACGAAACTGCAGTTTTAATCGAATAATGCATGGCGCGTGGATTCAAGGCTTAACATCGTCAGAGTTAACAATCTCTTTGAGAAGTAGGGGCTTCACAATATTAGTTCTTCTTCTGCATGTTCTAAATTTAAATGTTAAATAAATACTTTCAGCCTCCAGCTTTTTTATGTTTTCTACGTTTCTCGATTATGCAAATACTCTAAATTACTGAAGCCAAGAGCAGCTTGGCTAAAGGAAGTTAAGAAATTAAAATTTGGTGTTTTCTAAATTATAAATATTTAAATATCTCATGACTGCCAGTGAACCTTTGATGTGCTTTCCTTTGACATGACATCTATCGATGCTACTAAACAATATACTCACAGGAATAGTTGTAAATTTAAATTAAGCACAATGATAGTATCTTAATTAAAGATTATTTTGTGTACTTGTTAGATTTTATCTAAAATTAAAAAACGAAAGGAATTGATAAACAGTGACAAGTGTAGTAGTTGTGAGAGAACTTGAGGCATAGACAAACTTAACTAGAGCCCATTTCAAATAGATGTTCATCTAGTAAACTAAGAAATTGACATATAAATGACACATTTACTGCTAGAAGAATATCTATTTGAAATTAACCATACTAGATTAGATAGAAGAAGTACCCCGTGATCATTAAAAATCGTCATCTAGAAGATTATAAATTTTTGACAGAACAAGAGAGAGTTTGAGAAAACAACTAGATAATGTTTTCAAATGAACACCCTCAAAATCGCTCCAATAAATCATTTAAATGTTATTGTAAAAATTGTAAATACCTTTCACAATTGGGATTTTCTTCTAGTGCAAGTAGTTTTGAATGGACCAATGAGGTTGTTTCCGATAATGCCAGCCCACGAATTATCCAAATTATCCACTGATGCTTTCTTTCATTAATGGCCTGAATTTATTCGTCAGAAAAGAAAACAAAACCACTGAAGTTCGAATTCTGAGTCTGCTGCTGTAAGAACTAAATACTTGAATTAGTTGACTCTTGCTGGAAAATCCACACTTTGTACGTGATACGGATAAAGCAGCTGATGTTTCAAAATGGAATGTACAACCAAGTTTGAAATATAGAATCCTGCTTCAAGGTCAGCAGCAATATCCTCTAATAACTCCTCCCGGCAGGCTCCCTTACAAACATTATATAAGTTCTTCTAGCCTCCATCGCGTTTTCATTAACTTTATAGAATGTAGGAATAATGAAGGAAGAGTACCTTTTATCGATCCACATCTTCAGAGTCTATAATTAGATAAGATTTAAAGCAACTTATTTACGTGCGAGATCCTCCGAACTTATCTACTCCACGTGGCAAGCAATGTTTACCTTAACGTGTGGCAATTCTAACAATTAACAATGGAAATTCACACACATACAACAATCCCTTAAATGTTTGCGGAAGCAGGGTCACCAAAGGAATTATTTTTCCGTATTTTGCAGGAATTTTAAAATGTTTCATTTCCAGGAAGTCAGATTCTGTCTGCATATAATGTTCTATTTGGAGCAAATTTATGCAGATGACAATAGCAAATAAGAAAATTAAAAAGTATTGGAAACTCGATAGAAGAAAATTCGACGAATTTAATAGTCGCAAAGCAATTTAACAAAACTTCGAAAGTGTGTACAATGGCATCTAAGTAGATCATATAGCAATAAGTAGGAGAGTTGATTTGAAAACGTCATCTAATTGGCTGTGAATTGTCAAAAGAAAAGGTTGAAAATCAAAAGTCCATTTACTTTGATTATGTTCCTACATAGCAAATTTATATTCTCATCCTCTGACAAGAAAGTTCCTTTGAGGAAAATTGAAGAAATTTATCATTTGGACTCTGAATATCACATAAAATGCATGTGTTGCGCGACGTCCTTTTCAGATTCTCAGAAGGTTCCAATTATGTTCCAAGTCATATGATTGTGACCAACACATTTTTTTACCTATGTGATAAACATAAACTTTTTATAGATTAAGAGGCCACCAATCACCTGCTCTATACAACATCTCACTGCTCTTCCATAAGTTTTTATATTTGTTTGAATCACTCCTGACATGTGAATATTATCATTTGTAACTTCAAAATCATATGATTTAAAATCGATTTTTTTTAAATTATAATTACGCCATTTGCATTTTACATTAACAACTAGAAATAAATACTTTTAAAATTTTATTTCCTAATGGTGAATGGATAAATAATACAATCTAAAGTGTTTTCCGGGATTCGAAGCCGTGATCCAATGCAATTTCTTCCTGGCGTTTCGTCTACAGATCACTTCGCCCATTGCCTTATCGCCTGTGATAATGTCTGCCGCCGCTGTAGATAAAACGTCGAGAAGAAACTCCAATGCATCACGGCTTCTAAGCCCCGAAAAACTCTATAAATAGAGCCTTCACAGTCTGATAAATAATATTTTACTTAATTGCTTTAAAGAGCCTTCTTATCATATTATTTACTAAAACTTCTTTTCAGTAACTTTTTTATCATTTCATATTCCCAAATCGAAATATGTGAGGTTTTGAAACAACGTGCCTTTCAAATACTCCATCATAAAACATTACATTCATGTTACATTCATATTATTAAAAGAATGATCCTCTTGGGTAGCTTTAGGGAATGTGATAGGAACGTGACAAATTCCTTTCATATTATGTGGGTTACGTAGTCTTGTAGATGACGTTTTCTAATGAACACGGGGTAGAAGCGACCGTTTAATGTGTGTTAATTTTAGTTGTCTTAATATATTGTAAACATTAATGTATGAAAAATTAATGTTTTAAAGTAAGCTTGTGCAATGCGAATAACGGTTTGGGAGGATTAAGTTGAAACCAGTGAATACTAATTACTATTGCACCATAAATGTAGAGGATAGATGCAAGGTGTAGAGCAAAAAGAACAACCTCTGTTTTTCCAAATATGCCGACTGAGGAAGACCAATTTATGATCGAAACGTCAGCCTCTAAATAATGTCGTTAAAATTAATTTGTTAATATAGGATTATATATTTACATCAACGGAAAATTGATGTTTTTTTATTCAAAATTAAAATTAAAATTTTATTGAAAAAAAAAGATTCTTATTTTTAGAAAATATTTATATCAAAGGGACGCCACTAACTGAATTTAAAAATTGCTTTTCTTCTCAAAACATATGCCTCTACATAATTTTTAAATACCTTAAAGATAAATATATATGTAAAAGAACAATTAGCAATTATTATTATATTCAAATTTAAATTAGATCTTTATATTAGAATTTAAATAGAATTTACTTGTAACACAAAAGTAGCTTACTTTTAACAGAAGCGCCTGAAAACTCTGAATTTTTAATGGTTCATTAGCGAGTTAAAAGTTAAATATATAATGCATTTGTAGAAAAAAATATTTGTAGCAAGGCTTAACTTAGAACAAAAAATGCGATAATTTTGCCACTCTGTTTATCGAAAAGGAAATATTTTACATAGAAACACACACAGAGTGTGTGTTCCATCGAAATTCGCGTGCAATAATTTAACAGCTTATCTTGGATCAAAAAAGATAACGAAAAAATTACAGGGTGTTCCAGCTAAGGGAAATTGTCTTGTCTTACAGCTTGCTTTTTTTAGATATACAAGGTTTTACGGTCTTACTCCAGAAAGCTAGAGCTATGCAAAAAGTAAAAATGGTTATTTTTCAACCGACAGCATTTCGGGAACGTTTCAAAATTGGAATCGAGTATGCTATATGAAAAGTTTTTATAATCATGGCTTGAATCCAAAAATGCAAAAAAATACCCGGTGGTTTATTAAAATTAACATAGTGAAATGTTTGCATTTTTTTATTCAAATCATAGTTTTAAAAACTTTTCATACAGCATATTCCATTCCGATATTTAAACGTTTCCGAAATGTTGACGGTTGAAAAGTGACAATTTTTACCTTTTGCATGGCTCTAACTAATAAACTGTTTAACTTAGATGAAAAAAGTTTTCATATTCTTATGTTAACTTTTCAAAATGATGGACCATTTTGGGCGCTGATGATGGTCTAGAGGTTTTTTTCAGTTATACAGGGTGTCTCACGTCTTCAGAAATTTAGAGCTCTGCAAAAGGTAAAACTTGTTATTTTTCAACCGGCAACATTTCGAAAACGTTTAAAAATCGAAATGGAGTTTGTTATGTGAACAGTTTTTATAATCATGACTTGAAACCAAAAATGCAAAAATATACCCGGTGGTTTATTATAATTAACACAGTGAAATGTTTGCATTTTTTGCTTCAAGTCATAGTTTTAAACACTTTTTATACCGCATACTCCATTCCGATATTTAAACGTTTCCGAAATGATGACGGTTGAAAAGTGACAATTTTTACCTTTTGTATGGCTCGAACTGCCAAATTGTTTAACTTAGATGAAAAAGGTTTTCATATTCTTATCTTAATTTTTCAAGGCGATGGTCCATTTTGGGCGCTGATGATGATCTAGAGCTTTTTTTAGATATACAGGGTGTCTCACGTGTCCAGAAATCAAGAGCTCTGTAAAAGGTAAAAATTGTTATTTTTCAACCGGGAACGTTTAAAAATTGGAATGGAGTATGCTATATGAAAACTTTTTATAACCATGATTTGAATCCAAAAATGCAAAATATAATTAGCGGTTTGTTAAAATTGACCCAGTGAAATGTTTGCATTTTTTGCTTCAAGTCATAGTTTTAAACACTTTTTATACCGCATACTCCATTCCGATATTTAAACGTTTCCGAAATGTTGACGGTTGAAAAGTGACAATTTTTACCTTTTGCATGGCTCGATCTGCCAAATTGTTTAACTTAGATGAAAAAGGTTTTCATATTCTTATCTTAATTTTTCAAGGCGATGATCCATTTTGGGCGCTGATGATGATCTAGAGCTTTTTTTAGATATACAGGGTGTCTCACGTGTCCAGAAATCAAGAGCTCTGCAATAGGTAAAAATTGTTATTTTTCAACCGGCAACATTTCGAAAACGTTTAAAAATCGGAATGGAGTTTTTTATATGAAAAGTTTTTATAATCATGACTTGAAACCAAAAATGCAAAATATGCCCGGTTGTTTATTAAAATTGACACAGTGAAATGTTTGCATTTTTAGATGCAAGTCATAGTTTTAAAAAACGTTTCTTATAGCATACTCCATTCCGATATTTAAACGTTTCCGAAATGTTGACGGTTGAAAAGTGACAATTTTTACCTTTTGCATGGCTCGAACTGCCAAATTGTTTAACTTAGATGAAAAAGGTTTTCATATTCTTATCTTAAATTTTCAAGACGTTGATCGATTTTGGGCGCTGATGATGGTCTAGAGCTTTTCTTAGAGATACAGGGTGTCTCACGTGTCCAGAAATCTAGAGCTCTGCAAAAGGTAAAAATTGTTATTTTTCAACCGGCAACCTTTAAAAATTGGAATGGAGTATGCTATATGAAAACTTTTATAACCATGATTTGAATCCAAAAATGCAAAATATACCCAGTTGTTTATTAAAACTGACACAGTGAAATGTTTGCATTTTTAGATTCAAGTCATAGTTTTAAAAAATTTTCTTATAGCATACTTCATTCCGATATTTAAACGTTTCCGAAATGTTGACGGTTGAAAAGTGACAATTTTTACCTTTTGCATGGCTCGATCTGCCAAATTGTTTAACTTAGATGAAAAAGGTTTTCATATTCTTATCTTAATTTTTCAAGACGATGATCCATTTTGAGCGCTAATGATGGTCTAGAGCTTTTTTTAGATATACAAGGTGTCCCACGTGTCCAGAAATCTAGAGCTCTGCAAAAGGTAAAAATTGTTATTTTTCAACCGGAAACGTTTAAAAATTGGAATGGAGTATGCTATATGAAAACTTTTTATAACCATGATTTGAATCCAAAAATGCAAAATATACCCAGTTGTTTGTTAAAATTGACACAGTGAAATATTTGCATTTTTAGATTCAAGTCATAGTTTTAAAAAACTTTTCTTATGGCATACTCCATTCCGATATTTAAACGTTTCCGAAATGTTGACGGTTGAAAAGTGACAATTTTTACCTTTTGCATGGCTCGATCTGCCAAATTGTTTAACTTAGATGAAAAAGGTTTTCATATTCTTATCTTAATTTTTCAAGGCGATGATCCATTTTGGGCGCTGATGATGATCTAGAGCTTTTTTTAGATATACAGGGTGTCTCACGTGTCCAGAAATCAAGAGCTCTGCAATAGGTAAAAATTGTTATTTTTCAACCGGCAACATTTCGAAAACGTTTAAAAATCGGAATGGAGTTTTTTATATGAAAAGTTTTTATAATCATGACTTGAAACCAAAAATGCAAAATATGCCCGGTTGTTTATTAAAATTGACACAGTGAAATGTTTGCATTTTTAGATGCAAGTCATAGTTTTAAAAAACGTTTCTTATAGCATACTCCATTCCGATATTTAAACGTTTCCGAAATGTTGACGGTTGAAAAGTGACAATTTTTACCTTTTGCATGGCTCGAACTGCCAAATTGTTTAACTTAGATGAAAAAGGTTTTCATATTCTTATCTTAAATTTTCAAGACGTTGATCGATTTTGGGCGCTGATGATGGTCTAGAGCTTTTCTTAGAGATACAGGGTGTCTCACGTGTCCAGAAATCTAGAGCTCTGCAAAAGGTAAAAATTGTTATTTTTCAACCGGCAACCTTTAAAAATTGGAATGGAGTATGCTATATGAAAACTTTTTATAACCATGATTTGAATCCAAAAATGCAAAATATACCCAGTTGTTTATTAAAACTGACACAGTGAAATGTTTGCATTTTTAGATTCAAGTCATAGTTTTAAAAAATTTTCTTATAGCATACTTCATTCCGATATTTAAACGTTTCCGAAATGTTGACGGTTGAAAAGTGACAATTTTTACCTTTTGCATGGCTCGATCTGCCAAATTGTTTAACTTAGATGAAAAAGGTTTTCATATTCTTATCTTAATTTTTCAAGACGATGATCCATTTTGAGCGCTAATGATGGTCTAGAGCTTTTTTTAGATATACAAGGTGTCCCACGTGTCCAGAAATCTAGAGCTCTGCAAAAGGTAAAAATTGTTATTTTTCAACCGGAAACGTTTAAAAATTGGAATGGAGTATGCTATATGAAAACTTTTTATAACCATGATTTGAATCCAAAAATGCAAAATATACCCAGTTGTTTGTTAAAATTGACACAGTGAAATATTTGCATTTTTAGATTCAAGTCATAGTTTTAAAAAACTTTTCTTATGGCATACTCCATTCCGATATTTAAACGTTTCCGAAATGTTGACGGTTGAAAAGTGACAATTTTTACCTTTTGCATGGCTCGATCTGCCAAATTGTTTAACTTAGATGAAAAAGGTTTTCATATTCTTATCTTAATTTTTCAAGGCGATGATCCATTTTGGGCGCTGATGATGATCTAGAGCTTTTTTTAGATATACAGGGTGTCTCACGTGTCCAGAAATCAAGAGCTCTGCAATAGGTAAAAATTGTTATTTTTCAACCGGCAACATTTCGAAAACGTTTAAAAATCGGAATGGAGTTTTTTATATGAAAAGTTTTTATAATCATGACTTGAAACCAAAAATGCAAAATATGCCCGGTTGTTTATTAAAATTGACACAGTGAAATGTTTGCATTTTTAGATGCAAGTCATAGTTTTAAAAAACGTTTCTTATAGCATACTCCATTCCGATATTTAAACGTTTCCGAAATGTTGACGGTTGAAAAGTGACAATTTTTACCTTTTGCATGGCTCGAACTGCCAAATTGTTTAACTTAGATGAAAAAGGTTTTCATATTCTTATCTTAAATTTTCAAGACGTTGATCGATTTTGGGCGCTGATGATGGTCTAGAGCTTTTCTTAGAGATACAGGGTGTCTCACGTGTCCAGAAATCTAGAGCTCTGCAAAAGGTAAAAATTGTTATTTTTCAACCGGCAACCTTTAAAAATTGGAATGGAGTATGCTATATGAAAACTTTTTATAACCATGATTTGAATCCAAAAATGCAAAATATACCCAGTTGTTTATTAAAACTGACACAGTGAAATGTTTGCATTTTTAGATTCAAGTCATAGTTTTAAAAAATTTTCTTATAGCATACTTCATTCCGATATTTAAACGTTTCCGAAATGTTGACGGTTGAAAAGTGACAATTTTTACCTTTTGCATGGCTCGATCTGCCAAATTGTTTAACTTAGATGAAAAAGGTTTTCATATTCTTATCTTAATTTTTCAAGACGATGATCCATTTTGAGCGCTAATGATGGTCTAGAGCTTTTTTTAGATATACAAGGTGTCCCACGTGTCCAGAAATCTAGAGCTCTGCAAAAGGTAAAAATTGTTATTTTTCAACCGGAAACGTTTAAAAATTGGAATGGAGTATGCTATATGAAAACTTTTTATAACCATGATTTGAATCCAAAAATGCAAAATATACCCAGTTGTTTGTTAAAATTGACACAGTGAAATATTTGCATTTTTAGATTCAAGTCATAGTTTTAAAAAACTTTTCTTATAGCATACTCCATTCCGATATTTAAACGTTTCCGAAATGTTGACGGTTGAAAAGTGACAATTTTTACCTTTTGCATGGCTCGAACTGCCAAATTGTTTAACTTAGATGAAAAAGGTTTTCATATTCTTATCTTAAATTTTCAAGACGTTGATCCATTTTGGGCGCTGATGATGGTCTAGAGCTTTTTTTAGATATACAGGGTGTCTCACGTGTCCAGAAATCTAGAGCTCTGCAAAAGGTAAAAATTGTTATTTTTCAACCGGCAACATTTCGAAAACGTTTAAAAATCGGAATGGAGTTTGTTATATGAAAAGTTTTTATAATCATGGCTTGAAACCAAAAATGCAAAAATATACCCGGTTGTTTATTAAAATTGACACAGTGAAATGTTTGCATTTTTAGATTCAAGTCATAGTTCTTATAGCTTACTCCATTCCGATATTTAAACGTTTCCGAAATGTTGACGGTTGAACAGTGACAATTTTTACCTTTTGCATGGCTCGAACTGCCAAATTGTTTAACTTAAATGAAAAAGGTTTTCATATTCTTATCTTAATTTTTCAAGACGATGATCCATTTTTAGCGCTGATGATGGTCTAGAGCTTTTTTTAGATATACAGGGTGTCTCACGTGTCCAGAAATCTAGGGCTCTGCAAAAGGTAAAAATTGTTATTTTTCAACCGGAGACGTTTAAAAATTGGAATGGAGTATGCTATATGAAAACTTTTTATAACCATGATTTGAATCCAAAAATGCAAAATATACCCAGTTGTTTATTAAGAATGAATGTTTGCATTTTTAGATTTAGGTTATAGTTCTAAAAACTTTTCTTATAGCATGCTCCATTCCGATATTTAAACGTTTCCAAAATGTTGACGGTTGAAAAGTGACAATTTTTACCTTTTGCGTGGCTCTAACTGCCAAACTGTTTAACTAGAAACGGTTTTCATACTTATCTAAACTTTTCAAGATGATGAAACATTTTGGGCGCCGATGATGGCCTAGAGCCATTTTATTAAGTCTAGAGCTTTCTTTAGATATACAGAGTGTCCAGAAAGCTAGAGCTCTGCAAAAGGTAGAAATTGTTATTTTTCATCCGGCGACATTTCGGAAACGTTTAAAAATCGGAATAGAGTATGCTGCATATCATATCTTGAATCCAAAAATGCAAAAATATACCTGGCGGTTCATACAAATTAACAGAAAATTAGCATTTTTGAATCCAAGTCATATCCAAAAAATCGTTTCCGACATGTGACAATTTTTGCCTTTTGCATGCAAATGTTGACATTCGAAAAATGACTGAACTGTTTAACGTAGAGGGAAAAAGTTTTCATGTTCTTATCTTAACTTTTCAAGATGATGAGCCATTTTGGAGGCTGATGATGGCATAGAACCGAAATATATAGTGTAATATTTTCGCTAAATATGGGCATCTTTAAAAATTGGAAAAGCCTCCAAAATTGTTCTGAGATATCCATCAGCGCTTCTAGGGGAGAGTGTAAACTTTAAAAATTATGCTTTGCCAGCTTTCTTATTCACTCTAACATCACAATCACATTTGCTTTAATCAAGGCAAAACATTTCTTTATAAAATAAAGACTTTTTGAGAAAACCCTATAACTTTCTTTCTAGGGCAAAAACCAAAGATATGTGTGTTAAACTTAAAAATGTCACATGACATTTTTATTTGCTTTATATTATAACTCTTAAACATTTGTTTTTTATAGGTTCCGCCTATAAATATGCACGAAATGGGCTTTAGATTACTTTTATTTTTATTAAAATCAGTTGAAGCGTTTGTAAGAATCAACTTTTCAAATTGAGGAAGAGAGTTTAATGAACAGTTCATATTCATGTAGAAATTATTAGATTGAGAAACAAGAGAATTTGTTTATTTTTTATTTCGTTGATATCATCAATTCTCCTGTTTCTCAATTTAATAATTTCTACATGAATAGTGCTAATTCGCATTATTAATTCAGAAATTGTTTTCATGATTTGCCTTGAAAATCTACTGACATTTGTTTAGTATCACGCTCAAAAAATAAATCTTGATATTAAGATCACGCAATTGAATTTATTGTGTTGCGTGAGTTAAGTTTGAACTAAATGTGTGCTTTTAATATTTTCTTAAAAAAAAGAATTATACAACTTCAGATGAAAAATGGAGTGGAACAGGGAAAAAACAGGATGAAAATCTTGGATAGCAACATACTAGGCGGTCATAGAATAATTATAACTTTTTTAAACAACGCACGCATATATGTAACTAAACAAAGCTTTTGTAAATACCAATGAATAATAGTAATAAAATATGCTTAAAGCTCACTACTTTAACATTACTTCCTTCTATAAAACGATAAGAATTAACATGTGGATTATTAATAAAGAATCGAGGAATTAGGATATTTTTATATCTGAAACACGTGTCCTGATTATATAAAAAGAGAATCATAATCTACCAAATTATGTTACATGTGTCCCCTTTTTATTGTCGCAATACTAAGATTTCCCCATTTCGTCTATAAGTTGAACAAACAGCCCTACAGCGATTACAAATCACGCTTTTTCTTATAAGGCAGTGATGCAATCAATATGTTTCTAATAACACTTTTTTCTCGAAATCAACCTTTTTTACGACAAATTTGCATAAACCGTGATTTACTGTAAAAAAAAAACAATATTACCTTTGGCTTTCGTTGGGAATTATCTGGATTTGCATTATCAATCGTGTTTATTTTATTACCTCATTCGGTCTGCTTTGTCGGTTATCTTTTCCAATCCGTCCAGAGTCGATTTAATTTATCGTGGACAATAAGCGAAGGGAATTAAGTATAATATGTTGTTGCAGGATTTATCAGACCACAGCGAATAAATATCGCAATTACTACTCAACAAGAAGATGCATCTAGTAAACTTTGTTAAATTACATAATAGGAAACTACACACATATTTTTCTAATAGAATCCAACTTCATTTGGTCTTGAAATTACTGATACGTATAGTACACTAGTTTCACATGGTATACAAAGCCTTAATATACACAAACCTAAATATCTTAAGCAACGCGACAATATAATAAAATACTTAAATAATGACAAATTTACATTAAAAAAACTTACCTACATGCTATTCACTTTTACTAAACTGCTTTCGATCAAATTACAGCAGTTCAATCCTTTTCTCTACAGAAGAAACTCGCGTAAACTCCGCGGAAACTTTGCAACTTTCCAAAAGCGCAAAACGGTGTCGGCCAGGAAACGCGTCGATCGGAGTGTGATCGCAACTTTACAAGAACCGCTTCAAACTTCATTTTCCTGGGAGCTTGCGCTTTTGAAGTGAGATAGATAATTTTTTATATCTTGAGATGTGCAGTAATCCGCTTCAATTCGACATAAAAATTGTTTATGTGATGTCTTTTATGAGGTAGCTGGTACAGTTTTTAAAGTCTATGTTCTAAAGGAAGAATGCTGGAAAATAATATCAAATTCGATGTTTTCATTCATTATCTAGCAATTATTATTTGAATAATGGATTTCGGGTGTAGGACAAAATAAAGACAGATGCCATTTAAAGATGTACCGACGCACATAGGGGTATTTCAGCTCCAAAAGCGGACAAAAATCGAATAATTTTAATTTGTTTATCCATCGCGAAAATCTTGCTAGAGCATCTAAAGAATGTATATGATGTACAAAAAGTCGATTTAAATTGATACGATACTAAATAAAAGAAGAAAAATTGAGGAAAACCTAGGCACGGCCATCAGCTATCCAGTTCGTCCTATAGGTATTCAAGTTTACCTCAAACTTTAAGATATTACGAAGTAGTTGACATTAAGTAATTCAGCAGTATTTGTGTAGGATGTTATTGATATGTTAGTGTTGCGTACATTTGTCGACTTTTATCGGTTTTTACTCAAGTTTAGCTAGCTATATAACACCTTGTTGTGTGAGGCTTTTTGTATTTGAAAATTTTAAAAAGGATAATTTTACTTTTGGTTTTCTAGTACATTTTCAAGGCATATCCAAGTCTGATTTTTATTCTAAATTAAAGTTTGAAGTATCCATTTCATTGTTCCATTTAAAAAAGTTGCGGATATTTGCGGTTTTCTTATGGCAAGCAACTTAAAGTTGCGTCTTACTTTACTAAACGCGGACTAAATTATTACTTTGTGCCCTTTTAAGCATTAATTTGGTACTCAATGCTTGGTTTTCTCTCAGGGTGTGTCTTTTAAATAAGCATGAACTCAAATTTGATCATACCATGTCAAAAAAATAGGATGGAGCAACAAAGGTCCATTTATTTTGTATATGTCGTCCTTTTTTGTCAAAATGTCATAGTCAAAGTTTTATAATGAACACCCTGTATAGGGTTTACCAAGGTTTGGTAACCAAATAAAGTGTGTCCCATGTAGGTTATCGAAACAAATATTAATATTTAGTTGCACCAAGCAAATGTAGGTAAACCTAAAGTAATTATTCGGGTAGTAAGTATAAGGATTCGGTTGGTCCGTATATTATTTAGACAGTTCAGTTTCTCTATATTCTAGTAAGTTTATTTAAAAGAGAAAGAAAAAACTTTAAGTTTGTAGGATTTTTGGTAAATCGGCAAAAAATATTATCTAAAGAAACAAAACAACATGACAATGTTACTAAAGTTTACGTAGATGATACATTTTTAATGGAACACCCTGTAGGTATATCTTTTCATAATGTGATTTTTTTTTAATTCTATAATATTTGATATTCAATGGTTCAGCCATTTTTGAATTATTTGAATTTAAAAATCTTTATTATGGAATAATAAAACTGTCGTTAACGGAAATGAGGTTGTCATAGTTTCTTATAATAAATACAATAATATCTAGATTTTTAAAAGCAAACAACTTTAAAACGGGAGAACCAAAATATGTCAACCTTTAATATATATTTAGAATTAGAAAAAAATGATCATTCAAGTTTTGGAAAAATGTACAATGTGTTCCATTAACAAATAGTAACTTACCATATTTCAATAACGTTGCAAAGTTGTTTGGTTTTTTTTTGAATAATATTTTCTAACGATTTATGAGAAACCCGACAACTTATGTATTTTTTCTAGTTTTTAGAAAAACTTGCCAGAAGCTGTCCACATATGCAGTCCAACCCTGTACTTACCCAGTTTCCATAATCAATAATTTAATTAAAATAGAAAAATTTAGAATAGTTTCTCGCTCTGTTTCTCTCTCGCTCTCTTTTATTTAATTTGCTTGCTGGATATGATAGATAGATATAGATACATTTACCACATTTGATTGTAACTAATTACCACTTGTTATTACTAATTAAGTAAATCAGTAATTACAGCGTAATGCAAAAAAAAACATGAAACCTTAATTTTATATATTTTGAAGATTTTTGAAATCTTACTGCTAGACGCAGAATAATATAGGATATTACATGATATAAAACAAACGCTTAGACTATCACATCTTTTTAGATATCCTATAGGTTTGATAACATATTACAATCCTTCTAAAAAAACCTGCTAATTTTATGTGAAACTTTTTTTTATAAAGTCTTAAGCAGAAAAGGTATAAGAGGGAAGAATGTGCAACGGGACACCCTGTACCTAATCATGTAAATCAAACATTACACATTGTTAAGATTGAAAATATCTATTATATGTTTATGTTACATCAAAAAAAATCATTAAGAATGTTTAAAATAAAAGCTAAACTATGTGAATTATAATTTTGTCCGCTTTCTTACTGTAAATACCCCTATGTGCGACGTTTCGATTATAAGGGTAGCCTGACGCCTATGCAGGGTATCCCACAACGAACACCGTCTGCCAATGTTGCCACAATAATTTTTTTTTAATTTTAATCAGTTGTTAAGCCCAATTTAGGTACAGTATTATAGAAATCTAGTACTTTTGATAGAGGTATCAAAAGGTAAATCGATGAAGATAAATGAATAGGATTATGCCAAGCTCATTAAAGGGCTATAATTTCCAGAAACCTCTTACTAACAAAAATATTAAACTTTAAAATACTGATCATATTTTATTTAAAACTAGTGCTTTTATTTAAAATGTTTATGACTTTAGGTCTTGATAACTTGGAAACTAATTCGTATACAGGGAGTTATAACATGTTGTTGGAAAGCTTATATTGACACTCATACCATTCACACTCCTCAATTGAGCTCTATTGGAGAGAAAAATAAAGAATTTTTCCATTAAATTTCCATTAAAAGAGAAACGTTGTCGCCATTACATTCATGAAATTTAATGGATTCGTGCCAAACTCATTTTGTGGCTATAGTTTTCTGTGCACCTCTTACTTGATTGATTTATTCCAAATGAGTGGCCCCACGAGGGGAGGCCAAGAACCGCGACCTACAAGATCTATTTTGCCTCAATATGAATTAAAGTTCACTCAGAACACAGTCAGTGCTCAGTGTATAAGCCGATAGCGGCGTTGAGCTGTTATCTGTCGAGGTTTAATAAGTCTTTTGTCCTTCTCTCACAGGGTCCTTGTATGAACGCCTTTGAGTGGACAAAGCCCAGGCTGTCTATCCGGTAACGTTCAGTGCGTTTTTCCTCCATCTGGATTATTGCCCTCCTCGGTACCTCTCTTGCGATGCCCAAGGATGGTTCAGTCCCTATGGAGGTAGATCTCGCCGCTTCCCTTGCAAGAGAACTGGCGATCATTGCCTTCAAGGCCTTTGTGACCTGGAATCCAGACTAACGTTAGCGTTTGCATCCTGCTCAAAAAACTGATCTTTAGTCTGAAAGTATGAGACCTTGAGGCAGCAGCGCAATAGGTCCATCACCCCCTCCACAGGCAGCGATGTTCTCTCCTTCAAAGATGCATCAGCCCTCAGCCTGACCTCGACTCCATCCAAAGACTCCTCCAACGGCAAGTTGGTGTAAAGGCTTTCTACATCAAAACTCACAAATGTGTCCCTATTACCCAATTCTAAGTCCTTAAGAATACTAACAAAGTGTTCAGAATTTTGTACAAAGGAGGTTGCTTTTCAACCAAAGGTTGGATGATTTGCAGCAGAACTGAACTTAGATAACTTTTTAACGAGTCTCTAGAACTTGTGATTGGCCTTAGGGGCATAGTTGTTTTGTGAGTTTTAGGTAACCCATAAAGATGTGGTGGTTTAATATTTGTGGAGTGAGAGATCTTCAGGAATGTGATGCTCATATTTTTTTTAGGGCTCTGTAGATTTATCCTTCAACTCTTTTAGTCGGGTCATTAGGTATTATTTTATATTTACCTTTCGTCAGAGTCTCCTGTATCTTCCCTTTATACTGTGTGCCATTCATGACGACGGTCGCATTATCTTTTTCAGCTGGAAGAATCTTGATTGATTTGTCCCTCTGCAGTTTCCTCATGGCTAATTCCTCTTCTTTTGTGATATTTCTCTGTGGGTGTTGTGGTTTGTCCAATAGTGTTCTGACTTTCCACTCGAGTGCCTCTCTCTCCGACCCCTGGAGTGTCGTTGATTCTACAGCACTTATTATGTCAAGCACTGGAGTTGTCTTTGGACCAATTGCAAAGTTCATTCCATTGCTCAGCAGTTTTTCTTCAGTAGAACTCAAGATGGTCGATGATAATATGTTAACTATTGTCCTCTGGCCTTGGTGGTAGCGGTCGATTGTTACCTCCTTTCATTGAAGCTTCATAAGCTTGTCATTGTGGTTTTTGGCCAGCTTCTCTTTCAGCTTCAGAATTATCTATTGTCTGGAAAATGGGTGGGTGGTCTTCCTCCAGTGTAAATTCCTTGATTTCTTCAAACCTATGTAGGATATCGTCCAGGAGTTGTGATTTTTTCGATCTGTGGTAACTGATTTGGGACCGAATAAGTCTATGGCTAGCCCTGTCCAGAATGCGGCGAGCTCGATCACCAGGGATTGGTGATTTTAAACGAAAACCCACTAGAATTATGTAGCTGTCCCTCGCTGTGGGAGGGTCTTCGCCCTTGGAATGCCAGACAGTGGCTCTGTAGGTGCTGCTGATTATTCTTTCCATATGTACATTCCAGTTTAGTGTCTAGTATTATGACCAGATATTTCACTTTCTCTGCAAATAAAATGGTTTTGCCCAGCAAGGAGGGTAGATTCAAAGAGTCCAATTTTCTCCTCCTTGTGAACGGAACCAGCACGGTTTTGTCCAGTTTGATAGACATCTTCTCCCCAAGACACCACTCGTAGATGGTGTTGATAATCTCCTGGAGTTTTGCTGTTATGCGTCTTCCAGCATAGCCTCGAATCACAAAGTCGTCTGCCTACGCCTGAACATCCACATCCCACAGTTCAACCACAGCAAAAAGGTCATCCACCAGTAGAGACCACGGAAAACGAGATAGAACTCCTCCCTGCGGACACCCCTTGGCGGCTCTAAAGCAAACTATTGTGGTGATTGCTCTATTGTTCAGCATGATACGCGTCCAGATCTGAATAGTCTCCTCTACCCCTCTAGTGCCAAGCGCTTTACAGAGAGAGTTAGAGAGGGCATTGTTGAAAGCTTCTTCAATGTACAGGAATATCCCTAACGCCATGCTCCTTTCCTTGAGGTCATGGGAGAGCTTCCCGACAAAGTTGTTCAGTGCTAGATCGGTCGATTTACCGCTCTGATATGCATAGTGATGTGGCTTGAGCGGGCATTGGGTCAACGCACCTTGTCTAATATATAAATCTATCATTTTTTCCAGACTTTTCAGTAGGAAGAATGTGTGACCCAATAATTTTTCAACTCAATCTCCAATACCCCAAGGACAATTATTCCAAGCTGGAGTGTCAATATTTTAAAAAATACAGTTATATAATAATGTATACAGTTAGGATGAGTGACAGACTGCAAAAAAGTGAGGGGTAAGCCATTGTGGACTGTGGCATTATGATTTACAACTCATCACATTAATCCAGCACTCGAGTAACAAAGTTTTAATTACCTACCTACCTAGTGGTTTACCCTTTGCAAAAATTAGACATATCCTTAGATATGTTTCCTTAATGCAGCTGGTGATTCATGGTATGTATTATACAAGTAGGGGGTGTTCATTAAACCGGCCTTTGAGCCGTAGGTTCGTTACGTTCCGCTTTGACGGGGCAACTCTGGCCCAGCTGGTTGGAATGTATCCCCAAGTTAGTATTGGAGCAAGTATGTCCAAACCTTCCTGTAGTCCGATATCACTCCATCTTCACTAGGGGCCTTAATTGGTTGGAATGAACCCACTGCCCATCTAAGCATCTGTATGACCTCCTACTTACAAAAATAAAAAAATTCATAACTTAGGAACCAATTCATATGCAGGAAATTATAACATGTTGCTGTAAAGCTTATTAGCCCGTTCAAACTTCCGTTGTGTCAGCGAGGCTATATTTTCTTGCTCAATTGAACTCTAATGGAAAGACAATAAAAAACTAAAGAAAACTGATTTTTTTTTTCATTAAATTTCCATTAACAGAAAAAACGTATCACCATTATATCCATGAAGATAAATGGCCATGCCCAAAACTGATACCTTTAACTATAAATGTATTTCAACATTAGAACTTAATAACTCGGTAATCATTGTGTATACAGAAAGTCACAAAACGTTGTTGGAAAGCTTATTGACCCATTCACACCACTGGTATAGCAGCGATACTACATTTTTATTCCCATTTGACCTCTAATGGAGAGATATTAAGAACTAAAGAAAAACAGGATGTTTTCCACTAAAGTTTCATAAAGAGAAAAAAGGTGTATTACCATTATATCTTTGGAAGATAGGTGGTGGGTCTATAGTCTTCCTAGGTAAATTTAGTGCTTACTTTCAAAGGGTTGTGTGCCCAATGCACAATGTGTATAATTTCCAATTTTGAGCTGTTTTTATTCCGTTCCATACCCGAAAACCTAATCAAATCAAATCAAAAATAGCTTTATTGTCTCGAAAAAAACCATTTCATTGACAAAGCAGTGCATTAGACAAATAACAACAGGGCCAAACAATCTGCATAAGTTCCGAAAACCATAACCAACTTAAAATTAAAATTCAAATAGATGCTAGAGCACACCATAAAATTAGACCATAAAAAAAGTTTAAAAATGGATAAAATAACAAAAAAGGAAAAAGAAGAGGATTTATACACACAAAGATACAACAAGAGTAGGAGCTAAAAACAATGGTACCGAATAAGTATAAACCTTAGAGCTCTTTTCTGCAATGTGAATATGCTGTTAAATAGATACTCACTGCAGACACCCCAAAAGCATATTCCATATCTCATATTCGACTCAATTAGGGCAAAATATGAGTTTCTAGCTGTTGCTCCATGGTTTAGCTCTCTTGATATTGCGCGCAGGGCGTAGCAGTTACTAGCAATTTTAGATTTTATCACCTCTATGCCTTTCAAAAGTCAATCTATTATCCATAAAAACCCCCAAAAACCTATTCTTCGTCACCCTTTTGACAACTTTGTCACTAACTCTCACTTCGTCCAGATCACACCCAAAACACATTATGTTGGTCTTAGAGACCAACCATTTGAAACAAAAAGGATGTTAATAATACACAATTATTTTTTGATACCATTCAGTTAGGTCTTACATAACACCCTACTAAAAAAAGTTTCTTCCGTCCTCTCCCTCCATACTTCCTTGGATGGTTTTATTTTAAATAAATCCTGGCACGGTTCCAAAGACTAATTAATCTTAGAACAGTAATTAATCTAGGGGTTCAGGGTGTCTGGCAGAATCGCGAATCTAAAGAAAACTATGGAAAATAAAAATGCGAGAATAATAATAATTAGAGAAATCAATATTCCTCAGTCTGAACTTGAGGATTAGCTGTTTGGCAGCATGGGAGAACCTTTCAGCAAAATTAGGGACATTTTTAGCAGCCATTCCGGTATCGAGTGGGTCCAGACGTGACTTCCTGAAAAAAAGGTCTGGAGATGTCGGTTTCGCTTTCGTGCGTCGATTTTTTAGCAAAGGCAAGCAGTATAGAATTAAGAGAGAATTTTTATTAGGCTGTAGAGGTTGTAATGGCTAGTACTAAAATAAGAAAGTGATGTTAAACAGAACTTTTTGTTAATGGTATGTATACGTCTTTGTTCAAACCTGTAGATAAAGCTCCGAGGCTGTTGTTGCATAGATAATAGGCGAAAAAATAAAACGCGTTACTACTCTGTAATGCTGGGGTAAACGACACTATAACACTTAAAATAGCTTAAAACAAAACACAAATACAACACATTTATGTATGTTTAGACTTAAGTTTTCCATTGTTTGTGTAAATTTTTTTTAAATGTTTTATTACCTTCTCGACTTATACAGTGAAGCACACAACTGAAAGTATAAATAACAAAACAACATTTTTAAAGAAACTAACACCGCAAATCTCCTTAAAATAAAAAAAAATAAGATTAATGCTCCAAACTTAGATCCGATTTTCCTTAGATAAATTACCTTCTTCGTAGTGCTAAATGCAAATTTTCGCACTATAAGTAATGCTCGAATTTTTCTCACACCAATTCCATTTCAAAGCCTCGTAGATATCAAGGTGATATTTCAAAAGTAAAAACATTTATTCAGCATCGTGTAGCAGGTATGTATTGAAGTGTTTTTGACATCAGCTTTATCTAAAGAAATAATTTGCCATAAGGGTGGTATGAATATTATTTATTGTATGTTGGTAGTGGAAAAAATTCTGAGTGCTTTTATTATCAATGGGTTTTATTTCTGTCGTACAATCATTATAAAAAAATTACATGCTCTTTTTTAATTTCTCCGAGATATCTTGAGATATTAAAGCAAAACAATTTTTTTTTATTTAAAAAAAAAATGCGTTTACACGGCAAATTATTTAATCAAAACAAAAAAAGGGAATACATTTAAACTTCTGTTTCATTTTTGAGATCCATCCATCCTTATGCTGAATAAGAAGAGGAAGACCATGAAAATTCCCCTTCGATTTTTCTACTATACTTCTGGAATGCCAATAAATGAACCTTTATGAAACACGAGCTATAAGTTTTTAATATTGTTTCATTATGTTCTCAATATACCGAACAAAACAAAGACTTGTTGATATTTGTACACTAGAGACGGGACTCCAAGAAAGTTTCTAGACAAAATACAAATAGGGCCCGAAATATGTTGTCGCTTTGTAAGTAAGATTGTTGGAAAACAGGGAGTTACTCAATATTTGTTCGTTAGATGTGGGCCCGACATTCCAACAAATCGTGCAGATTGAATACAGAAATATGTCACTAATTTCACCCCACACTGAAGGGTCAATTTTCAACATGAAAAAACAACCTACACTTGATCATAAACTTAATATTAAAATAGCTGTACAGGTTCAGAAGTAATAATAGAATGGGCCCCCAACCATCTAGAGGGTATAATAAGACATATGGAGACACCCTCGTGTATTACAGTTTTAGCGCCATTTTTTTAACAATGGGTCGAACAAAGATATGGCTGCAAAATCAGTAAGAACTGACCTCACTAGACGTTCTTCGGCAAATGATTGGGAATCGTAATTTGCCAATTGATGTGCTTTTTGACGATTCGTCGTCTATGATGTGATTCTTCACGTTATGACTCATGAGTTTGCACAAACATGACAGACTTTCGGCCATAAAAAGGCGGCTAGTTTTAGAATTTTGCTTGATACCTCCAATCCTACCTTTATGTTGGCCACAATACTACCAAAACTTTACTGCAGTGGCGGATTCAGGGGGAGCGGGGGGGGGGGGCAAGCTCTTTTTTTGACTCATCTTAGGTTTCTTTGGGATTTTGGTTTGACTGATGAATAAACGCAAACGCACAACTGAGAAGATTCATTTTAGCGACTTTTGAAATCGACCTCCGAAGAGATCTATCTCCGAAAATATAGCGCAAACTTCCGATGGTGGGTGGTGAAAGAAGACATCAGAAGAGAAAAAACAGTTGGATTCACTCCGATCGGTCCAAGCATTCTCAAATTACAGGCGGTCAAATTTGATAATTGAGGAAAAGTCGTAAATTCGCCCTTTCGATATTTTCGAAAATATTTTGGAAAAAATTTTCTGCTGTTTTTGATCGGAATGGCACGCTTGCAATCCCCTAAGAACGTAACAAACTCAATTCAAATAAACTTAACCTCTAAAGAGGTTTATGGTCAAAATAAGCGATTCTAAAAGTACTTAAAAATCGACGTCCGAAGGAGTCTATCTCCGAAAAATATTGCACCTACCGCACTACCGATGATGGGAGGCGAAAGAAGATATCAAGAAGAGGAAAAAATAGTTGGATTCACTCCAATCGGTCGAGGCGTTCTCAAGTTATAGGCGGTCAAAGTTGAGGATTCAGAAAAAGTCGTAATACCCCCCTTTGGACATTTTCGAAAATATTTTGATAACAGTTTTTTTCTGTTTTTGATCGGAATGGCACGCTTGCAATCCCCTAAAATCATCACAAACTCGATTCGAATGAATTTAACCTATAGAGCTTTTTTTTAAATTGTCAAAAAAGCGATTTCAAAAGTGTTTAAAAATCGATGTCCAAGGGAGTCTACCTCCGAAATTATTGCACCTACGAAACATCCGATGGTGGGAGGTGATTGAGGAGATCAAGGACAGGAAAAACAGTTGGATTTACTCGGATCGGTCGAGGCGTTCTCAAGTTATTAGCGGTCAAAGTTGAGGATTGAGAAAAAAATCGTAATACCCCCCTTTGGACATTTTCGAAAATATTGTGATAACATTTTTTTGCTGTTTTTGATCGGAATGGCAAGCTTGCATTGCTTGCAATCCCCGAAGAACGTAACAAACTCGATTCGAATGAATTTAACATCTAAAGAGGTTTTTTTAACCATTGTCAAAAAGACGCGAGTCTAAAAGTGCTTAAAAATAGACGTTCGAAGGTGTCTATCTCCGAAAATATTGCACCTACAAAACTTCCGAATGTGGGAAGTTGGACAAGAAAGAAGACATCAAGAAGAGGAAAAAACAGTTGGATTCACTCCGATCGGTCGAGGCGTTCTCAAGTTGCAGGCGGTCAAAGTTGAGAACTGAGAAAAAAGTCATAATATCCCATAATTTGGATGTGGCCAAAAAAATCCGTAGAAACTGGCTCTTCATCCGTGCCGCCGTACAAGTGTTTAAGTGTAATTAAATTCAAAAGATGTCATTACTTTACATGTAAATTAAATGGGTGAGTCAATGCTGCCAGACCTACCGTGTTTGTGGTAGCTCTATTGTTTTGAGAGTCCTTCTACCGTTCTACCGCAGAGACCTTAAAATCTACCGTAATTCGAACATTCGGAAATTTTCGAGGTGTTTTACACAAAACTGGAAAATCAATAAATGTTTCCCAACAAAATAATGTACAAATTTTTTAAAAATATATATAAAATTCACGTTTCCTACCAAAACCAATTTTTTTCCCAATATCGAAATCTACCACTCCAGAAATTTTTGCTCTGGCAGCACTGTGGGTGAAGTTATGTTGTCATACCATCAGGTTCAAATTGTTACGTCACGTGCACGAAACCTATGACCAAGCAGATATGAACAGAGCCAGCATATGCCGAAATTTTCCTAAAAATGGCCCCTCTTTTTGGCCCGAAGTCCGCCTCGTTCGCATCAGTGTCACAACATCTAGTGCCATGACAGTGCTTGACATCTGATATCACGGCACTAGGTGTTCACACGTTAACATCAGTGTCGCGGTATTTAATAAGCGCGTGTGCGACTGTTCACAAATTTCTTGATAAAACGGCGAAGGCGTATTATCTATCTTTCATTTCAAAGTCAAGTATGAAGTACGGCAACACAACACACTCTGTATAATTAAAATTGCATACATTCTAAGCTATAATCCTTTAATCTTTTGTACCTATGCTTTTTTAAGCCTTGCTTCACCCTCACGGAATATTCGATAGTGTCTATATGATACCGAGGCTGGATAATTAAGTTAAAAATCAATAAGTATCAAAAAATAATACAACTTAGAATGTACGTATTTCTTTATTTTTTAATTGTTTATTCTGATGATAAAGAAAAAACGTATTCTTTGTACATAAACAGAGGTCTAAAAACATATGTATTTGGTCCGCTGTACAAAAGATATCCGATGACATCATGTGTAAATAGGACGAAATTGATATCATACATACCTTGTTTCTTTTTATACCTTGCTGTCTCCAATGTGCAAATGATGAAAGCAAACGAGAAATTTGATGCTAGTGCCGCGGCATCGGTGTCACATCAAAACATTTTGATATGTTCAGACGATGACACTGTTGCGACATTTAAGTGCCGCCACAGTAGTTTCACGCTTTAGTGTTACCGTGTGAACGAGCTTTAAATTCTGTCAAATTCAAATATCAAAATTACCCGATCAGGACGTTTATTCTATAGAAAAGAGTGAAAGTGAAAATTGCTGGCCAATGGAATTCGTCAAAAGAATTTTTTGACCAATCAAGGTCGTAAAAATTCTCACTTTCAGCATACTGCCCCTGCCAACAGTAGCGGAGTTCGGTAATTCCATCTGAGCGCTCCGGACACAGACCATCTCCCAAAATCTTAACAAGCTAGAGTGAGACAGACTGATATCCGAGCGCTCGGGAAGTAATTACCGATCTCAACTAGTGTTACAGTATGGGCAAATTTTAAAACTCACAAGGTCATCTACCGGGTAGGTCAGTCACCACAATGACCAGCCAGTAGATCACCCGGTGAGTTTTGAAAATCCCCCTATATAAACCCGCGTCTAAAGTCAACGCGCTTGCAATTCGTTCGTGCAACCAGACTCTTTCTGCTCCATGCTGCAGAGTTCAAACCCAAAGCTCGAAGCTTATCGATTTGTAGCTTCAGCTAATTCAATTTTGAAGTGGCATTTGGTTTTGAAGTTGCCAAAAATATCCGTTGAAACTTGCTCTTTATCCGTGCCGCCGTACAAGCGTTTCCAAATCCGCAAATTTACGGATAAATCCGTAAGGTTGGCAGCACTGGCTATAAGTTTCATTCGATTTAATAGCGTTTTCTTTTGGTAAATATGGTTTCACATGAGGGGTGCACTAGTTATCTACGAGTTCTAACATGTTCAACCTGGTGTACATATTTTATCATGATTAATAAAACAGAAAGGTATAAAACTTAACTGCACGTATAATTAAAATAACCAACAAAAGTCCTGATCCAGAATAATGAAATCATTTATCAAAAATAATCCTTATCGAGTCGGCGCGGGTCCGCTGATTATCCAGCCTCTGGTGCAGGATGCTGTTGCTGATAAGTCAACGCCCAATAATATCCTCTCAAACTCTGTAGCTCTTCATGAGTGCCCATCTATTTCGAAAAATAAATATGATATCAATTATTAAAATAATTATAAATACATAACATAATAAACATAAAAATTATAAGTAAAGTAAGTGAATGGTTTCTTTTGGTACGGTTTTACAGATGTCCAAGAAAGACAACACAACTTTAATCAGTCCTCTCAGTAATATTATAAAAACGTTTCGATGCGGGTTAGAATCTTCATTAGTATTGTTTTGTTTTTCTGTCTCTCTGGCTCTTCGACATCTCTAGGAACGTAACCCAAGAACCCATCGTCTCATTGCACAACAAAGGTTCAAGAACAACGGAACGTGTAACGTAGTAGTTTACATATTACAAGTAAAGACATAAGATAATAAGCATTTATTGGATACACATTTAAGGCCTTTACACTACGAGTGAATCCACGATTTTCTTTTAAAACTTAAATGCTCATTATTCGGGGTATTCCAAAATAAAATCCTAATTTCGGAACACCTCGTAGCATTTGAAACGTAATAAGAGATAAAAAAACTCAAATAAACGATTTTTTTTTTAATTAAAAGTAGACAGTTATTATAGGATATGGAATGATTACAATATAAAAGTATAGTTGCCAATAACTGCAAAATAATGGCGATGGCTATTGCTAGATTAGTGTCAAGTTAACTCAAATGATAATAAAAATTATATTTCTTTATAACCCAAAGAAACTTGTCAAACTACGCCAATTAACTCTGTACATATTAGAAAAAACCCACCTCGACAATTTTGCCCTCGTTCAGCACCAATATAATGTCAGCATTCCTAACCGTTGACAACCGATGGGCAATCACTATCACAGTCCGCCCCTTTCTGGCGTTGTCCAAGGCAGCTTGTACAATTTTTTCGGACTCCGCATCCAAAGCACTAAGACATAGATCGATCATAAATAAGTATTAACTGTTGGACGCTGAATTACTTTATTTGACAAAATATTCTGATTAAGTCTCCCAAACCAAACAGTAGCATTAGGTATGGGGCGATTGGCGAAGTTATGAATTGAAATAAAGTGCTCAACATATTACCGCACCGACCTTTTTTTTTTGGTAATTTTTTAATCGCCGTACCTCCGGCTCGGGCCATCCGATTTAAACAAGTGGCACATCTCTCGAAGGCTTGTCTCTCGTATAATCGGCGAGGGAGTGGCTCTTTTTAGACAGTTTATTTCTTGAGTGTTTTACATGGTGACAAAAAGAGTGCTACAAAAATGTTAAAGTTTACCTCTTTGCAACTTTGACAGGAACAATTTTTTAAATTCGTTTTTATGTCATATTGTACCTTTGGGTTAGTACCTCTAGACTTATTACGCAGATATTTGATTAAGGTTCTAGAACCAAAGTCAGGGGTTTATCGAAAAGTGGTGTATTTTCGAAGAAGACATGCCCAAATATAATAATAATAATAATAATAATTTCCTTTATTGCCAACAAAATGATTCAGTGATCACAAAGCAACGTCAAGAAAAAAGAAATAGAACCTGTGGCACTTTTAACCGGCTGTCATACAGCCTCAGTGTAAAATACATATATAAAAAACAATAAACTAAGATAAAAATGAAAACGAATAAAAACATTTTTCTTTCAAATATAAAATAATCTCCCTGCGAAAATGAGATTCAGATGATATTTGCCTAATATACCGTGGTAGCAAATCATATGCTTTTATAGCTCTATAGGAAGGACTTCTTTCATAGAAAGTGGAGCCATGTGCAGGAACAAAAAGGTCATCCCTGCCTCTAGTTACTATGTTCATTTCCTCTGAGTAGTTATCAATATTTCGCTGAAATAAATTTGGATTTTTTCTAACAAGCATGACCAGCGATAGGAAATACAGCGATGGTGCCGTGAGAATATTTAATGCCCCAAAACACTGCCTGCAGCTATCCCTTGGAGACGTTCCCAAAATAGCCCTCAATACACGCTTCTGGGCTCTGAAGACCACAATTGCATTGGCAGATGAACCCCTGAATACTATCCCATAAGAGAAAATGGACTGCACACTGCTCAAATAAAAGAGCCTAAGCATGTCAAGAGATAGTACACTTCGAATTCTTCTTAGAAGTGCACACTTGCTATTAAGCTTAGATGTTATGCTCTGACAATGAACATCCCAGCTCAACCGGGAATCTAGATGAACGCCCAAGAACTTTACACTGGACGACATATGTATAGATCTTCCATTCGTGGATACATACAATGAAAAATTAGTTCTACCTTTATCAAACATTAAAAGACCTGTTTTCATAGTGTTTAATTTTAAGGAGTTATTCTGACACCAATCTTCGACCTCAATAACCTTTGCACTACATGATGCAGAGAGACCCTCGATAGATGTACTCGAAAGCACTACCGATGTATCATCAGCATATTGGCATATCAAGCCTCCCGGTATGCACCTTGAATAATCATTAACATATAGGAGAAACAACAGAGGGCCCAGCACTGATCCCTGTGGTACACCCCGCTCAACAGTGGACACCCCAGAAAAACTCGACACACCGTCACATGTGACACAAACTGTCTGCTTTCCTCCGTGCATGTAAGATTTTATCAGCAGCGAACAGACACCTCTCAGTCCATAGTACTCTAATTTTTCTATCAATAATCCATGATTAATTGTATCAAAAGCTCTTGATAAGTCGAAATATAAACCTGCAACCTTGGAATGTTGATCAACGCCATGGAAGATGTGCTGAACCATATCAATAATAGCCAGCTCAGTTGATTTGCCCGGGGTGAAGCCATACTGATGAGGAACCAATACATTATATCTACTCAGAAATCCCATTATTCTAATATAAATAACACGCTCAAATATTTTTGAAAATGCCGACAATATAGATACAGGTCTATAATTGCTTTTTATTAATGGGTCACCTTTTTTAAAAACGGGAACGATTTTAGCAATTTTACAGCTATCCGGAAACACTCCTTCTGTAAGACATTCATTTATAACATCTACGAGTGGCTTTGCAATTAATTCGGCAACATACTTAAGAATACGCACCGGAACCCCGTCAACACCTGCAGAAAACTTATTTGGCAGTTGCGATATCAACCCAATGACCTCAGATTCGTCAATTGGCAATAAAAAAATCGAAGGATAAGGTGACACATCTCCAACTGAGGTGAATATTGCTGTATCGTTGGATAAGTCAAACTGTTTTGCAAACATTTCTGAAATATCTTTAGGTTTTTCCAATATGACGTCATTATCATCTTTAACACGAATGTTAGATTGGGATTTAAATTTGTTAGATAACCTATGGAAAATATTCCAAGCTGTTTTGGACTTATTTTTTGAATTTGCAATTTGACCTTCATTTAGGGATTTCTGGTAGGATGTGATATAGTGCCTATATTTCTTGCGTTCTATCTTATATTCTCGATATGCCTCTTGACTTTTTGTTTGTTTAAACCAAACATACAAGTCCTTTACAAACTCGGAGTATCTTTTTACATCTTTATTTACCCAATTATGGGTTTTTTGTTTCAACTTGCTTATCTGCAGAGGAAACGACCTATCGAACCAGTAAAAAAATATTCTAAAAAAAGTTTCATATTTGGCATCTACTCCAATGGCACTAAACACATCTTCCCATGATTCATGCAGTAAAAAGTCGATAAACACTACAATGTTTTCATTCGTATAAAAGCGTTTCCTTGCAAAAACAGGTACAGGCATCGGCACGGCTGTGCGAACTGTCAAGAGCTGCCCATAATGATCAGACACAAAAGAATGATATACACTACACGCAATATCACTGGTATGAAAGTTCGAAAAAATATTGTCAATTTGAGTTGAGGAGGCAGAGGTAACCCTAGTGTGATCACGAACATGTGCTGTTAGACCATATGAGTTCATTAGTTGCAAAACTGATAATACTGAGCCGCTTTGGACTTGAAAATCAATGTTAAAGTCCCCACAGACTACAAGCATTCTGTTGGGTGAATAAATGGTATGTAAAAGCATATTTAGCAAATTTAAAAATTCATCAAAATCCCCAGATGGAGACCGATACAAACAAACTAAAATACAATTACTATCAGACAATCTAAAATTAATATAACAAAATTCAAGTGTTTTTTCTATGGGTAAAATATCACAAGTGATTTGCTGTATTTGCACCTCAGGAAGAGCAAATATCGCCGTTCCCCCTCCCCGAAATTCTCTCCTTGATGAGTAGCGTATGATCTGGTAGCCTTCAATATAAAGGTGTTCAATATCATTGTTTTGAAGCCAGTGTTCAGAAACGCAAAAAATATTCGGCTTCATATCGGACAGAATCACTGCAATTTCCGCGATTTTATTGTTTATACTTTGGGTATTTAGGTGAAATACCTTGAGTTCCCTAAAGGTTTTTTCGATTTTATTCGCAGCTCTGTCTCGTTCAGAGGAGATTGTAGGCTTTTTAATATTGCAATTCATAAAAAATTCTTACCCCTGGAAAAGTTAAAACGCTCAAACGCAACTCCAGATGGCCAAAAGTCAGCTTCATAAACCTTGTCTTTCAATTCGGGATCAACACCAACCATAAAGCGTTTCCTTTTTGATTTCTGCTCTTTCGGGATACACAGCTTCACTTGAATATCCTCACTGTTTGCTTCCGTATGTTTTACGATATAAGTTTTAATTGTGTCTTCGGTAACAGTTTCACTGACCCTCGATATAAATAACCAGATTTTACGGTCGCTTTTTGCATGGAACATATCACAGTCGGTTGCATCCTTTCGAGTACCAATCACAAAGTTCTTAACACTCTTCCGAAATTTTTGATCGTGACGGCGTTGTTTTCGCGGCACTTCGAATCCATCATCGGATACGGCATCATCACTCGACTGAATTTCAGGTGTTTTACTTCTCTCGTATACTTCACAGATTTTTTGCTCCAATAAAGGAGTGTGTTTATGTTTTGCACTTTGGAATGTGTTCACATTTTTATTTTCACGCGATGAATTGCCTGTGGTGGGTTTATCTATGATTTGGACGATTGGATTTTCAATGCGAACTTTTTCTGTCCCTGGTTTCGCGGTCTTTTTGATAGATTGGGATTTTTCGTCCTTTAGCTGTGTTGCCTTTTCCTTCCAGAGGCTGCATGTTTCTTGCAAGAGTAAGTGCTTACCCTCCAAGAGGGCGTATTTTTCTTCCATCTGCTTTATGATTTGGAGGAGATATGTTGTTTCATTCCCTATCTGCATTCTAACCTCTTCCGTATCCTCAGCCACATGCTTACATGTAGCGTTCTTCAGTTGAGATGCTTTTACCAAGCATTTTACAGCTGTCACCACTGTTTTATTGCAATATTTGCACTGGTTATCACTAACACTTAGAGAGCGACCAAACGACGGGTCTTTACTCGGCGGCGCCATCTTGCTAAAATAGCTGTCTTGACCATCCAGGTACCATTGTCTAAGTCGTAAGCTACAACTTGTAGTCAGGAGTTGTTTCGCGAGTAGAATAAACCCGATAGTTGATCGTACAAGCTAAAGAAACAAGAATAAGCCAAACAATATTCTGAGCTTGGGATGGATTTTTAACAAATTTTATGTTTTGATTTAAGCCGGTACCATCAACTATCGGGTTCATTCCAAGCGTGGTTCACTTATACGCAAAGCAAGGCAGGAATACACTGTGTAGATTAGGACTTAAAAAGTGGTACCTGGATGATCAAGACAGCTAGTTGGGCAAGCCTCTTCGAAAATGCGCCACATTTCGATAAATTCCTGTAACTTTTGTTATAGAGCCTTAATCAAAAATCTGCCTAATACATCTAGAAGTACTACCCAAAGGTACAATATGATATAAAAAAATTGATCCTGTCAAAGTGGCAAAGAGCTGCATTTTAACATTTTGGTAGCACTCCTTTTGTCATCCTGTATAACACTCAAGAAATAAACTGTCTAAAAGGAGTCACCCCCTGGCAGATTCTACAAGAGACAAGCATTCGAGAGATGTGCCAGTTTAAATTGGATGACGCTGGCCGGAGGTACGGCGATTAAAAAATTAGCAAAAAAAAGGGTCGGTGCGGTTAGTATGTTGAGCACTTTACTTAAGATTATTTCTTTGCCGTTATTAGTATATCAAATGTCAAAATGAATGTTTTATTATAAACAGAGAATAGTTTATTTACTTAATTTTTAGTAGATCTCCGTATCTGTCGCTACCATATAAAGAATTTGTCATAATAAGAAAAGCATAAAGAAAAACCCGGCACACCTTTTGTCCTCGGTATAATATGTGATAGAGAATACATAAAACTAACCTGGTGGCTTCATCCAGCAGCAGTATTCTTGGATCCTTGAGCAATGCCCTAGCAATGGCTATACGCTGCTTTTGACCACCAGACAAAGTAGCACCGCGTTCACCCACTAACGTGTGATAGCCTTTAGGGAAACTGTTAATAAAATCATCGGCGTTTGCGAGATGAGCTGCTTTCTTGACCTAACATAGAGTAACATTTTTACTAGTGAAAATAATCCTTCAAAGTACATTACAAGAAGTACTTCAAATTTCGGTGTGCCCTATTTCGGCACGAGTTTGTGCCTTTACCAGACTAAGAGCTACAACATGGAAAATGCTTAGCAAGATTTCAAATTCAAACAGTAAGTTTCCGACATGAGCTACAATTGTATGTAAGACATTCTTTTCACCATCCAACCATCACAGTAGCATGGAAGTTAAACAAGAAGTTCCGAGACGATTTTCGACAACGCAACGGTTTCCTTGGAATCCAGATCGCCGGTATAGAAAAGTGGCAGCATCATGACAACTGCCACCCCATAAAGAAAATTGTTTCATTACAAATAGTTGTAGTGAGTGTTTTGTGGTAAGTCATTACCACCAAAATCTCATAACTTTCATATTATTACTTAACATATACCTCATGAAATAAATTTTGTTACTTTTATCATCACTTGATCAAATAATCATCGGTCAAATGTTACAGTCCGACTAAGCCGCGATAAATATTGATTAACTATTTTGGTACGTTTAATTAGCTAATCATCCGATTAGTGGTGAAATAATCTTATTTTGCCACTAATTGTATGTTGACATTTTTATTTCCAAATTGGTGGTTGGTTGGTTAATGCCGTTTGTTGCGTCGCCCGCCTAGAAACTTTCTGTTCTTGGACCGTTTTAGTGGGTTAGAACCCACTGAAATAATAATATCAAATAGCAAAATGCCAAAAAATGTCGTTAGCAACCGACGGTTAAATATTAGCGGCTGCCAATTAGAATTAATCGAGGTATGATGGTTTCGATATCTGTTTCAGGGTAATCAGTGATGAAATAATCTAATCGAATTTCAAAATACCGGCCCTTAAATTATTTAAAATAATCTTCTTAACATACAAATTATAGTGTTGCCGATTTTCCTTTTTTACACCACTATTTTTGTTTTATATATGTGTAAATCTCATTCGATTAAAATCAAGCCACGTATCTGAAAATCAAGTCAAGCCGTGAATCCCTAAAGCTCAGCTTCCAGTATTAATCTAAGAGGTAAACTTAGAACGGCATGTACTTATGCGTGCCCTATACAATAAGGCACTAACTTATCTTATAAGTATGAATCAGTGTCCAGTTAAAACTGCATAGAAGCTTAGTACTTGAAAAAGACTTGAAAATGTCCACCAGGATAGATGACACGCAGGGAAAATATTGACTTCCTGCCTATCTGAGTCTCTGTCCATTGTACCTTATTCACTGTTTATCTCGTGGGAAATTCCCTAGTCTTACTGTTATCTTGTTCATTCACTAGTCAAAGTGAGTGAACAAGGGGAAGTTAAATAAGCTGAATCTGACTTCAAACTGCACTTGAGACGACGATGAAGGTGACTAAAGAATGGCTTGTTGCTGAGTTGAACACCTAACGGCCTGAAATATGTATTAAAATACATATATTTTAATTAATAATCTTTGCTAGCTAAGTCTGAATATTAGAGAATGACTTTAGTGAGACCACAAGAACGATTATTCTACATTTACAATGCCCTCCCGATCCTTTATCTAAAGCTCAATAACCAAAGGGACATTCAATTCTTATAGTCGAGATATGAAGTTAAACCGATAAAGTTTCTGTTCATCCAATTCGTTATTTATGAAGTGAAATCGTTTCAAATGTTCCTCCGTTTCAAATCCTCCAAGAAACCAAATTTGACAAGATTATTGGAGTGGTCTATTTTAAGGTAGTAAGTTTCCTCTTGTCATACTGCTATTTAAAAACATTCCATATTCTCTTAAAAAATACTCCTCATTAGACTTGGAAATCTGACTTGGACGTTTTGGTCATATGTTCTGTAAGTTTGCAGGAAGGAAATATATAAAACCAGTGAAGATTTCAAAGGCGAAAGAAGATTGAGATTTGTTTCCAAGGCCGGACTAGAGAGGGATCAATAAAATTATGTTTATTCGTACCATATACTCTAACCAAGAGGTTTATCGGCTTTATACTCAATTTATATTAGAACATTTTCTACTTCCACAAAATTTGTGAGAATAATTTTGTGAAGCGTCTATTACATCCGTCCTGGAAAACGTAAATAATACGGTATTAATAGTTATACATGCCACAGGTGGCAGCGCCGAAACTTCACCCACTGACTCACAGGTGGTAGTATTAATCCTTCATAACATCACACCGCCTTTTCTGCGCCGAATTTGTCTTCAAATACAAGTTCCAACTATGAACTCACACCCCGGCGTATAAGGCAGGTGTCTACCACGCCTTACTGACCAGTCCAATAAGTTAGACCCAGGGACAAAACGCCAACACCACATACCTAGGTTATAAATAACGACCTCTGGCCGTGTTTCCCTGAGTAACAAAAAAATATTTTCTGGAAATACATTTCCCATCTATGAACCGTCATTTATCGACTCCATAATTGGTGACCCTCGCCATCAGAAACACGCAATCTTCCAGAGCACGCACACGGCACGCACGCACACTACCAGAGCAGCATCTCTCTCGCACCCACCGCACGCAGCATTCAGCAAACTCTATTCACTCACTGCACCGCGGAATTATGTCACATACATCACTCCCTGGTACCATTCTCGGCAAAACTGGCACATTCTTCATCACTCGCCTTGCTCAAGCAACAATCGACTCAACTTTGTCCCCCCCCTCGCTGTCACTGGGAGAGGAGTATTGTGGCGGAACTTCATCTACCGACTCACAGGTGGTAGCGCCGAAACTTCGCCCACCGACTCACATGTTGCAGTGATAGTGGAAATTCGTCATAACATCACACCGCCTTTCCTGCGCCGAATTTGTCTTCAAGTACAGGTTCCAATTATGAACTCTCACCCTGGCGTATAAGACAGAGGTCTACCACAACTTACTGACGAGTTCAAGTTAGACCCCGGGACGAAACGCCAACACCACATACAAAGGTTATAAATAACGACCTCTGGTCGTCCCAGCGTTGTTTTCCTGAATAACAAAAACATTTTTTTCTGGGAATACATTTCCCATCTAACCAACGTCATTTATCAACTCCATAATTGGTGACCCTCGACATTAGCAACACGCAATCTTAGGGGCACGAGGCAGTCACAATGATCACTTCAACGCCACGAGACTACCAGGGCAGCATCTCATTCGCACCCACCGCAAGCAGCATCCAGCAAACTCTCTATTCTCTCACTTCACCGCGGAATTATCTCAGATACATCACTCCCTGGTACCATACTTGGCAAAATTGGCACATCCATCATCACTCGCCTTGCTCAAGCAACAATCGACACAACTTTGTCCCCCCTCGTTCCCATGTTTGAAAAGTCATTTATCGGCTCCATAATCGGATATAAAAAATTTATAATTTGTTATAATAATTAATAAGTTTTACAAAAGCAGTTTGGTACCGAGATGCAGGACAAAAAGTACTCTCTATATATATTCTCATGAAACGGTCCTCACCTCTTCGTCAGTAGCTTCCGGCTTGCCGTACCGGATATTTTCCAAAATAGTGGTTCCAAATAAAATCGGTTCCTGACTAATAAGTCCCAAAGCTCTTCTCCTGAGCCACGAAGGGTCTAAACTGCGAATATCGTGCCCGTCAATCGTGACTGCTCCCTTGTCTACGTCGTAAAACCTTCGAACATAAAAAGTACCATGAAAAAGTCATATCTATCAGCTGTTTCAAATAAACTACAATAAAAGTTTATTTTGTTTATAATCTACTAGGTCTCTTTGTGAGTACTGAACAAAATGTTCATAAAACTATACACGCGCTGTATTAGTCATATAAGTGACCTTGGAAATGCCAAAGAAAGGCGGAACAACACGTTTTCACTTCAACTTCAACAAAAAGATTTTTTTTTCTTGATCTCTTGGAAACTGTATAAAGAATGTATCCTTTATAACATTTAAAGAATGTTCATTTAGCCAGAGATCTTACCTTTCTAAAAGAGCTACAATAGTAGACTTTCCATTACCAGAGGCCCCAACAATGGCTACGGTCTTTCCTGATGGAACCGTAAGATTAAATTTATCTAAAATAACCTGCTCCTTTCTAGTAGGATATGCAAAAGTGACGTTCTTAAATTCTATTTCTCCCTTCAACAATTGATCGGAAATTGTCATTCCCCCACTGAGTTTCATAGTTGGTTTCATGTTAATATACTGCAAAATATCAGACATTTTCTAAAAGTACTTTTATCCTGTATTTAAAGAAAATGCACCTCAAAGACCCTATTACCAGCTGCCAGGCCTTTGATGACACTTCCGAATAGCAGTGACACCTGGGCGAGTGACCTCTGGATCGTTTGTGCAGCCATCAGAAACGACATCACCTCCCCAGCTGACAGCTGATTGGTAGAGAGCAAGTATCCGCCCATATACAACGTCATCAATACCGTTCTAAAAGCATCTTACTGTCTAAAGTGCATTCAAATCCAAGCCAGACTAAAACTAAACAAATATTACAACAAAATTCATCAGAGCGTTAAATACACTGATTAATTAACATGGCGTTGTGTATACTTTGTCTATCATTACAATAAAACAAAGCTTTGGAAGGCCATCAGAAAATGATAGACAAAGTATACATAACGCCATGTTAATTAATCAGTGTATTTAACGCTCTGATGAATTTCCAGAGTTTTCTTTTGTTGTAATATTTGTTTAGTTTTAGTCTGGCTTGGATTTGAACGGACTATAGGTAAACTCAGTCAGACTAATTTAATAATATTTAAACCAGACGCGATACTAGACGGAACGAAAAGATAAAAAAAAAGGAAATTGTTCACAAAAAGAAAGTTCTTAATTTCTTCCTTCCAAAGTAATTTGTGACACATCTTAGTAAATGTATCTAAATATTATTAAAGACGTGGAAATAACGAACCCGTTCAAGAACATATTAGTTCCGGCTTGAAACACTCCAATGCCGAACCCCAAAGTCTCATTCAAAGACATGGCTTTCTCGGCTTCCCTCGTGAACATCTCGCGCTCCTGATCTTCCATAGCGAACGCTCTGACAGTACGTATATTACTTATGGCTTCATCGGCCACCGCAGTGGTCTTTTCAACCTAAAACTTTCGCTGCTTCTTTCTACCATTGACCACCTACGTTAGAGTAGGTCACTCACCCACCTGGGCTTGCGCCCTTCGGGACGTTACCCTTAGGATAGATCCGAATAAGGTTCCCACTCCTATAACTGAAGGAATGCAAAGCAGTGAAACGGTGGTCATGTAAGGAGAAATTAAGAAGAGCGTTACTGAGCAGCCAATGATTTGGGTCGCGGCACGGAGACCACCTGATATTGTCTGCTTGAAGCTGCTCTTGAAATCTTGGATATCAGCAGTAAGTCTGTTGGGAAGAAAGCTGTTGTGAAGGTCAGTAGCTTTAAATGTCATTAAAAGTACCTGGTGACAATTTCACCAGTTCTTTGCGCATCAAAGAAGGCGATGTCTTGTCGTAAAATGGAAGCGAAGAGGTCGGATTTCATGCGATAGGCTATTTTTTCCCCGAGGTTTGATAGAGTGGAGATGTAGAAGAAGGTAAAGAAGCTCTAAAATTAATGCTTCTCTTACTAGAGTTTAGAAATGTTACTCTTTGTTCACTTAAACTAAAACTGAATAGAATTAGTCTTGCTGCGCAGACTAAAAAAATTTTTCAAGAAAATCAAAGTTATCTCACTCTAGCAATGTTGATACCTAATAAGTTTTACACTGCAGCATTGGGGTCATATGTAATACACTTAACACAAGTTTAAGAATGCAATAAACATGCTTACCTGTGCAATATACATGGTGATCAACTTGAGAGCAGGCTTTTTGATTTCAGAAATAAATAGTTTACTATCATGTTCATTACTAAATCTTGCCAAAACATTAATGACACCACCCATCACTTGTGGTACTTGAATGTTTAAGAGAGCCACTATTAAAGCACCCTAAAAACAAAAGTATGAATTTTAGTTTATTTGCCAATTAGACAGAAGTATGAGGAAATGAATTTGAGTTAATTTTTAATATGTTTTTTTTTAGATTTGAAGAAACAATTAAAAAAAAAATATATGTAGGTACCTAACTATAAAAATGTTTATCTTAGTTCTGCATTATTGTTATTGTGTTAAAGGTAAATAAAGGTAATTTTATAAAATATATGTTTAACAACCACAAATTTTAATAAAACATACTTTTAATGCTGCAGCCTCAAATAGATTTACTCGGTCCATTTTATATCACAAAATAAATAGAAAAATACATTATCTTTTTCTGTCCAAATTCATGTTTGTTACAGAAAAAAACCACAAATTTAACAAAACTTTTGTATGAACTAAAATGTGAAAACATTGTGTAAACAAAGGCAAGGAAAATCTAAACTTTATCATATTAACAGGGTGTGTCAATTGAAATTTCTGGGCGACCCTGTAGTGACAAATTTGAGCCTAAAAATTTGATTGCATTGGGTGCAATTTTTGACACTTTATAAACATGCTAAACTCATGGATGAATAATGAAGCCCTAACCCTATAGGTAAGAAACATATGGCAATAAGGTAAATAATTAATGCAATTGTGACTACAAATACAATTGAAAATAATCCATACCACATATCACAAAGTCTCTCATATACTTAAATGGCTCAAGAATGGAAGATTGCTTCCTAAGATGGAAAGATTTCCCCTTGCAATCCAGGATCAGGTGATAGCAATATGAAATTACCAAAAATACCTAATGAAAGACTGTAACATGCATACCAACACATGCAGAAAATGCCACCAATTTAAAGAAACCATAGACTCTATCACTGGTGGATGCAAGATCTTAGCAGGCACAGAATATACAGACAGACACAACACGGCAGGAAAAATTATCCATCAGGCGCTTGTAAGGACTCATAGACTCACCACAGAGAAGATACTATACTACAAGTACTTTCCAATGACAATCATAGACCAAAAAAGAATAAATCAGAATCTCATAAATATATCCATACCTAACAATCCCAACATTCAAGTAAAATATGGAGAGAAGATGACAAATTATTCAGAATTAGTAATAAAGGTTCAGAGATAGTTCAAAACAGAAAAAAATATCCATCATACCAATAATGAAGTATTTCAACAACAGACATCACCCCACACACCTTCACTACACATCTCAAGCAGCTCGGCCTCAACCCAAACATCCATAAAAACATATGAAAGTCTGTTAAAACATGTAATATAGTGCAGTCATTTCTCAATTCAGACAATAGACTCTGAGATGACTTGTATGGAAATATGCACTTACCAAAATGGCAGCTACAAAACTCCAAATATGAGGCTTCAGATATTGCCAAAACAGCTTATAATCAAACTTTAAATTGGTCCCATCAGTAACTTGATAACCTGCTAACCTAGAGTGATTTGCCTCACAATGAGATATATTGTGGTTCAAATACAATTTTACTACTCCACAGCCAGTTACAAATATTCCTAGTTTTGGTATAATATTAATACTACTTTTGATATTGTGTGGAGGTTTCGGTGGAGGTTTATTGCAAGCCTTAGTAAAATTCCTTCTAATAGCTGTATTACTTTGACATGACTTCAGTGAGCTTCGGAATACGTTTCTAAAACTGAGACGTGCGTAACATAGGAGAATCAAAGGATGCAAAACATGTTTTATGTAATTGTACCTACCCAGAAAGTTGATGTGTTGACCCTAGTTCTACTACCAATTTCCACAACATTCTTTAAGATGTTTCTATTTAAATATTAGGGTTATATATTTGAATCATTTAATATATTTGCATAAATAGAAATTTATAAAGCCAATTAAAAAATTACAAACTATTACTAAAATTAAAAAATAAAAGTAGGGTTAGATTTGAAAAAGTGTCAGAGTGAGTCAATGACCAAGAAGATATGGACAGAGGAAACATATTGACATTTTCCCAAAGAAGTCTGCCACTTTTAACAAACCCGCGACGTAATATTATCATCAGAACACATCAATTGGTGTAACGACGTGCCCCTTCTTGGTCACGTGGATGCGGTGTTGCGATTTGTAAATTGGGAGTTTCTACGTCCCTTGCAGCACCCAAATCAACTCCTTATATCCACGAGGGGAGCACTTCTCCCGAATAGGACCATCTTTCCTCATTGTCCCTGAGGCCGCTGAATATGGAGATAATATGCGGGGCGAAATGCTGTTTATTTGTTTGGGGAGTTTCGTCCGAGATGTCGAAAAATCCGTCCATTGTTTACGTGATAATAAATGGTTTAATTTAGGTAATTTTCGTCAAGTAGGCGTTGGAATATTGACTTATTTGACTTTTTTATCTTCTCAACATGCGCTAAAAGATGGGTATAAAAAAATGAAGGTTTCAAAGGTAACTAGATGGCAAAAATAAGTGAATCGGTAATAGGTAATGTTAATAAATAAAAATCTGATGTCACTAGAAATTAATAAATGTCGTGATGCCAGCAAGTTTTTAAATTATAATAAATGTAGAGGAAACTTGCAAACCGTCTGATAAAAAAAACTATATGAATTAATTGACTTCAAAAATTTGATTTATCAGTGTTCGCTCAGGAACCTGACTAAAAAAGCGGCGAACATGAACTTTTCGCGATGAGCTCGTGAAAGTGTTTGACGAGCATTTCTTAGTAAAAAATAGAAATAAAAATCTAAACTACACCGGGTACAAGTTAAAAAATAAACTGCCGCGAGAAAACCCGGTCCTATTATTTTCGATATTATGGCGAATATAAAAACACTATAAAACTCAACTTCTACAAGTACGAGCTACAGATACCACCAAATTTCCGGAAATTTTCCAACGCCGTCCGTAGAATCAGCTAACTGCAAAAAAGGACTAGTTGTGGAATAAGGGCAGAGGTGGGTTCACACTACAGGGCGAAACCGAAACATTGGAGCGTAGCTTTTCCGTAGGCTAGCAAAATAGCGATTTAACGCCCTAATTAAAACACAGTAATTAGCGCGGCGGTTTCGACGTTTAGAAAAACTCGGATGCAAAAATAGGTGCAATCACAAAAAAAAAACAACTCAGAACGAGACGATCTGAATTGCTGCGGGTTGAACAAGCGAGGCCACGCACCCACTTTCTCCTCTTAATTACCGACAATCTCGACCTTTTGGTACCGCCCTTGTACCACGCGAAAGAATGGCGCAGCTTGCTATCATTGGTTAAAAGACGGGCAATAAACTACCTCCAGAAATGATGACGTTTCAGGACGAAATTTACGAAATTAACTTTTCCGGAAAATATTCAATATCTGAGAAAAATTAATTTTTGATAATCGAATAGTTGTACAGAGCAATTTATGCTTTTCAAAATGATACCTCACATGACATACTTAAGTTAGCTGTTAATGCTTTTTATTTAAATTGACCGTTGGCCAGTCAATTACGACATAAATTGCTCGAATTTACATTCAAAGGATGTGAAATGAAAAGCTCTATAGCTGATGAGAGGATAAGATTTTAATTTCAATTAACGAAATTCGCTTTAATTACTATCCTATTGTTTGGGTCACTGCCAGGAAGAAGAAAACCGTTGAAGTCATAAACATCACTCAAAAAAGTTGACGCTTTAAATGGGCGTCTATGAACGGTCAAGACGAAGGGCACTATGTGTCGCGTTTCACTAAAATCGCGGGGTTCCATGTTTTAAGACAGTAATTCTCAAGAAATGGTTGAAAGTGTTTGCCAAAACTAATAAAGAAGATGCATGGTCTCATTGATGAAAAATAAGGATATTGCAACCAGATGTGCTTTATTGCCTGGTTGGTTCATTCAGAAAACAGAAAATCTTTCCTAGACTTTAAGCTTAAACGCTTCGAAAGAAATGGCATACATTTCCGTGTCCCATACATGAACTCGTATGTAAATAGAGAGCACAGTTTGCACAACAATTGTCAAATCGCGATTTTGAATTATTTGACATTAGACGTCAGGTGACTTCAATTCGATGGAAGTGACGCAGTATTGTTTTGGTACCCATTGCTTAAGCGAGGGGCCATAACTGTAATTCAGTAGGGTTTCTCCAAACACCTAGCAGATATGGATTTTTTGACCGGAAGTCCGTCACTTTTAAGGTTCCCTGAGGTAATTTTGTCCTCCCGTCAGTCCCGTCATATAAGCCGGACCGGATAATGATTGTTGATTGTTTTTGTTTTTTCGTTAGGTTAAAAGTTAGTTAAGTTTTAGAAAACTTTGGAGCTAAGTCAACTAAGGGCTAAAAGCCTAGTTCTCTACCTGGGAGATGGATATAAGTTCGAGATTCAATTGGATTGGAAATAAGAAACAATAAAAATAATGACAGTGACAACTATTTTGCAAGAATTTGGCGCCCCCAGTTTTAAGGTTCCCACTGCTAAAAAGGTGGACCAAAACTCTAAAACAGGAGGTGGTCTGCAGATTAGCTTGATGGATTCTCTGATCTCCGCTGGTAGTTTAAAAGTGACATCCAACGACCTAGAAGATATAGACAGAGCCAACGATCGATATGTCGATATTTCCATTAAAATGGTTGTTTATTCGCTGGAAGTCCGTCATTTTGATGGTATTGTCACGACCCCCCCCCCCGCGTTAATCGGTCTTTGCGTGGGGGCGGCTGTGGTTGAGGCTGCTGTGTTGCCGTCGCCGCCTGTCTGCTGAGATTCGACTAGGTGGAATGTCTAAGTCCAACATATAAGCGTGTGCTAATACCACGCTGCCAGGGGGACCCAATTCTCGGAAAAGATCTATCTATTTCGTTGTTCCTTAGGTCGCTAATAGAAAGGGCAAAGGGCTGATAATTAATCCGTGGTGTTTCATCCTTGATGCGGAAAAACACTTCCATGGTATTGCCATATGGATGTAATTAATAAATGCTAATTTAAATGACATAAAATTTAATATTTTGGGGATTCCAGTAAGGTTTTATTGTTTAACACAAAACCTGTAAAACGCCAAAAAAAAAAGTAATTGAATATTTAAAAAAAATTCAACCTTCTCAGGAATCTGAAATAAAATATCGGCGACGTGAACTTTTCGCGATAAGCTCAGTGGTCCCCAGAAACGTGCTTGACGGGTACCCGGTTTTTTACCAAAATTGAAAAAACAACAACAAAGAAATCTGATGAACTAGCGACGCAGTGTAGAAGAGAAAATAATTCTACCATGTCGCTGGGATTCCCGATATTATGGTGAGAAAAATATTACTATAATATACTAAATATTTCAATTCTACAACTACTCTAAAAATACTTAATTGCCGGTATTCTCCTGCGTCTGCAAACTATCTGCAAAAAAATGGCCTATTCAGGAAAAGGTCAGAGGTGGGTTGACACCATATGGCACAACCAAAAGGACACTCTACGAAACTTTTCGTAGGCGAAGGCGGGCAATAAGCGGTTTTATTGTTTTGGCACTAATTAAAAAATACAAATAATTAGCGCTGCGGACTTAAAACGGGATTCAAAAAGGGGAAAAAAATTACGAATTGGCGATAATCAGAACGGCGGAGCCCAGGATTGACTTTTTTCTCGCGGTAAAATTTGAACTTTTCCGTCTCCCCGGTTAGTTGGTCGTTTTTAGATTGTAACTCTACCGAGATCAAAACCGTCTCCCTTTTTACGAAGATCCTGGGAACTACCCTCCAGCTACTTCTTATCCCCGAAAGGGTACCGCAGAAAAATCGATACTATACCGCTAGTGGCCACTGTATGGCCTTTCGGACGGTGCGGGCATAAATTTAGAAAATGAGCTTTTCTGAAAAATCTGTTAGAAAAACGGGATGGAAATAAACGTGATCACTGGACAGAATAAAGGATGGTCTTTAAAATGACACCTCATATGACGTAGTTTAATTGACATTTAAAGCTTTTTTATTTAAATTTACCGTTAATTTCCTGGCCCAGTCAATTAAAAGTTAAGTGTTAAAAGCTCTATAGCTGATAAGAGAATACGATTTTAATTTCAATTAACGATATTCGCGAAATCGCTTTAATTACTAAACATACTGTTAGGGTCAAGTAGAGGTCTGAAATTCTTTCAAGGGCCATAGACCATTAAAAGAGCGCCTTTGCCGGGTAAAGAAGAAGGGCAATGTTTTAGGGCCGGATTTTCCAAGAAATTGTGAAAGTGCCTATCCAAAAACTAAATAGAACTTCTTCGACGAAAATTAAAAATATTGCAACCATATGTGCATTTAGGGCCTCGCATGGCGATGGTTTATTCAGAAAACCGAAAAAACAGAAAAGTTTGATAAGTTAAAGCTTAAAATAGTCGGAAAATGGCTTACAAGAGTTGCCATGCTGCCACACATGAACTCATATGTAAACAGAGAGTTCAGTTTGCACAACGGTATATATGACGCAATTTCCTCGTCTGAGCACATCAATAATTGGCGAAACATAACTTAAAATGATTTGACGTAAGATGTCAAGTGACGTCATTTCAAGCGAATATCGTCGCCATTTTTAAAGTTCTTACTGCTAAAAATGGGAGGCAAAACTGTAAAAAAGGAGAATCTCTCCAGATGATTAGCTCGTTGATGACAACGGAAAATTGTGAGGTTATGTGTTATAAATCATTTGAATTTGAATTTGAGTTTTTTGTGTTTATTTTTTAATTTTATTATTACTTTTGAAATTGATTTAAAAGTGTTTACTAAATATGCCTGCGAAAATGCACGAACTGGAATCCAAAATTGTATCCTTTTAGGTACTTACAGTTTTTTCAAAACCTCTTTTCTTTTTCTTAAAAGTGAAAAGAAGGAAGGATGCAAGGGGCAATTATGCCATAAACTCATAACTTTAGACTTACTTTTAAGTAACCTTCACCAGGTTCTTAACTTTGTCCACTGGAAAAGTTCCCAATTGTCCCTAATGGCCTTAAATTTTGTTAAGGTTTAAGGTGCTAAACATTTGTTTAGATCCCACAAATGCTTGAGATGGATTCTAGACTGTTTATTTTGTGTTGAAAGTTGCAAAAGATGGTTAATACTCGCATTTTCAGGCAGATGTTTAGGGTTGTTTCTAAAATACTCTCACCAACTTCAGAAGGTGATTGTTGGCATTATTTTAAGATAAAAAGTACCATAGTATAAATGTGTCTCTAGAAATTTATAAGTGATGTTTGTGGCTTCAGCGGACAGAAGAATAATAATTTAAATTAAAGAAAAAGGCCTTCAGCTGGATTTGAACCAGTGACCTTCTGTAAACCAGACAGATGCTCTGCCAACTGAGCTATAAAGGCACATATAATTTGTTGGCTTACCATGATACTGTTTCTTCATCTTAAATCATTATTATTTGTTATCATGCAAAATCGGGGTTAGAAGGGAAAAGGAAACACATTTACAACCGCAGACCTGTCGATCCTCGGTTTCTCATTCTTTATAGGATCATCAAACATGTTGTGACATCACCCAGAATCGGAGTTAGAATCAGAGATCAGAGTTTCTGTTAGAACTGTTTTGAGGATTCCAACATTTTCTTTAGCAGCTATACTCTAATTCCATAAAAAAATACCATTATGTAAATTATACTCCTTAATAACAAAACTAGGATTTGTTGAATTGCCAGACAAAAAGTGAGGAATTCATTTCAACAATGAAACTTATAATAGGACAACTGCCAGACATTCACATTGCCACAGCTGAAACTAAAATATTAGCTAAAGTACTTCCTATGATTCAGGATCGACTCAAGCAGGTTGGTGATACATCTTTTCATTAAGTATTGCATCTTAGCAGCCACAAAATCTTCATTTTTTCTTTAATCATCTCTCTTTTGTTTATGGCAATTTAAGTGAACAATGTAGGTATAAATCAACATGCCAATGTTATCAAGTTGCAATGCTTTTGTGAACTATAACTCAATTAATTCATAAATGAGATGATCTAATTCTAGGTTTTCAGTGACAACTATGCTTTATTTGAGACAGTGGAGGATGATTCTTTTCATAATATTATTATGGAAAATATTGAGGTATGCCTTTATAATTGGGGATGAATTGTTTAACCTATCTTGAAAAGTGTCATCATTGCATCTAGGCTAGCTTCCAATTGGTTGAAATAGTACAGGAATTATTACAATTTATTTATGCACGGAGCCCAGTGAATATTATTTGTATAGAATCAATTTTAAGGTCCTTACCAACGTGTTTAAAACTTGTCACTGAACACTTGAGCCTCAGGTAAATATTTACATAAATAATTATAATTTTTTTGTAAATTTTATGTTTCAGCTCGGAATCATACAAGAGAACATTCACAGATGAGCTTTCAAAACTGATTGAAGTTACCAAACATTTATATTCCAGTTACTTAATAATTTTTGAGCAGGCTATTTATGTTGAAAACAATTTACAAGATCTAACTTTGCTGGGGCAAGCTCTTTTGACTATCTCCCAAATGCCAGCAACATTGCGCGACTTTGATAGCACCTGCATTACATCCAGTTGGAGGTGCTTTATAGCTGTCGCCACCAAATACTATAGCATGTTGGGACATTGTCTGGATATATGCGCTTGCATTAATTTATTAACTGAAGACTTCTGCAGAGTCATGGAATCTTTGGATGATGAAGTACGTTACTATTATTTAAATTTAATGAAAGCATTGTTTTTCTTTTTTTATAGGATCAAAAAAAGTTTAATGGTCAGGTGAAAGTAGCCATATTTTTGGCCAAAATTTTTTGCAAAATAGTTGGTCATATGATAGAGGAGATGTCTAATATTTGCGCCTTGGAACTTTTGTCGGTTTACGTGAAAATTTTAAGGTGAGTTTCATTTGTAGAGAAGTACGAGTACTTCACGAAATGACAGTTGCGGAGTCTATATAGGACAAACTATGCTATATTTACAGAACCATTTAAACCCACTCCTTTAAATTGGAACTAAAAAAGTTGTTACTGACAATAACTAAATAAAATAAAAGCTCGTAATGATCCACATAAAAAATGATATTTATAAACATTAAAAAATATTTTCTATTTTCAGCTTCTCTCAAGTGTACTACACATATCGCAATTTCTCTAATGAAAGTATAGCTTTAATAGAAAAAGAAGTTATCACAATTTTTGTGGTACTCCTAAGAGAAATGCTCTTAACCGAACGTGTTGTATTTAAGGTAAACTGCTTACTGATGTGAACATTATTTAGGGTTAAAAATAATCGTTCTATCAATGATTTTGTAGGAACAACTTAAAAGCTTTTCGAATTCATTCCAAAGCTCCGATTTATTTGAGAAATACGCGTTTGGATTCTTGAATCTGATGAAGTCAGTTCTTGGAATTATATGCGGCATCACGGCAGATTGGGCAGAAGTTCTCTTAATCTTGGTTGAAGAAACATTCAAAATTTTGCCATCGTGTAAGTTAAGAAAACTATTGAATTTTGGGCTCCCCGTTGGTGGCAGCGGAACAACAGTCTTAAGCCCGGTGCAGACGATGCAACTTATTGCGGGGGCAAAGTTGCAGCAATTTTAATTCCCGGGTTTTCTTGCATTTGCGTTCAGACAGTGCAACTTTTTTTATGCAATTTTTTAGAAACTTTACTAGACTGCTACCAACTTATCAAAATAAAATCCATTCTGTCTTATTATTTTTGTAAACTATCTCTATGCCTAAAAGTTGATGGGTGAGGCCCTGGGTGTTAAAAAGAGATTTTTGGGGGGCCTTTCGATTAATTAATGAGGAGTTTGAAAAAGCTGATGATTCAGAGTGTTCGCCTAACCACACTTTTTTGTTCAACCTAAAATTTTAAGTTTTCGCTGGAAAGGCACTAGAAACGTAACCAAATCCCCGCAATAAATCGCATGGAAAATAGAACAATTTCTATTGCTATGCAATTAATTGCAGCAACTAAAATGCACCGTCTGAACGAAAAAATCTCTGCAACTTTTGTCGCAGGGATGAAATCCCCGCGATAAATTGCATCGTCTGCACTGGGCTTTTACAAGGCTCCTATCCCTTGAAACTGAAAACATATCTTTAAAGACGAAACCTTCTATTAGTGCATATATAGTGCAGACGATGCAACTTATCGCGGGGGCAAAGTTGCAGCAATTTTAATCCCCGCGTTTTCTTGCATTTGCGTTCAGACAATGCAATTTTTTTTTATGCAATTTTTTAGAAACTTTACTAAACTGCTACCAACTTATCAAAAAAAAAAATCCATTCTGTCTTATTATTTTGTAAACTATCTCTATGCCTAAAAGTTGATGGGTGAGGCCCTGGGTGTTAAAAAGAGATTTTGGGGGGGCCTTTCGATTAATTAATGAGGAGTTTGAAAAAGCTGATGATTCAGAGTGTTCACCTAACCACACTTTTTTGTTCAACCTAAAATTTTAAGTTTTCGCTGAAAAGGCACTAGAAACGTAACCAAATCCCCGCGACAAATCGCATGGAAAATAGAACAAGTTCTATTGCTACGCAATTAATTGCAGCAACTAAAATGCACCGTCTGAACGAAAAAATCCCTGCAACTTTTGTCGCAGGGATGAAATCCCCACGATAAATTGCATCGTCTGCACTGGGCTTTAGATTGGACTTTTTTGTGTATTTTAGGTCAGAGAATTATTGTACTTTTGGATGCTAGCAATGGAGGCATTTTCCAACATCTTATCGTAAACCTTAGCGCAGCCATACTGATTCACGACACTACCTCGCAAAGCATCTCCATCCTGCTGAAATACTTATTACAGGACAATGTTTTTGTATCCCTGCTAGCTTTGGAGGTTTTCTTGTTAGTAACAGACAATATTTCCAATGAAGAAAACTTCACTCTCCTAGCAAATCTCCTCTATGCAGTTTCCGAACTATCTCTGGGAGTTTTTACCAATCGACCTGATACGGTATTCCTGAAATGCCTCTTGAAAAAATTGTTTAGGAAATTGCCTAATACACAGAAAGAAGAAGTGATGAAATTGTTTAAGCCCGAACAGTGCACAGAGGTGTGGAGGATTTTAGGTTTTGACGCTCTAACACTAGATCTTGTACAACCAGTGCTGGAACCCATCGTTACAAATACCGTGAATTCCGTTGCGCGGTTAAAGCAAGAGCCGGACGTCGACGTTGTCATCGACATTGTAAGTACCTACGCATTTTATTTTTGGTTGGTTTTATTGAATTTGTATATAGTAATTTACTTTTTTTTAATAGTAAACAAACCTTATCGTTTATTATTGCCACTTATAAAGGTGTTGGATCGCAGGTCTAGGACAAATAGCCACTTCACTTTCTCGAAATCGTCAACGTTTCGATCTTTATTTTTAGGTCTTCCTCAGGGATTGGATGTGTCGGAAAAAATCCCCCGTTAACTGTCATCATATTGCGCTTTGCATCCTATCAATAACTAGAAAGGTGTTGGATCGCAGGTGTAGGACAAATAGCCACTTCACTTTCTCGAAATCGCCAACGTTTCGACCTTTATTTTTAGGTCTTCCTCAGGGGTTAGATGTGTCGAAAAAAATCCCCCGTTAACTGTCATCATATTGCGCTTTGCGTTTGCGTCAACCCCTGAAGAAGACCTAAACACATAGGTCGAAACGTTGGCGATTTCGAGAAAGTGAAGTGGCTATTTGTCCTTCACCTGCGATCCAACACCTTTCTAGTTATTCATAGGGCGCAAAGCGCAATATAATGTCAGTTAACGGGGGATTTTTTCGACACATCCAACCCCTGAGGAAGACCTAAAAATAAAGGTCGAATCTTTGGCGATTTCGAGGAAGTGAAGTGGCTATTTGTCCTACACCTGCGATCCAACACCTTTCTACTTATTGATAGGACGCAAAGCGCAATAGGATTACCACTTATCAGATAATTAGAAGTTCTATACGAAGTGTTGTGTAAACTGATGGTTAGCACAACATTCTATTTAGACAAATTTGAGTTCATGTGTGGCAACATGGTAAGTCTGTAAGCCATTTTTCGAGCTTTTAAGCTTTAAACTAATGAAAGTTTTTCTACTTTTCGGTTTTCTGCATAAACTAGTCCCATGGGCCCTATGGTTGTAATATCTTCAATTTTTTTCGAAGAGCGTTTCTTTTGTTAGTTTGTGGACAGGCTCTTTCACAATTTCTTGGAAACCCCGGCCATAAAACATGAAACCATACAATTGTAGTGAAAGCCCATATGCCCTTCTTCTTTAACCGGCAAAAGCGTCCTTTAACGGATGTTTATGGTCCCTTTAGAGAATTTCAGACCTGTAGGTGACCCAAACAATAGTTTAGTAATTAAAGCGATTTCGCGAATATCGTTAATTGCAATTAAAATCTTATTCGCGCATCAGATAGAACTTTTAATTTTGCATCCTTTGAATGTAAATTCGACCAATTTATGTCTTAATTGACTGGACCAGGAAATTAACGGTCAATTTAAAAGAAAAGCTTTAATTGTTCTTATTTCCACTCTGTTCAATGATCACATTTTCTATTTTTTTTTGTTTCAATAGATTTTCCAGAAAAGTCAATTTTCAAAATATATGCCCGCGTCGTTCCGGGGATTGTAAGTACCTAGAGGGTGATTCCGAGGATCTTCGTGAGAGAGACGCGCTATGCACTCTATAGAGGGTGATGAACTAACGCGAAGGACAAAAAAGTTCGATTTTCGACGCGAGAAAAAAGTCCTGAGCTTGGCCGTTCTAATTTTCGCAAAGTGGTATATTTCCTTTTCTTTTTTAAATCTCGTCTTAAAAAAAACCGCCGCGCTAATTATTTGTATTCTTAATTAGTGCCAAAACAATTAAACCGCTTATTGCCCGTCAACGAAAAGTTTCGTGGAGTGTTTTTTCGGTTGTGTCAACCCACATCTATCATTTTCCTGAATACGTCATTTTCTTGCAGATAGCGGATACTTTGCAGACATAGAAGACTACCGGCAATTAAGTATTTGCAGAGTAGTTATAGAAGTTGAAACATTTAGTAAATTATAGTAGTATTTTGGCCACCATAATATCAAGAATCCCAGCAATCTGGCAGAATTCTTTTCTCTTCTACACTGCGATGTTAGTTTTCTGTTCTTTGTGGTTTTTTCATTTTTTAATAAGTAATCGTTCACCCGTCAAGCACGTTTCTGGGGACGACTAAACTTATCGCGATAAGTCCATGTCCGCCGCTCTTTTATTTCAGATTCTTGAGAGAACTGAAAATCGTTTTTATATTTTTATTATATATTTCAGGTTTCTTCTTAAACAATAAAACTTTGCTGCCCTGCCCGCAATAGTAAATTTAATTTCACTTAAATTAGCATTTATTAATTATATCCGGTTGGCAATACCATGGAAGTGTTTTTCCGCATTAAGGATGAACCGCCACGGCTTAATTGTCATCCTTTTGCCTCCTTTAATAGCGACCTAAGGGACAATGAAGTAACCAGATCCTTTCCTAGAGTTGAGACCCCTTTGCAGCGTGGTGAAAGAGATTTGGCCGACACATACGTTGGACTTGAAAAATTCACTTAGTCGAATCTCAGCAGTATCGGCGGCGCCGGCAACACCGCAGCATCAGCAGCAGCCGCCCCCACGCGATGACCGATTATTAGCGACTGCTGATGGGGGGACACTGAGCAACAATACCTCCCCATGCAATTCTAAAAATCAGCTTTCATCGATGCTTGGATGATGCTTAATTCACGACTTCACATATATGAAGTTCTCTCTTTGTGACGTGTAATTCGCCTAAGGCCCTTGTCACAAACAGTATAGTACTAATGGAGGCATCACCTCCATTAGTACTATAGGGATGTGACTCAAAGTCATTGTCATCTAAAAAAATAGCCTTTATAGCCAAAACAATTTTTTATCACTTTTCTACACAAATCTTTGCTGATGGAAGCAGCTATCTCCATCCCAGAAAAACCCTATACCTACACAGCCAATAAAACTCATGAAACTCTTGCACATTCAATACATTATTACTTGTTTACAAGTGACATAAGTAAAAATTACTGAGCGCAAAAACTGTACAAGTGCACTGATTTTTACCCTCTAAATTATTGGCGATTTCATGGAGCTATCTAGAGACCCCCTCCTGTTTTACAGTTTTGATCCCCCTTTTAGCAGTGGAAACCTAAATTCATAACGAAATCCATGGGTTGTCAAATTATTGCAAAACAGTTGTCTCTGTCATTATTTTTATTATTTCTTATTTCCAATACAATCGAATATCGAACTTATATCCATCTCCTAGTGAGATAGGGCTCCTAGCTCTTAGCTCACCTTGCTCTTAGGTTTTCTAAAACGTAACTCCTAGCCTAACAAAAACCAAAAACAATCGACAATCAATTTCCCGTCCGGCTTTAAGTTTCTGACGTTTGTATGACGTATGCTGACGACAAAATTACGTCAGGGGAACCATTCAAGCGACGGACTTCCAAAAAGAGAGGGCATTTTTAGGGAAATATCGGCATTTGCTGGCTCTGCCCTTATCTACTAGGTCATCGGGCGATTTACTAAGTGGGTATTTTGATCACCCACAAATGACTCTAGTAGTGCCAAATGATAGTTACACCGGTTCTGCATTGATAAAATATAAACTTAAGTGTAATTTATTACACATAATCCAATCAATGAAAAAATGTCACTTTTTGCTCTGACTCCTTCAATTATTACACTTATTAGTTCGAGCCTAAAGTTGATTTATCTTTTTAGGCAGAAAACACTGCGTTAATGGCCACTTGTAACACCTTGGTACATCCTAAAATGGATGACATGTTAGACTTTCTGGAAGAGTTCTGGTCCTTGGACTTAAACGATGAGCTCATGGAGAATAACCTGATGATATATTTTACGGCAAAAGTGTCTGATTTGTCTGCTATTAAATTACATCCCGATTTGGTAAGAAAAATGTAAATGTAGGTGAGAATGAGGAGTGCGTCTTTTGTAGAAAGTGAAAAAATCTAAGTCACACTTTGTGTATAGGTCATAGGGTATACAATTTTCGGCACTTTTGCGAGGTATTTCTGGAAGTACCAGAGGTATTTGCAAGAGTATATCACTTTTTCGTCAAAATAAATGATCGAACATTTTCAAGACTGCTTTGGTTTTATCATACAGGGTGGTTTTGATTATTGGAAATTTATTTATTCGTTCCTAACAAGCTACATATTAAATATGTGTTTTTAATCAATAAGTTGACAACAAAGGACAATAGGCAAATTTTCTATTCTCATTTTTCGTTTTTTCTTATCTTCTAAATCAAGCCCCAAAAGCACGGAGGTCAATTTTGGAACACCCTGTATTCACCTGTAAACTAGACTCAATTATTATCTAAACATTTTATTTTGTTTACAGATAATTCCCAAATTAAAAACATTAATAAAAAATAAATCGTACTGGATTACAGTTTTTAAAATCTGCCGATTAATACTGTTCAGAAGGGCAAGCTCACTAGGACCAGGAGCTCTGAAAGAAATATCTTCTCTCATAGAAACGGCGACGAAAACCAGCCCGTTCCTAAAAGACCTTTACCTGAACATGCTTAGAAACTTAAACGAGTCTCGTACAGACGTGTTGAACCAGCTACTGGACACCTCAGATGCATCCTTTGCCCATCAAATATTCGAATGCATCGAGAATCTTAAAATAATTCGCGGTGTCCATCAGCGTCACTTCGAAATATTTAACTTCAGCCAGGAAGCGTTTAGGCACAATTGTCTTGAATGGAAGAACCGGGTCTCAGAGTCTCACCCGTCGAAGAAATTAAAATTGGTGCATACGGAAGCCACGAACGAAACTGCTTGCGCCTATAATAATGAGCCAAAACGGTTGCCCTCTCTAGGGATATTAAAAGTAAGAGGTAGTTCAAAGAGTTTGAAAAAAAGATCTGTAGCCACAAAGCCTTTACAAGCGGAGGATGACGATGACACTGTAGCAGAGGTGATTGAGAGGATAAAAGGGGAAGTGAAGTGTCTGGTGAAAGCCACTAACAAGGAGAAATTGACTGCTAAAAATATATCACATTTGAAAATTGTTATGGGACAGTTGTCCTCCTTAATGTAATATGTTGAATTTAAGTTGTAGTTACCTCAATTTGGAATAAATAAATTATTTATTTGACTTATGTTAATTTTTTTTATGTGTATCTAGTTTTGCGTGTAACTTATTAGCTTGACGTACCCAAAATGAATATTTTATTTACGTACATTTATGGGGTATTGGCAACACCGCAATAGATAGATAGCAAACTAGGGTTATCTCCAGTAAGTTACCGAAAAGTCCGAGCGTTCTTCCGCTTTATTTTCCTCAAAAGAGAAACCAACGGTTTTTTTTAAAGCCCAACGAAGAAAAGTTTTGCTGGATCGCTCTGTATAACAGAGAAATCAATTGGTTAAGAGATCTTCGCTCAGTTTAGTTTGGGAAATACCTAACGAATGGGGAGGACGTCCTTCGGTGGATTGAAACAAAAAACGGAATTGAGGAAAAAAGAGATGGAAAAAAGCAGTCTTCGGCCGTGATTGGCAGGCACACTTGAGGATGCTCGCCATCTAGGATTTCTACTAACCAAACACTGCTAGACTATGAATATGAAGAGAACGGTTACGTGATAGAAATTATATAGGACGCAAGCGCAGCTCATATATAAAAGCACAGTCACATTAAGTCATAAACACATTAAACCATATATGTTGGGATCTGGTGTTCTCTGTTTGACAGCGAATGAAATGAATACTCTTTATAGTAGCTGTAAATAAATCTGCGGGTTGAGTAAAAGTCTAAATAATATTTATTAAACGTAAAGTAAGCTAAAAAATCTTATATAAAATCTGATATCTCAATAGTAAAAAACAATTTGTTATTAAAAATTCACCTACAATAATTAAAAAATGTTTGTACCCATTTTGGAGACCCATTTGGAGAACACAAAATGGCTTAAAACAATCTGTATATGGAATGGACAGTACAATATGCAATAGTAGAAAATAAGGCGTTAACACTTTAATAATTTACGTTTATTCAATTTGAAACTGTATAAGCGCATCTGTGCCTCTGAGCCTTGTTCTGTCCCGACCTGGCTTGGACACTACTATAACTAAATGTAAATATTGCTAAATTGCTAATATTGCTAAATTAAATAGATACTAAATAAATATAAAATTCTGGAAAATGTGACTTTTAAAAACATGTCTCGGGCATAAAAAAGTCATGAGAACTTTTATTGAGTTGAAAGCTCTTTGGGAAATAGGAAATTGGTTTTTGGAAAAGTTCTGGTACTAAAAAGTTGTAAAGAAAAGGAACTGAAATCTGGATGAGATTTCTGAGAAACTTCATTAAAAACTCGCGTGAACGTGATGTACAAACTGAAAAGGATATTTGTGATGTACTGGATCGAATTCTAATAAAGCTAAAAAGATTCACTTGACCATGAAAGCGGCATCAGTCCGTCGCATTCCCAGCCCTTTCTGCCCCCTTATAATATACTGTCGCCGCTCGCTAGCAAAATATATGATCGTTATGGCGATGTGCTTTGTAGTCACGAACTTTAAATGTTCCGACATAAAGTAAATTTAAAACTTCACAGCAATATCCGTGATTGGCTCTCTGTTTATGTACAATTTTACAAGCTCACGAATTGAAAATATTGATCTTTTAGTACCATTTATCATCACAGTACATACTTTGAAACATTTGAGTAAAGCCCTGTCTGACGGTAGTATGCGACGTTTCTAAAAGATACATTTAAAGCTCACATCGGCAACCCTGTCCCGTGCCTCGTCTTGGTTGGTCATTAAGTTTTATTTTCTTCTATGGGTCTGGTTGACATAAAAATGACAGAGCAGCTGATTTCCAACCAATCAGTTTTGGTGAAAATCAGCTGGTTTGCTATATTTATGTCAACGTCAAACGAAAATGACTAATATGGAGAATGTCAATCCCTCACAATAGATCGAAAGTGCAAATCCCTAGTTGTCTATGAAAATCTTGCAGATGGTCGAAAAGATTTCACTGCGCGTGTTTACCGCACAACAAGATGGCCGTCAGCAGGAGCCACCGGCAGTTCGGTGGCCCAGGTCGATGCTGACAAAATTTGTATACAGTTGTTGCAAAGTTCCTGCTACCCTCTGTTCTAAGGGTAGGTTTGCTCTACCCTGTGATTGAACCACTTAGTATACTACTATCAGCAAATTAGGCTGCATGACCCCAGAGGTCATGAAGTTATTAAATTTCCAACATTCTTGTACAGATGAGTGTACAGTGTATATAAGGGGTGTTCATTTAAAAAGTCATCTAATTAACTGTGAAATGTCAAACGAAAAGGAAGGGTGAAGGAACTAAACTCTATATACTTTGATAGATTCCAAAAAACTGCTGGCGAATGTCCACCACATAGTATATCGACACACTCGATTCCAAAGCTAAGGAAAACTGTAGAAAACTGCCGAATTGACGAAAATTTGTTTGAATAAAATCTCCAAAACGGCATTGAGATGTGGGCCAAGGAGCTCAAGACCCCCAAATTCAGGTTCGAGTCAAAAAACGACAAAAGCAGTTACATCAACGTAAAACCGACAAATCGAAATTCCAGTTAGCAACATGGGAAAGTACCTAGCTCATTGAATAAGCTTCTCGAAAGGAAGAGGCATCACTCCTACACGCGTTATCATGCGCCTTCGTTGTGTCCAAGTACGTCAATACGTATTACCCATTCAATTATTTTTGTCATCTAGTTTTTATTATTTTTTTTACACCCATCTCCTTTTAGCACATGTTGATACGATAAAAATGTCAAAGTCAAATTTTTAACGCCTACCTGACGACAATAGTAAGTGAATGGCTTATACAGCACATTCCTTAGTGACCTTGAGTCCAAAATGTGGGGACTCGGATCCGATTCCCTATGCGCGTCTGCGTGGGTTGTCACCAAATCTCGAAACGTACTTGGTTAGACTCACATATCTCCGTATCGAATATTTTTCCGTCATACGCATTTACGTCGAGTAACCGGAATAACTCGTGAAAGCATCGGCAACATTGCATGTCACAAACCAAGTGTTGCCTATTTCGTGATTCGTGAAGAGTAGGTGAATCTAACTGCACCTGGGTCTAACTATGCCACTTTCAAAAGGGCGCTCATTTTTCGGCAATATACGAGGTATTGATTTTCATCCCCTCTTTTTGTAGTCCAAGGCCAGCAATATAAAAGATAAGCAATGTCCTGTATGTTATGGAAGTATGTGGTTGTCTCGTGGTGGACATTTGCCAGTTTTGTGGAATCTACTAATGATTGTAGATTTTGGTTTATTTTTTCCGTGTGTGTGTTGAGAATAGCTTGTTGAGAAGGATCGCTAAAGCATCATCCTTTGCATTATATTCCTCTTATTTACGTTCACTTTCCTAACAAAAGTTCGATTTCGTAAGGGATCGTAAGATAACAATCTTCGTACCGTCGAGACAAAACTTGAATGAACACTAAGCCGAGACCATATACTTAGTTGAATATAATGTGAAAACCAGGTCGAAAACCAACTGCTCCTCCCCTTATTGAGAAAACAAAGAAAGAGAATAGTCTCACTGCACTTTAGAGCCGAAATTTGAAAACGCTAACCTGTTTTATTGTCGTGTCAAATTCGACCTGGTTTTGGTTTCCATACGGTACTCGATGCTGCACTTCAAATCCACGGTGAAAGATTAAAGCTGGCAGTATATAACTAGCAGTAATATGGCCGAGACGAAGCACGGGACAATGGTGCCGATGTGAATATTAACTCCATGTCGCATATACCGTCAGACAGGACTCTACTCAAATATTTCAAGTTATGTAATACTTCGGACAAAACTGCTTGTAAAAATGGAATGAAAGTTCCTTACAGGTAAGTCGTAAACTTACCATTTTGGCAAGGTTAAAATATCATATATGACATCGCACTCGTCGGCTCCACGTTTGCATTCTATACAACTAAATTTTGTGTAAATGAAATTTGATATATACATGCCTTGCAGAGGAATGCAGTCTTAACATATTAAAGATACACTTTAATGTGCAGATGTTTGAACGAAGAGTCTCAGAATGATCAAACTCTGGTCACAGCCACAAAATATTCTCACTTTTCTGTCTTTCAGTTCACGTCACTATTTCTAAGCCACTTGGACCCTTTCGCAACCTCTCTCGCTTCTCATCGATGTAGGTTCTGTTCTGGTAGACCTACACGTCATTAATGTTAAAGTGTAATAATTTGTGATTGACTCTCGTGACTGGATTGAACGTCGCAAGTATCGCATTTTTACATGCTGATGGGTTGTTCCTCTATTTCCTCGTCGAGGCTATGCTTGGTGAAGATGTGCCTCTGCAACTGTCTTTTGCTACTCGTTCGATCACTGCAGAACGGACACTTTAAGGGAACCTCATGGTGTATTTCATGATTTTTTACGTGCATATAGATAACTTCTTTGTGGAACGTCTTGTAAACGCACTGGTTGCAACAGTACTGCATCCACTCACCATTCATCCTGGCAGTGTAATCTTCGATCAATTTGTGATCACTTAAAGGCGTCAGGTTGTTTTTAAAGTCTGTGCTAGTGTTTGAAGAGAAGCCTTCACGTGGCTTTTCTGCATGACGGATGTTACCAGTGGAACTTGAAATGATTTTGCATGGAAGATGGGTTCCTACTTGTATCGGATAGTGATGTTCGTCTTTGAGAAGAGGCACAGATTTATCAGATTCAGTTTTAGTTGCACTTGGAAGAATCGTAGAACGACTTGCTGAGTGTTTCTTCTTGTGACTAAGCAGAGCATATTTGAATTGAGTGGCAAAGTCGCAGTGCTCACAGATGAATACTATATTACTAGAAACGGTCAATTTGTGATGATCCTTGAGTGGAAGTCCTTTTGGCAGAGAAACACTACGGGTTAGTTCCGTGTGAGTCTGCAAATGGGTCTGCATCTGATACTTGTATTTGACAGACGTAGAGCATATCCTGCATCTGTAAGAGTCTTCACTTTTGAATCGAACCCTTTCTACAAAATCGTGCAATTTATCGTATTCATCATCGAGTGATGTCAGATCCACAGATGCTAGTTTCACTTTAAGCTTCTTAAGGACAACGTGAGAGGATGAGTCATCAAGGGAAGTGCTAGCGTGATTATGAGGCTCTGAAGCCCCCGTTGTCTTGCTGGGATGCTGACCAAAGCTTATATTTTTCTGATCTAGGCTTGCTGAAGACTTAGAATCGTTCTTATGGCACTTTACTACCAAAGCTTTCTGGATAGTTTGTACACGAGTGTTTTCCTTATCCAATCCAGTAGAATGCGAAACGTCAGAAGGGCACTGCGCCAATGCATCCTCTCTTATTTGTTTTGGATTTGCCTTAGTGCAACGAGTTGCGTGAGCTTTCTTCAAGTGAAACTTCAGCGCAACCTCAGTAGATCTGTAGTCGCACTGAGGACACTGCTTAATAGGGTAGTTTTTTTCATGCAGTTTCATGTGATACCTGAAAGTGACTTCTGAACTACCCCTGTATGAACACTTTTTACACTTATAGCTATCAGTCTTCTTTGCGCACTTTTTTTTCAACTGCTGGTTAATCACGACTTTATTATCGTCAGTGCGTCGATGTTTAAAAATGATGTGATGATTCACTATGCTCTGGAACGACGTAAAGTCACATTTTTTACACTTTACAATCCGTTCGTTGTTGCTGTGTCGTTTTAAGTGCTTTTTATATCGTGCTTTGTCTTTCTCATGTGGTACGTATGAACACATCGAGCACTTAATTTTCTTTCTTTCATTGGCTTGATTTGACATCTTTCCGACTTGCTGCTGTTCCTTTACCTTCGCTTCTCTTTTCATCATTCTTTTCTTCTGACTAATCCTTACAACGCACCTTGCCAAATGTTCCCTCTTCATCCCTGAAGGCACCAGTTTGAAGCAAAATTCGCACTTATTACAATGCTCAATGTGGATTTTTATCATATGAACCATTAAAGAAACTGTGTTGAAAGCTGCAAAGCTACAATGGCGGCATTGTAAGGCCTTTATTGCCTTATCGTTTTGATGATAATTGAACTGATGTCGTTTTAAGACTGTTGGATATTTCGAGTTAAATGAACAAAACTGACACTTCAATAACAGACCGGCGTTTTCATTAGAAGATGAAACTTTAGATTTGAGTTTTAATACGGGCTTGTCACCAAGACAACGATGTTTGTATCCCTTCACCGAGTTTTTATGGCATTTTACGCACTTTTCCATCTGGTCCTTGTGGATGATACTCATATGAACCAATAAACCTGCTCTTGTAAGGGCGGCGGGACAATGCGAGCACTTAACAATTTTTTTCATTTTTTCCATACTGTTGTGGCTCAGAACGTGCCGGTCGAAGGCCATTCTGCTAAAATTACGAAAGGTGCACCCAGAGGTAGGACACTTCCGCAACAGTTTTACGCTTTTTCTTTGAAGGTTTTTCGTTCCGGTAGACGAAGACGTAGAACCGGGATCAGTTTTCCTGCTACTTTTTGTAGGTCTACTAGAATGTTGAAGTTGATGTCTAGCCAAGGCAAAGCGAATCCCGGTTGAAAAATCGCATTGATCACATTTGAATAGGAGCTTTTTCTTTTTGGGTACCGTCTGAGAAATGCGTCCTGCTTCAAAGGTGTGCACCGAAATAATTCGAAAGGAGGATGCGGCATCTTCCCTGAAATATACAAAACATTCTACGTAATACAAAAGTTGGAAGTGATGCCGAGAATGAAAATCGCCGAGATTGCCTCATTGAAGTGTTCCTCTTGGCTTTTTTATTTTTTCAGATTTTGAAAAGAGAAAGAAAAATTATTATTGTAATATACACATATAGCTGCCTTTGGCCCTCACAACTTTTAACAGAGCTATCTCCTGAGAAAAGCTGCAACAAAGTTTGAGACGTCGGCAATTTCATAAAAGTCGAAATTTTGAAAAAAACGTTTTAATTTTCCTAGTTTTAATTTAAACAAGTAATTAAAAATAGTTCACACTTTTCAAGAGTCACTTCAACGTGGTTTAAGGTAAATTAACAATTGAGGGTAATCAAGAACAAACGAAATATCCTGGGAAACCAGGATATTTCGATTGTTCTTGCTCTCCAATATTCTCGTATTATACTCGCCAACATCTGTTGTATAATGACCAAGTTGTATTAAAAGTTGTTTGGGGTTTTGCAGTACACTTTGAAGTATTAAATGTATCCCGCCCCTTGGCCTCCTGCTCTTTTATATGTTACTTTACAATGATAAAGTTATTAGGTACTTCAGAAAAGTTTATGTTTTTGTTTGTTTCGAAATTAGTGTAAAAAAATCCCCGTGATCAGTGGTCGATTAAATGAGTTAAAAGTTATTTGCTATTTAGTAATCTAATAATAATTAACATCTGACTATCATGTGATGCTTCTTTCCACTTTTCAATTTTTTACCACTGTAAACATAGTCCCTCGGAAACACACACACATAATAGTATATTATTAAACGAGCTTTTTATGATAGCCATTATTCCCTTAGGGGGACGTTTGCGTCACGAGCTGTAGGCGAGGGGCGCAAGTCTCCCGTGGGAATAATGGCCATAAACAGCGAGTATAATACTATACTTTGTCCACGGCCATTGTCTAATAATTACAAATTATAAAATCTTATAGGTAGTGTCATAAAACAGAGCTAAAATAGAACGCCAACTCCCGTGTTCAAAATTTGGTTCGCATTACAGCGCCATCTCTCGGGAAGGAATAAAAGCTCAAGATTGAAGCTATGGTCAGGAGATGGCGTGCTTAACTAATCCTAAGTAGATTCCTAATAATTTTGTTAGTTCACTCATACGTCGCTAGATGGCAGAGAATTGTTAAATTTAAATATTTGCCGCCATTGTTAAATATTCTCAAGTGCCAATTTACGAAAATCTCAAATCAGATGATATCTTAGTTTGCCAGGTTCCTACTTACGGCACGCGTTTAGCAAAGAGCATTCAATAATTATATGTATTATCACCTAATAAAAGAATTATATGCTCGTTGGTGTTTAGTAAGTAGTTGCTTGACAAACCAAAATGTCGAGTGACTTGAGATTTGTTCATAAATTCGCGCATAAATTACTGGAAAGTTATTATATACTTTTTGACGTTCCATTGTGAACATCCTCTCACTTCCGACAAGACTTTATTTTTGTGACCGTATTTTTGTGGATTGGGAAATCGATGTTTCGGTTCAGGGCTTTCCCAACACGTAGAAACGCAACACCTAATCGTAGACGGCATTTCGACAATCTGAAATATCATACAATCAGCGTATGCTGCTTCTCTTTGTAATTTATACAAAAGGTTTACTTTTACAATATAAAGAATATTAATATAACAATAGTCAATATATGTACTATGTGACAACTGCCGCTCCCAACAAGATTTGTCCTTCGCCAAATTATGCAGATACCTAATAAAATATGGAATATTATTAAGAAAATTTTGTGCGCGAGTGATGACAGCGGTACTTTATATTTATGTTCTTTATACTGTATACTTATTCGTACGAGATTGTGGAAAAATTTTATTTTATATACTACGTAAGGCACCTTTTTTCTATTAGAAAAAAGCGTATTAGGTACCCAATGTATGACCAATCCTGTCCGCGTACGAGCAAAACGTATTAACCCAGTAATAAGTAATTTATAGCTTACCTTAAATATTTTTAAACGCAGCACAACACCAACTTACTTTTTATCACTTTTATATACTTTATTTAACTTTATCGCCTTAAAAACCTACAATACTTCAAAAATTTCAAATTTTGACATTTCGGTAGCCATTTTGAAGTTGGCCGTCGGGAATGGACGAAATTCATGGGGACGCAACCCAACAAACGCCGGCCGAGCGACATCTTACGTGTTGGAATAAAAGCAAATTGCAAACTAAGTTGGGTAATAAGAGTGGATAGGGTCTGGGTAGTGTAAAGAAAATAATTGAAATGTCAAATTGACACTCGCGGTTGATGGGAAAACCGGTGCCACCAGTGTTTGCCACCAGTTTCATATTGCATTGTTGCCTACTCCTACTGGTTGCCAAGGCAACATATATAACTTAAATGGCGAGCTGTTTCAACTCATATATCCCTCTGACGCTATATGAGCCCTATTTAACTTTTGTCGACTAGCTGAATATGAGTATATTATTAGGTGGTCGTGGACTAACAAGTATAAATCATTGTAAGACTTACCCAAGCGCATATTGTTCCTTCTTTACACCAGGTGTATCAAAGTTTTCTAACGTCAATTCTTCCCTAGATTCGTCTATATTGGTTTCTTCTCCCAGAGCTTCTGATTCAGTAACTCGATCTTCATTACAGACTGCAAGGTTGATGTCATAAATATCATCATCCTCATCTTTAATAATTAATTCGTCGTGTCTGTCACTAAACTTAGTGCAAGTATCATCTTCTTCCAACAGTCCCCAATCCCACCCGACATCATGATTTGTTTCCCTGCCTGTAACTGCAGCGCTCTCTGGAGTCTCTGGCATATCTTCCAAACCAAACTCTCTTTTATCTACAGGGAAAAAAGTATATACCGGGTGTCCAGCACAACCCTGGACATAGGAGATTAACATGGGAAATTGGTTTTTATTTTTTGATTGAAAAACTTTTAAGAATAAAGTTGTAGAGCGTATGGTCAGCTATCATCTTGTAATTTTTTCAATACCCCAGTATTGGCCGTTTTTTGGAAAAATGCCTCGAAATGTGCAAAAATTTTAAATTGGGCGCGTCACCCCCGCCATGCATGTGTAGTGTCGCCAACATATTTTCACTGCATAATCACGTTAATTGCTACATGATAGTCCCTCAAAATAAATAAGAAAGGAAAATAAATCAGCTCTGAATCTTGACATAAGAAATTATTATATTGGCGACACTGGACTTCTTGCACTTTTCGAGGCGTTTTTTCAAAAAACAGCCAAAACTGAGGCATTGAAAAAATTACTGGATGATAGCTGACCATAAGCTCTACAACTTTACTTTTAAAAGTTTTTCAATCAAATCAACCGTACAGGCGCAAAAAAATAAAAACCGATTTCCCATGTTAATCTCCTATGTCCAAGGTTCTGCTGGACACCCGGTAGTATATATAAAGTATATTGAATTTTCTTTGTATTTAATGAACAAAAATCAAACGAAAGAAACTTCCTCTTATATTTGCTTATGCAGAAAAATGTGTCAACACACGTAGATAGTTTTTATATAAATGCAAACCCTTTTTTTGTGCTTCCAAGGCGAAGCGATAGGATTCCTTTTTAAGAATCTAGCTAGTGTGTGTAATACAGTCGAGCGATGAATAAGCAACACGCTGCATTTTTATTTATTATTCCCCATATTCCAACAGGTTATGGACCCAGGTACTTTTAATTGACTTTGTGCTTATAGCAGAAATTAGTTGTGGAATCGAACGCGTAAATTCCAATCAGAAAAAATGGAATCGTCTGAAATCGCGAAACGTAATATTCAACCGCGGGCGAAAAGTGTGGAAATACCGAGTGAAGCTATTGCTTGTAGAACTGAATGTTATAGAAGCAGTGGACACCGAAACACCGGAAGAAGTTTCAAATGAGTGGAAGCAAAAAGACTCTGTGACTAAGATCCAAATTGTGGAATATTTGAGTGATTCGTTTCTTAGTTTTGCGAAACACAATGCAGGGGTCACATTACAAAATAGTGATCACCAAATCATCTTATCTGGTAAGTCTCATACTGGTTTATTTACTGCTATATTTACCATTAACAAAAACATCGAAACTGAAAGTCAAGTCAATATTTCTAAAACTGACAATTCAAAATTATAGCAGGCACGTTTAGACCACATTGGCAAACAAGCGCGACTTCCCTTTAATAGGGCAAAGGAAAGTAAAGAACACATGTGGATCCATTTCGCCACCAACTGTAAATAATAAAAACTATTTTATCACTTTTAATGACGATTTTACGCACTACACCGTCACGTATCTGCTATCTTGAAAATCAGAAGTTTTAAGGGAATTTAAAAATTTGAAAGAATGAGACATTTTTTAATTGAAAAGTCATTAATCTTTACTGCGATAATGGACGGGAATATTTGTGGAATGAGTTCAAAGAATTTTGCTCAGAAAAGGGAATTACTGTCCATTTGACTGTACTCTATACACTTCAACAAAACGGACTAGCTGACTTAGACAAACATTTTTTTGGTGAAGCTTTTCTAACAGCAACTTATCTAATAAATTTAACACCTGCTAAGGCTCTCAAATGTTCAAAAACCCCCAGAATAAATCATTTGAGGGTGTTTGGTTCTACCTTGTATATACATCTAAAAACAAGAAGTAACAAATTTGACACCAAATCAGTCAAAGGTATTCTTGTAGGGTATCAACCAAATGGATACAAAGTATGGAATGTAATGTAACCAAGTAACCATGTAACCAAGTAAGTAGCTAGGGATGTCATTATAGAAGAAACCAATTTTAATGTTTCAAGGCCGCCTTTATTTGAAAATATGTGCCATTCAGGCAAAAGACCTATGGATTTCATCATTAGATGATCAAACCTTTAATTAAATAGTTAAATTATTATTTTGCATATGTACGTATTAAATGTACTAATCTAGTAAATACTATCGATTGTAATTTTTGAGTGGGAGTATTGAGTTTTCCTTGTATTTAATGAACAAAAATCAAACGACAGAAACTTCCTCTTATATTTGCTTATTCAGTAAAATGTGTAAACTCACGTAGATAGCTTGTACAAATGCTAACCCTTTTTTTTTGTGCTTCCAAGGCGAAGCGATAAGATTCCTTTTTAAGACCGTTCAATAAGCGACACGCTGCATTTATATTTAATATTCCCCACATTCCAACAAAGTATATAAAATATAATAACAATAATTGGAGGTGTTATATTAAATAATATTTAATATATACTTACAATCATCACTCTCTGGAGTCTCTGGCATATCTTCCAAACCAAACTCTTTTTTATCTACATGGAAGAAAGTGTATAGTATATATAATAATTGATAGTTTTATATTAAATAATATTTAATATATACTTACAATCATCAAACCCAACATAGTCAGTAGCATCTTGGATCTCAGGTATGATTTGGATAGGTGAAGGAAACTCTTCTTCTGTAGAGTTTATTATTATTACTTCCTCATCCTCCATTCTGTAAAAAATTATTTAAAGCATATTGTCTAGCTTTGTTTTTGAAAAAATTTACACTTCAGCACATCTTTAAGCTCCACCAAGAAAAATAACAATGCTTAGAAATTATTCCGAAAATGTACCCCAGTGTGTTTACTTAGGAAAACATAAACACAACATGAATCAGAATTTTATTCAAAGCGACCAAAGCATTTTTAACCAAGTAAAAACACTTCACATCCTGTAGGTACATCAGATTCAAAGCACTTTCTGACCCATGTATACAGAGGGTGGCATCTTGTTGATGGATTTATGGGGTATTGGCAAAACCATAAGAGATAGATGAAATCTAAATGCACATTCTTGGCATTGATTTTCAAGTAAAATTTTATTGTGTGATTATGTCACGGGAAGCTTGATTTGTTGTCTTTATTCAGGACGTTTTTGAAAAAACTGCGCTTTTGACCTTTTGCTGTATCTTGGCTATTATACGAAATAGAACAAAAAGTCAAATAGAATTTTAGTATGTACCTAATTTGCAGTTGTGAATTGTTTATTGATAGTCACTTTTAAATTATGTAATAGTTAGGATTTTTATGGGACACCTTATATATTATTGGTTCATTTGATTGCCCTTTTTAGCTAATTTAAATGATGTAAAGTTTTGCATCTTTATCTCGTGTAATTTTCAAATAATTAATAAAAAAACAAATTTTTCAAATAAGGATTTGTGTGTTACAAAGAGGCCATAAGTCTCAAATCAACATGTAATTATTATTATGTTATCTCTAATGCATTGCTTCTTATGAAATTGAAATTGAATGTTTACAACTTTTTTAACTTTGAGGATTGAGATCTGAGGTCTCCTTCTAAATCATTGCTTATGGAAAAAATTAGTTCTTTATGAATTCTATGACAACTACTAGAGATAAAGGTATAAAACTTTACATTATTCAAATATGCTGAAAAATGGGAAATCAAACAAACCAATAATAATATAAGGTATCCCATTAAAAAACCTAACTTTCTATAATAACTTGAAAGTCGCTATCAATAAAAATTCACAACTGCACCACTGTGAAACACTCTAAACCATTTCTATTTGGCTTTTTATTCTATTTCCTAAAAACAATGTCCTGCATAGAAAAAATAAATCAAGCTGGTGACACCATCAAATTTATCTTGTAAATGGATCGAAAATGGCCCTCATGGGCACCATCTCTCATGGAACCAACCTACTTGCTCTTTCTCAAATGTAGAACATTTTTGACATGCACTTCACTTTCAAGGGGTGACATGATAAAGCCAGATTTATAGATTTGCATAGTTTTTGTTTCTTAAGTCATAAATGTGGGGAAAGGACTATACTAATTCAATTAATTCGCCATCATTTATTATGTGAGCCATTGATAAAGTAATTAGTAATTTAATTTTATTTCACAACAATAAATACTAAAAAATGCCCATTACTACTTAAAAAAAAAAACAAATTTGCCAATACTGTCAAACGAAAATGTCATTTGTCTTTACTGTCACCCACTAAATAGCACATTTTGATTGGCTAGGCACAAGTTGCACAACACAAGCAATGCACATAAGTTGAAATATTCCAGGTCTTGTGCTGTGCATGTGTTGTGTATGCTTGCGCTTATGCAGCTATGAATTGATGGATGGTTTCGCAAGGTTTATGTTTCTGCGCAAGGACTTGTGCTATGTTATGCTTACACTATGCCAATCTATAAATCCGGCTTTAGGTGAAATAACAATTCCCTACATGTTCTTTTAGTTTTTTGCAAATAACCTGACTGAAAATATGTAGGTATAACAAATGCAGATTTTTAATGGTTTATGTAGTAAAATAACTCAAAGCTGATGTGTGAATTTGGAGAGTAAAAGGAACAATAAGCTGGAGGAAAACCTCTCAGAAATTTTAATAGTTAATTTCTTGGAACTATGGTTTTGCTATACTGGGTGTTGCATAGTCGGGCGGGACATAGGAAATCCCTTGTAAATTTTGATAGAGTCAATTATTGGCTACCCTAATTATTTTGGTGAAAAAAATTTATTTTGTTTTTTAAAGAACACTAAAATTCACAACCAATATAATAACCTCAAGCATTTTTAATCAACCCGTTTACGAATTTTTTGCCAGTATATTCACCAATACCAGTCAAGGTAAGAGTTGGCTGTCAAATAAAGCTGTCATTCATGAATTTTTAGTGTTTGATAGCCAAGTCTTATGGGTGTCTGTAAATACAGGGCGATAAAAAGGACAAAATACTTAAAAAGTTATTGGAAATAACTCGTAAATGGGTTAATCAAAAATGTCTGATGTTGTCCATTTAGTTGTGGTTTTTAATGTTCTTCAAAAAATCTAAATAGATTTTTTCTCTCAAATAATTAGAGAAGCCAATAATAGACCCTTTTAAAATTTACATGGGATTTCCTATGTCCCACATGACGATGCAACACCTGGTATACTTATGCCTTTCTTTCTAAGCTGGGCAGAATGGACAACACAACATAGGTACCTATTTTGATCTCATCTTTACAACTTTAAAAATTGCAACTTTTTCAGCTGATATGAATGACTAATAGTTGACACTGTTGCAAATTGTATGTTCTTTTGGTAGAATGCATGCATATTGTGTGTTCTATTGAATAACTGGTTGGCCCAGTTTTGAACTAAGTGCCAATTTTTTGGCATGACCTCTTCAAGCTCTTGCCCCACTTGTTACCTGTGGGGCACTAGTGTTGGATTGTTGCAAATTTTATGTTTTTTTGGTAAAATGTGTGCATATTTGTGTGTTCTATTGAAAAACTGGTTGGGCCAGTTTTTAACTAAGTGCCAACTTTTTGGCATGACTTCTTCAAGCTTGTGCCACACTCATTATGTTGATGCCTAATTTGTGTTCACTTGAGACTGCACCAGTTTTTCATGATAGTAGAACTGGTAGGTAACTAGGGCAACCCTCATGTGAAACCATATTTACCAAAAGAAAACGCTATCTACCCGTTAAGCTGGTCTGTGATGGGTGATGGCCATCTAGCAATTCAGTGGATTAAGCAGGTGACTGATCTACCAGGTAAATGATCTGGTGAGTTTTCATAGCGGAAATTTTAGACCATACCCCTTACTCACCTTTCTATTACCCCAGACTGATTCATACACACCAAAATTATTTATTACATTTATATCTCAAATCAAAAATAATTTATAGATAAATAATAAACACAAAAACAAACACTAACCGTACATTAAAAAAAAATTCAAATCAAAAGCGTTTTCGCGTGACAGCTCGAGAGCGCCTTGCGAATATTCCTAACCTTTGTTATCGCAATTTGAATGTAAGGATGGGGATACTCTCAGAGCGGTCTAGAGCGCCCATGCGATAACGTTATGAGTGAGCGACATTGACAATTTCAGAATTACGTTTGACATTAAAGCCCCTCACAGCAATATGGTGGATCTAGGAGATATAGACAGAGTCAACAAATGCCGATATTTCTCTAAAAATGCTCCCGTTTTTTGACCGGAAGTATGGCACCTTTAAGGTTACCATGACGTAATGTCACATTTAATTGTTATGATGTTTATTTACCATTTCTGTATAAGCTTGGAAAATTTCGGATACATCATAAAGCAGTATGGCGGACTTTGTCAAAATCAGGTGTTTCTCGGGTGGAATAGGGACTCGAGGGCGTACTTAAAGTATCCCCATCTTTTCTTTTTTCAATACAATGCTTGTTGCTAAACCCACACGTTTCTGGAAACGCGGGAAAAAAGAAACTAGTCGCGTGACTTATTAGTTGAAAAAACAGATGGCTTTATTAATTGTCAGTTTAGTATTGATTTTCAATCAATATGACAATGGAGCCATTTCCTTCTGTATTTTGTTGTGCAAACTAAACTCTTTATACATATGAGTTCCTGTGTGGTAACATGGCAACTCTGTAAGCCATATTTCGAAGTTTTTAAGCTTTAACTTATAGAATTTTTCTGTTTTTCGGTTTTCTGGATAAACCAGCCCCATGCGAGGCCCTAAATGCGCATATGGTTGCAGTATTTTTAATTTTTGTTGAAGAGCATTTCTTTTGTTAGTTTTTACTTTTTGGACAAGCACTTTCATAATTTCTTGAGAATTCCGACCATAAAACATCAAACCTTACATTTGCCCTCTTTTTTAACCGGCAAAGGCGCCATTTTAATGGTTTATGGCCCTTGAAAGAATTCCAGACCTGTGCGTGACCCGAACAATAGTTTAGTAAATAAAGCGATTTCGCGAATATCGTTAATTGGAATTAAAATCTTATTCTCTCATCAGATAGAGCTTTTAATTTCTCATCCTTTGAATGTAAATTTGAGCAATTTAATTGACTGGGCCAGGAAATTAATGGTCAATTTAAATAAAAAAGCTTTACTTATCAATTAAACTATGTCATGTGAGCTGTAGTCACCGTTTTTTAATGGAACTTTTCTGTTTTTCGGTTTTCTGGATAAACCAGCCCCATGCGACGCCCTAAATGCACATATGGTTGCAGTAATTTTAATTTTTGTCGAAGAGCATTTCTTTTGTTAGTTTTTACTTTTTGGACAAGCACTTTCATAATTTCTTGGGAATTCCGACCATAAAACATCAAACCTTACATTTGCCCTCCTTTTTTAACCGGCAAAGGCGCCATTTTAATGGTTTATGGCCCTTGAAAGAATTTCAGACCTGTGCGTGACCCGAACAATAGTTTAGTAAATAAAGCGATTTCGCGAATATCGTTAATTGGAATTAAAATCTTATTCTCTCATCAGATAGAGCTTTTAATTTCTCATCCTTTGAATGTAAATTTGAGCAATTTAATTGACTGGGCCAGGAAATTAACGGTCAATTTAAATAAAAAAGCTTTAATTATCAATTAAACTATGTCATGTGAGCTGTAGCCACCGTTTTTTAGCCTTTTTAATTGCCCTTAGAACTTTTCTGTGTAGGTCCTTGTATTTTACACTATCCCTGTTTCAGTGTTGTCTTCTATCTTCCATAGGATCCAAGATAGGATCTGTTATCCATTGTGGTCCATTTACCATCCTGTCTGGTCTTAGATCTTCTTCTGAGACGGAGGTTATAAATACTTTTATTTTATTTGATAGGTCTGCTAACTCTGTTTCGTGGTTGCTATTTTCAGATATATATTTGAGTTCTCTGTTTAGCCCCTCCCGTGTTTGCTGGAATACGTTGTCTTGTTTGATTTTCTGACTTTTCCGAACTCCTTTTCGACAACTACTCTACAAATACCAAATTACTGGGAGTCTCCTGCGACAGCAATTGAATATCCGTTCTTGTGAGTTCTGGAGAGAATTCATAATTAAATTTAGTTTTCTCTTAACTAGACCTTTGACAAAGTAGCGTCTGATAATTAATAACTTTGTTAAGGAGTTTCAAAAAAACTAGTAAATTTCTTTTATCACATTTATTAAATATGGTTGATATTGGCGCCCTGAATGTGACTGATCTTTATTCTCTCAAATTCGCCGACGTTTCGACCATATATTTGGTTCGAAAACGCCTCGTTATCACGCTGGGGGGCTTAAAATCTGATTAAAAAAAGTTTTTTTCAAGCAGTTTTCAATCAACTTGCAGTAGTTTCTACAAGTTCGATAAACGAAAATATAATTATAGAATAAACTTGAGATTCAAGACCAATCAACAACTTTATTGATTTACTCCTATTATTTTAAATTACTTTTTTTAATGACACGAGAAGAATTTAGTGCTATCGTCATCTTCGGTCTCTCGGAAACTAATCATAATTGATCTAGAGATTAAATAAAACTACTACATTAAAACATGACATTTTATATTTTTAAATTAGACCAAAACAAGAATCAAAAATGCAACTTTTTGTTTAAAATTACGTATGATGATGCGTTGAATAACTTTGATTGGACGTGTCCTGCATCCAAAACAAATATTATTTCTACAAATCTTTAACGGCAAATAGATATTTCTTAGTAGTTCCAGGGCACCTCAAAAACTGTAATGGTAATAATTTAGGTACGCTATTACATTGTTTACGTGTAGGTGATATTCAAATTATTTATAACGACGAAAAAGATGGGATGGGGGTGTGATAAATCGGTTACATGATCGAGATTATTTATTTAGCCTAAAAGAGATCTTAATTTAGTTTATTATTTAATTAATTTATTATTATACAGTTTAGGTTTACTTGCTATTAATTACGTTATTAAAGTGCGTGTTGTTATCCACGGACACCAATTGCAGAAAAAGGGACCCGAAAGGTTTGCTTAAATTTAGGGAATGACAAAAAGTATTTACAATAACTTCTTTGACATTACAAAATAGAAATCAAAATAAACGTCCCTTTCCGCGTCAGCTACTGCACGCCTAAACGATCACGGTGGAAGAAGAATTAAAAGTTATGTTTAGCCGAAAGTTATTAATTAAGAATTCTAATAAAAGGAAACGAGGACAAAGTAGTATACAAGATTTATACATAAAACGCAGATTCCTCTCACTTAATTGTCATTTTCTTTGTCACATCCTAAAACAGATGTCCTTCCTTATTTAAACTATGTACAAAACGCACTATTTCTTCGAAATCCAGTCTGTTTGAAGAGGACGCTTCAGGTTCTCAAGTGCAGTCTGCAAGTTCCTATCGCATCAGCGACATCAGAAATAATACCGGAAAAAGTAGGAGGAGTAGTTGACTTGCAGCGCATATGGCACCGGATTTTCTCATCAAGATGGCGTCGACGTTATCACCTGAAAAAAAATTGAATTATAGAATTTGCTACAAAAGGGACTTTAGTACCTAAATAAGAAAAGTTAAGAGGAGGGAACTAGAAAAGCACCATCTGAAACCTGTCACTTTTCACAGATTCCAATGGAAAAAGCCATAACTGGTTGTTTGGGTAGTTAACATGTTATTACATATTAACAATGTATTTTAAAAATTTCTGTAATACAGAAAATTTCAAGTTACTGGTAAACTGAAATGAAATTGTATTGTAATTCGGAGAAAGCAAGTTATTTTGAATGCAAAATAATTACTTGGTTATTTGTTCTAGTGAAAATGATAGCACAAGTTGATTTACTTACAATAACCTGTTATTAGAACAGCCCAGTTTTGAGTAAAGGGTGTTCATAAAAAACCCCTTAACAACCATGGAATTACAACTCTCGTCTGAGATAAGTTCATAAAAAAAATTAAAATCTGAGTATTTTATGACATTTTCTACTTTCAATTTTTGTTATGCAGTTTAGTCATCTCTGACCTACTGTTTTAATTCCATGGCCTATTTAAGTTTTTTTTTAAAACTAATGCATGATATAAGTCAAACCATTAAAAGTTTCAGTTCAAAAGAAGCTAAAAATCAAATCAAATCAAATATTCTTTATTGCCAACAATACCAATCATATCGTCAAGCAACGTCATCAAAAGACACCTTTACAAAACTAAGAATTGTCTGCGATAAAACAAAAAAAAAATAAAATTTAGACAGTAATAACTATTCAGTATCAAAAATGAAAGTATGAAAGTTAAAACAATAAAAACATCTTTGGTGCACCCATTCGTAAACTCTCTTCTTAAAGATTGAAACATTAGTAACCCAGGCGAGAACATGACGTCATTTTAACGTCAACTTTTGGTGATCATTCGTTATTCGACGTCACCTGACGAAAAAATTACAAATAAAAGACGTCAATTTTTCGACGTGACAACGTAGTGACGTCGTAATAACGTTATGTTTAGTAGAATAATTTTTTTGTATATATAATGTACCTAATAAATATACACAATATACACTTAACATATTTAATTTACTTATATGCAATAAAACAATATATTTGATGACAATATCATAAAATAAAATTTTTACCTTCTTTAGCAAAAACTCAAATATAAATATACAAAATATTAATAAAATTATTCTTTTTGTATATTAAAAATTGGGATATAACCGCTTCACGTCACTAAACGTCTAAACTCACGACTAAAGTCAAAATTTCTAAATATCATGTTATTTTTAGACCAAATTTTCTTGTTACTTAGGGTGATTTTTACAAGTTGCGTGTGTGTGATTTTTGCAAGTAAAACTTCAGATTGAAGATAAATCTCCAGATAAAATCCTACATTCATTGTTTATCTGTCAGGTAAACAATGCAATGTACATCAAGTCTGGTGTTTTATCTTCAATTTGAAGTTTTACTTGAACTTGTAAAAGTCGCTCTAAGTCAATATTTAAAAACTTCGTGTTACGGTTTAGATTAAACTTTTGCGTTACTAAAGTCAAAACTTCATGTTACTTTCGGATCAAAATTTCTTGTTACTACGTAAACATTTTTTAATTTTATTTTATGTTTAGAGTTACATTTGGATGAAAAACTTCTGTTACCAAAGTCAAAATTTTTTAATTTTGTATTAATTTTAGATCAACGTATTTCTTGTTACCAAGCCAAAATTTTAAAATATCGGGTTACGTTCCAACCACAATTTTGTGTTACTACAGTCAAAGTTTGTAAATTTTCTGTTACATTTAGACCACAATTTCTTATTACCATGTCAAAATTAAACAATTCTGTGTTACGTTAGACCAGTACATTTTAAGTAAAAATTTTAAGATTTTGTGTTACCAAAGTTCAGTGGAAAATGATTAATAGAAAAAAGATTTGATGTTACTTTCGGAACAAAATTTCTTTTAGGTAGGTACTAAACATTTTTTTTTTTATATATTTGTGATATGTTTAAACACCAATTTCGTGTTTCTACAGTCAAAATTTAAAAATTTTGCGTTATTCACTCTTAGACCAATATTTCGTGTTATTAAGTCATAATTTGAAAACCTTTGTGTTACGTTTAGACTAAAATTTTCTTTTACTAATGTCAACATTTTTTAATTTTGTGTAATTGTTAGAACAACATTTTCGTTGCCAAGTCAAAATAAAAAATATTAGTTATACGTTTGGACTATTTTAAGAAAAAATCATATTTTTAGTTACTTTTAGACCAAAATTTCTGGTTGCTAAGCAAACAGTTTTAAATTTCGTGTTACGCTTTAGACTAAATTTTCGTCTTACTAAAGTCAAAACTTAAAAATTTGATGCTACTTTCGGATCAAAATTTCTTTTTACTAAGTAATTTTTTTTTATTTTGTGTTACGTTTAGACTACAATTTCGTGTTCCTACAGTCAAAATTCAAAAACTTTGTGATACGTTTAGACTAAAATTTCCTGTTACTAAGGTCAAAATTTTTTAATTTTCTGCTACTTTTACCAAAATGTCTTATTAGGAGATCAAAATAAAAACAAAAACTGTGTTATGCTTAGACCAAGAATACAAATCAAGATTTTGAGATTTTGTGTTACTTTCAGGCCAAAATTCCTCATTCCTAAGTAGAAGTTTTTAAATTCCGTTGTACCCTTTAGACTAAATTTTCGTCTTACTAAAGTCAAAACTTAAAAATTTTATGCTAACTTCGGATCAAAATGCCTTGTAACTAAGGTAAAAATTGTTTTATTTTGTGTTACGTTTAGACTACAATTTCGTGTTCCTACAGACAAAATTCAAAAATTATGTGTTACGTTTAGACTAAAATTTCCTTTTACAATTGTCGACATTTTTTAATTTTGTGTAATTGTTAGAACAAAAGTTTTCGTTGCCAAGTCGAAATGAAAAAAATTAGTTATACGTTTGGACTAACATTTTAAGTAAAAATTATTTTTTTAGTTTCTTTTAGACCAAAATTTGTGGTTGCTAAGCAAACAGTTTTAAATTTCGTGTTACGCTTTAGACTAAATTTTCGTCTTACTAAAGTCAAAACTTAAAAATTTGATGCTACTTTCGGATCAAAATGTCTTGTTTCTAAGTAAAAATTGTTTTATTTTGTGTTACGTTTAGACTACAATTTCGTGTTCCTACAGTCAAAATTCAAAAACTTTGTGATACGTTTTGACTAAAATTTCCTGTTACTAAAGTAAAATTTTTTTAATTTTCTGCTACTTTTACCAAAATATGTTATTACAAGGTCCAAATTTAAAAAAAATTGTGTTGTGTTTAGACCAACAATACAAATAAAAAATTTTTAGATTTTGTGTTACTTTCAGACCAAAATTCTTCATTCCTAAGTAGAAGTTTTTAAGTTCCGTTGTACCCTTTAAACTAAATTTTCGTATTACTAAAGTCAAAACTTAAAATTTGATGCTACTTTCGGAACAAAATGTCTCGTTACTTAGTCAAAATTATTTTATTTTGTGTTACGTTTAGACTACAATTTCGTGTTCCTACAGGCAAAATTCAAAAATTAGGTGTTACGTTTAGACTAAAATTTCCTGTTACTAAGGCCAACATTTTTTAATTTTTTGCTACTTTTAGACCAAAATGTCTTGTTACGAGGTGAAAATTTAAAAAAATTCATGTTATGTTTAGACCAACAATTCAAGTCAAAATTTTGAGATTTTGTGTTACTTTCAGACCAAAATTTCTCATTGCTATGTAGAAATTTTTTAATTCCGTTTTACCCTTTATTGAAATTTTGTAATTCTTTTTTCCAAAAAGTGATTTTTTGTCCCAGTACCGATTTTACTAAAAAAACAAGATTTTCTCAGTTGATTTTGGAGCAAAACTTGAGATCTCAGTCCACAAAATAGTAGATCTGGCAAGACTGTTCACAATGAGAGATAGATATGATGACGCGCATGACATTTAACAGAGAATTCGAGAACATATGCGATTGTGACTCGCATGCTTTCATAACATACAGGACATCTTATATACAGGTATTATTTTGGCAATTTTGAGAGTTTAGGGAAAAGTCTGAGAAGCAAACTTTATGATAAATATTGGAATTTCATCCATCCCACATGAAAACTTATTAGGCAAAGACCTGAGTATTCCCCCTATCTCAGTTCTACACTTTTTTGCAATTTTTCCCTAGGCTTTTTTCTACACCATTTTTTCACACTTTGTTATATGTTTTCTTCCCTTTTTCTACAAATTGTTCATTACACTTTTTGCACTTTTCTTAAAAAAAAATTGGCATATTTTTAACCCTTTTTTAACTTTTTAACTCGTTTTTTTGTTATTTTTTTAAGTTTGTTTTACATTTTTTTTTACACATTTTATGAACTGATTTTCTCCTCTAGTTTGGAACAAAACGTGATAGTTTAGACCACATATTGCATTTTGTTAAAATTGCAAAAAAAATGCGTTATAATCGTTACAAAACGTTTTTCGTGTAATTTTTTTTTAACTAAACGAAAATGTAGTTTTTTATTTTTAATCCAAAAACTAGATCTTTTGATTAAACGAATTGTGATGGATTTAAACAATTATTTTATTTTATTTTAATTATTTTATTTAACCCAAGAACACTCTCATCTGTTAACCAATTATGACAATAAAAAAAATTAATAAAAACTGATTTGAAACTGTGACTGTTTTTAACGATCTTGGCCCAAGAAATAAAATTTTTAATTATTTTTTCCAAAAAGTGAATTTTTGTCCCAGTACCGATTTTATTGAAAAAAACAAGATTTTCTCAGTTGATTTTGGAGCAAAACTTGAGATCTCATCCACAAATCGAGTTATATTACAATTTGCAAAAAAAAAGTTGCTGTTTTAGTCGTTGTAAAACGTTTTGTGTGTGTGTGTGTGTGTATGTTTTTTTTTAAATAAGCGAAAATCTAGTTTTTCTGATTTTGAACCATAAACTAGAATTTTGATTGAACGAATTGTGACGGTTTTAATCAATTAAGACGATAAAATAAATAAATAAAAACTGTTTTTTTTATTAACAGTAACTATTTTGATCGACTTTGGCCTAAGAAATTATTTTGTTTTTATTTTTTTTTCAAAAATTGAATTTTTGTCCCAATACCGATTTTATCAAAAAAGAGAATTTTTCAATCGATTTGGAGCAAAACTTGACATTTTAGTCCACAAATTGAGTTTCATTAATTTAAAAAATGCGTTTTAATCGTTACAAAACGTTTCTTGTGTATTTTTTTTAACTAAACAAAAATGTAGTGTTTTGATTTTGAACCAAAAACTAGATATTTTGATTAAACGAATTGTGACGGTTTTAACCAAGTATGACGATGATATAAATTAATAAAAATTGTCTTTTTTTTATTAACAGTGACTATTTTTTTGGTCCGGTGACGATTTTGGCCCAAGAAATTAATTTTTTTAACTATTTTTTCCAAAAAGTGAATTTTGTCCCAATACCGACTTTATAAAAAAAAGGGAAATTTTTCAATTGATTTGGACCAAAGCTTGACATTTTAGTCCACAAATTGAGTTTTATTAAAATAAAAAATGCATATTAATCGTTACAAAACGTTTTTTTGTGTTTTTTTTTTAACTAAACGAAAATGTATTGAATGCTTTGGGAGGATTTGGCATTTGTATGTCCATGTGTCCTAGGTCATTGATTGACATAATAGCTTCACGCGATTTCCAATGCCTTGGAAGTGCGCTTAGAGCTTTCGATAATTCGATACTTGAGTTATACTTTGTTACTGATAATAAATATAAATATTCGTTTTTATTTGCTTTTCGAGTTACTTAAAAATACAAAAATTTATAATATACATACAATATATTTTGCAAAAACCGAAGTTTGTTAAAATATTAATAAAAAACCGTAGTTGCAATAGTGAAAACAGTAGAACAGTATAGCTAGGTGGTGAAATTAATAGACCTCTTGTTAAAACAGTAGATCTGTCAACACTGTTCACAATTACAAATAAATAAGACGACGCGCATGACATTTAACAGAGCATTCGAGAACATATGCGATTGTGACTCACATACTTCCATAACATACAGGACATTGCCTATCTTTAACATTGTTGGCCTTGGACTGCAAAATGAAAGGATGTAATCACAATACCTCGTATATTGCAATTTCTGCACATGCCAAAAAATGAGCGCCCTTTTGAAAGTGGCACAGTTAGACCCACGTGCAGTTAGATTCACGTATTCTCCACGAATCACGAACTAGGCCGAAAGCGCTTGGTTCGTGATTCGTGACATCCAATGTTGCCGATACTTTCACGAGTTACTCCGGTAACCACATACGTTTCGAGATTTGGCAACAATCCACGCACACGCGCATAGTGAATCAGATCCGAGTCCCCATATTTTGGCCTCAAGGTCACTAAAGAATGTCCTGTACGTATTGACGTACTTGTTGTGACTAATAGCGGTTTCGGGTGGCCGCTCTACAACGCTCTGAGAGTATCTCCATTCTTACAATCAGACCGGTCTATCTGGTGCCATCTAGTGCTGAAGTAGTTTTGTTGAATTAGAATTGATCATTCCAGAATTACGTCATTTGACATGTTTGCTCCTCAACGCAATATGGCGGGCCAACCTATTTAAAATCAATCAGACACGGTATGTCTGACTACATTGTTTGTATGTCCCTCAAGAAAGCTTGTCAAAAACAGCTGTTCTGGAAATGTCAATCGTTTATAAATGACTATAAAAACTTTGGAAATCACTTTTACTACCTAGGACCCTTTTGTTAGTCTATTGTTTTCTCTGCGAAGTAGAAAGCGCTATTTAAGTGCCTGTATCGGGATAACAAATAAAGTACTTTTAGACCGCTTGAAAAAAAAAGGGACCTCTTTGAATAAAATGAAATATATAATAATATATTGAAGCATAAACATCTTCTTCTGAAACACCCTGTATAATGATGATTTCCAAAAAAGCGGCATTAAAATAGTGAAGCGACAGGATTCAGGACTTCTAAACCGTGCCTTCCTATTAACAGATGGCGCTGTAAGATATCGCCAAGTAGAGTGCCTGTAATGAGAGTGAGGCCATAAGGTGGTATCGTTTTGGTGCCGCCATGTTTCTTCCAAAGTCAGAAGGCAATGGTCAGATTGACATATATGGTATATGTACTACGCCCTAGGAATATACCCGTCCCTTGTTTCCTCAATGTGAATTTAAGCACAAGAATACTCTAAGAGCAATATGGAATTCCGTTGGCTGTCAGTACTCAGTACGTCAACTCGATGATGGATAAATGTCATCTAAAAGTGGCGGGATATTCAAAAATTACCTGTACTTAAAAGGGTTGTTGTGGGAATTTGTGAATTCTTCAACAATTCTCAATTGCTCATGATGTATCTTGAACTAAAGCGTTTACTTATTAGTAGGAAGGAAAAATTATAGTTCATCGTTTGTCTGAAAAAAAAATCACTTGAAGGCTTTCGCCCATAAGAACAATGTTAATCTTGGAAGAAACATGGCGGACAAGTCCTTATGGCCACACTCTCATTACAGGCACTCTATCGCCAAGGTGTAACATTTCTCTTTCTATTCTGTTTCGGGATGTTTTGTAGTGAGCACCTACACATGCCATCAATATGTCAGAATGTAAATGGGATATTTTTTCTTCCTCTCTTTTCTTGGACTGGAAACCTAAATAATGTTTTGTTGTGTATTCGTGGGTATTTGGTAACAAAGGCCTAATTTTATTCTCTGATTTGGCTGTGTCATTCAAACTAAAATGAGGTATAATATTTCCATTTTAACTTTTTTAGTAACCACAGCAAACTTTAATGCATTACCAGCTTCAAAGCTGTTTGATTTCTACTGAAATCATGTATGCAGCATATACACAAAAAGCCGACATGACATTTATCCGACGCGGACGTGTCGTTCTGGCACGAACACTACCAACTGGCATACTAATCCACCACGAAACCCCAATTTCTATTTATAAACGAGTTATTCGGGACCGTTTTATTTAACAGTTGGAGTTTTCCATTTCGTTCCCGGCACGAAACGTGAAAAATCACGTCATTTATTAAACGGCCCGGACCTCTATCGGCAACCCGTCGAAGCCTCGATCCGGACACATCTGATAGGGAAATCTTTCGTGACCTTTGCAGGGCTTTAATAGAAACTAAAGCGAGGAACGATCTTCTTCACGAGGATTTTCCGTTTTTGTCCGACGAAATTATCATCGGTTAGGTATCACCCACGACGGATGGTCATTATATTTATAAGAAGAAAGTCGTTTCGGGGTTCCGAGAATACAATTTTGGGGTGGCCGAATGGACGTCATAAAAATAAATGAGGGTTGCTCTAGTTTCATTTGGCCGGATTGTCTAATTACTGACCGGAGCTTTTGTTTAGCCGAGTGAGATTATTTCTTGTCGGGTCGTAAAAGCAATACGCTTTAGGCACAACGAGACTTTAAATTAATGCTTGAAGCTAACTCGTTATAAGTGAGTTTAAGAGTGGTAAATGTGTTCACCTATAACTAATTAAGGAATAGTATTTAGTATAAATTGACAATGCAGTTCATTCTTAATTTGGTCCTTCGAGCCGAATGTGTAAAATTCTTTTCAGTCAGTTTTTGCTGGCTATGCATGATGTCCTATGTCTATGCATTACAGATGCAAATAACATCCTGTAGGTGGTACTTAAGTTTTCATATTGGTGGATGTACGTCGGTAAGGGTATGCATAATATGTACATACATCTAAAGCAGATTACAGGAATACGCATTACTCGTTTGTTCATGTTGAATTAGTGCTCCATGTAAGTTCAGAATCTGAATAGCCTAATAATATTCATAACTGTTATATTCCGAGGACATAAATTTCATGCACTCTTGCTGAACATAATTTTTCAAGTATATAGTCTTATCTCCTTCCTTCAACCTTCATTGAAATTAAATAAACCTAGACAGAAATATGCGCATGCTTGGAAAATAATAATCTTCGTTTTTGTCAAATTGTCAGTTGTCTATTCATTTTCATCGACTCAACGTTGCCAGACTGAACTTTCATTGACATAAATTCTGAGTATACATGAAACTCCATCCCTACCATAATTTTAAAAAGAAATACCGATATCAAAAAATGGATATTTATTATGATAACTACGTAAATCGCATATGAAGCAACATTTTGACGAATTTGGCATAATAGAAATCAAAATATAATGTGCTTGCAACCGCCTACTATGGTTCGTTTCGAATAGATATTCATCTAGCTGTGTGTCATCAATATCTATTTGAAATGGACTCTATATATTTCGGTTGTTGCTCTCTGGCAACCCTGCATGTTTTGTTTCCTAATCGTCCGTCATCGGCACAATTCGGCAATGCTGCTATTTTATTTCGATCACAGGGTAGTACCTAGCCTTACTAACACGTAATTCCTTAAGAGCGTATTCTCAAATATATAAGGTGTTAAAGTTTTATTAAATAACATTAAAATGTTTCAATATTTTTTTTACTTTATTTTCAGTTTGAATAAATAACTGTTGATGTAATGATTCCAAGACGTGCTTTAAAGTATTTTTGTTCATTTATTGCAAACCTCGAGGAACTAACTTGCACACCCTGGATAATGCACAGATAACAGAAACACCTTTAATTCAATACACGAGACTGTGATTAAGCCCCAACGAACACCAAATGATTACTTCAGCCAACCTGCTGACTTACTAATACAGATACATTTCATTCGATATTTTTCGCCTGGAAGACGGCTACGTTTTACCTACGAAATCTGAATTCTAAATCTCCTCATCGCGGTGAACGAACGCATTTTCGTCCGCTTCCCAAGGGGACATCAGCCAATCATATCACGCGATCCATACTATTAATCCGTCGCGACGCTACACAACCAATGGAGAAATCAGCAGTCACATACCGACGTTCTATAGGGTAATAAAACAGTGGTCTGGGCTATTTTTAGATTTTATTACGACGGCTTACTTTGAACATGATGACACTCAGCACGATTATTATTCTGTAGTATTCTGATTATTATGTCTTTTTGTCCGCATAAAAACAGAGGATTTATTTGGATGTTTACTGTTTCCAATCGTTTAAAATGCTTTTATTATTCCGTTCTTAGTTTGGTTTTTCCCAACAGTAATAGTAATTTAATACTGTTTTATATAGTTTTTAGACTATTTTATAAACTGTTTCGATTATTATACGCTGGGCTTTTAGTTTTGTTTCAATTAATAAATTCATTGAAATAGTTATTAGGTAACAATTAAAAAAAAAGGTCCACTATAAAATGTCTACGCAGGTTTTGAGTTCACAATGTTTCAAACACAGTACGGACCACCCGAACGCCGGAAATTTCGCATGCAACCTTCCGTGCTCGGACTGACATTTTCCAGGGGAATTCCCAAATTAACACGCAGTGTCACTGCCGAGATAAGGAACTTCGCTTAGGGTTAAAAAGTTTAGGGCCGGCCACAGATAATATAAATGGACATCATAAAGAAGGAATAAAAGCCGTCAGACAGTTTTATTCCGGAGAGGCCTGTCTTATTTGCATGTCAGAAAAAAATGGTCTCTCTAGATAATTGATGACTTTGATGAGTTCGTCGGTATATAGGAAGGAGGATACTAATTAAAATTATTAGAGGTTTAATCTATGGTAAAGTCGCGTGAATTCACTTCTTTCTGTGCAATGATCGGCTTTTCCTCATTGATCGCTCTAGGCGCACTATCACCAGTAACTTCTTCGACTTTTTCCATGTAATACTTAACATCTTTAGCAATTTTTTGTGGGTATCGGTAATTATGTTGTTGTCCGAATCTAATTTCCTGTGATTTTTCCTTATTTCCTCATGAAGGTTGCAACTCAGTCTCGGTCATGTTTGGCTTGCCACAGAAAATATTCAGTTCAGCCATACATATTCCTTTATGGTATTTGAAAAGTAAAAAGGCTACACTTTTTCTCCTTTTAATTTTTTTTTGAGGGAACGGAGTTTTGAAGATACAGAAAACATATTCAATCAAATAATGCACGGAACCTCGTATCTGGGATTATTACTGTATCCTACTGGCGCAAGTATTGTATTATAGTGAATTCAATGTGAGTGGAGTTGTACAGTCCTCCACCCCAAGTTGCGGTCTATTGTGGCTCACTCGAAGTGTTGCCAGCAAGGTTGGCCCCTGCTTGCTTCATTAATTGAAAACGAATATGATGAGTCTATTGGTCGACACTGCGTTTGCATCTTGAGGCTCAATGATCGTGTTTCCGAACAATGAGTACCTCGATCTGGTAATAGCCGGGCAGTCACATAAAACGTGCTCGACTGTCTCGTCGTCCTTTAAGTACAGCCGACACTCCGTCTCTTCGGATAGTCCGAGTCTGTGCATGTGAAATCGTACTGTGTACAGTGCAGTGGACACTCTGTTTTATATCCTATTTAGTATGAGGAATGTTTGGGCTTTTGCCCTCCCTATTCCCGTGTTGTTTGGAGTTGAATAGTCTGTGTAGGTTCTCCCATCAGTCCTGGGACTTGGCATTGCTTTGTTTCTGGAGTTCAGCCTTGACCAGAGAGTATAAGACTCCCAGTCCCGGCTTCGGGCGTACGAATGCAGAGCCCGCTGCTTTCCTGGCTAGAGAGTCGGCTTCTTATTGCCTTCGTGACTACGATGGCCCATACCAGTGTGACGCTGTTCTCCTGCGATAGGGTGTTCAGAGCATTGTGGTAGTTCCAAACAGTTTTGGAATTGCAGCGCAAAAACATAAGCGCTAGAAGCGCTGCCCGACTATCCGAGCAGATCTTTATTGATCTATTGTGACCTCCCTCCTCTAACATGTGTAGGGTACACAATTCAGTGGCATATATTTCTGCCTGAAACACTGTGGTGAATTAGCCCAGATCCTCTGCTCTCCCGTACGCCCCTTCGTCGGTTTTGGATCAGTTCAGGTTAGTTCAGGTTAGGTTTTGGATCCGTCCGTGTACCAGGTACCTCCTGTCAGTTGCAGATCTTCGCCTCGTTCGTCCCAGTCTGCCCGTGAGGGAGCCCTGACGACATAGCAAGTGTCTAATGCGCGTTTTCATGCCATTAGGTCGGAGACCACTGTTCAATACCGCAAGATCTTCCAAGCCGGCCTGGACATTTTTGATCTCACCATCGAATGGCTGCGGTGCTATGTACGTTACTTGTTGCGGCCGGTATGTCGCTTCATTGCCTCTCGTTGCAGGAGTATTGGAAGTGGAAGCAAGTCAAGCATACACACCATGGCTGCCGTTGGCGACGTTATCATTGCCCTCGCAGGGACATAGTTGTCTTTGTAGAGAAGGCAGTTTAGCTTTGGTGGAGCTCTGTCAGCTTTTTCGACACCAAACTATGGCCCCTTACGTGATTATCGATCTTATTACCGTCACGTGTACCCACATAGTTTGTTGGGGTCTCACCCCACATGATTTGCCGCACAAGTTCTTGCACGACCAAAGGGAGAGCTGTGCTCTCCTAACGGTACGAGTCACATGTGGGGTTCATGTCAGTGATTTGTCCAGGATGACTCAAAGAAATGCTACTGACGCAACTAAAATGATTTGCAAACTAATAACATGGCCACAACCTGGGTTACTTTCTTTTGTGTTGCAGGAAATTATATTAAACACTCCCAGATAATCTGTGTATGAACTCCACATATAAATGTATTGAGGAAAAGTGTTAATTGCCTTTTTTGTCGTAACCACCCATAGATCCATCACGAAACGATGTAAAGTTAAATGTATGTAAAAACTCTTCCACAAAATCGTTTTCAAAACCAATATAATGGAAACCCAATTAAATACACTCAACTATTTATTTACCTAGTTCTGATTGTAAAACTCGCGGCCCTCATCGCTGTATATATTGTTGCGTTCAAATTCTTCAAACAGTTTTATAAGCTCACATAAAACTTCTAACTCAAAAATTGTAATAAATCTAAGTAGAAACTACAATAGCTATTTGTGATGTAAATGTTAGAAGTGTAATTTTAAAACAAGCAGTTTGAGCTAAGACCAACCCAAATAAATATACTCAACCATTTACTTTAGTTATGATTGTAAAGCTCACGGCCCTCATCGATCTATGTTTGTTGCGTTCTGCCGTGATTATCCGGTTATGTATTCCCCGAACACAATTTTTTTTAAGCATGTTTGTGCGACAAACTTCCCAATAGCAGCAATCAGGAGCACTTTGCACACACCTCCCGCAGGAAATGTCCGCTCAACAAAGCGGAAGTAACAAATTGATTTTTCGTTACGAGCGCCTAGCAAAACGCGTAGGACTTTAGCTGAAGTAGCGGGAATTGATTGCCGGTCATTCAGCGACAGCTGTTAACCAGGGGATTTAATAGAGTTTTGAACGAGGACGTCAACCCCAAAGTCCCCAAAATTTAAAAGACTTTATTTAGTGCAGGTTGTTATTTTTTTGCTACTTATTTTCGATTAAAGTCACTCAAGTTACATCATTACTGCATTTAATTTCTTTATTTACGATTATTTAGTTACTTTAATTACGATTATTTACGATACTTTAATTTACGAATATATTAGAGCAAGAAATCTTTATCTTAGAAACTTAAAACTTATAACAATATATGTTGTTTTTTTTAAGGCGTAATCAGCGGTATCTTTTCTATAGTCGTGGAGAGAGCTTTGCCTTCGAGGACCGCTCCCTCGCTATCCGGTTGGTATTAATATTAATTAGGCTATAAAGAGTTTACTGCTCAGTAACTCAATTAAAGTAACCTAATTAAGTAGAGAATAACAATTAACTGTTCCTCGTCAACACGCCCCAATGTTAATTAAAGGTGTTGGGCTACGCCGTATTTTACGCCGGCTACCTTAAGGCAGTAAAAGGAGCTTAATAAAGGTACTAATTTGTATTTCCTTTTGTAACTAATTGAGGATGAACAATCGTAAAACACAGACTAGTGGAAATGTTTTGAATTTATTTACAAAGTGTATACTTCTTGACTTTACTATTTAGGCTTTGTTGCAATATTCAGTACATTTAGGAAAAACCCTTGCGGCTCAGTACACGTTTCTTTAACTGACACGCACCCCTCAGGCGGAATTTATCGTGGAATAGAACATGGAAAGCCACGGAATAAAATTCCAACAAACAAAAGGCGCTTTCATGCGGACTTTTGCTTTATTTGTGCCCCCGCGTTCTTTTTGCCCAACATGCATGTTTTCTTTATATTTCTCTATTTATATTTCACCTCATAATGTCGAGCAGTCAAAGCACCGCGCACCAGTTCGTTTTTGAATGCGAAATAAAAATGGGAAAAAAACCGAGTGCTTAGCCGAGGGGCGAAACGCTAAAAACGAATAAAAGCTTTCGGGACAGCTGCAATTCGGTAATTACATTTCTGTCGCCACCTCGTCTAGCTAGGGCGCGGACGTAGCTGAGTGCTAGAGGAAAAGCCGCAATATATTTCCTAGCTGACGTGCAATTGACAGGTGGGTGGCGAAATGTTGGAACGGTTTAATTCGTGCACGTGACGCAATTCCAAGCAAACTCGAATATTTTCTACTCAGAATTGTGTTGCTGAAGTAAGGTGGAAGTTTTCGGTGTGCAAATCTTGTGAGGCGCTCAGAGTAGTGCTTGATTTCCTTATAGGTATGTTAGGCCCAGCGAGCTAGTATATTATATCTGAAGACCTCCTCTTGTTTTACAGTTTTGGCCCCCCTTTTTAGCAGTTGAAACCCTAAAAATTGCAGTCATATCCGCAGGAAGTTACGGCTCAGACGTCATGACTTCTTACGCTAAATTATTGCAAAACAGTTGTCACTGTTATTATTTTTATTCAATTTTATTTCCAATCTAATCGAAAATCACAGCCATCTACATTAGCCAAACTTATTTTATGTAGATCTGGCCTTAATCAAGTTAGTTAGTTATTAAAAAGCCTGCGGACGACGGACTGGTCCTGATACCAGGAAAGCTCGTTGGCAGGGTTTGTGATCGCATGCAAAGGGCATGTAGAATAATAGAACAATGATGTACCGAGATGGGACTCTCAACCCTGGCAAGACAGATCTTGTGCTCTACACCACAAAAGAAGGAAAACTGCAGGATTCCGGTCACCCACCCTGTACGGTGATCCTCTGCTTCTAAAGCCTGAGGAAGCCAGGGACCAGAAGTGGAAGGAGCAGAGCAGGACATCTACATCTACTTCGACAGTCAGGTTGCTCTGCGAGCAGTCTGCAGGAGCGGAACGGGTTAAATCTCGTTCAGGACTGCAGGGATAGTCTAGAGTCACTGGCAGAAACCAAAAGTATAACTATGGGATGGGTTCCTGGACTTAGGGGCATTGAGGGAAACGAGCGCTCCAATGAATCGGCCAAGCGTGGTTCTCACACGTGCTTTACTGGACCGGATCCATGGCTAGGAGTACGCAATAGGTACGTCTCACACTCTAAATGAGTGGGCATGGGAGAGCACAATAACAAACTGGACACAGTCAGGAATATGTAGACAGACCAAGGAAATCTACCCTAACCCGGATAGATCCAAGGCCTCGTTGCTTTATGGGAGAAGCCGAGAGTGCCTGGGAGAACTTACAGGAATCCTTACTGGACACTGCAGACTAAACAGGCACATGCATCTCCTAGGAAAGGCTGACAGTCCACTCTGCACCCACTGTGGGGCAAGAGTCGTCATACCACATTCTGGGAGTGTGCCATAGAAGGGCGCGACTGCGCCATAGGACACTTGGAGCCACTTTTCTTCATCGAGAGGAGCTTCCGACTCTGCAATTGGACGGGATAATCTCCGTCATTAGAGGGATGGGTCGACTCGTGGAGGGAATGAGGGCCCTGGTGGAGTAGGGGTGGGTGGACTGAAAAGGGTCTCTAAGGCCTAGTCGTAAGGCTTTGCCCCCCCCCCCCTCATTGCGTACTACTACTACTAGTTAACAAAAAACATATATCAAAAAAATATGCAGAACGAAATACAAAAAAAAATTGAAAACATGCATGGTACTATAAAATAGCCGCAGGGAAAAATAGCTGAAAGTAAGACTTCTGACTCTATAAGCAAATGAGAAAAGATTATTTAAAAGTGTATAAAGAATTAATAATGGATAAGTGTACGACTATTATGGGTTGTTATAGTACGTCCTTGTATAACTTCGATATCTGATTTAAAAAAATCTTAAAATTTTCCCTTCATTTATTTAATGTTACGACGCTGGTTTGTGAGCTCTTTAGAAACTACAAACATATGGTGCATATGTAATCAAGGTAAATGCAATACATATAAAAAAATTAAAAAGAAGCCCTTATGGTGCCTTGTCGCGTAACATCCGTTTCTTTAGCCTTTAATCCGTTTTTTATTTTCTACAAAATTATTGGATTAACTTACGGGATGACAGTTCAATCAGATAATTGTCAAATTATTTTGTGTAAGTAGTGCCAAATAGGCCCTCATTCTTTATGGATTTTCTTGATGAGACCAATGGGGATTCTATGCCCGTGTACAAAGTTGTGTCTATGGACAACGAAGAAATTATTTATTTTTACAAGTCTAACCAACAACACAGGAAATTTATAACTGTGTAAAATATTGACAAAAACAAAGTCGATGAAGAGGAAAAGGAGCTCACTGAAGATATGGATATCGTTCAAGATGCTGCTTCTGAAATTCCTACCGAAGTAACTGCCACAGTAGCAGAAATAGATGTGCAAACAAGCAAGAATGAAGAAGAATTTAAAAATCAATTAATGTGTGTGTTCCAGTCTTATGCAGAGATTACGCCTAAATGGGGCAAAACATAATAATTATGTTTTTTTTTAGAAAAAACTGCATAGCCTAGGGCCACTTTCTGGAATATTTAAATTTATCAACAACTTCTACAAACGTTCAGATGACTTAAACTACTGTGACCTTCTGTGTGCCGTGTGTGAGAAAAGGCTCTTTCTAATATCACATCCGGAAGCGTGTATTTTTTTGCAATTTCTTCTTTTTGCTAGTTAGCTTAGTAAAGTTAGCAAATTTATAAGCACTTTATTTGTATTTCTTCTTTGTTGTACAATGTTGCATTGTTTGTCAAAAGTTTTATTATAATTAGGATTAATTGTAGAATTTCACTCACTTTACCTTTGGACTATTGTGTTGTTTTATTTTCAATAAATTTTCTAAACTAAAGGATTCCTTAGAACTAATTCCTGCTTAATAACCTTTTCTCATTGTGATTATATAGTGATGTCTAATTACTTTCTTTGAAATTTCAATCAAATATGTATAACTTTTGCGACAATAGGGGACATTCTTTTAACATTGATGATGATAAACAACGTTCATCTGTCCATCTTGTAATACATTGCAAGCAAAATTTATGACTACAACTATTTTGGTAACAGACTTCATTCACTTCTTCAGAACAAGTAATACAAGTCACTGCGTCTTCTTCACTTTGTTGTTCCTTAGTTACACTTTATATTTCCAAATCGTTTCTGTCTTCCTCACTTGGATAAGGTGGAGAGGAAAAGCTGCTCATATCTGCAGTGATCAAATTGATAAACTGACTTGGCCTTGGTAACTCTACATTTGGATAAGGTGTAGACAATAAACTGTCTGTATCATTGCTCAAATCAAATAACTGGTTATTTGTTAAGTCTAATGATTCCAAGTCTAATGGTGTCATCTCCGTTAATTGACTCATAGATAGATCTATAGGTACATTAGCTTCAGCTAGTGGTATCATCTCCATTAATTCACTCATGTAGAAATCTGCGGGTAAAAATTCTTCAAATAATGATGTTAAATGAACTAGTTTACTCATATTTTGCAATAATAATTTAAACTTGCTTGTATGCCAACGTTTGTCTTCTCTTGGCTATAAGTATATGTTGGTGGCGGTTTTGTAGTGGTGGCGGTGGTGGTGGTGGTGGTCGGGTTTTGTGATAAGTGTAAAGCAGTAACCCAGCGGAGGACGTTATGCGCATTAAAAGTTCGGAGGAGGTGGGTCCCCCATAGGGTGCCAGGTTTACGCATTGTAACACTTTAATTTCAGTAAAGGTATCTTCGAATATTCAAAAGTGCTCAGGGAAAAGTATCAGGTTAGGAACAAAAAGTGCTACAAAGCCAGCCGGTAAAGTGAGTTCGAGGCGCCACCAATTTTAATCAATTAAATTGGAAAAATCCTACGCTGTTAGGTAGCTGATCAGTTCCCCCTTAGCCTCTTCCAAAATACCCATAGTACTTGCAAACAAAATAAAACTAACAAGTTTAATTTATGTCCTATAATATCAAAGAACGAAATCAATGTTGTACAATATGATGATTGTACTTCAAGTCAATGAGTGAAAGGTTTTCCTTAATTCTACTTATCACAATTGTCTGGAAAATATCTCCCTAGTGGTGATCACCAAGCGTAACAATAGAAAAACAGGTTAACTTAAATACTACTACTTAGCTTGACACGACGCTATTACAGATGGGCACAAAGACTAGGCGCCTTAGGTCCAAAACAACGCCAAAGGTAGTGGCTATTGGCCCTCCAAAAATTATGGTGGTAGCTGTCTGCCACTTACAACAATAGTGGTGGTTTTCGAACAATAAGTTGGTAATTTGCACCCCTCGGTAACAATAATGTGGTGAATAAACTTCAGAAACAATAATGGTGCCTGGTAGCCCCTTGGAAACACTAAAGTGGCTGTTGGCCTCCTTGGAAAGACTAAAAAGTGACGGTAGGCCCCCTTGGAAACACTAATGGTGGTGGTAGGCCCTCTTGGAAACACCCTAAGAAGGACATTATTTACTAGGATGTCCCTTGATCTAGTTAATTTTTCCTTTAAATGTATGTTTCGTGAAGCGATTACATACACAAGTTAACCAATAAAGTGACTTGAAAATTTTGCTCATGAACTACTTTACATCAAATGGACTTAGTAAACTTAAAATCAATAAATAAAATAAACAAAAGTTATTCAATAATGGAAACAAATCCACCCAGACAATTTAACCCCGTAATGACCCCAGATTGGTTTGGAAAAATCCAACAAATAAAGAAAAATCATAAAACTCTAAACATAGATAAATTAATGAATAATTACCTCGTCCACGAGGGTTTCCAAAAACAGAACAAAATAAACACGTGGTGTGGCTGCTTTCAGCCCTCACATTAACCTTGCTGACACGTGGTACAGTGGCTTATGTGGCCCTGGATCGTAGTATAGGTTGACATATGCTTTGCTTGTAGGCCCAAACTCTGATAGAAAGGAAATACAAAAGGCTCAGTGGAAGGAAAAGAAAACCCCTCAACCAAGAAGATGGCCGACGTGAACTTACCTCTTGCTGCACAATCCCGAACTTCCCTCATCCAAAAATTACCCAAAAACTGGTCGAGTGACCCCAAAACTAACACCAACTAAGGGAAGTTGAAATACTACTACAAATCGACTAAATCCCACGTAATGGTTTACACTTTTACGTCGAAATGAGTAGCAGCGAAGAGATGAGTGGTGTCTTCCACGTGTCTTGATCCAGAAAGAAAGATCTTCACCAATATTCCGATTTTCAATAGATAAAAGGTGGAGGTGGGGAAAAGATATTGGTCGAGAGCGCCAGCGCGCAACGAACAATTGACGAATGACAACTCTCATTGTTATCGAAAGGCGTTTTAGGACGACACCCAAAATACTTGCTCTCGCTACCCTTTTTACTCCTCAGAAAATAAGCAAAATGTACCACTTTAAGTTTGTCCCAAATGTTTTCTATTTCATCTAGTGATATTATCATAAAATAACGTTTAACTTACGAACAGCTAACAATGGGCTATTAGGTGCAAGCAAAGAATTTGCAAAGTCCTCTCAAACATGGCGGACTTCCGGCCAAGAAACCGAAGCACTTAGGCTGATAGGCAGTCACCTCCATATCTACACAATTCACCCATTGCCAAAACAAATCCGTCAATATATCAGTCAATCAATCCGACATTTGAAATAAGTCAGTTGTTTATTTATATTCCAAGTTTTGGGATTATAATTTCCCAAACTTAATAAAATCTGTGGCCTCCCTTATTGAAACAAAGGCAAGGAAAATGGGCGCAACTCACTGCCAGCACAGTCCTGAGACCTCTGACAAGACAAAACATGAACCCTATCCACCTTCCACAGGTTAGCAAAAAAGGTAAATAAACAACCTCAAATCTTTACACTCGAGCAGAACAACAAACGTTTCAGCCCCAAATAAACGACAAATATCCGCATTTGCAAGACTTATTCTAGCGACAGTTTTTAACCGTTACAGCATGCGCATTAAAGGAGGGGAGGAGGAGGCTACCCCCTATTATCTCTACTCATGAACAAGTAATTTGTAATGAAGAAAATTTGAAAACAAAAAGAAAAGCTGAACATTGGTTTGGGCCAGGTTACATGATCAGTCAAGTTATGGGCTAGAAAGTGATGTTGTATATTAGAAATCTAACAAAAAAATAACAAAAAAAAACAAAAGTGAAACAAAGTTTGAAAATTGAAATTTCAACTAAATACAGGTAATAGAGATAATAAATGAACGAACGAATGATCTGAAATATGAACGCAGATGGGGAATATGTCAACAAGTATATTTCCGGAAGTGGTGGAATTTTTGTAAAATAAAAAACGTCTGGTTTAACTACTAAAATGGGCATATTTGTCGCAATTTTATCTAATTCGACAAATTTGAATAACATGTACACTCTGTCTAAAAGTAAATAAATCGTTAAAAATGACACACAGTCTAATGACAATATAAAGTTTTATACAGTGTGTCCTTGAAAGACGCAATATATATGTAACTACTCATTCTGGGATCAAAATAAGACATAAACTTTATATAAACATATTTCAAAAATTGCTTTGTTTACCATATACAGGGTATGAAAGCTCAGATCATGAGGATGGTTTTTAATTAATATTTCCGAAACGTGTGGAGATAAATTAAGAAAATTTGGTATGTATTAAACATTCTGAAGCATTTTCTTAAAATTAAATAGATATGGACACCATATGTCCAGGGGTGGGTGATACTAGGGTGTAGTGTGTAAAAAGTACCTAAACTTTTTTGTGTGTACACATATTGACAGTTTAGTCGAATAAATGGCAAAGCGGAAGATTTTTACATGAAAGAGATATTTGTTGATAGAGTCACGTCCAGAACAAGTTTTAGTTACGAAGAAAACACGAGCAGTTGGACAATCAATGTGATCCAACTGCTCGTGTTTTCTTCGCAACCATAAAAGATATTCTAAAGTATTTTCCGGGCTTTAAAGCCGTGGTTCGTTGGAATTTCTTCCTGACGTTTCGTCTACCGCTGCGGCAGACATTATCAAAGGCGATGAGGCAATTGGCGAAGTAATCTCTTGACGTTGACTAGTTCAGACCGACTAAAACAGACCGACTACCCAAGAACTTCACAAATTGTCACAATTTTCGGTCAAGAACATTCCTTCCTGTTGACTAGTTTAGTAATAACCAATTATTTTATGGATATTTTCATTAACATGACTTTAGTTGAGCTGCTGGTAAAGCTAATAAAATGCACTAGGTATCCGTAAATCTACTGAAATTCTTAACGATAACCAGTAAAGTTTGTCCTTTGTTGGGTTCTCCAAAATCCGTCCGAACCTTTTTTCAAGGATTTGTAGATTCTAGTAATTGCTTTAAGGTCTTTTTCCATCTTTCGTGGTTGCCGAATCAATGTGGATTATATTGATGACGTTCTAGATTACGCATCCACGAACATAATTATATAATTTCACAATATATAAGCAATCGGATTGGCGCATATAAGTTTTAAGATCCACCTCATCAAAATGCGTCTGAGACACGACCTTTGGACCCAGCAAACTTTGCTGGGTTCAAAGTTGCTGGCTCTATACCGTCCTCTGACGGGCGTTGGCAACGGCAATTAAGAGGCCAAAGTGCTGGTTCCGATACGTGGACGACACCTCTGTTATCTGCAGCCATGGTGAGGGTAAAGTTTAAAACTTCCTCTTATACCTCAACTCTATCAACCTAAAAAGTCAATTCACTCTGGTAATAGCAAAGGAAAGATGCCTACCGTTTTTGGATGTTTTGGTATCAAGGAGGCCGAATGGGGAGCTTGACACTGACCGATACCCCAATAGCGAATCAAATAATCAAATCATCATTCCAGACTGAAAAGGGGAGCCATAAAGACTTTGTCTCTGAGAGCCAAGAGAATTTGTGAGTCGGCTGAATTGGAACGGGAAATTAAGCATCTGGAAAGAAACTTTGGTTGGAATGGATAGAGCAAGCACGGGTTTGATAGGGCCGTCCTCCAAGGAATGGAGAGCGCCAGGAAGGAACAACGGGAGAAGATGAAGAAAAGCGCGGATGGACTAGTCTACCATACGCATGTACCATACAATGCGCCATGTTAAAACGGTCTCTAAACCCACTCGTACAATACAACAGAGCTTGAGATCGGCCAAAGACCGCAGAGATCCTCTATCGGCATCCGGAGTTTACTAAGCTCCATGCAGCTGTGACTCGGTATACATTGGCACCACAAAATGCAGTATTACGAGGCACACGAGGATTACGGAACATAAGAGGAGTTGCTAAGACAAACCCAAAAATTCAGCAGTAGCAGATCATGCTCTCTCCGAAGGCCACGACCTTTTAAACGAGGAATGTTTATATCAATCGCAGCGTTTCTATCGAAGACTAACAAGAGAGACCATTGAGACCTTTAAACACAACAATTTCAACATGAAGGATGAAATTACGTTTCTAAATGCAGACTGGAAGAGAGTTGTATGACATACTTCAAGTGAGCCGAAACCCCGCGCCACCCCTACCCCCACTCCAGTTCCTCCGCTGCAACGCGACGGCGGGAGAATAAATACCACGGACCTCACCACAGTCGAGTCAGTCAACGTCGGGAAGCTGGGGAGATCACTTCGCCCATCGCCTCATCGCTGCTGATAATGTCTGCCGCAGCTGTAGTCGAAACGTTAGGAAGAAATTCCATTGGACCACGGCTTCAAGGCCCGAAAAATACTTTAGATTGGATTTTGACCGGCCGTGAAAGCTTCTTGCGACTAGAATAATCTTATAAATATATTCTTGTTAAAAGACGACATTTGCAATATTTTTCGAAAAAAAAAGAAGATTTTTATTAGCAAAAGTAACACGATTTTAATTAATAGGTGTAAGCTTTAGGGACTAACTCTTCATATTCTGTACGTGAAAAACAAAGCATTTTTGGACCAATGTTTTGGCTCTATTCTGGATTCTAGAATAAGTGGTTACATCTACGGTATTATTTTCGAAAACACCCTGTATATCATTGAATTTGTAATAAGGAAAGATTTAAATTTTTAACATTCAATTTGAATGTCTTATTTGAAAAACTAAAGTTGATGATGCCCCAGAAACCTAGAATTGTCGGACTACAAATTGAGTGGTACCGTCTTACTGAGCAAAAAAATACCCATGAGAATGTGGAATTTATTTAAAAATGACGCCTCAAATAAAGGAAAATTAGGAAAAAAAAACAAAAACCATTTTCGTGAATTTCGATTTTTTCCCTGTGAGCAGTACAAATGTTTTTTATTTTTTTTTTATTTTTGAATGTCATTACGATCTGCACCCAAATGCGCAACTTTGCCCTAATTTTACCGAGTCTCTTACGGTTTAAGAGATCGCAATGACGAGCGGCGAATTCTAATAATCCTCTATAATATGCTTCGTATTTTAATACTATTTACCTAACCCGAAACCACCTATAAGCCATTCAATTATTATTGTCGTCAAGTAGGCGTTGGAAATTTAACTTTGACATTTTTAAGGGATCTTCTCAACATGTGCTAAAAGGAGATGGGTATAAAAAAATTAAGGTAACTCGATGACAAAAATAAGTGAATGAGTAATAGACCAATATTTATACCCTTGAAGAATTTCGTTTAGAGACTCACTTCTCTTACCAAAATGTTAACTTTACCGTTAAGGACAGTCCACCGTAACCCAGAACAAAAGAAAGTCGTTTGCGGACTAGGCAGCAAAATTAAAGTTTAATGCTCCACACATCTATTAGTAAAATATCATTTGTGTATGTTTTTTTTTTAAAGTTAGATATCTTCTTTTTTCGGAATAAAACCGTTCAAAAAATTTCACAGGGATTGAGGCCCTGCTTTTATTGTAAGTAGCATTGTGAACAGAACAAGAGGATTCATTATTTATACGGCCGCGGGGCAATAAACGGAGGTCGGCTGGCAAATTCGCTACACAGACATTAAATTATGAATTAATGCTGGTGTTTCGTTGTGACGTGGGTAAGGCAGTCTTTCCGCTTTTATAAAAGACCAGGTGCCCGTTTCCTTCATATGGGCTGTTATAAAATTCAACGGAATAAATTAATTTCAGTCTTTTCGAGGTTTTCAAACACGTCGGCACGTTGTGTTTGAAAGTTTAACCCTAATCATAAGGAACGAAGAATTTGTTTTAAAAAATGTTTTTCCTAATGCTGAACCTTTAATTCTCATATTTAAACTTTACCTGGAGTTTGTTTATCTGTCAAAATCTTAACCGGAATTTAAACCTCATTTTGTAAAAGTGGCCATTAGCCTCTACCCCAGTCTGCTAATTTTCCGGAATGTTTCAGATCCTAAGGGTTTAACGATCCACATCACAAAACACAGCCTGACAAGAAGACTAACTATTACTTGAAGAAACGATATCCGTAGCAACTAAGGCCAAGCTTTAACAGTTTGACGCCAAAATTCTGGAAAATTCAGGGGCCAAAATTTAATTGTTGCCCAAATAACATTTCGACGTCGAGCCGACGTCGCTTCAGACAACCCGACGTCGGAAGACAACGTTGCCGCGACCACGTACCGACCCTCTTCTACACCTAATCGGGAATTCAATTTCCAGTCGGGCCGACGTCTGAGTCTAATTACGTTTTAAGCAGAATAGGTCCTAATAGCTACACTTTCCCCGATGTTGCTTTTGTCGCATTTTTTTGGAGTTTTTATAACCAAGCATTATTTTACGTGTAATTACCTTTCCCAATAATAACTAGTTCGTAACAAATCCTCACTTCGTTACCAATAATTTGAACTTTGACATTATTTTGGTATAACTATCTCAACAAAATTTCGACTTCCAACCTCTGGTTCAACAAATCTAACCAAATGGGACTAAAACTTAGAAAAAGTTATTGCCTCAACGTCGCGCAGACGTTGCGCACTCTTACTAACTAACTACTGGTCAGTTGTTGGTGGGCGATTTCCAATTTTATGTAGGTTGTAGGACAAGTTTGGTTATTCGTATTCCTGAGCGATGCCTCATATATTAATTCAATTAGTTGGGTTCAGCGTACGTCAGAGTTCAGTGCCGAGTAAGTAAGGCATATGCGTACAGTTTTCTCAATACTCTTTGTATTTTGTGTTATAAAATTTCAAAATTTCGGTCCTCTGTTGTGCCCATTTACCTGATGTTAATCCTCATTTATAGTAGAACATCTGAACGTATCTTAGCTATTTTTCTGTAAAAAGTTCTACTGAAGGCTGTTAGGTTGTTTAGTAAATAATTATTTATTATTTTATGGTTGGCAGACGACGTCGGCATTACGTCGAAACTTAAAAAATATTTCATACAGGTACAATACTTCGAGGACAAAGCATCAACGCGACTTTAAACCCGACTAATGCGCGACTATTAACGACCGACGTTGGGTTAAGGTCGTCTAGTCCTCTAACCACTATATTGTTAAAAAAGTCATTGGGCAACCATGAAATACACCTGTTTCGGCATTGGAATTAGTGCACATTTAGTCGGAAGACGGAAAAATGTTATTTGAACGTACTCTACTACGGAAATGAGTATCACACTATCTTTGTTATAATGTACTATCATGAGGCTGCTGGGCCGAATGCAGTATCCATACAGTATGGTGGAAATGAAAGGAATAAATTCATTATTTTGTAAGTCAGAGACTGGAGAGAAAAATCCTGAGACCCGTCGATTTTTAATTTCAGTTGCGCATTTTGTCCGATTTTCTTTTTATTTCTTATGTCATCTGTATAAGCGTGAAGACGTCATTAATGATTTTTTTAAATGGAAACGTGGTTGGTGCGGTACATTATTTGAAAGGTCTTGTAATTCTCCACTCACCATATCAATACTTTTAAATTAATCACGTTTGTAAAGTGTCCAATAGTTTTATTATTAAAATTAACATTCTTGTTATTGTCCGAAATAACAACCAAATTCAAAGCTGCTCGGATTGATGACCCTCAGCGATGAGACAATGAGATAAGCGAATATTTGCGCGATCTCGAGCCGTATGCGTTCCTTCCAAGTATCCCCATAAAAAGAAATCAAGCGGAGTGAGATCTGGCAACCTGGGTGGCCACTTGATTGATCCACTTCGCCCAATCCACCTATCTGTAAAAACTCTGTCCAAGTAGTTTCTTACCAAGACCGCATAGTGTGGGGGCGCACAAGCGCAAATTATCTCTATTTGAGAACAGTCGATGCAACTCTGGTATTAAGAAATGTTGGAGAATTTCTAAATATCCAGGACCTGTTAAAGTTTCCTCGAAAACGTATGGTCCTATAATTTTATTACCTATTATTCGCCCATACATTTAATTTCTCCAGGTATTGAGTATGATACTCCTGCATCCAATGCGGATTTTGCTGAGCCCAATACCGACACGTCGGTATTGGGCATCATTTACATGACCATTTAGAAGAAATGTAACTTCATCCGAGAAAAGGACCTTTCTTAAAAACATTGGATCTGTGTTATTTTTTTCCATCATAATGTCGCAAAATTGAATGAGTCTATCAAAGTCATCTTCCAGAAGCTCCTGGACTAAAACAACTTTATAGGGATGCGACTTTTCCTTTTTTAGCGTAGCAAGAACTGTTGCATGGTGTATGTTATTGTCTAATGCTACTTGCCGAGAACTGGTATGGGGATCCTCTTGAAACGCTAGTAGAATATCTAATTTTGTGTTTTCTGCGACTGGTTTTCTACTGCCTTTTTGGGAGGGCCCTTACATGGCCCGTTTCTCTGATTTTTTTCTCAATTTTGCTGACGGTGGATTGCGCAATTGGTTCTCTGTCGGGATATTTATCGTTGAATAATGCACAAACCTCCATTTGTGTCCTTGTCTTATCTCCACAACCAATCATTACAAGAATTTCAGTTCTCTGCGTTTCACTAAGTTTCACAAAGTAACAATGAATAATAATTATAACACAATTTGACTGCAATGTAATCGAACTAATACCATTTACATGTTACAGGTTTAAGACATTTAATTTGTATGTAGCACTCTTGATAAGAATCAGATTTTTTTACATTAAAAGTCAAGCAAGAAACGTGCAAAAATTTAACAGTTTATTTCCAGTGACAATCTACCAAACTCACATATCCATATTGCAAGAGAGCCGAAAATTAATATTAAATAGATTATAAATATTAATAATTAGTATTGAAACTTTATAAACGTCATTTGTTTAAAAGTATTGATATAGTTGAATGGAGAATTACAAGACTTTTCAAATGATGTACCGCATCAACCACGTTTCCATTTAAAAAATCATCGATGACGTCATCACGCTTATACAGATGACACAAGAAATAAAAAGAAAATCGGAGAGAACGCGCAACTGAAAATAAAAATCGACGGGTCTCAGGATTTTTCTCTCCAGTCCCTGACTTACGAAATAATGAATTTATTCCTATCATTTCCACCATACTGTATAGCGATTATACAACTTCCAACCTATTAGCTCTTGAAATTTTCTTAAATAGCAGTCTTGGCTTTATATTTATTCAAAGTTTGTACTAAAAATATCTTGCCCCTAGGGCCGTATTAAACAAAATGGGCTCGTTTCATATTCACATAAATGCAACCCATTATTTCCAGCTGAGCAGAATCAAAACGGAGCCAATTCTCGGAAAACGTTGCAACTGGCAGCATTTACATTTCCTTTATGCTGCTGTTATGTTATGATTACGGGCCCATATCTAGCAAGCTATAAATACGTAACAGCGAGAAACAGAGCCGATACAAACCTTCTGAAACGAACACGTATATCGATGCTGAGTCAGTGTTTGAAGCTGAACACGTGTAGTTTCCAGAGTCAGCGTCGTTAGTGTCTCTTATAGTAAGCCTGGATTCTGTCCTGGGTGGTCCAGGAACAGTTTCCACAGAAATGCCGCCCCTTGCGATATCGTAGTTGATCATGCGGTCGTTGTGGTACCAAAATACGTACTGCGGGGGCGTTGGACTCTGCAACAATAATAATTATAAGTAAAGCCATGATACTTAGAACTTGACTACGCACGAAGCAGCATTACCACTCTCCCTTTTCATCCAGAAGGGTACATTGTTAGTTTCGTCACGCACATCACACATTTACCCGTAAAACCTGGAGCTTTTTTAAAGAAAACCGCTGTAAAACTTCGAACGCCTCTAATAAAAAGTCCCCGCAAATGGAACACTTTTCATTACAAAACGTTGAATGCGGGAAACATGTTCCTGTGGGATTCGGGCTGATGCTACATCGGGCTTTTTAAAAAAGTGGCTTTTGGGCTGGTTTTTATGGTCAGGTAGACTAAATTTTAGTTCGGTCGAAAAAAACATTGCATTTGGGGGGTGAAAAATTCGGGTCGCGGTATTAACTTGAATGGATTGTGCTAAAAAATTTATTATTTTTTCACGGCAGTACTTTAATATGGTCATTATATGTCAAGTTGGAACAACATAATAGAGTGTGTCATACCGTTTGACCTGAGCGGAGTTTGACCTTATTCACGCTGTATCTTTGGTTCTCTCATTATACACTTTAAAAGTTGGTCCACAAAACTGTTGTTGGTCACCAAAATTATGGTCCTCCTAATGGCAATTATTATAGTTATTTATGTATTAAGAGCGAAAAGTACTACTTTTTTGCTCGGAGAGTGAATCACTCGAGAGCAAAAAAGTTACTTTGTGCTGGTAATGCATACAACGTTTTTTCTACAAACAATCAATTTACCCATCACATCTGAAAATTTAAATCAAAGTGACAATGACGTTTTAAATATTTGGTTGAATGGTGGTAGTTGCTATTGACAGCAAGCTATAAAATCTTTCTCGTTTGCTGTCCTGGGCAACGCGCGTAAAAGTGAACTCACATTCTGACCCTCAAAAAAGGTTGGGTTTTCGTTGGTCTAATGAAAGCGTATAACGCGTCATTATTTGACGTTTGTAGAAAATAGTTATTTATGTATCAAGGGCATTAAGTAGAGGTCTAGGTCCTGAGGCGCGAAAGTAGATGTTTATGCCCTGAGGAGGACGAACTTAGGAAAGACTGGGGGCCTCTGGCCCAAGGGTGCTTACCCGAGAGTGTGTACAAAATTGGAAGTCCCACCAGTTCTTGTTAGTGAGTTAGTTTGGTGATTTCATGTAAGTGACCACCACGGACACAGGTTTTGTGGGACTTACAATTTTGTATGCACTCTCAGGTAAGCTCCCTCAGGGCAGAGGGCTTCAGCATTCCTAAGTTGGTCGCCCTCAGGGCGTAAACATCTACTTTATGCCCTTTATAGGTAAATAACTATAAAAATCCCAAAATGTATGCCCGCGCCGCCCATAAAATGTACTTTGCGATCATAAAGTACATGTTTATGTATTTAGCAACTAAGTAAAAAAAAGAACAGAATAATGAACTTGTAGGGCATAATAACTAGAAGCATGTTGAAGATCAAGTTGCTTAATAATTATGAAAAAAATAAAAAAATATAAATGAACGCATGAAAAAAGTATACAGTGTCCAAGATAATGATGTACTGCATGAAGATCTCGGAAACAGTAAGAGATAGGAATTGTTGGTTTTTAATTACTTTTTTAGTTATTTCAAGCAATATTTAAAATGATTGTTTGCGTAACCTTAACACAAACCAGAAGCTAGTTTCCTGTTGACGAAAGGTAATTAAATTTAGACTAAAATCAAGTTTACCTTAGAAAATGGACATGAACATACTCTAAATTATTTTAGACTTATAGAACCGCGTATAGCACCATTGCCAAAACAGACATCGGGCTTGTCTTCTCCGTATACTGTAAGTCCACCCAGACTGGACCATGCCATCAGCATCTAAGCACCCTGTTCAATATTAAATGGAAGCCTTTTGCTGCTACGCTCAAAGACATTTTAACATCCAATACTTGACTGAAAATGACTTTGCCAGGCACTACTAATCATTAATTCAAGGAAATATTTGGTTTTGTTTTTTCCACTTCCATTGTTTATATGAGTACTGGGTGGAACCCATCGGAAAGTACCACTAATGATTCTAACGAACCTTTAGAACAAGCTAAAATATTCATCAAGATATAATTTGATGAACGCTAAGGGGAACGGGAGTATATTTACAACGCCCTCTATTAACTCATTCTACGGGCAACGAGTTGCGTGCCCACTGCCCATTGTGGACCCTCTGAGGAAGACTACAATATACAATCGAAACGTCGATTATTTTTTAAACAACAGCTGGTTTTATTCCGGGCGAAACCCGAAAATATACCACTATTCGCTTTTCACAGAACATTATTAGGCAAGTATTATTTTTCTAATTAACTAGCAAATAGAAAGTTTGGCAAAAAAAGTTTTATACAAATATGTTCTAAAAGACTCTCTTGCGTATACAGGGTGGACTTTTTAACCTGAGACACCCAGATATCCCGTGAACTAGTTGGGTAAAATAACTGGTTCCAGTGGTCTATATTCTACAGAATAGCCTATTTTACCCTGTATTTTTTAATACAGGGTAAAAGTTTGAGATATTTTAGAGCTCTTACTTGACCCTGAAAATTTGATATCACTACGGGCAGTTGTTGGGATATCCTGCTTAGATGATGATGGCACGGTCCAGTCTGGGTGGACTTACAGTACAGGATTTATTGGCACTTTAGTAGCCATGGAATGATCACTTTTTCTCTAGCTATCTCCCTTTTGCTCAAGTCAGGAGGATTGACAAACAATGTCGACAAAAGATACTTTCAATTTATTAATAAATTTCGCTTAAATGACCCGAGGCAACAATCTCAATTTTTCAAGTTTTAGTACAATTTCAGGGTTTAGTCCAAGCTATAAGTTGTATCAAAATTTATTGTTTCAAAATTCTAATAAAATATATCGGATGTCCTATTTATAAATATTACATTATATGACGACGCACTTCTCTGGTTCACCTTGTGATAGACATATTTTCCTTAAGAATATACAATTTTTAAACTTTTATTACCTAAGTGAAAAACTCAATTTTTAATAAAAAAATGTGCCATTTTTGGTTTTAGAAAATCTCAACAGTTCTACGACAGTAACTGAAGGTATACAAAAAATCCTGTTTCATGCATAATTTTAGTTTTTGTTACACTATTTTTTTTTCTCAATTCCATTGAAAATAATTGAACCAAAATGGCAGAACCACTACCTAATGGCAGAAACTATAATGTCTTTGTGTAGACTATCTTAGCTTTCCACTATTCGTCCTTTTAATTAACCAATACCACAAATTCGTATTCGGTTGAAAACCAATTTCTCCAATTGATTCAAAACAAAGTAATCTATAGGATTCAAGTCTAAACTGCAAGATATATGTAAATTGCGCCTTGCCCCTGTATATTTAATAGTAAATCATTTAAAACGAGATTCTTCTATGCGATTTTTTTATTATCATAAAACTATTGAGTTACTAATATTTTGTAAGACCAAAAGTACCTCGTCTTTTCTCTAAAAATTGGGCTTTTCAATGACATAATGAAGGAATAAAAATCGCAATAACTTACGAAGATATTTTTATGGCAGACTATATTTAAATAAAATGCAAATTACCAATTTTAGTCAAAAAAATATTTTACTACAATTGGTAAAAAAAATATATTACAATATTTTAAACAAAAAAAATCTCTCAGATGATTTTAGCAGATGATTATTATTTTTTTAATGGTTAAATGATAGCTCTAGTCATGACTAAACCATTTTACGATAATATCTCGGGGTTTGTATTTTACAGGATGTGTTTTATTTTGTTCATGTTACTAATTTTACCCATAGTCGGGATGAAGATTAATGCTTAATTAGACGAAACGTTGAGGAAGAGGTAGTTGTATGTTTTGCTGCCTTGTCCCAATTCCGCCCATTTCCCCTACATCGTTCTTTATCTTTTCTAGCTTTCGAACGTTAGTACTAGTAGCACTAAACAAAAGTGGGGGGGGGGGCGAAGCCTTGCTACTAGGCTTTAGAGGCTCTTTTCACAGTCCCCTGGTCCACCCATCCCGACTCCACCAGGGCCCCCATTTTCCCCCACGATTCGACCCGTCCCTCTAATGAAGGAGAGTTTCCCGTCCCATTTTAGAGATGGAAGATCCACTCGATGAAGAAAAGGGTCCAAGTGTCCTATTGCGCAGTTGCGCCTACCTATGGCACACTCACAGAAAGTTGTGTGACGACTCTTCCCCTGCTCCACAGTGGGTGCAGAGTGGTCTGTTAGCCATTCCTAGGAGATGCATGTGCCTGTTTAGTTTGCAGTGTCCAGTAAGGATTCCTATAAGGTCTCCCAAGCACTGCCGACTTCTCCTAAGAAGCCGCGAGGCCTTGGATCTATCTAGATCTCTTCCTTGGTCTGTCTACATATTCTTGTTTGTATCCAGTTTGTCCTTGTACTTTCCCATGGCCACTCATTCAGAATGTGAGAGACGTACCCTTTACTTACTCCTAAACATGGATCTGGTCCAGTAAAGCTTGTCTAGGAACCACGCTTGGACGATTCGTCAGCACTTTCGTTCCCCTCGATGCCCCTATGTCCAGGAACCCATCCCCAAGTTACCCTATATGTTTCTGCCAGTGACTCCAGAGCATCCCTGCAGTCCTGAACCAGCTTTGAACTCGCTCCGCTCCTGCAGATGGCTCGTAAAGCCGCATCACTGTCGGAGTTGATGTAGATGTCCTGCTTTTCTCCCTGCCTGAGTGCTGTTTGTGTGGCCACCTCGAATATTGCAAACACCTCCGCCTGGAAAAACCGTGGTGTGGCTTCCGAACGCCGAAGCCCTCGCCCTCCACATGGTCTGTTTTGTATATTCCGGTTTCTGACGACTGTGCATTAGCCATTCTTGGCTTAAGCAGCTCTTCCTTGAATTCGTCCCTTGTTGAGATGTTTACCCCAAATGGCTGTTCCAGTCTCAGCTGATCGCGTGGGCGGCCCTCCTGCTACTGGATAATCGGGATGTCGCGCCGAATGAGGCTGGCAAGCTACGTATGACCCTTTCTCATAGCTGTATCCTTCCACTGACCTCCCTCTTAACCCAGATGGGAAGCTCCCTCAGACCCAGTAAGGCATTGAGTACCGCTCCCGGTGTTGCTCTGAATGCACTGGTTATGACTAGGCAGACTGCTCTCTGCAGTCTGGCCAACCTCAGCACATAGCACGCCCTGTCCATCGCTGGCCACCAGACCACGGTCCCATAGATTATCCTTGGTCTGATTACCGCAGTGTAAAGTCAGTGTGGGACGTGTGGCTTTAGACCCCACTGCCCTGCGTAGTTGCCATGTCAGTGCTGTTGCCTTATTGAAGGCCTTCTCCACGTGACTTTTCCAGGTCAGCCCGCTGTCGATGGTCACCTGCAGGTACTTAGCCTCAGGCTTTAGTAGCAGAGGTTCACTGTGCAGCGTGGGTGAGCGGAATCCTGTAGTTTTCCTTCTTTTGGTGTAGAGCACAATTACTGTCTTGCCAGGCTTAACTGATACTCGTCTCGGTACACCATTGTTCTATTATTCTACATACCCTTCGCATTCGATCACAAACATTGCCAATGAACTTTCCTGTTATCATAACCACTCCGTCGTCCCCATACGCTTGAACCCCTCGGCTTGTAGCCTCTCTAAAGACCATCCATTAAGAGACACCATTGTTCTAGGTGATAAGCAGCCGTGTGGTGATCACCCAAAGAAGCCGTAAGCTTACGGTTGCAGAGTGCCGATCTGACTCAGCTTACCAATTAATTTGGTGTTCCCCGGGCCCAAAGGACCTCGCAGATGTTATCTATTCTGGCTTTGTCGAATGCTCCCTCAATGTTGAAAAACAGTGCCAACAGAACTTCCTTATTCGAGTATGCCTTCTCTATTTTATGCACTACAGATTGGAGAACCGTGTCGGTCGACTTCCCCTTGTTTTAGGCATGTTGATCTTTATTTATGGGATGTCTTCCCAAAATTTCCTCTATGATGTACCTATCGATTATTTTTTGTAATATTTTCATTAGAAAAGATGTCAAAGGTATTGGTCTGAACGATTTGGCAATATTACAGTCACCTTTCCCAGCTTTTGGTATGAAGAACGTTAACTGTCAAGTAACAAACAGGTTTTAAAATGTACCACATATCGCCAAATGAATTACTGAGTGAGCTCCATTAAATACAAGTGAAATATTGCAATTCCAAGTCAGATGGGAGAGGCCCGTTCTTACTTTGACACCCACATGCAATCAGGAGAGAGTTGTAAGAGGAATCAGTCTTGAAATCTGGTTAAAACTAATATAACAAAGACAAGTATTGACTAGGGGATGACAATATGCCCTAATGGAAAAACGGCAAACCTGCTAGCTATAAAGACTATTAGTGCCTATCAAAACATTTATATATGAGTGACCTTGTAAACTGACTCCTTTTAAAAACCTTCTAAGAGGCTTCGGTTTTCAATTTCAAAACTAGAAAGGACTGCATCTATAAAATACTTACAAACTCTTCCATTCTTTACTTTTTAACTTGCTAACAAATCTTGGCGCGATTTCTCGCAAAACTTTTCGGAATCTTACAACAAACTTGCCCCATTAGCAATCTAGTGCCGAGTTGCTCTTATTGGGAATCACCTGTTCATTTCTGTTATGGCCCAACTTTCTCCACCGTTTAACTACACGTTCGCACGAGAGAAACTCCGGAGTTTTAGATGGCACTTGTCAACTTAGAAATTTTACACATTAATTGAGGAATGTTAGATACATAAATACGAATTGACTAATATTTATTCGGACATAGCACGCAGTGATTTCTCTTAGTGAACAACTTAAATTATATATTTCAAAAAATAAATACTAAACATAACAGTTTAATTAAAACAGAGGAAAATGTCAAAATACTACGTAACATGTGAACAATCTGGGATAAAGCTTAACTCAATGCTGCATGCTGTTGCCAACATTTTTTATCAGCAAAAGTTCAAGAAGCCCTTAAGAACTTCCCACAATTAACGGTTTTTGTTACCAAGAGCTTGGCTTGCAAAGCAAGTCCCTCAGGTTTTGTTGCGCTGCAGCTTGAAACCTCCCCGGAGGCCAGTTTTGCTTCAAAGAGGTTTTTAATTGGACAACTTTGTTTTCGGCCTGAATATCGTATATAAAAGTTTTTATTGCCGACTAAAGCACTAATATTTTGTCATCAACGAAAAATAATAACTTTTCCAAGAAAGAATAAACTAATTCCCATTATATCTGAAGGTTGTTTAAGAAATAGGAAAGTTTCTGAAGTTGACTCGTCAATACTGTCATAAACTGGGCTAATGGGCTGTGTAAACCTTATCCGGGAGTAGTTGGTCGTAACCATATAAAAAGGGAAGTAAACAAAAATTTATTGATGATAAAAAAGTTTTTTTAAAGTGGATGTGATCAAATAATGGGAGCTGTTTTAGATTAATAATTTATTAAATCTCAAAAGCTTTTAGCCTTGTGACAAGAAATTCGGATCCACGACAACAAATTCTTAAAAGATTAAACCCTTTGGGTATCCCCGGTGAAACCTCCTTGGTGACTTTTGTTTGCAATCTCAGTCCTTTGGAACAAAAACTATTGTCCAGAAAAGTTTTAAAGGAGCCATTCTCAACTTCCTGCAACATCATTTTTCTCCCAAAAAACTTTGCCGACTATCTCCTGCTCGGTAACATTATACGCAGTGATGTAGCACACGAGTTTGGGAATTTCCGTTTTTACCCGAAAGGAGTGGTGTCGTATTCTAATCAGCTATTTTAGCTCTATATAAATAAAAAGGAGAGTCGGAGAGTTTCATTAAGGCCTTGGTATAGAGACTGGCTTAAGTTGCGGGAAGTTTCCGAACTAACAGAAAGAAAATTAACTGAACATGGAGCACGTTTAATTAATTGTAGTCCGTTTTAAATAGAGTCGGTTCATGCTTAAACTAAATTAGTTTTTTTTTTGCGAGCTACTGCAACAATACCCTTTAATAACAGATATTTTAATTAAAACGTGAAAGTTTGTTAGTGTTTTCGGGAAAATATTTTGCTCCATGCGAGGATAGGTTTTTTGGGACGTATTATTATTGTTCGATGTTAATTTTAAGCCAATAAAAGCATATAAAATATAGCGCAGAATATAATTTTCTATAAAATTCTAATCAGGTCACTTCATTAGGTTTATTGTTTGGGTAGGTAATTAAAATTATTGCTTTGTAGAATAAAAAGAAATTTATGTGTAATTTTTAATTAATTTTGTATATTCCTCGGATGGATTTTATTATAATACGTACAGGCAATATCATATACCTTGTTTCTCTGTCATTCAGCAAATTCAATCAAAATAATAAATTATGTAGGGAAATCGATCACCGATCTTGCGTTCAAAAATAGCATCAAACGTGATACACAAATCTTAATTGAAAGGGCTTTGTGGGAAAATATACACAAGATTAATAACCTCAACAGTTTTCGAGATATTGTTTTTCATGAAGCATTTAATCATTTTCAACTAATTTTTTCCAACTATGAAGAGGTGCTGTTCAATTTAGACTACCTCCTACAGTTATTGTCTTTCAGGATTTTTTGGTATCCTAGTAGCCATAAAATGTTAATATTTTCTCTATCAATCTTCCTTTTCCTCTTGTCAAAAAGACTGGAAAACAATGTCAAAGTCAAATATGAAGGTACAACGAGAAAAAGATTCTGATGTGTCAGTATTAGGTAAACTTCAGTTTGGAGTTTACGGTAGATCGCAAAACGTAAATTTTTGTCGATCTGAAGTTTAGTTTGAAGTAGAGTTTTAACCGAAGTTCAAACTTCCGATAACACTAACTTGGGGTAACCCGGAGGGCATGAAATTGTCAGGATGAATATTCAACTGTTACTTAAATGCTTTGAAGGTAACAACGAGAACAAGATTCTGATGTGTCAGTAACAGTTAAACTTCAGTTTAGAGTTTACGGTAGATTGCAAAACATAAATTTTTGTCAATCTGAAGTTTAGTTACACATCGGTTTGAAGTAAAGTATAAACTGAAGTTCAAACTTCCGATAACACTCACTAGGGGTAACTTTGAGGGCATGAAATTGTCAGGATAAATATTCCACTGTCACTTGAATGCTTCGAAGGTAACAACGAGAAAAAGATTCTGATGTGTCAGTATTAGTTAAACTTCAGTTTGGAGTTTACGGTAGATTGCAAAACGTAAATTTTTGTCGATCTGAAGTTTAGTTTGAACCTCGGTTTAACCTGAAGTTCAAACTTCCGAGAAAACTAACTTGAGGTAACTCTGAATTCATAAAAATGTCAAGATGAATATTCAACTGTCACTTAAATGCTTTGAAATTAACAACAAGAAAAAGATTCTGATGTGTTAGTATCAGTTAAACTTCAGTTTGGAATGTACGGTAGATTGCAAAACGTATATTTTTTTGTCGATCTGAAGTTTAGTTTGACAATCGGTTTGAAGTAAATTTTAATCTCGAGTTCAAACTTCCGATAACAATAACTTGGGGTAACTCTGAGGGCATGACATTAGCAGGATGAATATTCAACTGTCACTTAAATGCTTTGAAGGTAGCAACCAGAGAAAGACTCTGATGTGTCCGTATCAGTTAAACTTCAGGTTGGAGTTTACGATAGATTCCAAAACGTAAATTTTTGTCGATCTGAAGTTTAGTTTGAACCTCGGTTTGAACTAAAGTTTAAACTGAAGTTCAAATTTCCGATAAAACTAACTTGGGGTAACTCTGAATGCACAAAAATATCAGGATGAATATTCAACTGTCACTTAAATGTTTTGAAAATAACAACGAGAAAAAGATTCTGACGTGACAGTCTCAGTTAAACTTCAGTTTGGAGTTTACGGTAGAGGGCAAAACGTAAATTTTTGGCGATCTGAAGTTTAGTGGGAACTAAAGTTTAAACTGAACTTCAAACTTCCGATAAAACTAAATTTGGGTAACTCTGAAGACATGAGAATGTCAGGATGAATATTCAACTGTCACTTGAATGCTTTGAAGGTAACAACGAGAAAAAGATTCTTATGTGTCAGTATCAGTTAAACTTCAGTTTGGAGTTTAAAATCGATTGCAAAACGTAAACTTTTGTCGATCGGAAGTTTAGTTTGACAATCGGTTTGAAGTAAATTTTAATCTCGAGTTCAAACTTCCGATAACACTAACTTGGGGTAACTCTGAGAGCATGAAATTGTCAGGATGAATATTCAACTGTCACTTAAATGCTTTGAAGGTAGCAACCAGAGAAAGATTCTGATGTGTCCGTATCAGTTAATCTTCAGTTTGGAGTTTACAATAGATTCCAAAACGTAAATTTTTGTCGATCTGAAGCTTAGTTTGAACCTCGGTTTGAACTAAAGTTTAAACTGAAGTTCAAATTTCCGATAAAACTAACTTGGGCTAACTCTGAATGCACAAAAATATCAGGATGAATATTCAACTGTCACTTAAATGCTTTGAAGATAACAACGAGAAATGAATATTCAACTGTCACTTAAATGCTTTGAAGATAACAACGAGAAAAAGATTCTGACGTGACAGTCTCAGTTTAACTTCAGTTTGGAGTTTACGGTAGATGGCAAAACGTAAATTTTTGGCGATCTGAAGTTTAGTGTGAACTAAAGTTTAAACTGAACTTAAAACTGTCACTTAAATGCTTTGAAGATAACAACGAGAAAAAGATTCTTATGTGTCAGTATCAGTTAAACTTCAGTTTGGAATTTACAATCGATTGCAAAACGTAAACTTTTGTCGATCTGAAGTTTAGTTTGAACTTCAGATAAAACTAACTTTGGGTAACACTGAAGGCATGAAAATGTGATGGTTGAATTCAACTGTCACTTGAATGCTTTGAAGGTCACAACGAGAAAAAGATTCTGACGTATCAGTTAATCTTCAGTTTGGAGTTTACGATTTGTTGTAAAACGTAAAAAGGACACAATTTTCGCGTGTGTTAGGTACAAAATATTTCCTCCGAGTGTCAGTTGAAAAACGAAATATCAAAATGATGGTGTGAAATGTCTGCGATATGCTGCTGGTTACGTAAAAATTGTACTTTTTCCAACTGGCTACATTAGCAACTATTTTACAACGCTTTTTGAATTCGCGTTTTTGTTCTCATTTTTATTCAAATTAAGTGTACCAGGTCAAAGTTCATTACTGTTATTGCTATAGCTAAATTATATACAGAATATTTCAGAAAAGTACTAACAAATTTTAGGGAATTATAGAAGACGTCAAACTTTTGCTTATAAGACCGTCCCATAAACCCCCTTTTTTTGAGATACAGAGTGTTAAAGAAATATTTTTGAAATTAAACTGATATCAATAAAAACGTCAATAACAGTTGTGCTGTTAAAAAAAATGTATCTGAATTATTTTTAAGAAATAAATTTGCTATAAACAATAACAAATATAATAGGAAGTATTTTTTTGTTATTTTACCCATTCTTTCCATTATAAAATACCATTTACCTTAAAAAAAATGGCATACATTAGCGCCTTTGACTAAGAGTATCTTGTTCTTTACCTTTCACAATATACTTTGAAACTGCATTTTCTTCCAATTGCATAGACGTTAGAGAACAATTCCAGGCGACTTCAAAATCTTTTCCACTGGCACATGAAAAATCATGCTCTAACACTCACAAAGTAGGTCGAAGTAATGGTTAAACGTGTACAAAAATTTAGTTCTATTTTAATTAGTTCCTAAAATATGACGAAAAGACTCATGAAAACATATTTCTTTCACGCCCTGTATCTTAAAAACGGTGCGTTTGCGGATATGGTTTCATAAGCAAAAATTGGATATCTTGGGGTTCCCTATCACTCCACAAAGTTTGTCAGCAGTTTTCTAAAACAACCTGTATATGAGTACAATCAATTTTTAAAATGTTTAGTTATTATTCACCTGACCCTCGCAAGCTGGGTAAATTATTGATTATGTAGCCTGTAAAACGTAATAAAACCCTATGAATAGTGATTTATCTGATTTAAAAGATTAACCTGGTTTTATTTATTGGATTGATTTACAATGGACTGATTTCATTTAATTAATTAAATTGAAGGATGTAAATAAATGTATTTAAATAAAAGCCACTAAAACTACAAAAAGATTCCTGCAAATTGAGCAATATGCAATTTTATTATTCTACGCCGCATAAAGCTCTTTATCCTTAAATCAGGCAGCACGTGCGTCGTTGAAGTCGTAACGATCCCCTGATATGCCTTTATAGTCTTCCGCCTACTGTGTACAAGTTTTATTACCACAATAAACTTTTAGCCACGTCAGCCTGATAAATATTTAGTATCCTATGTTTATACCCGGTACATTACCGGCCGTTTACTGCTTTGAAGTGGCCACCGCAGAGTGGACTCTCTAAGTTTCAGGTATGTGGTCAAGAAAATTCTCTTGGTACGCATTACGAATATAACATTAGTATTAAGAACAAATACCTCGTGTTTATTAAAAAAAAACTTCGTCTAGACAGAAAATAATGACATAATCAAAGTTAATGGACTTGTTCTTTCATTCTTTTCTTTCGACACGTCGTAGCCATCTAGATGGTGTTTTCAAATTAACACTCCAAAGACTTGAAAGCAACTCGCTTGACACAGTTACAGCACTTGAATATTTGGCGGCAATGAATATTATCTTTAAAAACGATTAATAAAAATTACCTCACTGTACTGTCTTACAAATCGAAGCCAAAAGAAATAAGAATTGGCATTCTTAAGCAGCCTCGAATTCCAACCTCAAGCTCTCCCATATGAACGCCGTCAGATTTCTACAAGAACATTTCTTTAAAAAATTAATATCTTAAAGAAATGCATACCCAGCTTTCTGGTTAACATAAGCAATAGCTAGGAACAGGTTTACGGGTATAGGACTGAATAAAACCAGCTCTCGTTAAAAAATTGCCGACGTTTCGATTGTATATTACAATCTTCTTCAGGGCTTTCTTTTATGTTGAGAACATAGTTGTGTCCATAGAGTTTAGTGCACCAGTATACATAATGGAGGAATTGGAATGGACCAAAATAGGCACTGCCATCTCGAAATAATTGTAAGCGGCGTCTTTCTTGAAAGAATGCTCGACCAGAAATAATTCTGTTGATTCTGTTAAACTCTATTGACACAACTATGTTCTCAACATAAAAAAAAGCCCTGAAGAAGATTGTAATGTACAATCGAAACGTCGGCAATTTTTTAACGAGAGCTGGTTTTATTCAGTCCTATACCCGTAAACCTGTTCCTATTCATTGGCAACAAGGACGTTAACCACACATAATAAGCAATAGCTTATCATAGCCTCCATGATCGTGTTTATATTGTATTTCTCAGCTTGTTTATTCTATTGAATTAATATAATAATAAACGTCTTTATTGAGAAGTGTATACGTTACATACAAGATATACATAACCTGCACACACTCAGAGGCAATGGCGAAGTTTAGCCTGTGGACATTCCTCCACTTAACTATTTACCTCTGAACAAACTTACACTAACAACAATGAAATAAATCAGATCCCAGCGAACCAACTTACATTAACAAGACTGAAATAAATCAGATTCCAGCAATGACAGATTAAGACTGATTATCTAATAACCAGCTCCTGTTGCCTCCTCAAACCATTCCCCTTTGCCAAGGGAATATGGGCACCGACAACGTTCAATAACTTTGCAATGCAGTAAGAGAAGCAACGTTGAAATAATGCACTTCTATGTACGGGTATTCTAAATTTAAGTTTACTTCTAAGATTTAGCTTATGTGTATCTACACTATATACTAATTTATTGTACTAATACTTAATCGATATACTAATTTATTGTATATTAATTTTAGCAGTCATTCGGTCATACTTTCTTAAGCCAAATACAAACCTGCAGCATGCATTCTGCACATACTGAATTCTCCGCCTAGAAAACACATCCAAAAAGGGATAATACATTATAAAGCAATAGTTAAAGATAAACCTAACGGAAAAAAAGAGCTTCGGCTAGTTTTTTCCGCATTTTAAAGTTTAAAATGTATCTGTTAGAATATAATAACTTCATTTTTACATAACTTATTTGAATCCAAGTTTGAACATAGAAAATAAAATCTCACTGCAGCAATATGCGTTTCTTTGTTTACAGAAGCTGTTTAGTCCGAATATCAACCATTATTATAGAAAATTGGTAAGTTTGATCTAGAAAAAGGTGGTAAGTAGATTAATAGCGTCTTCTTAATATAGGAACTATAACATATTTCCAATTATACATTTGTGTCTTTAATTCAGTTTAACTTAAATCACGACTAGTTTTATTCATATAATTTATATTTTCCTATTAAGTTGTCAGTCATTTTTCTCACCACGCATTTCCTTATATTTGTTATGAATTAATACTACATTTGGCTACTCGTTCTTTAATGAAGTCTTACAGTACTTTGCGCATTGTTACATTTCGGTTATATGCCTTGTCGAGCCTTCACTTACTCCTTTCGTTTCATTCACTGGTTCTCGAGAGGATTTGTTGGTTGCCGGCTAGTACCTATTAAAATGTACCTTGTGTTAATTTACTAAATTTAAATTCAATATTTCTGGCTTTACTAGCCGACTTTGTGATCGGTATTTACCTTCTTTGCCTTGTTTTCAATCCGCTTTTGTCAGTTTTCAGCTACAGCGACCATCACTGCTTCTTGAGGATTAGTTTTGTAACTTTCATTTTGTATTTTTTGGCTAGATTCACATTTTGTTTCAGCAGAGGATGCTTCCAGGCTTCACAGTTTATCCCAGACTCCTCTTTTGCACCTGTTTGCTGTGTTTGTATCGATTCAGATTGTGAGATTAGGGCTGACATTACAAAAACTCTGCAAGTCCAATTTGCAGATGCAAAAAGGTGCAAATGCGGCTGCAAATGCGATTTTTCGTACTACCGAAACAACTGATAATGAGTTGCATCCGCAAGTCGGTTGCAAGTCTGCAGGAGGTGAAATAGTCCCGTAACTCATCTGTAATGTCAATCCAAACCTAAAACTGTTAAAAAAGTTATTGTCATATTGTTTTTAGATTCCCCAACAACTTCTGAAGATATTATGGATTCTTTGCTTGTTTTTGATGCTGGGTTGACAGTATCTATTACTTGATTGCAAACCTGTGGAAACCAAACTGACTTGTAACAAAAATAAAAAAAATTACATTGGTTTTCTTTTGCTCTTTCATACTTTGCCCTTTTCTCCACTTGCAAGTGAAAAAGTATTCTACGCCTTCAGTCAAGCCACTCACTACAATTTGTCTCATTATGGCCAAAACTTTTTCTTCAACATCAGTACGACATAGCTTTGAGGGTTCACCTCCACCTGTCGCTTCTCTATGCCTCTTAATTTCAGCTGCTTTCTTTTTGGTTTTTGTTTTCATGTCGACGAATTTATTTTTTACCTCTTCACCTGTTCTACTCATCATTTCAGTCGAATTAATTTTTTTGGCAGTTTTTTCCCACTTCTTTCGTAAATCTAAAGTAGACTTGTGTTTGCCACCGAGCTCACCTAAATGTATAAAATATAAAATAGACTTTTCACAACGTGATTAATGTGAAGAATAAAAATTTACCTTTTCCTAGTTCTGCATCTTTTGAAACCTCATCAATTAAAATACTTACTTCTATTATTGTAAAATTTGGCCTACGACCCTTAGTGGTTACTTTTACCGGAATCTGAATAGATTCCATATTCTTTTCTTACAGAAAACCGGTATGTTTCAGAGGATATGTTTTACGAAAAATAAACTTCAAAGTCAAATCTGTGAAAATTGAGGTTAGTTTTGTTGCCTTCCTCCCACAACTCTGTGACAACCAAAAGTTTTTGCGAGGTAAATATGGCGGACTTACAGGTTTTTTTTTGTAATATAACTTTTATCTGCAAATACATTGCAGCTGCAAGTCGGCTATATTTGCAAATCTGCAATTTATGCGCATTACTGTAATTCCATCCTAGGGCAGGCTACATTTAATATTTTGAAATATAACTTTGCAAGTTGGATTTTATCTCCATCCTTATCCTCTACTTACCTGATCGCATGTTTCCTCACCATCGGTTTCGAGTAATCCACTGTTGCGAGGTGTCACTCCTAAATTGTCACTTGTCGCCCTGTCGAATTGACATTCCAGAACAACTATTGTTGACAAGCTTTTTTAAGGGGCATACAAACAGTGTAGTCAGACGTACCGAATTTTCTGTACTTATACGGAAATGATAAATAAGAATCGACAATTCAATATCGTTTGTTCAGTGAACGAAATTTTTAGCTTTTTCGCAGGAAACTCTAGTTTAAAACATGCAAAAAAGCAATATTTACTAATTGGAAATTGAAAACTTATCTGCTTTCAATATTTCCAAAAATATTGCAGCGTTTAAGAAGGAAACAAACAGAAACAACTACTCCGAGGGCTAATACCCTTACCGGCAATGAATTACACTGTTTGTTTCAAAGCTCATTTTACAAAGCAAAAAAATATTAAAATGAATTAATAAAGTAATAAAAAATCAATGCTAAAAAGCCAAAAAAATATTAAGCTTTTTGCAAAGAATTTAATTAATTAATAGTTTCTTTTTGAAATGTGGGTCAAAGTTACTAAATGTATATGTTAACCAAAAGTACTTACTACTCTCTTTTGGACGGAGTAATTGCGTAATTACTTTCTAGAGGCGACAAACCTCAACCTCCGTCGTCAGCATCCTCTAGGAGATGACCGAAAAAGACGCGAACACATTTATTAACTTTGACACACAAAAGAGAGTAGTAAGTATTTTTGGTTAACATATACATTTAGTAACTTTGACCCACATTTCAAAAAGAAACTTTAATTTCTCTTTCATGTTATATTTTTTGTTTGTTTTATACAAGAGCACTTTGTTGTATTTCATCTTTGCTTTTATGTATGTTTTCTATAATATTTAACTTTGAAACAAATAGTATAATTCAATGTCGGTAGGGGTATTAGCCCTCGAAGTAGTTGTTTCTATTTGTTTCCTTCTTTATGTATAACTACAAGGTTTTGAAAATGCCAAAAGCAGACAAGTTTTCAAATTTCCAAATTGTAATTATACATGTGCATTTTCGCATATCTTTTAATTAAACTCTGGTTCTATATTCTTTGCAAAAAGCTTAATATTTTTTTGGCTTTTTAGCATTGATTTTTTATTACGTTATTAATTAATTTTAATATTTTTTTGCTTTATAAAATGAGCTTTGAAACAAACAGTGTAATTCAATGCCGGTAAGGGTATTAGCCCTCGGAGTAGTTGTTTCTGTTTGTTTCCTTCTTAAACGCTGCATAATTTTTGGAAATATTGAAAGCAGATAAGTTTTCAATTTCCAATTAGTAAATATTGCTTTTTTGCATATTTTAAACTAGAGTTTCCTGCGAAACAGCTAAAAATTTCGTTCACTAACATATTTCGCAGAAAATAACTTTCCTTTAACTTTCATATCGTTTGTTCATTTAGGATGATATGTCATCATTAAAACAATATTTTTTTGTTATTGTTCGCAATTTAATAACATCATCTTTACCCTTATATAACTTACAACAACACATAAATAAATTAAACGATTAAAAATAGTTAAAACGGCAACACCCAGTTTATTAATGTTATAGCGTTATCGATTGGGAACCTCAGTACTAAACTAGTACAATTTGTACGTTCGATTTGTAACTTTTTTGTAGTTTGGTATGTTTTATTGGGAAACCAGTGCAGCGAGTTTCACACTGAGTGCAACATTTTCGACACGAGCTGTATTAGTAGCATTTTCGATTGGCAAAACGAGTTTTGCACCGAGTCGACCGCAGTTTCTTCAAATATTTGACTCGGTGCAGTTCCAATAAAACACGCAATTTTCAGTTGCATTGCACTCAGGACAAAACTCGTTATGCCAATCGAAAACGCTATAATTATGATGAACATAGTTTTTACATTTTAGGATTTTCTTCAGTTGTTTACTACTTTTGCCTAAATGAGACAATTTAGGTATATGTTATAGATATATCTCAAATCAAACACGAAACCTGATTATCAAGGTGAAGTTTTAAGTTCTGTCTGACATTTAAATAGGTTCGTCCGCCATATTGCCTTGAAGAGCACACATGTCAAATGTGTGTTCTTGTGGCGGTAGGAATTAATTAATTAATTGATCAACTTTTGGCAATATTTCGCATATCATTATTTAGGAAACTCTGGGCGGCATCCAAAACTTCATTTATATTGTTTCTGTTGTGTAAAATATCTCCTTTGTGATATCTATTAATTTTCGATATTATCGAACTCGGCATGCGTAGTGTTGAGGTCGTTATCGACTGGCCGTGTCGTCTGTTCTATTATTTTTCTTCCCAATTGTTGAAATATATCCACCTCGTTGAAAAGGATGTCGTGACCTTCGAAGAGCGTGCTTTGCTACTGCTGAGTTTTGTGTTTGCCTCAGCCTGCAACTCCTCTTGTGTTCCGTAATCCTTGAGTTGACATTGCGTTTTTGAGGGCCACCAATAATTTAATGAAAGACGTGGCATCGAATGACTGAGCTTAAAAAATCAGAAGCCTTGCCACCAAGGCCCCTATGTCACACAACCACTGTCATGTGTCACAAGTCATGTCAAGTCTGTCATATGTCACACATGACAAGACTGACAGCATTTATGCCCCCTTTGACTAGGGTTGCACACGGTCAATTGACCGGTCAAAAACTGGTCAATTGACCGAAAAGAATTTGACCGGTATTTGACCGGTCAATTTCTTGCAACTACGATGTGAGGCGACACAAGAGAGGTCTGGGTCTGGTTCGCTTTAATCTATATATTTTTTTTGCCTCTATTGAAAGCCCCGGTTTCCCCTTGCAACAAGTTGGGGGATTTACCCGAAACGAATGACGTAGGTATCGTATCTTGCGATTTTATTCCGGTTTATTGCAGAGGGTTTACTGGAACACTGTGGTGCTTGTTCTTTAAAAGTTGCGTGATTGCTTTATTTTAAATAGAAACTGATTTTCAACTCGTTTTTAACTAATTAGTAATTATCTTACATATATGATATATTCTGACACATATCATATGTAAATAAAATGAGTTCTATTACTAATATACTAAACCTAACGCAAAAATTTGGGAATGCTTTACCGAGATTCGCGAAGGAAATAAAGTGAAGGGAAAATGTAAATATTGTGGAGAGATATACATTACCCACCCGTATAGAATTCAGAGACACCTTTTTAAAAATTCGCAAACATGTATCAGAAGAAATAAAAAAACAACATGTAAGTAAATAAAAAATTATTAATAAGAGAAAAAAAGTTTTTACTTTTTGCTTTCATGTGAAAATGATAAAACATCTAAAAGATACCTCTTGAGATTTTGAGATTAACTTTAACTTAAAAAATAATTTATGAAGGTAAAGCGTATTAGATAGATATGTTGAAATCTGTGTCTGAGACAATTTCACTAAACCTAAATACCTACTTAAACAAGCATTACTATCATTATAACACTTTAAAAACTTCGTAAAAACAAAGCTTGTTTAAAACAAATAAAGATACCTACCGATCAATTGACTGGTCAAATCTGTCAATTGACCGGTCAAATAATGGTCAATTTGACAACCCTACCTTTGACAGAGGGCCCCCTTTTACACTGGGGCTCACGTAGACTTCAAGGTCATAGTGTCCCAGAACCCCGCCATTATAACTACTTACGGTTTGCCAAAGATTCACAAACCGGATGTGCCACTGAGACCCATCGTGAGCACTCTAGGAAGCCCGACCTGCGAAATCGCGAAACCAACTAGTGGCAAACGTCAGGGATACTCAACAAGTGTGTTGGGGTCCCAAGCCCTACATTCATTAGTACTACTACTAACTTAGGTTAAACTAATACCCTCTTTTGGCTAAAATACAGAATAATATAACGAGTGAAACATCTTCGAGTTGTTGTAATTTTGATCTGAACTTCATACTTTCGTTTAATTTAATCTAGTTGTGTCGATTAAGTAAGAGTTCCAAAATTCAGCTTTGGAGGTTTCGGAATTCCCTGTGAAAATCAGTGGCGCTTAAACTCACCCCTACTCTCCGAGCATTTTGAGTACGGGCATTTACTTAATTTGACATGCAACTTGAAAAATGTCACTTGGTAACACCTCGACACAATTAACTATTTCAGGTTTTATTTTTTTTATTATTCAATTCAATTAACCATTTTTTCTAACAAGAAAAGTACGTGGCAAAGTGACATTTTGTTGATACATACACCCATGGCCCAACGTTTGTTACGGGTTGAAAATTATACCTGAGCTCTTTGAAAACTGCCGGATGTGAGCGTGGAAGGTAATGTCTTCTAATTACTCTTACTTTCATACAACATTGACTGAACTTCTACTAGTCACTGGTGACGTGTGAATAATAAAGGTGAGGTAAAAATCGTCCTTTTGTCAAATTTGTCAGTGTTCCGTTGAATGATATTGTACATTTGTTGGATTCTTCTCACGTGTAGAGATTTCACAAAATCGCCTTGTGCGGACTTTCATCTTTCGGAAAAAGCAGTAGCCTCTCGCCACTTGGTACCACTTGGGTGGTCATTTCCTTCAAGAGGGACAACTCGTGGATCACAGAGAGTCGAAGACTGTTTCAATTACAAAACGCACTTGTAGTTCTTCTGGTGCTTGTAAAGTTTATGTCATCTCGATTTACAAGGTTCTTTTATTTTTTAAATAGTAGCTTACGGTTCATAGAACGTACTAAACGGAAAAAATCCTTGGACTAACCACTTTTCAATGAGAAATAAGGAATAGAAAATTGTAAACTTGTGTCAAAATTAATGCGAAAACTCTCCAACCTGACAGTAAGGTTATAAGTATATTTTGCAGTGATGCCAAATGCCGGAGTTTATCGTTACGTGCAAATATCCGGTCGCTTCTAAGAAGAAAGGAAAACAAAATCTAACCTGAACTAACCTAAACTGACCTGAAGTAACCAGGATCTATAACTGAACTAACCTGAACGAACCTAAACAAACCCGAACTAACCTGACCTAAAAAAAAATTACAAATACGGGCCGTACGGGCCCGCTTCTATTTGTTTACGTTTTACTAACTAAGTACTACTTACTACCTACTTACCGAAGAGAAATGAATCATTCTGGGCGACTATTTTCCAGGAACAAACATCTCTAAAAAACCGGTAATATTGGACAACACTAACTCGGGTGCACCCAGTTAGCATTCCCGCACAAATCTTCAAGACTATGACTTGGCAACACCGCCGTGAAAAACATCGAAGGATTGTAGTTTTCACCTGTTATCTGTCAGTTTGATAAGTTAACTAGCAAACTATCAAATAAATGCAAAATTTAAAGTTTTTTTATTAAATACGTAAATTTCCACGTTTTGAGACGTTGGTTCTATATCGATATAGGTACCACTGAACTTTTCAATATTTTTTTCTGTTATGAGTAGCAGGGTGTCTACTGAGTAGATCAAAAGAAGAAAAATGTGGATGAACCGTATTTAGTAACGGGAAATCATTTTTTCTATAAACGTATTAATTCTGTAGACTTGCTTCAGTTGCTTCTGTTTGGCGTCCCCATTGAATTAGGCAACTTTCAATACTTTCGTATTGTTCGTTACGCTTGGTGGTCGCGACGAAAGCAATGTTGCCAGTTGGGAAATTTTAAGTTGTAACGTTGCGACGCCCTTTTTCAGGTCCGCGGATTCTTAATTAATTCGTTGAGTTTTGGGTGCCACCCTTTGATATTTATAAAGCGACAAAGGGACCGCTATTGCCTACAAGGTAGCTTTTAGACAGGGGAGAAATATTCCAGGGATTTTTACATTAAAACACTAGGAGTAAGGAACAATAATAGGGTGTCTATTAAACTACGGTAAAACAACATTCAAACACCTGCTAATACTACGACTGTTTGTGACTCTCTATAACTACATACGAACACATCTTAAAACTATGAAATTAATAACAGCGAGAGGGGGGAAGCAACAGTTAGTTACTTAGTAAAGGAAATTCGGATTAACCAGGGAAAACGGGAGGTTTCGGTAATAAACCAGTACATTCTGTACTGGATCGGTCGGGGTCGGAAACTTCAATATTGCGTACAAGCAGTAACAACAATATAAAACGGTAACGGAGCTTTGGGACCACTGGGAGTGGGGTTTCGGAGGAGGCGTACTTTATAATTCGGAATCGGATATAGTCGGTTTCGGTTTATTCACATCCGGGCTGGCTTTGAAGATCGGTGCTACGGGCAGCCCAGGATGTAAAACAGGACGGTGACGGAATCGGTGATAGGTCCAAATCGGATTTGAAGGAAGCAATACGGTGGGCGGTGGGTTAGCGATTTTCCCGGGTTACATATGAACGCCGCCAGAATCAGCACGGCACATGCGTCACTTGAACGTCACATTAAATCCGGTGGAGCACGACAACTCCAACTACACCGGAAAATCACAAATCCACCCCTCTTGTGTCGTAAAACCCTAGCATGAGCATGACGTCATGAGCCGAAACGTGAAGCAACAACGTCGGCCCCCTAGGTCAGATATCCGGTACTAACTCATCGAGTCCTCCCATTCGATCGACCTTCGACCGTCGACGACACCAAAATATTCGAAGTATTTTACTAGTCTTAATAAATTCTGTCTGCTTGCTAAGCGCGACAAACAAGTGGCGCCATCTATGGGCGCACCCGCGGACTAACGGCCGTTCTGGCCATTGCCTTTGCTTTTATATGGGGAATTCCCGTTTTTTATTTAAATAAAAGGTGTTGTAAAGAGTTGGGTGATGAAATATAAAGGAAATGTTAATTGTGACGTCATTACCTGTGAGTTAGAGAAAAACTTCGTTACAACGTGTGGATGCAATGCAATGCATCATACATGATGCATGGCCCTTACGGGGCCCTCAAGGGGCCCTCTTGTATGTTGCATTGAAGGTTAGTTCAGGTTAGTTTAGGTTAGTTTAGGTCGGTTTAGGTTAGTTCAGGTTAGTTTTGGCTAATTTAGGTTAGTGAAGGTTAGTATAGGTTAGTTCAGGTTAGTTCAGGTTAGTTGTGGTTAGTTGTGGTTAGTGTAGGTTAGTTTAGGTTAGATCAGGTGTGTTCAGTTCTGTTATTTCTTTATTTTCGTATTTTACGTTACATTTTGCTTGTAATGGGATTTCTTCTTTTAAACATTGAATTTTGCGCAACGGTCGGCAATGCTGTATATGGCGAATGATGGAGGCAAGAGTTTTAGCATAGTAAAGTGTGATAAGTTGGCTGTTTTGTGATTCAGTTTTTGATGTTAAATATGGTTCATCCACATTTTTTTTTCATCTACTCAGTAGACACCCTGCTACTCATAACAGAAGAAAATATTGCGAAATTCAGTGATGCCTATATCGATATAGACCCTGAAACGTTTAATCTTAATTTATATTACAAAAATTGAAAACCACGAATTTTATAAAAGTTACGTGTCTTGTGGCTACAAAAGAAATGAGGACAACATCGAGGTATAAGCAAAGGTATTGGGATATCCTAATTCTTCCTTTTCTTCCACAAAATTCAACCATCCAAAAATTTTTCTGCTTAAATCGGTTAATCTTGACATAAAGCTTTCTAACGATACCAAAATTGACGCTAAAATCGAGATGACATTTTCTTTGCAATCATCGTTCTACTCTTTATGGCCACATACCAACCTCGGGAAGTTGATTGACGCCCTCATCTTTCTCATTCAATTTATCAAAGAATATCAAATAGTTATTTTTCTTTATTTTAGGCCTTTATTTCTTTCCTCTTGGCATAATTGAGTATTGTAATTCTTATCCAACGCCTCCAGTTCAATTCTTTTCTTCATTGACGTGTGCAACAACCGACAGTCTCCAAGCACAAGCTATCCACGCACCAGACTTCCGTCCACTAACCCAACTAAGATCTTCCAAGCATACCACTTCTTGACTGACTACAGGAACCATTGAATACAAGACACCACTGTAAACTTGGATTATTCTCAGGTGGGTCTGTTCCATAATCTTACGTATTGGTTAATTGGACAACAAATTGGTTAATCTTAACGAAAGAATTTGTTTACTTTTACTCCTAGGCTAACTAGTTCCCTTGTTTATTCACAGTATCCCATGTAAACCGACTATATACATTAAGGTTTTTTTTTAATCTCTGGACATACAAGCAATTTTCCTCATGTTCAATTTTAAAAAAAATCATTTCAAAGCATTGGTGTCAGACGTTGATGTTTATGTAAAGGTAAAACGTCAAACAAGCCTTCAAATATATTTCGTTAATTATTTCAATTTAGACATCGCTTTTAAATATTAAATAACATTGATAAAAAGGTATACAGTCCTAGAAAAGTAATTGGTTGATATGGTTGTCGGATTGGGACAAGGCAGCAAATTACAAAACTATCTCTCTGCCAAAGCAGAAAGGCACAGGCACAGAGATAGTTGTGTAATTTGCTGCTTTGTCCTAATCCGCCAATGATATCCACCAATTAAATAATATTTTTATAACAAGAAATTCTCAAGAAAATTCTCAAAATGTCCCCCTTCGCGTTCTAAACAATATGCAAGTCGATCTTGAAAGGCACGAACTGTGTTTCTGAAGAAATTTTGATTAAATTCGTTGCGGGCTGTTCGGATACGTTGTTTCAAAACGTCCACATTCTCAATTTCAACATTGTTATAAATTTTCGACTTTAGATAGCCCTATAAAAAGAAGTGGTTTTGGGAGAGGTCAGGGGAGCTTGGTGGCCATGAAATAGGCCCAAACCTTCTTATCCACCTGTCAGGAAATTCTGTCAGGAAATTTTGTCAGGAAAAACAGAATTTAGGCGATTGCTAAAAAAGTTCTTTACCTACAATTTTGGGAATTTACACAACCATTTAATGAAAAGGATGCTTCATCTGTAAATACAATTTTTCGCAAAATGTTGTCATTTCTATGGAGTAAATTTAGGAATCTTTCACAGAAATCTGTTCGTCTCTCTTTGTCGTCGTCATAGAGCACTTGATGATTAGAGTATTTGTAGGATTTGAACTTGAATTTTTTTAGGGCTTGTTTTAAGGTGGATCCAGGCTTTTCTTCCATAAAACATAAATTTTCCAGTTTGAATGCCTCTGTAAGAACATGCGGTTGTTTGCTCCTCTTCCTATGAGAATTAACTACACATCCTTCTGAATTAAACATCTTGACGCTATTATGTATCGTTCCAATAGAAGGAATGGGCCTGTTTGGAGACTCGTTGCAAATAAATCACGCACTCTCCTAAGGCTATTTTTATTTTTGTAAAGATTAAACAATTCTATTTTTTCCTGTTTAGAATACATTATCTAAAGTCTATGAAAAATATTCAGCAAAAAGTTTACTAAAAGCAGCGTTATAAAAAATAAAGTTTGAAGTTTTCGAGCTGTTAAAGTTACCTGTACAGATATCTGAACCTAGAAATTAAGATCTGACAGCAGTGCATTGAGATGTTTTTTTTTTAAATTGAACATAGGGGAAATAGCGTTATATTTCAAAGTTAAAAAAATCTCACTGTCTATATACGAAGGTAGAGGCTTCACCTCTTGGGGAGTTACTTATTGAAGTCTAGTTTATACTTAAATAACTACTACCGATTACCTTAATTCAAGCTTGAAGGTTCATTTTTAAGTTATTGTCGAAAACATCTAAACGGGACAGAAATACCATCCTGGGCATTATCCATATTGACCAAATTTAAAGTTTGTAAATAAAATACCAAGGTTTGTGAGCGTTCGGCAGTTTTCATTGAACAGGCTAATAGAATCTAAAAGATATAAAATCGACCCACACCACTCTCCAAAATAAATCTGAGCAATATATACGGGATCCCTTTGCTTCATTTTGTCTAAGCCAGAAGTAGGGTTACACGTTTAATTTAGTTTGGTGAGACCAAAGAGCCAAAAGCAGGTTATAACGACAAAAGTTTTTTCCAAAGTTTTTTGACAAAAATATTTTTTTTTAGAAGGCCATAGGTTCTGCTTTTCAGTGATTAAGCAATAATATGAGTTTACTACTGTAGATATGTCACCATTACTTTTGCTTCCAACTTCACTTTTTCTCATCAATTTTCTAACGAACAACCCGGCATGAAACATACCCTGTTCTTTCCCATACTCGGGAATACGTGGTGTTCATTACAAAACTTCATCTAGTTGGCTGTGAAATGTCAAAAGAAAAGGATAAAGAAACAAAAATTCATTTATTTTGATTATGTCATCCTTTTCTGTCAAAATTTCATAGCCTGCTAGATGAAGTTTTATAATGAACCCCCTGTATGTTTTTATATATACGGAATAAATATGTGGGAAAGAATCAGTTACATATAGATTGTTTGGAAACTTATTCGGGTTACTTACCCGAGTAGCATCAGCAACCCCAGGTTACTAACCTTATATATACATTTTTGACGTGAATTATGGGTTAGTGATCGAGTTAACTCGAGTAAGTTTACATATAATCTTACCTTATCGATAGTGCAGACGAGATCTATTACACTTCCCACGTCGACGTGATGCTCCCCGGACCTGCTACCCTGGATCGTGGCTTCTGGAACGACGATTTGCAAGTTGGCGAAATGTGAGATGATTCCTTGGCTGTTGGAAATCTGCGGAAGGCAGAGCAATTAATAATCGGCCAAGGCTTAGACTAATTTATCAATAACGAGAGCTCGACGGGTCAGCACGGAAATTAGTTACATTGTGCAGAATCGCGCTAGCCCGCATCTGACAATGCAACTAATGACGCAATTCGGCACTGGTTGTTTGCCATTGTCATTTATAATTCCGATTGTTATTAGCACGAGACAAATACCCGCATCAACTGAGATAAGGAATATTTTATGAGGAAATTTGCGAACGCTGTGTGCTACACATTCCGAAATCTCGCCCGATGGAATCCAGTAGATTTGCGGCGAAATTTAGGGCAATACGAAATGTCAAAGGTTAACAAAACTGGCAGGAAACGTAGCAAATGACATTTCTAGAGTGTGAAAGACTTCTTCAGGCATGTACTATTCACATGCATATGTAGTGTTTCTCTCCTTAGCGCGACAATGGTTGATCAATTGACGACGTGGACCTTCTTGAAGCTACATAGATCGGCATGTTTTAAGAACTTTTTCTAAGAAGGCTATTAAAAGTTTAGTAAATACAGTCTGTCAATTGCATATCCCAAAAATAGTAAATAGTCAAAAGAAAATATAAATTAAAAGCTTCTGATGTAAACAGTTATACCCGTAAGTCTTTGGCGATTAGATCATCCTCAGCTCCATCCAGAAAAAGAAATAGCGTTTCCATCAACTCCGAAAATGTCAACTCCTAAAGCTATGCAAATTTAATAGACTTAAATATTCAAAGGCCGTTTGAAACTCGCCAGATTCGCAGATTAAATTTGGTTGTTTTTGCGCACCCTCGTTATGATTTCGCTAACAGGGATCCCCTTCTTTCCCGGTCCTGTGCTACGTGCAGGACTTTATCTTAATTGGCCCGCCTTAGCCGAGAAGATTGCTTAGATAGCCGGTGATTAAGACTGACAGTTGCTGATTTCGTAATTTTCGTCTCAATATTTCTGTCGTGACAGTGGTATCTCAAAACTCGTTTGTGACACGAAAATTGCATTATGATAATAAGACAGCTAAGGCATTAATATGATAGCAGTGCAGCAGGGCTCCAGGGCCTCCGGCCCGGTGTATATATTCTTCGACCGAAGAAATCTTTAATATTTAATGTCGGACCGATTTAATATTTTTGCATTTTAAGATTTGATTTATGATTATTATGAATATTGCACCTACACCATGTGTTTAGGCTCCAAAACTACATAATTACTGTACACTTAAAAAAATGCTGTAATTTTACATATCCTTTACAACAGAATTGAACTAATATTACACAAAAATATGTGCAAAAGTACATGATTTAAAATTTTACAAAAATATAACAAATTTACATATAAGTGACAGTAATAACTCACAAATAATTAAAGTTACGCGGTAAATTTGCTGAGGTAACGTAAAATTACATTAAACGAAAAACGAATACGAAAAATACAAAAGTTTTGTAACTGTACTTTCCAAAAATGCCGACTCCAACGTAAAATTACAAATAAATCGAAACTTTACAAAAAAAATGTAAACTCGGTCCTATCGAATCATCCCTTTTTGTCACGTGGCACGGTCCTTCAAAGTGCGCGACAACGATAACGACAAGGAATCGTTTCTCTATCATTGCATAGCATTATTCATCATGTATTGTGTTAAATGCATCAAAAGGTTATGTTTAGGTTTCTGTGGTGTTCAGTGCACTATGATACATCCTTTATACGACAATTTATATTATAAAAGACTCAGGTAAGCATTTTTAGTTATAAATTATGATCGCCTGTGAAATTTGTAGAGAAAATTAGAAAATCCTTGAAAATCAACTCCATATGAGTTTTGACAGGAATATGCCGCGATGTAGTTTTAACTGCAAATATCCCAACTGCAATTTATCTTTTAAAACGTATCGTCTGTTTATTCAACATGTTAAGTGTAATCATACCAAAATACAAACTACTTATAAAGATTATATTCATTGTACATTAAATGAATGTCACTTTAAATCTAAAAACAAAAAGGTGTTAAATCTTCAAGTAAATGGGCACTTGCGTTATGGTTTCGCAGTTAAATGCCATTTATTTTTCATTTGTAAGTCAAACTTTTATGTTTTGATTAGATTATCCCAGAAGACACATCGTCTCGATTTTTTGGACCCGGAACCGTGCATAATTCTAATAGGTAAATAGTTTTAATAATTTTTGATTACTTCACATTCAACCTCGCCTATCCCAAAGAAGCTCTTGTGTCTTTGAATTTTTTCAAAGATATGTTTTGAAAATTCATCCCGACGAGGGCACAAAATCAAGAAAGAAAAATGCGTCAAAGAGAAGTGATTTCATTGTTAAACAAATTAACTTCAGTATAATAAGTTATACAGGGTGATTCAAAATTCAGTGCAAAGATTTTAAGGGCATAGTTGTGGGGTCAAAATAAGACGTTTTTTTCCTATAAACATCGGTCCTAAAATGAACCCCCTCCCCCCTACGGGCGCTGAAAGTTGGGAAAAAAAATTTTTTTTTTTAATTGTGGCCATATTTATTCATGAAAATTCTTAAAAAATTTGTACATCCCCGTTTCTCAACGAGCTTTTTTCATTCCATTTCTCAGAAATATTCGCAGTTTTTTAGGACTTACTGTCATTATGATGACAAATATTTTATGTTTCCCGGGAGCTTTGTTAAATTCATCGTCACTATCCAGTAGGCCAAACAAATACCTGTAGTTTTGATTTCTTGAAGATTTTTGATTAAGCTAACCGTTTTCGAGAAAAACTCCTTTGACTGAACGGCTGCAGTATCAACATCATAATAAGGAAAAACATAGGAGGCTGGGACTTCGTAGTTAAGGCAATTGTAATTTTTTATTTATGCTGTCAAATTGTTAATTTTCAAGAATTTTTGGTGAATAAATATGGCCACAATTAAAAAATTTTTTTTTTATCCTTTTCCAACTTTCAGCGCCCGTAGGGGAGAGGGGGTTCATTTTAGGACCCATGTTTATAGGAAAAAAACGTCTTATTTTGACCCCACAAATATGCCCTTAAAATCTTTGTACTGAATTTTGAATCACCCTGTGTACAGTTATATTTTGTTAAATTTGAAAAGTGCAAAGACATTCTATTATGGTTTTTAAAACCTCTGCTCTGTTTTTATCGACACTGTGGTATAAGCTGTGATTTGTTTAAAATGTCTGGATTCGTTAAAATTGTTGAGTTTTTTGTTAAGTTTCTTTTTTTCTCAGGCAAATGCTTAGTAATTATTTTATTATTTTGAAATGTCTTTTATGTGTACACACATTTAGTTAAGCAAGTTGTCCCAATAATGAGACATGATTTGTTTAAGTATGACCAAGACTTTAATATAAGTACATAATTATATACAGGGTGACCGTTTTTCGAGTTTAACCATGGGGATCTCGGTTATTTGAAGAGATACCAAAAATTTTAAATTAGGGCAAAGTTGCGCAATTAGAAGTGTTTGAAAACGACGTTTTTAAATTACGAAAATTCCGACTGATTTCGAAAACTATCGCAAAACATCAAAATTTTTAAAAGAGTTTTTATTTTTTCTAGTCTTAATTTAGAGATACGAAATGTCGGATTTTAAATTTGAAATTACCACTTTGAAAAGAGCAAAAAGTGTTTATGAAGAAGTGCCAATTATTTGTAATTATCTCTATAAGACTAAAAAAATAAAAACGTTTTTCAAAATTTCGATTTTTATGCGAATATTTCCGAAACCTCTCAGAAATTTGGAAATTTGAAAAGGTCATATTTGTAGACTTCTAATTGTGAAATTTTGCGCTAAATCTTCTTCGTATCCCTTCAAATAACCGAGAGCCCCACGGTTAAACTCGAAAAACGGTCACCCTGTATACGCAGAAAATAAGCATTTTGCGGACGCAGCACCCATTGTTCATAGATGGGACTGATGGGAGCTTAATATAGTTTTTACATAATATACGTTAATGTTTAGTTTAAAGTACCAGGTATTCAATAATGAAAGTCATCAAGTTCGACCAAAATGTTTTCTCTCAACACAAAGTCAACTTGACTTTTAATATTGGACACTATACGTGTACATTTATGAGTAGATGTAGATTCTAAATTAAAATCGTTGAAAAGTTTTTTTTTTATATTTGTAAGTCGATACAACTTTCAAGGTTTGTCGCTTTTAATAAGACGTTATTTTGTTATTTGACTGTATTATTACTTTCTATTTTGAATAAAAATTATGCCTTAACTTTTTAATTTATTTACACTCAACCCATACTCTAAAAAATCGTATAATTATGTAAGTCTACAACATATTTAGGAAAATTACATTGCGATTTTACGAGGAAATACATTATTACATAAACATTTGGTAAATTTACAACGTAGAACTAAATATATCGTTGTAATATTAATTTGCAAAATTACAATTATTTTGTAATTTTACTCGAGTAATATTACTCCTTTGATGTTATGATCACACTAAAAGCATTACTGTTCGTGTAAAAAGGCAGCCAATTTTTTTCAGTGTATAATGTCGAGATTAGGAATAAATTACGCACACGCGCATAGTGCATCGAGTGCAGACCCCCTTCTTTTTGCATCGTGCTCAACAAATAATGCCCAGTATATTGTAGAAGTAGGTGGATAACAATGGCGTAGCTAGAAATTTTGGGCCCCCCCGCAAAATTTGGGTTTGGGCCTGACTTCCTCCCCCCCCCCCCGCCGGGGCGATTTTTGTCGGTGCCACGCCCAAAATTTTAATGTCGAAATAATTTGAACAATATCTACAAAAAAATGTTTAATCTTATTATGCAAACTAGATCCATACATTAGATCCTTATCCTATAGTATGTATCTAATACAAAACAGTATGAAAAAAAATTGATCAATTTCCCTTGCTAAACCATTTTCAATTGCCTAAACAGAGAGGGAATCTAGCCTGTCCTCGGAAATTCTATTCCTCAAATAAGTTTTAATTATTTTTCATTTTGAAAAAGACCTTTCATTACTTGCTACGCTGATGTTTAAATTATTAGCAGCACAATGCATATAAATTGCAGCTGGTTCTATGTCATTTATTCTTTTTTGAACTCTGAGTACATACCACTCATTACATTGGCCCCATCATACCCTTGTCCTCTACACTTATATATATCTAGTCCTAAGTTATTTAAGGTGTCTAAGATAACATGTGTTATTCCCTCAGCAGACTGTCACTCAAATTTAATAAATCCTACAAAAACTTTCTTGGATAATTATAGCCTCTATTAAACCTTTTTTTTTTTTTTTAGCTCAACATACTTTACCACCATACTGAGCTGATCGACTTTAGTGATATCCTGGGTGGTATCTATTAAAATAGTATAAATTGGAGCTTTTTTAATTTTTTCTAATATGCGGTTTTTCAAATTAACACCCAACTTCGAAATTATTTCATTTTGAATTTCTGGCGATAAATATTTAACTGTTTCTTTTGGCATATCAAGTACTTGCTTCAAAATCGGATCATATTTAGAAAGTAAATGTACTAAAGCAAGAAAATTCCCATTATCTAAAGTTCTGTGTGTCCGCGAAATGCTAACATACGTCTTGCAAGTAACAAAGTTATTTAAGTTTGAAATAAGCAACTCTAAGTCAACAGTCTCAAGTTTATTATGTTGTAGTTGTACGGCTACATGTTTCGCCTAAAAAGGCATCATCAGGCCTAAAATATAATTATAAACAATTGCAAAGCAAGAACAACCAATAATTAAACTCACCACAATCCCAACACACGTTAAAATAGTTAAAATTCCAAAACACGTTCACATATTGGAATTTTAACTATTTTAACGTGTGTTGGGATTGTGGTGAGTTTAATTATTGGTTGTTCTTGCTTTGCAATTGTTTATAATTATATTTTAGGCCTGATGATGCCTTTTTAGGCGAAACATGTAGCCGTACAACTACAACATAATAAACTTGAGACTGTTGACTTAGAGTTGCTTATTTCAAACTTAAATTTCTACCAGTCTCTTAGAGATAAAAAATGGATTTTTTCTACGATTTTTTTAACAAAGTTATGTTAAAAAGTCCGTCTAGGACATGACGCCAAAACTCAGCTTCACGACTAAACAAATTTCTATTTTCCCTATCAATGCTACGATTTTTTTCCACGAATCATATATAAAACAACACGTCAAATGTGTCTGAGCCAAAAAAAGTTCTTTAATTTTCGTTGATAAACCTTGCCAGTCATTAAGTCCCGATATCCACCCCGACCCTATTCTGTTTTTGACAGTGCCAAATAGCCAACATGGCTGGCAATAAGCGAGATTTTTAATTTCCGAATAACACACCCAATTATTATTGTTAGTGTAATAATAACTTTCTGAAAAGGATCTTGGTTTTTGAATCTTTGGAAAGGGACCCTTATGCATTGATAGTCCATAATCAATAATTAGTTTTCTAAGTTTATTACATCGTAATATGTCAACATTTGTAAAATGCGCAAAATCAGTGGGATATTTTTTATTAGAATTGAAAAGCAATACCGCATTATTGGTATTTTCTTCAAGTTCTGAAACCTCTATTCCCAAGCCCCCTTCACTATCAATATTTGGTAGGGTAGTAACGGTATCTACAGTGTCTATGTTCATGGAATATGTTTCTACTAAATCTTCATTGAGTTGATTTTCTTGAATTCGTTGTAATTGAATATTAGTAGCAAGAGCACTCGCGCCACTCGTGGAGGGAGTTTGATCTTTCGCAACGTTTAAGGTCGGAGCACTTTTACAGTCGGATGGTTTTACATTAGACAAAAAAAAAACGTTTTTAGGGATTTTTTTGTTTTGCTTCATCCAATAACTTTCTCTTCCTCTTTTTTGCAGCTCCACTTGTGAAACTTTTTTTTTTGTCGTCAATATTCATTTCCAATCTGAAGAAAAAATAGGATTTTAATAGATATATATGGCGCCTTCCTGATATACGCACGTATCTACATCAAGGCTTTTAAATTATTTCTTGAAGATTAGCTTAATAAGAGAGGGTTGATTTTTCGAACACTATTAATACAAATTGACAATTATTGTTAAGTGAAAGGGAAAAACACTAGAATTTGTCTAATCTTATTCGATACTTCTACCCAAACTGCTAATTATACTTACAAATTCTTAATTTTTTCGGGGAAAATTTAACTAAGACTTCTAGGAGATGAAATAGATATCTTAAAATAGGGCAGTCAGAGTGACATATTTTAACTTTAAAGTATTCATCTATTATTTGATATTTATTGATATACCAATTTCCAGCACGCGGTGCTGTTTCTTGATTTCCTATTCACATTATGCCGCCGCAGCGGCGCTGCTGTACTTGATTTTTTTGATTTTTTGGTTGATAATTTTGAACTTAAATTGAAAGAGGAAAATGTCTTATTACTCAAATGACTGTACCAAATTTTAACCAAATCTGTTTAAGAATATTTATGATAATTTATAAAAACCAGTTTTTTTTTACCCTACAAACTAAGAAACTTTTGTTCTTAAAATAACCTAATGATTTAGCCTCTGAAGTTTCGAATCGTAGTTCAGAAACACCCTGTATAAGAAAACAAATAATTGCAAGAAAAACGAGGCAAGGAAAAAGAATAGAAAAATATGAACCTTAAAAAATAAAAATTTTAAATGAAAACAGATGAAAAACTCCGAATGAAAAAAAAATGGAAAAGAAAACATTAAAAAAAGTGTGTCCAACAGAGATAGATAATTAGAAGTATAAATTTAAATTATTTCTAATTTTAACCCAAAATCGTGTAAAAGGTTTCAAAAATTTGGTACAAAAAGATGATTATGTCATCCTTTTGAACATCCCGTAGAGTAGATAATAATTTAGCAGAAAATAACTTAAAAAAAACTTATTGAACACGAAATACTTAAGGTTAGTGAGGGGCATGGTAATAAGAAACAACATATACGTTTTGCGTCCTTTAATCAGGTCGATAGAAGTGAAAATAGCAACAAGGTTGACAAACTTCGCATATTGAAAAAGCCCTGAGGAAGACCTCAATAAGGGTCGAAACGTTGGCTCTTTCACAAATGCGAAGTAGTTATTTCTGTCCAACACCCGCTATTTTTATTTCTATAAGAAACAAGAAGAGGTGTGACACAGAGGAGAAACTGTGACTGTAGAGCAAATGCAAAAAGACCAAAAAGGCAAAAAGATTTCAAACCAAGGTCACTGTGAAGAGAGAATAACGCCACAATTCTAGAAGAAGATATTCCAAAGGACGAGTCTTTTTCGGAGCGTGATGATAAAATAAGATGCACCCACCATTTCCTTCCATTTCCTGGTCTGTGGAAGCGTAAATCACGCTCCACTATTAAAAAAGATAAATCGCGATTTCGAATCATTTAACGTAAAACTTCAACTGACGTCACTTCTTGTCGATGTAACCGCCATTTTCGTATGCCTCACTGTTAAAAAAAAAGGCCACAACTGTAAAACACGAGGGTCTCTTCATATGCAATATACTATATAGCTGGTTTAACAAACTAGTATATAAGGGGTTTCCAAAAAAAACGGCATCACTTCCGACAAATTGAAATCACCTGACATCCTATATCTCAAATAATTCGAAATCGCGATTTGCCAATTGATTTGCTCTGAGAATGAAATTAAGTCGTATGTTTCATGTTGAGGGCAAGCATAAGAATAGAAAAACATGAAGAATAAAAGAATATTAAGAAAGAAAAAAATAAATTAAAAACTAAAAAGCACCGAGAGAACAGACTTGGAAGAATACAAAAATTATAGAAAAAAATAAGTGCAAAAGAAAAACAACATTTCTTCAACTGACGTCACTTCTTGTCGATGTAACCGCCATTTTCGTGTGCCTCACTGTTAAAAAAAAACCACAACTGTAAAACACGAGGGTCTCTTCATATGCAATATACTATATAGCTGGTTTAACAAACTAGTATATAAGGGGTTTCCAAAAAAAAAAACGGCGTCACTTCCGACAAATTGAAATCACCTGACATTCTATATCTCAAATAATTCGAAATCGCGATTTGCCAATTGATTTGCTCTGACAATGAAATTAAGTCGTATGTTTCATGTTGAGGGCAAGCATAAGAATAGAAAAACATGAAGAATAAAAGAATATTAAAAAAGAAAAAATAAATTAAAAACTAAAAAGCACCGAGAGATGAGACTTGGAAGAATACAAAAATTATAGAAAAAATAAGTGCAAAAGAAAAACAACATTTCTAATTTTAGGCCTAAATCATCTAAAGAAATTCCCCTTTCGGATCACAGTTGTCTCAATAAAATCGTTTTTTCGCTAGTTGGAGAAGTTCCATTTCTGATTAAAGGAAAAAACTGTATAAAAGCAACAAATTAGGTATCATTAAGTCGAAAAACAATGTGACCCAAATAGCCTCAACGTAATTCAATTTCATTTACAATCTTTTACTCGTTGGGAAAGCTCAATTTTGGGTAAAAACTACCTCGAAAAGTTTGGTCCAAAAATAATTTTTGGGAAAAAAATTGATTAAAGAACAAAAGAAAAGTATGTTGTACTATAACAAAAGTTTATTTACCCTGATTATGTCATCCTTTTGAACACCCCGTAGAGGAGATAATAATTTAGTACAAAATAAAGCATTTTAGACACGAAATAGTTAAGGTTAGTGAGGGGCATGGTAATGTCAAACAAGAAGAGGTGTGACAGAAGGCAAAATGATTTCAAACCAAGGTCACTGTGGAGAAAGAATAACTCCACAATTCTGAAAGAAGACATTCAAAGGAAAGGCCTTTTTCTCTTTTTTTATGTTGTTTTCGATTCAGGAGCAAAGAAAGCCACAACACGTCTACGTCCATGTTAATAGGGAAACTGGAATGGAGCAGTGGATTCCTATTTAAAAACTTAATAGATTTATGTGAGGTGAAACCCAGCCAGTCTTCTGCCGAAGTTGTCGCTTCCCACAGACAGATGGACGAGATTTCGTACCTATATTGTGTGGGGATGACGTTCAGCATAGAATCAAACTCATTTCTCTATTTGGCAGATGAACGATAGAGCGGTTTTCCTCTTATTGGAGCTCATCAATATGGTATACCTCAAACTTGATAGAAATACGAGTTCGGCGATGACTTGGTTTCCTCTATTGCTCAAGGCACTGTGCATATATGCAAGTGGCGCCATCGGACGACGGCAGGTGCTTCCACTAGGGCATGCGAGATATATGTGAAGTAAAACCCAGCCAGTCTTCTGCCGAAGTTGTCGCTTCCCACAGACAGATGGCCGAGATTTCGTACTTATACTCGTTATACAGTATGGGGACGGCGTTCAGCAGAGTATCAAACTCATTTCTCTGTTAGGTAGAGGAACCATAGAGCGGTTTCGCTCTTATTGGAGCTCATCAGTATGAATCCTGAATGAAGCTCAAACCTGATAGAAATACTAGGTCGAGGATGACTTGGTTTCCTCTATTGCTCAAGGCACTGTGCATATATGCAAGTGGCGCCATCGGACGACGGCAGGTGCTTTCACTAGGGCATGCGAGATATATGTGAAGTGAAACCCAGCCAGTCTTCTGCCGAAGTTGTCGCTTCCCACAGACAGATGGCCGAGATTTCGTACCTATACTGTGTGGGGACGAGGTTCAGCAGAGTACTAAACTCATTTCTCTACCAGGCAGACGAACCATAGACCTGCTTCGCTCTTATTGGAGCTCATCAGTATCGTATACCTCAAACCTAATAGAAGTACGTGTTCGGACTCGAGTACGAAGAGGACTGTATTGCTCAAGGCACTGTGCATATATGCAAGTGGCGCCATCGGACGACGGCAGGTGATTCCATTAGGGCATGCGAGATATATGTGAAGTGAAGAGTGGCTTGGTTTTGGAGTCTCCAAAGGGCAATAATGTGTATGCGTAAATGCCGCTCCACTATTAGAAAAGACAAATTGCAATTTCGAATTATTTAACGTAAGACTTCAAGTGACGTCACTGCTTGTCGATGTCACAGCCATTTTTGTGTGACCCACTGCTAACAAAAGGGGCCACAACTATAAAACTCGAGGTAAAACTCTTCATATGCAATATACTGGCTGATTTAACGGCCTAGTACACATCATCTTACATCTGGTTGCAATATTGGCCCCCTTTTTAGCAATGGGTTTCAAAAAATACGGCATCACTTGACTTGAAATCACTGACATCTTATATGTCAAATAATTCGAAATCGCGATCTGCTAATTTGTGCTTTGACAATGAAATTACGTCATAGGTTTCTTAAAAATGGCAGACTTCCGACCAAATAACTTGACCATTTCTAAGGTAATATCGGCATTTGTTTACTTCTTCTCCATATCTCCTAGGTCAGTGAGCTGGTTGGTAACTTTGATAAATGCCTAGTTAAACAAAACGTAAAAGATCTATTACAATAATTGTAATATTATTGGCAACGTTTCTTGTCGCGCCGCTGAAATGACGTCATGAGGAGCGTGTTTTCGTATTGGAGCCTGTGCTAAGCGGCGCCGCTTAGCGGCCTAGTGTGAAGAGGCCCTAAAATGCAAAAGAAGACAAAAAAAACATCAGTGAGTGCAGATCATTAAGGACGCTGAACATGTTCAAAAATTAAAAGGGCCAGGAAACGTCATACCAATTCTCAATTTTATTGTTCCTGTGGGCGTTTAGGATGACTTTTACAGCTATGGTCCACTTCAAATAAATATTCATCTAGCAGGCTGCGGAATTGACAGATTCGTCCTATTCCATCCATGTAAATGTGACATTTATATGTCAATTTCTCAGCTTACTGGATGAATATCTATTTGAAATGGACTCTATCACTAAAACTTCAGTCTAAAGTTAAAACACCAGATATGTCGTAAATTGCATTGTTTACCTGACAGATAAACATAGAGATGTCTAGGAGTAAGCAATAGGTACGTCTATCGCATTCTAAATGAGTGCGCATGGGAGAGTACAAGGACAAACTGGACACAGTCAGGAATATGTGGATAGACCAAGGGCTCTAGTACACTTGAGGGAAATCATTATTACTGATTTTTTTTCGAAAATTATTTTTAGGAATTAATAAAATGGAGAAAATTGCAAATTATAGGTGGCGGTAGAACTTAAAAACATATTTATAATAATATCAATTTCTAGAATAAATATGATAATAAAATTCGCTTACTTGAAACAAACTAAACACTGTCATAAGGATATAAATTCAAACGACATTTGTCACAAGTATCAACAAGTGACATTAGTGAAAAACTCTGAGTAAATTTTGTAAATTATTTTGAAAAATATGGTAAAAGTTATATTTTTCCTGTGATCAGGTTAATTAAAGACATAGCGGCCCGTCAGGCTCTTCTATAAGAAATCTTTTGGTTAGGTTAGTTCAGGTTAGTTTAGGATAGATCAGGTTGGTTCGGGTTAGTTCAGTTCTAGTTTTCCTTTGGTTAGGTTGGTTCAGTTATGCTTTTTCCTTTGATCAGGTTAGTTAAAAACAAAGCGGCTCGTCAGGGCCAATTTTTTTTCTATGAGAGATCCTTTGGTTAGGCTTAGGACTAAACTCTAAAGTAGTGCGTTTTACCATATTTTTCAAGATAATCTACATAATTTATAAGCTTACCCAGACTTTCTCAAAAATGTCACTTGTTGACATTTATGACAAATACTGTTTCAATTTATATTCCCATGACAGTGTTTTAACATAATCTTCAAGTCAACTTCCATTGTATAGTTTGTTTCAGGTAAGCGAAGCTTATTATTATATTTATTCTAAAAATTGATATTATTATAAATGTTTTTAAGTTCTACCACCACCTGTAATTTTCTATTTTGTCCATTCTATTAAGACCTAAAGAAAATTTTCGAAAAAAACGAATACTAACGACTTTTCTCAACTGTACCAGCCCCCAGACCAAGGAAACCTTCCTAACCTGGATAGATTCAAGGCCTTGTAGCTACTTGAGAGAAGTCGGCAATGCCTGGGAGACCTTAAAGGAATCCTCACTGGCCACTACAGACTAAACAGACACATGCACTTCCTATAGGAATGGTGTTGCTTTCTGTGCACCCAGTCACCAACTGTGGAGCAGGGGAAGAGTCGTTATATCACTTTCAGGGAGGGCGCGACTGCGCCACAGGACACTAGGAGCCGCCTTTTTCGAAAGGAGCTTCCGACTCTGAGATGGAACGGGATACTCTACATTCATTAGAGGGACGGGTCGACTAGTGGAGGAAATGAGGGCTCAGGCAGACTAGTGATGGGTGGATCGGGAAACTGCGAAAAGGGCCTTTAAGGGTTTCCCAAGGCTTTGCCCCCCCCACGTCTACTAATAGTATTACTAATAAAGAGATATCGATGATAAGATAGGGACAAATAATAAAGTGGAAAATTATGTAGTCCAGGATGAGTTGTAAAATGGAGACAATACATTAGACTGTAATTTACATGAAGAAAAATGCTTGATATTTAAAGTCAATATTAAGTTTTTAAAACGTTAATGTGTACTATTAAAACTGTGAATGATATGTATGGAAGTTCACCTAATTTCCTAAAACAAGATGGATTACCCAACAGTCCAAAGAAAGTGTAAAATACCACATTTATTAAATTGGCTTACGTAATTATACTTGACGTAGTTATGTTTGACGTCATGATAACCTGTGGCAATCGATCAAACGTAATCTAGAAAACTGTACACTTAGTGCATAATTTCTCGTAACACAAGACTAGAAACGGAAAACTGAGCTATAATTAGAATAATAGCAATAAGCACTTTATAAATTTGAAAGTGGAAATTTTGAATCAGGTCAGTGATATGTATTAATATGGTACATATTAGCCATTCACTTATTATTGCCATCAAGCAGGCGTTGGAAATTTGCTAAAAGGAGATGGGTATAAAAAAAATGAAGGTTTCAAGGATGACAAAAATATAAGTGAATGGGTATTACTCGTAGTTGCATATACGAGTATGGACAAATATAAGCACCAAACACTGTGAAAAATTAGATATAAGGCTTAGATTGGCTGGTGAAGATTTTATTTGGACTTGCAACCTTTTTACAATTAAAACGATATACGTCCCATAGTTTACATAATTCCTGAGGGAGGCTGAGGGTACCCCTATTTAAGTACATAAACATGCTCTACTGTTCTGACATGTTTAACTACTCTGAGTTTAATCTTTCTCTTTGTGGTAAACATAATAGTCACCAAAGTTTCTATAATAGCCATCAAAGTTTCTTGTTAATACTGTTACTAAATTCATCTTCACTTATTCGTTATTAAAACTTAAAGTTTGAATGAAGTGAAGTTTGAAGTGAATCTTGAGGTGGTCATCAAGTGCTCTTTGATTCTCTCAAACACAAAAACAAGTAAAAAAAGTCGAAAATTTTTAGAGCTATCTCAGTTTTCGAAATCTACTACTAACGATCGTTCTAACGGTAATGGTTTTGCTTTCAACCGACTCTATTTAGAATGTTTCCAGAACTCCACATTAACTTCATATAGTCGCGTTTAACAGAGAACTCGCAAACTATGACAAGAGTATTCCGAGTATCCCACAGTTGCATTGCCCTTAGAAATTCCATTTAAGGTGGTGCTAAATGAGCATTCCGGCATAAATAATTCGAGTTAGTGTTTAGACACGTTTAAATGGAATTAATTAATGGAATTAATTACGTTTAATTTATTAACGCATAGTGGAAACAAATTAAAAAATTAAATATTCGTTTAGTTAAAATAAAAAATTACGTATACGGAAGTTGGAACGGCACATTAGAAAATGTTTCATAGTTACGATTCTGACGATGTATACAGATCTTCATTTAGTTTTTCCAGAGAGTTTGCCCTCCGTAAAATTTTTGAACAGTGTCAATGTGATTGGTTATGTTATGAAAATGGTAAAGCAAGGACTTTGCAAAAAAACGCAACATACTAGTTATCTATAAACTGGTTTGCCAAAAATGTGATTGACAGGATTGTTATGACGGTTTCATGTAGTCTCACTCTAAATTATTCCATCAGTTTGACACTGAGGGCGACGTCACATGCAGCTGAATCTAGTTAAACGCGGAACGGAGCGTAATTTGACAGTTGAATTTAAACCAATCAGATGAAAACTAAAATAGGAATTGATATGTGTAACGACGTTATTGACATGTGTAATGACGTTATTGACATGTGTAATGACGTTATTGACATTTCTCGGGAATCGCATTTATAGCAAAATAATAATTCCTAAACACTTCACTTAATTTTTTTCGCAATATGAAATTTCGTTTTGTCTCTGCCAAAGTTTGTCGATGCCTTTTGAAAAACCATCAAAATCAGTTAAACTTCAATTTAAACCTCTGGTACTAAAGAAAATTTGTCATGAAAATGTACTTATTAATCCTTTTCAATTATCTCTTCAAATATGTTTAGAAAAAAATGCTTGTTTCTCCGAATTTTTTCACTACGTATCTTTAGAAGGTGGTCGTGAGTTTACGAAAGTAATCGTTCCTGTGGTCGGTATCTCATTCGTTATTACTATATAGAATGTACATCTAACTCTATGTAACATTAAACTTAATCTTTCAGATGCAATGTAGGCGATGGCACATTGGCAAGAAGCCCCTGATCTGCGCTTGTCCAACATAAAGAGAGATAACGTGGTCGTTTCTATATTAGCAGACATACAGTTACCTAATTTAGGAGTAACCAGTGCTATAAGCAATTTTGTAATTTATTTGCTATACAATTAGCGTTATGGACCGCTTAAGACCTGTTCCTGGCAAAACCAAAAACTAAATTATAAAGTGGGCGCCTGTAAAGTTTATGTCTTTTCGATTTTCAAGGTTTTTTCTTTTTTTTTTAGTGGTAGCTTACTGTTTAGAAAACAAGAAACACATGCTTGGATGGATACGATAAAATTGATGCGAAAACTCTAGAACCTCACAATAGAGTCAAAATAGTATATTGTGCAACTAGTGTCGAAAATTGCACTTTTCACACAAGTGTGACGGTTTGGGCTCAAGCCGTAGGCGAGTGATACAACGTCACAGTAGTGTGACGAGTGATTTTCGTACGTGTTGAACACTATACTTTTTCTACGCTTCACAAATGAGCAAATGCGCACTACAAACTACCGTTGAAAACCGCATATTGCAAACAGCGTGCGCAAAGTGCACATTCTGCCAAGTCCACTTTGCAGACGCTTGTGATTGTTTTGCACACGCCTTGAATATATTTGATAATACCAATGATTATTTATGCAGCAAAATCGCAGACTTTGCACTCTTGCGTATCAAGCGCCTACGACTCGTGTCCAAACTGTCACACTCGTGCGTAAAGTGCAATTTTCGACACGAGTTTTACAATATACTATTTTCTACGACTGCCTCGATAATACAAATGCGCGCTACTAACTACTGTTGAAAACCGCATATTGCAAACAGCGTACGCAAAGTGCACATTGCGCACGCTTCCATACAGAAGCGTGTGCAAAGTCCACTTTGCGCACGCTTCTGATTGTTTTGCACACGCTTTGCATATATTTGATAACACCAATAATCATTTATGAAGCAAAACCGTAGTCGTAGAAAGGGTATAGTGTGCAACACCTGCGATAATCACTCTTCACACTCTTGTGATGTGTGGGAAGCACTTTTCACACCGTCACACTCGTGTGAAAAATGCAATTTTCGATACTAATTGCACAATATATTATTACAGCGATGCCAAACGTCGGAGTTCATCATTAGGTGCAAATAGGTGGTCGCATTACAAACAAAATAAATTTGTGGACACAAATTTGTGAACATAAAGTGGTGAACACAAAGTGAACACAAAGTGGACTAACCTGAACTAACCGAACCTAACCTAAACGTAAAAAAGTGTAACTGAACTAACCTAATCAGGAATATTCGAATTGGACTAACCTGAGGTAACCTGACCTAACTTGAACTACCCGAAGTTAAACTGATTTAAAAATTAAAAAAGCGGGCACTTACGGGGGGATAAACTAGAACTGAACTAATCTGAACTAAACTAACCAGGAAAACTAGAACTGGTTAGTCTAGTTCTAGTTTTCACTGGTGATCCCATCACTGGTCACTGCATAACAAAGCATCGCATTATGATGGCTAAATAGATGGTTATCTCCTTTTCCAAATTTTATGATTATTTCCTTATAGATTCTTTGAGGACACTACCTCAAAGCAACTTTGTCGCAAAGAAAAAGAAGTTCTAAAAATCTTAGAAGTGAACAATCGATGACCAGTTTTGACTCAAATGTGGAAACGAAGATAGCAGTTAAATGGGGAAAATGCTGATGGCGAGAGAAAAGTTACCACTGATACTTGTCTTTATAGTTGAGAGCATGATGCTCAAAATTGGAGCTTTAGTATGGGTCCTCAATCCAGTACCCCCACAAGTGACATTTCCTGAACATCTCGAGCCTCCTTGTGACCATATTTTGAACAAAAATAGAGTTTAATAGTATTTCAACTAGAATTATCATTTGATTTTAGACCGCGATTTTTTAATTTTTAAATCAAGTTAACTTCCGTTAGTTTAAGTTAGGTGTCTAGTTATCTCAGATTAGTCCAGTTCAAGTTTACCCCCCCCCCCCCCCGTAAGGGCACGCTTTTTAAATTTTTAAATCAGTTTAACTTTGATTAGTTCAAGTTAGGTCTGGTTTGTCAATTGTCTTATCGCCTTTGATAATGTCTGCCGCTTGAAAATGTCTGTGCTGTAGATGATACGTCAGGGACAAATTCCATTGGAGCACGGCTTCAAAGCCCGGAAAACACTTTACATTGTAATACTAATAATAATGATTCGCATAGTTTTCCAATAAAGTAGCTTAAAACAAAATGTGGTCTGGAAAGGGTGTCCAAACCATCACACTCGTGTGAAAAGTGCAATTTTTGACCGCAGTTGCACTATACATATACTATTTTTCTACGACTGCCTCGAAACTAAAGAAACGCACGGTACTAACTACCGTTGAAAATCGCATATTGCAAACGACGCGCGGCGTGCACAAGGTGCACATTGCACACTCTCTCATACAGAAGCTTGTGTGCAAAGTGGACATTGCGCACACTTCTGATTGTTTTGCACACGCCTTTTTTTTACACACACCATATTTTATAATACGAGTGATCATTTATGAAGCAAAATCGCAGTCGTAGAAAAAATATAGTGTGCAACACATACGAAAATCACTTTCTTCGTCACACTCGTGTGAAAAGTACAATTTTCGACACCATACATATACTATTTTTCTCCGACTACCTCGAAAGTTAACAAATGCGCGCTACTAACTTCAGATGAAAATGGCATATTACAGACAGCGTGCGCAAAGTTTATATTACGCACGCTCCCATACAGAAGCGTGTGCAAAGTCCACTTTCCACGCTTCTGATTATTTTTGCACACGCCTTGCTTATATTCTAGAATATGAATGATCATTTATGAAGCAAGACCGTAGTCGTAGAAAGGGTATAGTGTGCAGCACGTACGAAAATCACTCTTTAGACTCTTGTGATGTTGTGTCACTTGCTTACGGCTCGTGTCCAAACCGTCACATCCGTGTACAAAGTGTAATTTTCGCCACTAGTTGCACAATATATTATTTTTCTACGACTGCCTCGAAAATGAGCAATTGCGCTCTACTAACTATCGTTGAAAATCGCATATTGCAAACAGCGTGCGCAAAGTGCACTTTGCGAGCGCTCCCATAGAGAAGCGTATGCAAAGTTCACTTTCCACAAGCTTCTGATTGTTTTGCACACGCGTTGCATATATTCTAGAATACGAATCATTTATGAAGCAAAATCGTAGTCTTAGAAAACGTATAGTGTGCAACACGTAGGAAAATCTTTGTTCACAATCTTGTGACGTTTTATCACTCGCCTACGGCTCGCGTCTAAATTGTCACACTCAAAAAAGTGCAATTTTCTACAATAGTTGCACAATTTACTACTACAAAACGTCGGAGTTGATCATTAAGTGCAATTAAGTAGGCATCTACAAACAAAATAAAAGAAAATTACATAACTAATATTAGGAAAATTTACAAAATTTTTAGTTTGATTCATAACTTTCGCGAATATGACCAATCGAACACTGTGACTGGGTATATGTATAAAAAGTGGTAATTGAACTAACCTAATCGAAAAGTGGTACTGAACTAACCGAACATAACCTAAACGTAAAAAAGTGTAAGTGAACTAACCTAGTCAGCAAAACTAGAAGTGGACTAATCTGAATTAACTTAACCAGGAAAACTAGAACTGGAGTGACCTGAGGTAACCAGACCTAACTTAAACTAACCGAAGTTAACCTGATTTAAAAATTAAAAAAAGGGGGCTTTTACGGGGGGCTAAACTAGAACTGGACCAATCTGAACTAACCTAACCAGGAACACTAGAACTGGACTGACCTGAGTTAACCAGATCTAACTTGAACTAACCGAAGTTAACCTGATTTAAAAATTAAAAAAGCGGGCTCTTACGGGGGGCTAAACTAGAATTGAACTAATCTAAACTAACCTAACCAGGAAAACTAGAACTGGACTAACCTGAGGTAAGCAGACCTAACTTGAACTAACCGAAGTTAACGTGAATTAAAATTAAAAAAAAGCGGGCCCTTACGGGTGGTGTTTTTTTATTTTTTTTTTATATTTTTTTTTGTTTTGTGTTTTGTGGAACTCTGTATTAGCAAACAGTCTATTCATGGGCCTTTCCAAAGTGGCATCGCTAACAAAAATCGATTGAGTGACCTTAGAAATATACAGTTTAAGCAAAATTTGGGGTGTACCGTCGGGGTCAGTTGCTTCTTATTTTATTTCAAATATTTAAGAATTCTTGATGTCCAATATTTAGCTTTGCAAACCAAATTGCATTTTTTTTTTCTTGTTGCTGACAAACTGCCTTACTTTGCTTTACCACAAAAATTCTAAAATCAAATTTATGGTAAATACATAAGCAAAACAAAATCGTCATCTATAAAACTGTCACGATTCCCTCTGGAAGACACAATTACGTTATGTAAATCTCCGCCTTTTACGTATTCTAAGACGGCGTAGAAAGACGTTCCTTTAGTTGGTTGCCTTATTATGCCGAAAATGTACTTTATGCGACGATTACCCAGAACCGTGGAAGGGTGATATTATTTTAATTGATCCCCATTCCAACGAAATATTTCGCCATAAGCCATCACGTAGCTGGGGAGCAAAATTAGCAACTGAAATTATCATCAGCGGCAAACAAAGCTAAAATATAATCCCGAGCAACAATGCCCGGGAGTTGCCATTTAGAGCACAATGCGATCCATAATTTAACGATTCATTTGCGTCGCACTTTGTCATTCAAATTGGCAGTTTAAACGTAAATAGTTTTCGGGATGGTTAAATATTTAACCGCAGACCGGAGCTTAAAGGACTATCTGAAAAGAAAGTACTCGGACGGGTAACAAAACACGCCCTGAACGGGCACAAGTGTTTATTCGGGAAATACCCCAGATGTCTGTGTACGGACATCTATCCAATTTCCCCGCATTTCTTTTGTTTTTCTTTGGGAGAAGTCGAAATTCTTTCGGAGCAAACCAGAGTTGCTGGGCGCAACTTGTCCCGTTTCCCCCTAAAGATTAATCTTTCCTTAACTGACGTGTGCGGTTCATTAGGTTTTTGCTGGCTTTTGTTAAATGGCCGTTGGTCCGTCTGTCCCGAGAAAGTGATTTTGTCAGTGTAGTGTTTCCAGACGCCATCAGACACCAGATATTTCTCCGGGTCTAAATTAAAGTGATAGAGTAAATCCTACACCTTGTCCGAAATGATTAAAGTCCCTGAACCTGAACGTCGTTAAGTCACAAAGTTAATTGCCAGGCACACAACAATTGCTACCTTTTGTACGTAGGTACAATAAAGTAACACAATTTGTCTATCTCATTTGCTTCGAAAAACAAACCGTCAAAGAGATGGTAATAAAATACCAACAAACTTTCAGCCCAAGGGAAGAAGCTTAAGCTTTGTCAACTTAACAGAAAATGTTTGAAATATTTCTCGTACCTTAAAAAGATGTAAATTGGCTAGACCTGATGTCAACATAATATGTAACCCTTATCAAATAAAAGAAGAAAAACACTGGAATCGGTTTTCGTCCACAGGATCGAGATATTTGTGTTAGAGGGTAAGAGACGGTCACAGAATTACAATGAAGCGGTTCGGTGTCGAGGCATTGTAATAATTATCTGATTGTTACTGTAAATGGTGCATATTATGAATGCAGCATTTTTTACAATTCCGGTAGAAGACAGGTTAAGACAAAGTCTGGCGACTATCCATCATCTTATTCTTTTCCAATTAATCCCTGATTAGTATGGCCGAAGCCAAGTTTCAAACGAAAGGCTATAAACAATGCTTATAATTGATGGCCTCTAATGCTCCCACTGTTATTGATTAGCACGGTGTTCTAATTTCCCTTTGCGCCATGATTGATGGTAGCCACTTGTTTGAAAAAATTAATCGATTGAAAACGTATAAAATGTTTGCCTCAATTCTCGAAATGTCATCATTAATAGTTAACAGACACAATAGACAATGACAAACAATGAAAAGTATTTAATCAAAGTATGAAAAAGGCCTACTAGAGTGGAATGTCTCAGGGAGTAAGGGAAGGCGAGTTTTTTTGATCAAACGGCTTATGTCTAAAGAGAATCGATTATTTGATCTCTCCAAATGTATCTACACTTTTTGACTTTTTTTTTCTCAGCAAAGGTAAGTCAACAGACTGAAGACTTTATCAAATTATTTTATTTTAGGTTCACTCAGTTTGGAGATATAAGGCTGAGAACTTAAGAGACTCAATTTTTAGTCTGTTGTCATTTAAATAGAATTTTTCCTTACCTTCATATTGTTACGATTCGCAGCAACGCCGCATAGGAGGCGGGGCAACGCGTGTGGTTGGTGGAGCTTCGCGACCTATCCGCGCTGCGTCATGGCTGACACGAGTGATTTATTGCTCGGTTTAATCTAGAAGGCAGTTGTTTACAACCTTTTTTTTTATGAGAGATTATTCAAGAATTCGTATAAAGAACTTTCTAGGTTTTTCTGTAATTTTAGGATTGTATATAAAAGGCGCATAGAACGCGCAGAGTAGTAGTCTTATTTTAAGCGAGCTATAAGTAAGCTAAAGTACGAAGCGATAATAGAAGGCTATAAAGTGTTAAGTAGTGAGTTATTTAGTAGTCGAATTGTACCTGTGTATATTTGTGGAATAAATAAATAGTGTTTTCGTGTTAAATCGTTACACTGGAATTATCGAACCCTGAGTTCGCAACAATATGGTTTCCTATTATGTCAACATAAACCATTTTTTAAGGTGGTTTTTCGAGGTGATCCCTCCAATAGTACATGTATCCTTGGTAGAGGTCAAGTTTTAAAAAACTTTTTTTCGGTGACTTTTTAAGGTAATCTTTTCAATAGCCACATGTATCCTTGATAGAGGTCATGTTTGAAAAACTTTTTTTCAGGTGGTTTTTCGAGATGGTGTCTACAGTAGCCACATGTATTCTTGATAGAGGTCAAGTGTGAAAAAAACTTTCAGGTGATTTTTCGAGATAATCTCTCCAATGGCCGTATCTTCGATAGAAGTCAAGTTTGAAAAAACTTTTCCAGATGGTTTTTCAAGATGATCTCATCAATTTGTATCCTTGATAGAGGTCAAGTTTGAAAAAACTTTTTTTCAGGTGATTTTTCGAGATAATTCCTCCATTGGCCGTATCCTCGAAAGAGGTCAAGTTTGAAAAAACTTTTTGAGGTGGTATTTCAAGATGATCTTTCCAATAGCCACATGTATCGTTGATAGAGGTCAAGTTTGAAACAATATTTTTCAGCTGGTTTTTCAAGATGATCTCTCCAATAGCCACATGTATCCTTGATAGAGGTCAAGTTTGAAACAATATTTTTCAGGTGGTTTTTCAAGATGATCTCTCCAATCGCCACATGTATCCTTGATAGAGGGCTGGTTTGAAAAAACTTTTTCAGGTGACTTTTCGAGATAATCTCTCCAATGGCCGTATCTTCGATAGAAGTCAAGTGTGAAAAAACTTTTCCAGATGGTTTTTCTAGATGATCTCTCCAATAGCCATATGTATCCTTGATAGAGGATAAGTTTGAAAAAAAAATCAGGTGGATTTTCAGGATGATCTCTCCAATAGCCATATGTATCATTGATACAGGTCAAGTTTGAAACAATATTTTTCAGGTGGTTGTTAATGATGATCTCTCCAATCATCACACGTATCTTTGATAGAGGTCAAGTTTGAAACAATATTTTTCAGGTGGGTTTTCAAGATGATCTCTCCAATCGCCACATGTATCCTTGATAGAGGTCTAGTTTGAAAAAACTTTTTCACGTGGTTTTTCAAGATAACCTCTCCAATAGCCACATGTATCCTTGATAGAGGTCAAGTTTGAAACAATATTTTTTAGGTGATTTTTCGCGATAATCTCTTCATTGGCCGTATCCTCGATAGAAGTCAAGTTTGAAGAAACTTTTTAGGTGGTTTTTGCAAGATGATCTCTCCAATAGCCATATGTATTCTTGATAGAGGATAAGTTTGAAAAAAAATTCAGGTGGATTTTCAGGATGATCTCTCCAATAGCCATATGTATCCTTGATAGAGGTCAAGTTTGAAACAATATTTTTCAGGTGGTTGTTAATGATGATCTCTCCAATCATCACATGTATCTTTGATAGAGGTCAAGTTTGAAACAATATTTTTCAGGTGGGTTTTCAAGATGATCTCCCCAGTCGTCACATGTGTCCTTGATAGAGGTAAAAATTGAAACAACTTTTTTCAGGTGGTTTTTCAAGATGATCTCTCCATACGCCACATGTATCCTTCATAGAGGTCAAGTTTGGAAAAACATTTTTCAGGTGATTTTTCGAGATAATCTCTCCATTGGCCGTATCCTCGATAGAAGTCAAGTTTGAAAAAACTTTTTTAGGTGGTTTTTCAAGATGATCTCTCCAATTGTCACATGTATCCTTGATAGAGGTCAAGTTTGAAACAATATTTTCATGTGGTTTTTTCAAGATGATCTCTCCAATCGCCACATGTAACCTCGATAGAAGTCAAGTGTGAAAAATTTTTCAGGTGTTTTTTTAAGATTATCTCTCCAATAGCCATATGTATCCTTGATAGAGTTCAAGTTTGAAAGAAAAAATTTTAGATGGATTTTCAGGATGATCTCTCCAATAGCCATATGTATCCTTGATAGAGGTCAAGTTTGAAACAACTTTTTTCAGGTGGTTCTTCAAGATGATCTCTCCAATAACCATATGTATCCTTGATAGAGGTGAAGTTTGAAAGAAAAAATTTCAGGTGGTTTTTCAGGATGATCTCTTCAATAGCTACATGTATCCTTGATAGAGGTCAAGTTTGAAACAAGATTTTTCAGGTAGGTTTGCAAGATGATCTCTCCAATCGTCACATGTATCCTTGATAGAGGTCAAGTTTGAAACAACTTTTTTCAAGTGGTTTTTCAAGATGATCTTTCCATATGCCACATATATCCTTGATAGAGGTCAAGTTTGAAAAAACTTATTCAGGTTATCTTTCGAGATAATTTCTCCTTTGGCCGTATCCTCGATATAAGTCAAGTTTGAAAACACTTTTTTAGGTGCTTTTTCAAGATGATCTCTCCGATAGCCATATGTATCCTTGATAGAGGTCAAGTTTTGAAAAAAATAATTTTAGGTGGTTTTTCAGGATGATCTCTCCAATAGCCATACGTATCCTTGATATAGGTTAAGTTTGAAAAAAAAAAATTCAGGTGGTTTTTCAGGATGATCTCTCCAATAGCCACATGTATTCTTGATAGAGGTCAGGCATGAAACAATATTTTTCAGGTGGGTTTTCAATATGATCTCTCCAATCGTCACATGTATCCTTGATAGAGGTCAAGTTTGAAACAATATTTTTCAGGTAGGTTTGCAAGATGATCTCTCCAATCGTCACATGTATCCTTGATAGAGGTCAAGTTTGAAACAACTTTTTTCAAGTGGTTTTTCAAGATGATCTTTCCATATGTCACATGTATCCTTGATAGAGGTCAAGTTTGAAAAAACTTATTCAGGTTATCTTTCGAGATAATTTCTCCTTTGGCCGTATCCTCGATATAAGTCAAGTTTGAAAACACTTTTTTAGGTGGTTTTTCAAGATGATCTCTCCGATAGCCATATGTATCCTTGATAGAGGTCAAGTTTTGAAAAAAATAATTTTAGGTGGTTTTTCAGGATGATCTCTCCAATAGCCATACGTATCCTTGATATAGGTTAAGTTTGAAAAAAAAAATTCAGGTGGTTTTTCAGGATGATCTCTCCAATAGCCACATGTATTCTTGATAGAGGTCAGGCATGAAACAATATTTTTCAGGTGGGTTTTCAATATGATCTCTCCAATCGTCACATGTATCCTTGATAGAGGTCAAGTTTGAAACAATTTTTTTCAGGTAGTTTTTCAAGATGATCTCTCTATACGCCCCCTGTATCCTTGATAGAGTTCAAGTTTGAAAAAACTTTATTCAGGTGATTTTTCGAGATAATCTCTCCATTGGCCGTATCCTCGATAGAAATCAAGTTTGAAAAAACTTTTTTAGGTGGTTTTTCAAGATGATCTCTCCAATAGCCATATGTGTCCTCGATAGAGATAAAGTTTGAAAAAATTCAGGTGGTTTTTCAGGATGATCTCTTCAATAGCCACATGTATCCTTGATAGAGGTCAAGTTTGAAACAATATTTTTCAGGTGGTTTTTCAAGATGATTTCTCCAATCGTCACGTGTATCCTTGATAGAGGTCTAGTTTGAAAAAACTTTTCTCAGGTGACTTTTCGACATCATCTCTCCAATGGCCGTATCCTCGATAGAAGTAAGGGTGAAAAAACTTTTTCAAGTGGTTCTTCAAAATGATCTCTCCAATAGCCATATGTATCTTTGATAGAGGTCAAGTTTAAAAGAATAAATTTCAGTTTGTTTTTCAGGATGATCTCTCCAATAGCCTATGTATCCTCGATAGAGGTCAAGTTTAAAACAACTTTTTTCAGGTGGTTTTTCAAGATGATCTCTCCAATAGCCATATGTATCTTTGATAGAGTTTAAGTTTGAAAAAAAAATTTAGTTGGTTTTTCAGGATGATCTCTCCAATAGCCACATGTACACTTGATAGAGGTCAAGTTTGAAGCAAGTATTTTCAGGTGGTTTTTCAAGATGATCCCTCCAATCCCCATATTTATCCTTGATAGAGGTCAAGTTTGAAAAAAAAAATTATTTGGTTTTTCAAGATAATCTCTCCAAGACCCTCATGTATTCTTGATAGAGGTCAGGTTTGAAAACACTTTTTTTAGGTGGTTTTGAGTTTGAAAAAATTTTTTTGAGGTATTTTTTGGGGATGATCCCTCCAATAGCCACATGTGCCCTTGATAAAGGTCGAGTTTAAAAAAAATCATTTTAAATTATTTTTCAGTTTCTACTTCTTTCAAATTGGACTTCTATCAATGATACCTACCTTTGGTTAGTTGAGAAGATGCCTTTCAATTAAGACCTGCACCAACCTTCCTAGATTGTTGAGTCAAAAAATCGAAAAAAAAGAACGAATTTGTGCTGCTTTAGACATTTTTTAAAAGGTCATTAAATTTGTTAATATTATTAGTAGTAATAAATAACCTTTAGGTTTTTAAGCTTTTGTAGTTTTTTCTTCAACTTTTCACCAGTCAAAATTTAATTTACGCAATTTTATTGTATATTTTACAAAAGTAGATCATCACATTGTTCTGTTTTTGAGCAGTGTTTTGAGCAGAAAAATTAATGCATTATTTTGTTGAAAAATCTTAAAAAGGTCCTTAGAAAACTACGCATTTGAATCAATTTTTACCATATTCGTTATATTTGCATAATCAGTGGATTGCTATAATAATCTAAACTTAACATTGCCATAACGTTAATATTTAGATGTAAATATGTCAAAGCCTTTTCTCAATTAACTATATTAACGTAAACTTTTCGCTTCGCCTACTGTGCGACGTTCCATATTCTGGTTCATTATTAGGCATAAAACAATGCACTGCCAATTAACAGACATTTCAAAAAAAGCGACCATTAAGGACACCAGACAAGCAAGGTGCCCAACACTGGCAAATCCAAAAATCTCCAAAATTTCTAAAGAAGAATTATTATACAATTATCACCAAAAATGCTAAAAAAAGATTATACAATAGTAAGAAAGTTTAACAAAAAAGTGTCTCAAACTCATTTAATGTTACAAACACACATAGATATGTCGTCACATGATCGTTACCACATCAACATGAAATATAAAATGATGAAAGTGACAAGTCTTTGGTTTATTGGTGATAAGTTGTTTTTAGCCTGATGATGACTCGAAGGATGGGTTGAAACGTCTCTCAATAAACAGTTTGACCAGAAAAACTCACCTTATTCTCTGAGACATTTTACTCTAGGAATGTACCACCGCTACTAAAAATACTCTTCTATTCAGTTTTTGATGCTGAGATAAATACGTCGGCTTCGTATGCAATTACACGTTTAGAGGAAAACACGAAACTGGATCGTAAGCAGGAAATAAATCAACTTACTTGGCATTCGTACGTTCCGTTATCCCGCTTCTGAACGTACTTTATTTGGAGCGTCCAATCATCCGAGCCTTCCGCGTGAAGGATTTGAAACCGTTCGTCATTCGTGTACGTGAAAACACCTGAAGAGAGAATGTGCCAGTCTCTCCGTCTTATCCAGGAGACCTGCTGAAGATAGAAAAATAGTTCTTATTTTCATATCCTTTTTCCTTACTACCTATATCACTAATTTTTCCAACGCTTTCTTAATGACAAAAATAAATGAATGGATTATACATATATTTCCAGTTAAACACAACTTTATGGATGTTATGTAAATTACATATTATCTATAAAGTAAAGTTCTGATCGCAATGGGAGAGGATGGATAAAACTTTTTGACTTATCGCAGCTAAGTTGGTAATGAGTTGGCTCTAGGCTCGTCCACGGGGAGAAATTATGACAATAAAAAGGTTTTACTGGATTTGCCGGATAGAATTCCAGTTTTTCTTGTTACTTCTAGTTTCCAAGATTAGAAATTCAGGAAATTGATTTTATCAGTTGACAACTAATCTGAATAAAATAGCCTAAATTTGATATGGCTTTTGAGATAGTAAACCAAAATGTGGTATACTTATCAATTAGTCAAACCAGCCCTACCAGCAAATTTGAATTCAATCTGGAAGCTTTCTCAGTGCAAGTAACAGTCAGGTTCAACTGCACAATCGTAGCTAAAGTTCGGTTTAAATTTAGTATATCACAACCTTAATAATAATTCAATAGAGAGAGAGGGAATTGACCCAACACGAGCTACTTATGATAAGGTCCTTTGTAAAGCCAAGCCTATTAAAGCTACTAGAGATAACATAGTGGAGTATTTTAGCTGCAATTGAGGTCGAAAGTTATGATTTTGTTCTTTGAGATGGACTGAGATCATATATTATTGAAGAACCGAATTGAGGCTCACTTTGTGAACATGTAACGTAATGAAAGAATATGGCACCAGAATGAGGTTCAAACTTATAATTTTGTCCTTTGAGATGTTTTCCAAGAGAAGAGGTAGATTCTGCCCTAGACATGTATTTTTCTAATTCGATTGGTTTAGCTCGATATTGACCCACTGACAGCAATGAGTTTTTAGTTCCATAAACTCATCGTCATAGTTATTTTAACTCCATTTTTTTATGAAAATTGTATCTTGATATAGGGTGGTCTATTTACCTTGAAATAGGCAAATAACTGCACAGCTATTAAAGACAAATTTTTCAAATAAAGAATGCTAATGTGGTTCTAATCAAGGCTACTTCAAGGTCAATTTTGCTTTTTTAAATGGAAAACTATAATTTTGATTACTGCATATTAACCACTGGATAATAACAGAAAACTTCTGTACCAAATTTTAAAAATTAATTTTAATTTCGAACGAGGAAGAAAATTTCTTAAATAGTCGGGCAGGGGTTAGAAAGAAAACTTCTTAGATAAACCAACCTTTAGGTTTTATTGGGAGCTTCAACTATAAGTGTGATCTATTTACTGTAGAATGTTCATCGACAGAAGGTCTGTGTCAGAGATTTTCATACTGAGTTCAAATTTTTAACATCACATGAAACATAAAAAAAAAACGAGAAACGAAACACTGGACTAGGATTGTTATATGATGAAATTAAAATTGTTCAACTTCTGCCAGCCAAAATCTCTATGAATGAAGACTATCAAGTTAAACAACTTCGTCTCAACAAGTCTTAAGTTGAGCAAATTTCCTATAAGGGATGACATCTGCAAACTGCTAGCTAAAGAAGGAAAAGCTTTTAAAGTTAGCCCTTACAGAAGGAGACAACTGGCATAGCAAAAAATATCCTTCAGAAACGTTTCTGATGAAGTTTGCCACAAGGATCGGCGACTTTCTTGAGAGCCCTGAGAGGAATGAGGTAATTGAAACGTGTATTACCATTCGCCTTCACGAGTCAGCATTCCTGGAAGAAGCTGTGGCATGTGGTTGAATAAGTTCGATAGCGATGACAAATTCAAATATACCAGGCGAAACTTCACCCACCGACTCGCAGGGGGCAGCATTAGTCGAAATCCTCCATAACATCATACCGTCTTTCCTTCGCCGCATCTTTCTTCAAATACAATTTCCGACTATGAACTCTCACTCCGGCGTATAAGGCAAGGGTCTACTAGTTCAAGGTGGACCCCGCGACGAAAACTCTAACACCACATACATAGAGCCTATAAATAACGAATTCAGGTTGTTCCAGTGGAGCATCCCTGAATAACAAAAATCTTTTCTGGGATATTGGCATATTCTTCGTCACGCAACTCGCTCAAGCAACAGCAACACAACTTCGTCCTTTCAGTTCGCAAAAATGAGCCTTGCTTCTCTCTCATCACACAACCTCCGTTCTAGTTACCACTGGGAGGAGAGTGTTGTGGCGAAACTTCATTCACCGACTCAGAGGTGGCAGCATTAGTCGAAATCTTTCGTAACATCACACCGTCTTTCCTTCGCCGAATTCGTCTTCAAGTACAAGTTCCAATTATGAACTCGCACACCGGCGTAAAATTCAGGGGTCTCTCAGGCCTTACTGACGAATCCAAGGTAGACCCCGGGGCAAAACGCAGACACCACATACATAGGCTATAAATAACTACATCAGGTCGTCCCAGTGGTGCTTTGTCCCTGAATAACAAAAATCATTTCTGGGACTACATTTCCCATCTATGACATGTCAGTAGACGACGCCATAAGTGAATACTAAGGAACTCTTGCTGCTGAAGATCTAAATGATCTTTACAGGCAGTTGTAGAAATGCCTGGGAAAAATCAACTTGGTAAAGACAAAATGTTTTTTTTCAGTGCCATTCACAGGCAACTCTCTATATTCATAGAAGTAGCTTTTGACTCAAGAGGCTTGACACTTTCCAAACTAGATTTCGGTTTTTTCTACGAAGCATTAAAAACTATTATGTTCCAAAGATTTTGTAATGAAAAAACCTCGACATCTTTTAAGGTGCCAGCAGAACACCGGATGTGTCAGGGTTACATTGAGACTTTGGATAAATTTGCAAACTTCAAAAGTAAGACTTTTAAACCATATTTAGAGTTTTCAGACACTAGATGGTAGAGATGAGGGGTGGGCTTATGTGAAAAAAAGATTGCTCGAGAGGTGCCCCAAAGCTCAAGCATTATAATTATACAACAACTTATATAGTTTGGTACACTTGGTATTTAGTTTACTGCATTTGATATTGGGTTCGTGATAATACATTTATTGATTTTGCGGGATGACTGACGGGTTCCGATACACCAAAAACTTAAAAAATACGGACAACCCTCACCACAATGTAGCAAGTTCAAAAGAACCAGGAGACCTCAGAAGAGTAATTGTTGGCAGTATTGAGGTTTTGTGTGTTCTTTTGTGTGCGCAGATCTTTATGAGGACTCCAAGGTTCTTCCAACCGTCTCTAATTGACCTTTTTTATGATAGGGTTGTTCTTTGTCCAGAATGTGGAGTTCATTAAAATTCATAAGATATTCTGTGTCGATAAAATTGTGGGCAAATGCACTACTTGCTTTTGAAAGTCGGCAATCAGTTTCATTTTGGGCCAAAGGGTAGAAGTTTGTTCAACACAACTGTTAATTAAGATCCTGGTGAGCACCGCAAAGAATCCCGTAAACAACTTCCGGAGACTAACACCTCATGTTTGTTTTTGAGTTTGGGGTTAAAACCTCCCAAATTCAACTGATAGGGCCAATCGTACGTTTGGATAGACCCGAAACAAACCATAGATTGATTTTCTTAATATGTCGAATGATAATTCGACAGTCGGTTCGATGGTCATGTCTATAGGAACTTCAATGTTGTCTAAATCCAGGTTGGTGCGACAAAACTTTGATAGAAAATCTGCAATATCCCCGTCATCACTCGTGGAGGAGTCAGTAATGTGGTCAGTGGTCACAAGAACCTGTGGAATGTTAAATAGTACCTTATTGACTAATTTGGGTAAATTGTTCAGTAAAATTCGTTTGAGACGTTCTACGTTCTCTAATTCTACTCTTCAAGGCTCTTATCATATATATCATAAGACCTTGGCTCTCATGCTATGCCCGGAATGAAAGTTCAAATACCTCTCTGAATTAGTAGGTATTTGGTACCGGTTCACGATGATTTTTTGGAAGTGAATGATTCACCACATTGTCACCACGGTGAGTCCAGAAAAATTAGGGTGCTATTATTCTCTCTTTCAACTGTAAATTGAATAGTTATTGTAGTTGTTACACACTCTGTATGTGTGGTTCGTTTGATCGAAGGGGACTGCTGTGTTGGGAAAACCTAATTTCTTGTATTTTGGTGTTTGATGTGACTCTAACCCAGGTAGCACAACTGACCAGTTAGACGTCTGTTGCACGTCGGTTTGAATTCATTTTGGTCAATACGTCAATTCACTTAAACAGGACGTCTTGGAGACGTCGACTTTTTGACGACCAATGGGCAGGAACAGATGGAGATGATGGACAAGAATGGTCATCAGATTATAACGATCAAAATATGATTGTAGATGTGATTTTGAAATTGTGGATGTGACATGTAGCCGTCATTTGGACGTCCATATAATGTAGTGTGCTACCTGTAAAGTATTTAAATGCATTATGACAACTTCTGCCGAAGAAAGCTCCCACTTTTGTTCCATTTATTTACTAACATTGTAGACTTGAAGAAGGCAGTAAACGTTGCCAAAAGCTTGGTTTAGCCGAGAAGTTTTCTTTCTAACGCCCTAAAACTAAATCAATATCATATCATTTAAAACACCCACAATTATAACTTAAAAATTGGAAAACTATCAAATAATGTTTCTTTTATTATGATAAATGTGCAAAATGGTTTCCAACAACTTACTAATCAAGTCGCTTTATAAATGATTCATGACGTTTAGTGAAGGTTTCCATACTGACAGCTCCATAAGTATATTCAGTTCGCTCTATCACATTTTGCCATGCAGCAGGTGCCACTTTATACATTGTTCATTCAAGTTAGCTCCAAAAAAAATCTAGAGGTGTTAAATCAGGTGTTCTTGCTTCTTCCCTTCACCATTGGGTGAACACTTTTTAATTTTATTTCTGTTACACTGCTGAAGGAAATTAAGAAAAACTTCTAGAGACAACAGAGATACTTAAGATGTTTTAAAAAAATTAAAAAGTACACGAGGTATTTTATTTAAAAATAATTAATTAAAAATTGAAAATTTTGAACTATTTGTGAAAGTGTTTTTCTGAAATAGTTCCTTCTGTGCAGTAATTACATAGAATGATGTATTTTAGTAACACTGGTAGCTTTCGAGATACATCGCGGTCTTAATGTTAAATAAACCACTATAATAGGGTTAGTTTGATATTTTATAAAAAATATCCTTTTCCTAACAAAGATGCTTATTATTAAGTAGTACTCTATTCGAAAAAATAAAGTTGGCCTTGAAATAACCTATAAGTTACCAACAATGCTAGTTCAGGGCAACACCGGGAGCAGCGCCCAATGCCTTACGGGGTCTACATGAGCTTCCAATCTGGGCTTAAAAAGGTAGTCGATAGCGTCCTGCAGGAGGATGGTTTGCTGCAGCCAGTGAATGGACACAGGTATGGGAAGGGATCACACGCAGTTAGCCAGCCTCATTCAGCGGGACATCCCAATTGTCCTGTCGCAGGAGTGGCGCGCACGCGATTATCTGAGACTGAAACAGCCATTTGGTATAAACATTCCAAAAAGGGACCAAGTCAAGAAAGAGCTGCTTCAGCAACCTTCTGAGAACCGTCACACCGTCACACGATGGTTTTCCAGTCGGACGTGTTTGCAATACCCGAGGTGGCCACACGAACAGAAGTCAGACAGGGAGCAAAGCAGGACATCTACATCAACTCCGACAGTAAGGCGGCTTTGCGAGCCCTCTGCAGGAGAGAAAAGAGTTTAAAGCTCATTCAGGACTGCAGGGATAGTCTAGAGTTACCGGCAGAAGACTAGAGCTACTGGACCAGAGCCATGCCTAGGAGTAAGTAAAGGGTACGTCTCTCACACTCTGAATGAGTAGGCATGGGAGAGTACAAGGACAAACTGGACACAGTCAGGAATATGTAGACAGACCAAGGAAGTCTACCCTAACCCGGATAGATCCGAGGCCTTGTGGCTTTTTGGAAGAAGCTGGCAGTGTCTGGGAGACCTTATAGGAATTCGTATTGGACACTGCAGACTAAACAGGCACATGCACGTCCTAGGAATGGCTGATAGTCCACTCTGCACTCATTGTGGGGTACTGAAAGAGTCGTCATACCACTTTGTGGGAGTGTGCCATGGGTGGGCGCGTCTGCGCCATAGGACACTTGAAGCCGCTTTTCTTCATTGGGAGGAGCTTCCGACTCTGAAATGGGTCGGGATACTCTCTTTCCCGCATTAGAGGGACGGGTCGACTCGTGGAGGGAATGAGGGCCCTAGTGGAGAAGAGATGGGTGGACTGGGAGACTGTAAAAAGCGCCTCTAAGGGCTAGTAGCAAGGCTTCGGCCCCATTGCTTACTACTACTACTACTACTACCAACATTGCTAGCATCATATTTCCGTTTCGAAGTCGAGCAACTTTCTTTTGACGTGTGTCTTTCAGTGAACTTGTTCTGATATTGTCCCGTCTCAAGTTAAACTGACCACCCTGTACATTATATAAAGGGTGTACCATTACGTGGTTCTCTATATTAACTTTAACAATGGCTCATGTATCAATGTTAGTAAAAACCAAAATCAACGAGCTGTTAAAATTATACATAAATTGTTCTAGAATAGAGCCTCATATTTATTATTACGGTGTACCTTGAGATAAATAAGTAACATCAAGTTTTCAAGTAGTAAAAAAGATAATTAAGTAAAGTCATTTTCGTGGTTGCTATAATGAGCAGTAATTACCATTGAATTCATTTGACAAATACTTTGTTTCATGGTTTATTCTTTAATTTTTAATTTGATATCCTATCAAACGGACTTACCAAGTGAAGTTCGATCGTAATTATACTAGCGCCTCGCCCGAAGAGATCTATTGGTTTACATTAGGTAGTACAGCTCTTTCTGTGCTATTGGCCACATAATTTAAAGACAAAGGGAAAAACGCCTATTTTCCTGTCCTGTCATCCTTGTCAACTCTCTCGTCCTCTCAACATCATTATTTTTAAAACCCAATATTTTGAATAACTTCGGGCGGGAATATTTTAACATTTTCGTTTTCACTGTATTTTGTGACTTTTTCACATTACGGATTTACAATAAACCCAAGAGAAAAAACAAAAAAACACCGGAAATGTTGGGTGGGAGATCTCTTCGGGCGAGGCGCTAGTATAATTACGATCGAACTTCACTTGGTAAGTTCGTTTGATCGTACAATTATACTGCGCGCTTCGCCCTTCAGAGATCTATTGGTTTACACACTAGGTAGATATTAAAAGACATTCCAAAATATTGCTTTTTTTTTTAAATTACTCACATTCTCGAGTAGAAACAAGGTATATGATTATTAAAACAAAATCAAGTAGACGAATTCCAAAAAAACATAGACTAAAGTTAGCAAACTCTATAGCATTATTAATATATCAATCATACAAAATATCAAACCACAAGCACGCTCAGCAGCCAGAACATGAGATATGCCATTGTATTGTACGCGTAGAAATAACATGAACTAAATACTAGAGACATAAGACCATCATATCTTTAATAAAAACACCGTAACTGCCATTCTTCATTTTTCCAACACTGCTGTTGCGAATTCAGATATATCATGTAATAATGGCTTGTTATAGAATCGTGCAAAAGTACAGGACTTATCTGTCCAGCCTGCTGTTTTTCTAATTACCTCCCAAGGTATGTTTTTCCGTGCTGCCGCCGAAGTTGAAGCATGTCTGGTGGAATAGGCAGAGAACAAACTGGTGTCAATACCAGCTTCTTTCAACGTATCTTTTATCCACCTGCCAATAGAATCTTTACTAGCACGTTTGTGTGGAGGCTTTGTTGAAATATACAGATATGAGGAGTTTTTGTGACGTAGCTGGCTTGTCCTTTCTATATAATCCTCTAAAGCTGAAGCCACGCATAAATTAGGATCTTCTCTGAAATATGGCATTTCAATGCATGGCATATTATTACTCCCTGGTTTTGACGTCTTAATCAAATCCGTTATGTGAATTCTGGCCTTGTCAAGGATAAAAATGACATTTGCTACTCTAATGGAATGTAGCATCTGAAGCCGCTGGCCTGATAGTAAAGAAGACTCAATTCCGCACTTGGACCCATAAATCGTATATAATTCAGAACTATTTTTGGATCCCAGGTAACGTCATATCTAGGTACCGGTGGGGCGTGCCTAAAGACTCCTCGCAGAAACCTTTTCAAAACTTTATTTTCTCCTAGCTTTTTTGATAAAATCAAAGAAAGCGCTGCCCGATGCTGATTAATTGAGCTATAACTCTGATTTCGTCGTTTTTCATATTCTAAAAATTCTAAAACGGCGTTAAAGTGCGCTGTGTACACATCTAAGTTCCTGAATTGACAGTACTTCCACCAGTTACAAAGTGAAGAGTTATACTGCTTCAGAGTTGACGGTGCCAAAGAAGCTAATAAAGTGTCTAAAATTGACTCTGGAGTTCCTTTTCTTTTAAAGGCTGTTTTTATAACTTCATGAACGCCCGGGTACTGAAAATAACAAGTAACATGAGACAGTAGAAGGTTTATACTACCCTGAGACCTTGCAAACTGCCAATTGGAGACTAGTATGTAAGGGGTGACTACATTGAAAAGGAGAAGACAATAAGTTATTAGTTGGCCCAAATATTAGAGGTGAAGAAACACATATTTTTTCAAACAAGGGAAACCATGCTTGAGATGGTCAGTAAGGGACAACCAGTATTCCAGTTGCTTTGTCAGATATGATCTTCTTTATTACTCTTAATACTAATGAAAAGGGAGGAAATGCATAAAAATAATACTTGGACCAATCTACTGTAAATGCATCCACTGCAATAGCTCCCGGATTCTTAAACCAGGAAATAAATTTGGCATATTTAGTGTTACTTATTGTGGCAAACAAATCGATATCAGGCCGACCAAACTGTTGCAATATTGTTTCAAAAACCCCTTCATTTAATTGCCACTCAGTTTCTAGTGAAATGCTCCGAGAATCTAAATCTGCTACATTTTTATCAGAAGGGATATACGTTGCGTGAATATATATATCACGGCTCTCACACCAACTCCATATATGTTGCGCTAACCCATTTAGTTCTCTATGTTGTATGCTACCCATCCGGTTGATATAAGCTATGGCTGTTGAATTATCAACTTTTAGCAAGATTTGGCATGAGCGACTATCATTCGCAAAGCACTGTAATCCATAAAATACTGCTTTTAACTCTAAAAAATTAATATGCTTTCCCCGTTCCACTTAGCTCCACCAACCTCTAGTGCGCCCCCCCTCACTGCAGGCTCCCCAACCAGTCAGAGAACTATCTGTGGTTATAATTTTATCAAATACATCCTGTGGAAAACTACAACAAGAATTTTTTATTTTAGTCATCCACCATTCTAAATCAGAGTTTATTTTTGCATGCCTAATAAGCATGACAGCATCATAATTGTGATTGTTTTTCAATAAAGCTAAATACTTCTCACCTTCTAAACTTTTTAAACGAGCCATGCTATATTTTATGGCAAGGCTGGCTGAAACTAAAACCCCTACAAACTGGGCAAACTGTCTAATTTTGCAGTGTTTCATTTTCCATATCTGTGAAATCCACTTTACTATTCTTTGACGTTTTTCCAAGTGAGATTTGTGGAATCAAATATAAACCGCAAATAAACAGCCTGAGTGCTTGGTATAAGATGACTTGATGAAATTAATAAGGAAACCTATGGTTTCTAATATTTTAATACCCAATCTTGAACTTTTAATGCATTCCTCTTTGGTCTTACCAATAAATATCCAGTCATCCAGATACACAACACAAGTAACTCCTTTTTTCCGTAGCCATGTTACTACAGGTTTTATTATTTTAGTGAAAACATATGGGATGGTAGCTAAACCAAAGGGAGCACATGAGAACTGATACAATTTACCATTATATGTGAATCGTAAATATTTCTTATGTTGGGGGTGAATAGGGATGACATAGTATGCGTCCTTCAAATCCACTGTAATCATAAAGCATTCCTGAACAAAAGTTTAGGAACAGTTCGGTAGTCTTCCATTTTGAAATGAGTAATGTCAAGAAAAGAATTTAGGGATTTTAAATTCAGAATAAATCTTATTTTCCCTGAATTCTTTTTTGCTAAAAAATATGGAGATATAAACTGATTTGGGGTTTCATAGCAAACCTCAATAATTTTATTTTTTTCCATTTCTGTGATAATGGACGACAACTCTGGAGAAGGATTTTTACCTCTAATAACAACTGACTGATGTGGTGTCTGTTTAAAAGGTAACTTATAACCACCCAACCATGACAACACAACTGAACTGGGATTTAACCCTGTATGACATTCCCAAACATGTTTAAATGCCAACAATTTTTGGCTTACTTTCGATGAATTGGCTTCTAAGTTCTTGGAGGATACCGCTTGTATGGGTTGTGTTTTTGGTTCTTGCTGTGATTCTGAGGGAAAGCTCTGGACTGCCGAGGTTCCCTCTGATACCTCGTTGGGCCTCTGAAGTTTAAAAGCTGTGATGTAAATGTTGATTGTCTTCTTTTTGGCTCTGAGGTTGAGGGCAATTTAAGTTCCTTTGAAGTTCTCTCCAAAGATCTAGCAGCTTTTATTTTCTCGCCTAAATCGGGTCCGAACAAAAATTCCCCCACTGGAGACTTAGCACATATATCCCTTGGGGTCTTATTTAAGTAAGGGAGTAACATAATTCTCCTAGATAATGACATTCTGTAAAAAAGGTCAGTCATCATTTTTCCAGCATCACTAAGATGCTCCAGAAATTTCTTGTCATTAGATTGCAATGCCAGATTTATAGCATGGCCAATAGCCGTAATACTTCTACCTAGTTGGGTCTGTCGTGTAACTTGAATTCGGTCTTTCCGAACAGCACCTTCTGGTAAAACTGCTAAAACCTCAAGGTTAACCTCAGGTGCTTTTAAAACAGTGAGATTTTCAGGTAAGTTATAAGAGACCGGTTTGTAATATTGCCTGCCATCTACTAGCCAGTACTTTATGTAAAAAAAAACTCTGTGGAAGGCTTACTTCCTCTCCTAAACATTTTAGAGTTTCGGCATCTAAACCCCCAGGAGCAGTGATGGGATTGTTAGTTAAATCTCCAGTTCCTACTGTAGTATTAGTTGCTGACATGTTATTCATAGTTTCACCATCATCCTCACTTTCAATGAATAGACTTTCTCCGTGAAAAATACTTAAAGAATCAGTAGTAACACTACTTGCTCTTTTGCTTGTAGAAGCAGTACTAAGGGAAGGCTCTGGTGTCAACGAAGCCTCGCGGTTTTTTAACCCTGTGGGATTTTTTTTGGGTTTACAGACCAGTGGCCTGTCTGTTGAGCTATGTGTTTGCTTATGAGATTGTCTTTGTCTTGGTTCCTTATTAGACTTTTCTTTTTGAAGATCTGGAGTCTGTGACTCACTTGAATGTCTTCTTTTGTTTGTAAAATGTGGGTGATCATGTTCAGGGCTGTAACTGGAACAACGAGAACGTCTGTATTGTCGCAGCTTTTCCTTCAGAGCCTTAAGCTCTTTCTCCAGTGATTTTTCAGTACGTTTAAGTTTTGGGCTTTTACTGCGATCTCGATCGCGACTTCTTTTCCCTATTTCCTACAAAATTTGCTGAAAAAACTGGAGTTAATATCTGTAAAAAAAAATTCGTGGCTTTTCCTATAGCACAAAAAAAGACTAATGATGTTGAGAGGACGAGAGACAGTTGACAAGGATGACAGGACAGGAAAATAGGCGTTTTTCCCTTTGTCTTTAAATTATGTGGCAAATAGCACAGAAAGAGCTGTACTACCTAGTGTAAACCAATAGATCTCTGAAGGACGAGGCGCGCAGTATAATTAGTTGATATTCTTTCATTGTGTATGCTGTTGTTGAGTTTTCACTTTACGTACTTGAATGAAAATCATTGATCACCTAACTGGGTCTCATTTCTTACCCATGATTCACATAATTATTATTTCTTGCATAACTGAACAGTAGGACGGTGTGAGAGAGTGTGTTAAAATACTCCACCACCAATTTAAGCTGCTGTAACTCAGAAACCAAAAAACTATAGAAGTAAAAAACGAACATCTTCCTAACAAAATAAATAAGTAAGACAATAGAATAATTTTCTTTATTGCAGGATTGCGGTTCTTCTTGCAATTAGTGAGATCATAGGAATGGTGGTATCAGCAAATTTAGTGTCTACAAATTCAACAGTTTTGCGTTTTGAAGGACCACAAAGAGGTAACTCTTATCACTATTAAGTATGTATAGTGCCAGAAAAAGTTAAAATTACTATCATAAATAGATCATTAAGATCTATGGCATAAGAATTCAAAGCATTGCATACAGGATTGTAGTGTCGGTCGATAATTGCCGAATTGAGCAACAACTTTAACAAATATGTATTGCTCAAAATAATTCCGACATTTTAGATCTATAATCTAGCACGAACCCTGTAAGTATTTACATCACTATCGAAACTTTTTCGAAGTCCGACTGGATCTACTGCAATAAACTGCTCGTTCAGGAGAAATAAAGTGTAAAGAGCCTGAAAACCTAATACCGGCCAGTCGGAAAGTTACATCCACTCACCTCGGTGTGGATTAAAACTTCCAGACACATGAGCTTGTATTCGAAATTTATGTTCACTCTTTTTGTAAAAAGACTCATTATAGTCGACAACGCAGGCCAAAATGTAAGTAAATAATTGAATCATGGATAGACTTTCAATTTGTAAGCAATATGAGTGTTCCATTTGCACCAATAAAAAATAATGCAAATAATTATTTAAACCACGGGGAAGGGTTTGAATTATTCAAGCAATAAACAACGAGTTTTATCGGGTTTAATTTTGTTTGTATACATCGAATCGATAGGTGATTTGAAGTAGAGGAATACTGGTTGCGTGTCAACCAAAAAGCAAATTCATTTAGATATTTAAGAAAATAAGAAGGAGAAACTAAGAGACAATTAATAAAGCCTGCACAAGACAAATTTATCTTTATGTTTCACCAATTGTTGTGCTTTTATTACAAAAATTGAATTATGGTGTTTCTTTCAAGGTTCAGAAGGGTGCGGTCAGAGCTTTGTGTGGTTTCAGACCAAAGGACTCTTGACGTGATCACTACTCTTCCAATCAATTGTTGACCTTCCCGCCCTATTTATACTGGAGTCTGCTTGACGCACAGAAAGCATCTCTGACGGTAAAACTCGGAATAGGTTCACCATCCATCTGCCCATTCCGTCCTGTGCCTTGACTTGGAATTCGATATTCTATTATTTCATAAACAAACTTTCAATTCAACAGCCTATCAAATATTGCGTGCAATTTCTGTTGCAATTCCTGCTGCAATTCCAACGCAAACTGGAGTCTTTTTTGATAGACCAAGCTTTTTACACAGTTGAGGAATGCCTTGCTCTGAGAACTGTCTTGTGTCTCTGTTTTTTTGTATATTTTTTTCCTCGATCTAAATTGGACGTTTTATTAGATTTTTATGTATTCGAGATAATTTTGACCCACTTTGAGTTTTTCTAATCCTAAATTACTTTGCAGTGGGACAATTTGGGGCAAAGGCCTTTTTTTTTTTTATTAAAGATACCTAATTTTTCAAGCTTTTTGGGGAGAGAATGTTTCTAAATTTTAGACGATTTTGGCCTAAAACTAGAAATGTTTGAAATGTGCGCCTCTGCCTATCTCTTTTAGACACATTCTTTTTATACCTTTCAGATTTTTTTCATTTTTCTTAACTTTTGTAGTTTACAACTTGTGCTTTTATTTTGTTCTAATTGTCTATTATTCCTCAGATTTCTTTATTCTTATTATTTCCCGTGTTTACTTAAATTTTTTTTTCTTTCAAATTTTTTTCATCGATCAAAATTGCCCTTTCTTTACTCTTTCGATGCAATTTTGATCCAAGATTTTTGGCCAAAATGTCTGTTTTTTTCTTATAATATAACTTTTTAAATTTTCGAGTTTTTATTTGTATTTTTTGTCTATCCAATTTTATCATTATTTATGTTTATTTCATTATTATGCAGGTTTTATTATTATTTACTGCGAATTATTTTAAGCCGAGCTTTATCAATGACGTTTGTTTGGACAATAAAGCTATGAATTCAATCTTGCCGGGCTTTGACGCCGTGGTCCAATGGAATTTCTTCCTGACGTTTCGTCTAAAGCTGTGACAGACATTATCAAAGGCGATGAGACAATGGGCGAATTGATCCACTGCCACCTAGACTATAAGGCCGTGAAGCAGAGTCTGTGACGTCACAGTCGTGGTCCAAGGTCACCATTTGAAATGGATGGATTTCAAATAATTTCGTGTATATTTTACGTGATTTTACTGTGATTATTCTGTTTTTAATGCGAATTTTGTTTTTATGAATATTACTGGACTTTAGGAAACGTATTAAAGTTTGTACTAAATTCGGAACTATGCATTTTAGTGTTTAAAAATTGTGAAAATGCCTTACCGGTACTGTGTCGGGGTGCAACACAAACTTAAAGAATGGACCTAAAAAATCGGTTTTTTGGTTTCACAGGGATGAAGATTTAAGAGAAAAATGGATTAGAGCCTTTAAAAGAGAAGATTTCGTGCCTGGAGAACATAGTAGGGTACATTTATACATAAATAAGTAACAAGAATTTTAGAGAAAGTTAGGTTATTATTATTTATTTACAAAGCATGAATTCCATGAACTTTGTAGAAAACTGGTGTTTTAAGTATGTGAGGTGCATTTTCGCAAGGATGAAGTACAGAAAAAGTTTATTTTTCATAATGAAGAAACAGATCAGACCTTGCAAGCCCCTTTGGACATTCCAAAATTGATCTGTGGTAAGAACTTATTACACACTTAACTTATGCTTTTAAATTATATAGTCTCCATTTAACTATTAGATCTCTGAGTATCAAACAGATCCCTTGAAGGGATACTTTTATTTATTGAGTTGAGAAATGAACTTGTACCATGCCAGTCATATTCCTAGGAAAAGCAGAGGATAATAAGATAATGATGTCAACATTTTTGTCTTCTGTAACATTCATTCATATTTTTGTTAAGTCTTTTTTACATTCTTTCACAGTATCAAGCTGCTGTGGCTTGGATGCATTGTTGTATAAGCTATACCTTCTAAATAAAAAATGTATGTTTCTTGAATTAACTGTTTTATTTTTGATTGCTAAGGGCCAAATGTTGTAATAATCAAAACATGTTTTATTTGTGTGGGTTTATCCAACTTCTTAGTTGTAGTCATAATGTATTCTAAATTTTTACCCATTACAACCCATGTCAACAAAATATCCATGGCAAGGCTTGTTTATGGGTTATAATGGATGAAAATTAGGAATATGATTACGACTGACTAATAATAAGTTGAATAACCCGGGATTTACTACAATGAAAAGTTGTTGGCAATTTAATCTTATATAATTACCTATAAATAGAAAAAAAAACAACTTCCTGCAGAATACAACATTTTGCACTTTCAACACATATCACTGCATACAGTTTTTATTACTTTGAGTCCTTGCTGTTACTACACACACTAGCACTCAAATCCTCTCGAAGTAGGGAGGAAGTAGGCTCGATACATCTCTGTGGAAGTAGGTACTTTCTGGACACTGCCACTTTCCAACTACTATTGAGTTTCTACCATTTTGACTGTGAAGACCTCACTAAAGAAGTTCTATGCAGGACATCAAGTTTTTGGTATAAATGGTAGGTATATGCTGATCTCGTGCTCATTCCTTTAAGAAAATTAAAAGTTAAAAGATAATGTAATTCCTAAAGATAATTCCTAAATTTTTAACAGAAATATGAAGTTTACTGAGTTTGATCTTAGTCATGTAGTACATTTACACCACATGGACCAAATTAGACCAAGAAACAAATTGAGTACCTAATCAACTTGAATCAAAGTTTGTCAAAGAACAGCTGTTTTAGTTATAAATGGAAGCTTTAGCCCTTTTCGGAAACTGCAATCCAATTCCAGAATCCAATTTGGGGCTAAAGTGTTTACACCATAAAAAAGACTGTTTGATCTACCTCCTTTACAATAAACCAAATATTTGATTCCCAGTGTTTACACCACAGTGACATCATTTGATACTTGGACCAAATGTTTGGTCCATGCAGTGTACCTAAACGAGTAAATGTAATACATGGTCTATATAGGAATATGTTGAGAGCAAATAAATCTGTTTATGAAACAAATTTTGAAATTTGTAACAGGGTGTTACATAAAGGAGCTAGGGTTTTGTATAAAAGAATATAAATGATTAGAAAATCTTTTTGCATTCTTTGCTCTGGGTGAAATAACTCTTGGGAAAAAAAGCTACATTCTTAATAGGTATATATTAAAAAGTTAAATGCAACCCTCTATACTTGCCTACTGGCAAGTTTACTGTTCTAGTTTATAGACTTTAGTCTGGCCTTTTTCAAATTCAGGAATCAGGATGAGTCACTGAGGGTTAACCTAACTTTTTTTTATGAAACTATGTAGGTACTCTGTACTTTAACTTACCCTACTATTTTCTTCAGATATAGATTAGCTTACATCCATTTTTTCTTCACACCCTCATTCCTTTGAAACCAAACAACGGATTTGCTAGACCTGTTTACATTGATTTCGCACCGTGACACCCAACCACGTTTGAGAAACTTTCAACACTTTTAAAGCACTTGTTGTTAGTCTAAATGCAGCACTAGCTGCAAGAAATGTCCTAAAGTCCGGCACAATTTATAAAAACAAAATTATGAATACAAAATGAATAATATTAGTCGCAAAGTCGAAAAAAATATTTGAAATCCATACAATTCAAATGGTCTCACACTAGTGACCTTGGACCACGACTGTGACGTCACAGCTTCTGCTTCACGGCCTTATGGTCTAGGTGGCAGTGATTGATCTCCCGTGCTTCCCGATGTTGACTGATTCGACTATGGTGAGCTCCGTGGTATTTTCCGCCGCACATACGGCAAAATGACCGATTTTGGGGGTCAAAAATTGATTTTTCTACTTTAATTCAAGGTTTAAAATTTATTGTTTTCTCCGAGTCAGGAAGTTCCGGAGTCATCGTGCTGGCCATGAATATATTTGGCTACGTTTATAACAATGGCGGCCGAGGCTCTGACAGTTAAGCGTTGTCAGTGTGCGGCTAATTGCATATGAAACCCAAAAGCATTATAACGAGTTATTTTCGCTCACTTCGTGCAAAAATTTTTTTATTATGGACACAGAAGTCACAGGTATGTTTATTAATAAGAAAAATGTTTGTTTAACTTAGTTATATACTATATCTAATAACAAATTCGATTTTATTCCACTCACACTTTTCATAAAACAAATAATATAATGAGACTTTCAAAAAAAGTTCCGCTTAGTACCGCTTTCTGTCCTAAATATTTACACTTGTGCATTTGCTGGCTCCTAGTATTATGAATTATAGGAACTCAAACGAATTCATTCTGACACTAGGCCATTTTTTTCATTTTTTCACAGGTAGACGGAGTGGACCAAGTCACTCGGAATTAAATATTAGAAAAATGGATATGGTTTTAGTGTTAAAATCAGAAAACTTTTATAAAAAATCATCATCTCAGTGTGGAGAACGATTAACAAGTTACATATTGAACAAGTTTAGTGAATAGATACTGTCAAATAACAGTGTGTCTCACAATTGTTACAAAAGTGGAAAAAATCGAATTGGACTATGGAAAGATTTATAAAATGCAATTCAAAATGGTTAACGAACGATTTGTTCTTGCCAGCATTAGAAACTACAAGCGTAAACAATGATTTGCAAGTGAAAAAAGCCAGAGGCAGACCTGCAAAATCTTTTGAAGTGAGCTCTAAACGAACAAAACGAAGGCTGATAAAACCAATTGTTTCTGAGTGAAGCTCAGAGCTATTGTGTTCTGCTGCTCAAGCCAGCCTTACTAGGAACGGAAAAAGGACAGCTGCCCAACTAGAGAAGTTAGCCTTAACCATAAGCCCTAGCAGGTACAAATCCATGAAACAAATTCATAATATGCATGTTTCATGCATAAAATGCATGAAACAAATTCATAATATTCCATCATATTTGGCTACAAAGTTGTACTCTCTGAAAAGAAGATTCATTCATTGGCAAAAAGGAGCGAAATCGCGAGGCGCTAACATCTATCCACCTTATAATGTCATAGCACAAACAAAAAGACAGTGTTACCCGAATAATATAAAAATCACGGAGACTGAAGTGCAAATTCCAGCTCAAGATATTTTGGACCATACAATACAAAGACTTGCACATGTGCAGCAGGATGTACTTCTCTTACACCACGATCACGAGAAAAACTCAGCGATCGAAGTGGTTTACAAGTGGGGCCTTGACGGCGGTGGTGGACATTCCATTTACAAACAATGTTTTGCCAACAATTAATTGTATAGAGACACTAATATAATTCTATGTACTATAGTTCCATTGCAAATGGCAGATGTCACAACGAATGAGATAAGGATTTTCTGGCAAAACCCAAGTCCGTCTTCATGGAGATATAACTGCATTATTCGCCTACAGATTGAGGAAACAAAGAAATCCGTACAATTCCACTACGAAGCAATAGAAGCACAAATAGCAAGTTTGCAGCCTACTGAAGTCACTCTTGGCGATAAATCTTACACATTTGAACAGCATGCTTTGTGTACAATGATGGACGGAAAGACATGCAACGTACTCACGGACACTTCGTCATCGCAAGCGTGTAATGTGTGCAAGGCAACACCCAACGAACTTAGCAACCTTGATTTACTTTTGCAGAAACAATATCCTACGACAAGTTTATTTAAGTTTGGGATATCTGTACTACGCTCATACCTTAGATGTTACGAGTACTTGTTACATAGTACCGGCGAGATGTACAGAGCAGAAGCAGGCGACATCCACCAGCGTGTTTTAGATCCAACACTGCATGGCAGATGGCTCTCGGTTCGAGAAGCAGCCCATATTGCTCTGTACCTCGCTGGTTATCGGAACCAGAACAAAATGAAAAGAGAGCGTAGGTAGTCATTAAATTGTCGATAAACCCATCTGCATACTAGTTTCGGGGTCTACCCCTCAAACGCACAGCTTTGGCTGGTCGATAAATTGATGAACCATTATTCGGCTAATTTAAAGCCGGAAACGTACAGAGTACCGGTGAGATGTTGTACAGAGCAGAAGCAGGCGACATCCACCAGCGTGTTTTAGATCCAACACTGCATGGCAGATGGCTCTCGGTTCGAGAAGCAGCCCATATTGCTCTGAACCTCGCTGGTTATCGCAACCAAAACGAAATAAAAAGAGAGCATAGGTAGTCATCAATTTAGTCCGTACTCTGTACGTTTCCGGCATTAAATTAGCCGAATAATGGTTCATCAATTTGTCGACCAGCCAAAGCTGTGCTGATGAGGGGTAGACCCAGAAACCAGTATGCAGATGGGTTGATCGACAAATTGATGACTACCTACGCTCTCTACTTGTTACATATCTCATATAAACTACAAATACGGTAATGGCAAGCGAGGAGCACAGAAACAAAAGAAAATATAAAAAAGAGAAAAGAAGAAATAAGCACTAAGTTTTACCAGCAAATGGGCTTAGTGGTAGACCATCCAAAGCAGGGTGGGGGTAACTCAAACGACGGAAATACGGCAAGAAAATTTTTTGCTGAGCCTACAAAATCTGGGGCTATCACAGGCTTAGATCCTGAAATTATAGAAAGATTTGCCAACATCCTGAGTGCTTTATCATGTGGATTTAGCGTGAACTACGTTAGTTTTAAAAGCTACTGCATCGAAGCAGCAAAAATGTGCTTAGAACGTTATAACTGGTACAAAAGGAGTGCATATGTGCACAAACTATTAATACACGGTGCAGACATAATAAAGGAGCTACCTTTGCCTGTAGGGTTATTTTTAGAAGATGTGCTGGAAACTGGTCAAAAAGAATATAAAAGTTTAAGACTTTTCCATGTTAGAAAAAGTTCCAGAATCCACACTAATACAGACATTGTGCACTGGATGCTAATAACTTCTGATCCAATTATTGCATCCAAGAGGAGGAGTCATAATAAAAAAAGAAAACCTCTTCCTAAAGAGGTGCTGGAAATGTTGAACGTACCCCCTGTAGAAACGATCGAAGAAACGGATGATAATGACGAAGAATCAATGGATGATCAGGACAGTCAGTCATGGTAACTAAGTACTTACCTGTTTACAACATAATTGATGTATAATTGATAATGGATGTGTTCTTTAAGTAAAATATACTAAATTTAATTTTCAATACTATTTTATTTCCGGCTGTAAATACCTTTTAAGTAGGTAGGTACTTAGAAATCTTCTCAAGCCTCAACCTACAGGTCAGAACCATTTCTAATCATACATGCACATATTAATTCACATCTTTGATTTTTTGATCCCCTAAAGTGGTAATTTTGCCGCATGTGCGCCGTCGCGCTGTAGTGGAGGGACTGGGGTGGGGGTAGTGGTAGCGCGGGGTTTTTGGCGCACTTGAAGTATGTTTTGGAACTCGCTTCCAGCCTGCATTTAGAAATGTAATTTCCTCCTTCCTGTTGAAATTGTTGTCGTGTTTAAAGGTCACAATGGCCTCTTTCGTTAGACTCGATAGAGCGTGCTCTGCTACTGCTAGCTTTTGTGTTTGTCCCAGCCTGCAACTCCTCTTGTGTTCCGTATTCCTCGTGTTGACATTGTGTTTTGTGATGCCAATGTATACCGAGCCACAGCTGCATGAAACTTGGTAAACTCCGGGTGCCGATAAGGGATCTCTCCTATCTTTGGCCGATCCCAAACTCTGTTGTATTTTACGAGTGGGTTTAAAGACAGTTTTAACATTGTCCTTTTCCAGTAGCCTGCCGATACTGTCCGTTACTTTGTAGATATATGGTAGACTAGTCTATGTCTAGTCTATGGGCAGCCCCTTAGTCCAGTAATAGCCAACTATTTTTTGGAAATTTTTGAGGCCAGAGCCCCAGAGCGTTGGCAACGGCAAATAAGAGCCCAAAGTGCTGGTTTCGATACGTGGACGACACCTTTGTTATCTGGATCTATGGCGAGGGCGAACTTCAAAATTTCCTCTTACACCTCAACTCTATCAACCCAAAAATTAAATTCACTATGGAGTTAGAAGAGGAACGACGCCTACCGTTTTTGTATCAAGGAGGCCGAATGGGAAGCTTGCGCACACCGTTTACAGAAAACTAATACACACTGACCGATACATCAATAACGGATCAAATCATCATCCCAGACAGAGAAGGGGAATTATAAAGACTCTTCTTCTCTGTCTCTGTGAGAGCTGAGAAAATTTCTGAACCAGCTGAATTGGAATGAGAAATCAAGCATCTGGAAAGAGTTTTTGTTTGGAATGGAATTTGGAACGTCCAAGGAATGTAGAGCGCCAGGAAGAACCACGGGTGAAGATGGGAGGACAGAAAACTGTCTTCAAACACACTCGTACAATACAAGAGAGTTTGAGATCGGCCAAAGACCGAAGAGATCTCCTATCGGCACCCGGAGTTTACCGAGTTCCATGTAGCTGTGGTTCGGTATACATTGGCGCCACAAAACGCGTTGTCCACACGAGATACACGGAACACAAGACAAGTTGCAGGCTGGCAAAAACACAAACGTCATATAGCAGAGCACGCTCTCTCCTAAGTTCACGACATTTTTTTCAACAAGGTGGATATCTTTTATTAATCGCAGTGTTTCTATCCGAGACTGAGGGTAGAGGCCATTGAGACCTTTAACCACGACAACAATTTCAAAAGGAAGGAGAAAATTACGTTTCTAAATGACGACTCGCTTCCAGAGTTCTACGACATACTTTAAGTGCGCCGAAGTCCCGAGCCACCACTACCCCCACTCCAGTCCCTCCACTGCAGCGCGACGGCGAGGGTATAAATACAACGGAGCTCACCACAGTTGAATCAGTCAACGTCGGGAAACACAGGAGATCACTTCGCCCATTGCATTTGATAATGTCTGCCGCAGGTTTAGGCGAAACGTCAGAAAGAAATTCAATTGGACCACGGCTTCAAAGCCCTGAAAACAACGCAGCTGTGGACGAAGCGTCAGGTCATCCACACGAAACGTCAGTCAAAAGCTTTCACATTCTTATAAAGCTATGATTGATTTATAGAATTTAAGCTTTTATCAATGACATAAAATTTGGTAAATAAACCAACCTTTTATGAGACTTCCAAAATCAATGTTTACCCCCCCTCCCTTGGGGGCAAGGTCAGGGCGTTGAAAGTGCTCTAAAATTAGTTCCCCTTAAAAACTAAAGTTGACTTGTCCTAGCGATTTTCGATGTCCCTACTCATTTGGAAGAAAAATGGGGTCGATCCTTTTGGATGGGCCACCTTGTATAATTAAACGTTAATTTGGTTAAATGAACCAAAACAGATTCCCATTAGAATTGTCACCTTTTTCCGAAAGATGGCCAAGTCGCACATATATTACCTGGGGAGGTCGTTTAGCAGAGAACCAATCACTCAGTTCTCTATGAGGCAGAGGAACCACATACCGGTTTCGCTCTTATCGGTATACATCAATCTCGGCCATCTGTTGGTGGGAGGGGACAATTTCAGTGGAAATCTCTGTTTTGGTTCATTTCACAATTTCACTCGCGTGTTCTTGTGAAAGAACCAGTCGTCGGTCGTCTGATACACATGCCTCATTTAATGGCTTTATAAGCACAGTCAACATATAGTAGAGCTCTTTATGGCCGTAAAAGTTTCTTTCAGTTCAGTGTTCATTTTACCGTCACTGTGGGGGGCGGTTGTCAAACAATGGAAATCGATCAGGTTAAATTGGGCACGAAACGTGTTCTTGATATTGTGTCGGACCGGCATAATTACAATATTAGCCTTTTGGGGTTGAACCGGGCATGATTGATGAATTTTAGGTAAACGAGCCTAATGGGCATGCAGGCGAAGAAACAGTTCTTCGAAGAAGTTGTTTCATTTTGGCAATAATTGATGACTATGCTAAAAGCAATTTAATTCCACCCTGCCTAGCGTCAGTTCGCATTAAAAATTTACATTGGCACATCTGCTGTAAATAAATGACATACATAGAATCGTGGCATCAACTTAAAACTGGCAGCAGTGGCACTATGAACATATCTAGCTGAATGCATCGCGCCGTTAATTACCAAACAAAACCTGGGTTAAAACAAACCCCTCGATAATGTGTAACAGGGCGATAATTAAAACGCACCCCATAAACAGAAACTGATGCACAAATTGAAAATCCGCTTTTCTGTTTGGTAACTAAATCACATTTCCATGAAAACGCTATTTGTTTCGCTCACACTGAACCTCCTATAGGGAACAAAAGCCCGAAAGCCAGCATCGATTGCTAGGAGATTTGTAGTTTAACTACAAAGGCATTAAATTGCCCTTAAGTTATTGATGAGGCCAATTTCAGTGACTTTGGAAGGCCACTTACATGCCGGGAACTTTAACGATCAAACCTTAAAGCCGAGGGCTATACGGTGAAGAGCGGTTTATCTCGACTCCGGCTGATGCTAACTGGTAGTTTATGTTTGATACTTACATCTCCTCCACCTAAAGCTCTATCGACTGAGCTCCGGACCCGACAGTGCAAATAGGCTGTGGCCCCCAGCTGGACAGTGACGTTGGTAATTGTGTTATTATCGAAACCTACGGAAGCTTCAGCCCGGCTGTAGTCTTCAAAGTTTGGATGCCACAGCTGTTTCTTCTCAGAGTATTCATCTTGGTCCTTTCGTCCTGAAAAATAAAAAAATATTTTAATTTATATTTAAGAAGAATATGGAAAGGTGGAAAGATCACTCGTGTCACACAGGCTTTATAATCACTCAATATCCGTTTTCATTAACAGCTTTAGGTGTTTAATCAACTGGCAAATATGGTTCAGTAATGAAGTTAGAACGGAATTAGCGTCTCCTACCTGCACAAACTCCTGCCAGGCTTAAAGCAAACGTATTAGGCTCCTATTACGATTGAGTGCTCGATCCTCTTGTCTCGATAGTAATTATTCGACATTGTTACAGTACAGTTGCTTGTAAATTAATTATTATTAATGCTGTTTACGTTGCGAACTAATATTTGACAGGAAATTACACGGAAATTAGAGTCCCGTCTGTTCGGTTGCTTTTACGTGAGACTAATGATAGTAATGGAAATTCAAAAGGACTATTAGAAATTAGTAGTGTACTTTCTAGGGAGTTCTTGTACACACTGGAACTTATACCTGTATTACTATACATGAATTGCGCTAGAAACTATTGATAGATCGGCCCATTAACTGTTGAGAACGGAAGATTTTAGCACATCTCCTGATGGAATGTCAATGCAGATGTCTGGAAAAAAACGTATGCTTCCTTCAAGCTTTAATGTTATTTTTTTGGCGCACTTTTTCGGTTATCAGCCATGATCAGAATTAACTACAAAGAATAAGAAAATTTGGTAACTGAGTCAAGGAATAAAATAATATAAAGCTTCAAATCAAAAATTGATTCCCGACGTACACATATGTAAGACACAGCACATCCAACCTGTGTCCGGTTCATATAGGCCTATTTTTTACATAAGAATAACCTTTCATAACCCAGTGAAAAAATTCACCGCAAGGTTGTGGGAGATCATAAGAGTGTTACCTCCCAAGATGCGTTTGGCTCCTAGTGCTAGAGCTCGTCAGTTGAGTTAACTCTCATTCTACTTCACTATCTGCATTAAGTGCACTACAAAATGCACTGACCCAGCGAAACAGATGGCGCCAGTAGGACTGGCCTGTCATCGATGGGTGGACATTTGGCTTTAATTTTCGATTTTTTTGGAATGTGGGACCTTCAGAGTGAACCCAACTGATGAGCTTTATTGAGAGCGAAACGCGTCTTGGGAGGTTACGCTCTGATGATCTCAAGACAATTTAACAATTTATCAATAACGATTAAAATATCAAATACAGAAAACTGGCTTGGTTTCCCTTCAATATTATCGCGCATGCCCTAGTGGAAGCACCTGCCGACGTCCGATGGCGCCACTTGCATACATACACAATGCCTTGAGCAAGAGAGGAGACCAAGTATCATTCGAATTCGTATTTCTGTCAGGTTTGAGGTATACCAGACTGATGAGTTACAATAAGAGCGAAACCAGTCTATGGTTTTTCTGTCTGATAGAGAAATTAGTTTGATAATTTGCTGAACGTCGTCCCCAGATGGTAAAGGTACGAATCTCGGCCATCTGTCTGTGAAAAGCGACAACTTCGGCAGAAAACTGCCTTCGTTTCACTTCACTATTATCTCGCATGCCCTAGTCGAAGCACCTGCCGACGTCCGATGGCGCCACTTGCATACATACACAATGCCTTGAGCAAGAGAGGAGACCAAGTATCATTCGAACTCGTATTTCTGTAAGGTTTGAGGTATACCATACTGATGAGCTCCAATAAGAGTGAAACCGATCTATGGTTCCTCTGCCTGATAGAGAAATGAATTTGATACTCTGCTGAACGTCGTCCCCAGACGGTATAGATACGAATCTCGCCTATCGGTCTGTGGAAAGCGACAACTTCGGCAGAAAACTGGCTTGATTTCACTTCATTGTTACAATTACTGTTAAAACAAAAACCCTGGAAAAAGCAGCAATAAGTACTCCATCCTCTTCACCGGCGTTTGATCTAATTAAACACAATTTCATCAGGGCTGTGAGTAACAATAGTAAAATCATTAGAGCTAATCTTAGAGTATTTAAATGGCGTACAAATCGTAACAAAGGTAAATTAATTTTAATTTAATATTTTTGCTTTACTTATTTTTTGTACCATGCATATTTAGGTCTCTCTAATTATAAAAATTATTAATTATTAATATTTTATGAGAAGGAATTAATGACAGTGTTTCATTGGTTTAAATCATCATCGTGGCGATAATAATATCAAAATTATAACCAGCAAAATCATAAATATAAACTATAGTCTATTCAAAGCCAAGCCGGGGGTTAATAGAAACAAAAACTGGATGAAAAAAGATGAGAAAGATTCAAAGAGTTCACACCGACATATTCATAACTAAATGTGCTAATTGATGATCAAGATGACTGATGACTCCCCAGTTTTTTTTTGGTCTAGTTTTTGTTTAGTTTAACACCGGCTTGAATTTGAATGGACTATAAAAATATCACAATGCCTATCACAGTATAGAGAACGCAAAATCAAATTTTCATTACCAGCTGCGCAAGTAAAATTACAGTGTATAGTGGAGTTGATTAGCGTCCTTCAGGAAAGTAGATGTCGAATGGCATAGCGGGGTGAGGACAGAGAATAAATAATTCTAGTTTACGCAAAAATTGCCGACGTTTATTCCCGTCTTTTACAAGGCTATTCTGCAGAATGCGCCAAAGTTATGACGAAAAAATGTTCGAATTGGCCACCACCAACACCTTTCCAATGTCTGGAGCAATCTTCGAATTTCTTCTGTTATTTGGGCTTTAAGAATGTAAAGATAAATATCAAAAAAGAAAAAGAGAGAAAGAAGAAAGAAGAAAAAAAATAGAGAAGAAAAAAGATCAAATAGAACAAAAAAATCTAACGGTGCCAAGTCAAAAAATCTAGTGGTGTCAAGTCAGAAAATCTAGGCGACCATTCTTTTGGGCCAAGTCGATCAAACCATCTCACAGGAAAAATTGTATCTAAAATCTTACGCACAGGGTGAGTGTAATGAGAAGATTTGCCTTACTTACTTCTTTAATGAACAAGAACAATGGGAATGGTAGTAGTTCATACTCTAAGTGCTGCTTCATTTGTTCAACCGATTGTTAAGTAAGAATACGGGCATCAACGTCAACTCTATTGTTAAGCACTTTGATAGAGATGGTGACTGATGCCAAGGTCTTCACTTAGTCCTTTCGTCAGAAAATCACATTACCAAAGGTAAAATCAAGCAAATAAATTGATGTCATAGCTTCCAATACTCGCAACCTCTCCCCATTCATCTTGTTTTATTCCTCTTCTTACTAGTTTTGGTCCAAATTGCCCGGTCCTATATCTCCGAAGTACGGGGTGTTAATTAGAAAACCCCATCTAGAACTGAGATCATCTAAATTAAGCAAAGTAGATGAACTTTTGTTCCTTCATCCTTCCCTTTTGACATTTCACAGCCAACTCGATGATGTTTTCAAACAATCACTCCTTAAGTAACTGTGATATTGCCTCATACAACTTTATTAACAACTGTTATTAAAACTGTGTCGCTGAAATGTTTGATGAGGTGTTATTTACTTTGGAATGTACCAATCTAGAATTTGCTCGCTTTTGAAGATCTTGCGTGTATGAAAAATAGCTTTTATAGCTTGTGGCAGTTGAGAAGGACCCTTGAATGATCTCTTGCTCAAAGATCTTAGTAACGAGTATAAATTTTGGCGGTCCCTCACGAAAAATGTCGTTGGATAATGTGGTGACTCCGCTCATCACCTCAACGTGCAACTGCTTCAATATACGATGTCCTCATCGAAGAGTTTTGAATTTTGTGCACTGGCTTCTTACGAACTGCTGACAGCGTTGACCGGCTCTTCAGAATTTCCTCTGAGATGTTTTCTCCACACAGGAAACATATTTTTACACAATTTTGTCACATATGTTGACCTATGGTGAGCTAGGTGGAGGTCGCTTTGGTAGAATTAGATCCTCTTCTGCTTTCACCAGGAGCCGGAATACCCACTATCATTTCCTTTTTGATGACCAGGGGTATTCTCCTTCTTCGTAATGGAACTCTGAAAGAAACTGTGGTCCCAGAATAATATTCTGGATCTAGGGTTTTTGCTTCAAACTCCTTTCTTGTACTTGAAAAGATCTGTAGTCACGTTGACACTTATCGTGGAAACTTTTCGGTCCCAAAATTTGACCGAACTGAGCCCACCATTGATATGACATTACGCATTAGGGGCAAAGATTCCAGTTTTTAGTAATATGGTCGCCGCAGATAAAGTGATAGCCGATTTCTTGTTCGCAGGAAAAATGGTAGTCTCTGTCCTGTTGGTACCAGAAGGTATGGTTAAGGATGTCTGGATTTTGATAATTTGAATAACATACACCAAGCACAGGTATCAAATTGAATTCTAGAAATTTAAAATACTTTTCTCCTGTCAATTTAAATGTAGAAAGGACCCAATACTCTATTTGCAACAATCCCAGCCGAAACATTTACTTTTTGGGAGTATTGTATGGGGTACCTTATTGATGGTTATCGGTAGACCAATATTGAGAATTTTGCTTACTCACACTTCCATTAAGGAGACGTGTGGCCTCATCTGAGAAAATAATTCTTCGAGAAAGCAGATCGTCAAGGTATCGGTTCATTATTAACGCACAGTGAGGCTGATATTTATTTGAAGGTAAATAGGTTATTACCGATTTTTTATTATTTTTAATTTACAACCATATATGTAATGCTATCATTACAAACGCCATATGAGGGTGGGAAATTACCTATTACCTACCTCTAAATTAGACGTAGGTAATGGGTATTCATTACCACCCAAGGGCGGTAACGGCTTATTACTTACCTCTCTTTTAACCCTCATTTTCCATGCTTATTTCTTGGCCCCTAAAATTTAATGTCTTTAGATTAGAATTATAGAACTTAAAAATTGTCCCTAGTAGCATCGAACTAGATAAGATAGTTAACTGATAATTTTTAAAAAAGATAGTTAAAATTATTATAAATATCTTATACGAAAAATATAACTGCGCGTCTCGATAAACTATCAAATCTCTCGACAGTAATCAACGACTTCCCACCCCGGTATGTAATATACCATTATTGTCATCATTAGTAAAGCTAGCCTTATGGTGCCCGTTTAATCTTGTACTTGTACATCTTCTGAAATTAATCATTTGTCAATTTTACTAACAGTAGATTGCGATATAGGAGCTCTATTGGGGTATTTATTGTTAAACATTTTTTTCAGAAGCATCAATTTGGAAACTTATCCTATCTCCATAGCCAATCATCATTAGAATTTCTGCGCGTTCTCCTTCATTTACTTTCTGCTTTTAAGGCCCACTGTTTCAAGTTCAGTTTCAACTTTAGTTAAACGAAAGATTTCGACAGATAGCGAATGCAATGTACGTCAAATTTAGAGTTTAAACTTCAAACTGAAGTTTTGCTGATAGTTTTAAAGGTCGTACTAAACGTTCGCTTTATCTAACACACTAGTGAATATGCAATTCTTTGACAAAATTAATCTTTGTACATCCAGAACTCGACGTCATACAATGGTATCAATCTAAATTAATGCAGATTATAGGTTTACTTTATAATGTCAACGCTTTAATATGCACCGTATAAATTATTAAAAATAAGTTATGTGCCATGAAATTTAATCATACTTTCGCATAATATCCGAAAATAAAATAAAAATTGTTGGTCTATATTTCAAAAAATTAAGTAAATTGTCATAACTTAACTTTGGGTCACCGTGTATAAATTATACTTAATTTACAAAATTCGCAACAAGAAATGTTTGAAATAGTAATCTGATTTTATTATTTTATTTAATGAATAATCCAACATCGATTTTGTTCTTTTCGATGACTTCTTCCATCTTCCGTCAAGGAATTTGACGGCTATAACTTTAGAAAAACCGCTTGGAGTAAACCCAACAGCAGTTTTTTTGTTCTTTTCTATGTTCTACTTCACCACCCATCAACGGAATTCCCTTTGGTTTAACAGTTTCGGAGATGGATCAGTTTTATATATAGATATATTTTCATTTAAAAACAAAAACACTTAGGGGACTACTTTGGCTTAAGGTAGACATGAATTCTATAGGACAATCCTACAAACATGGCGATTTAGTAAACCTTGACAAGGCTTGACGGCGCGGTTACCGTGTTGACCGACTACGTAGCCAATAGAAAGTCACTCCGCGCCGCAAAGGCTGTTAGTGAATCGCATGCATATTCTTATTTAAACTTCTTACAGCGACATTTACCAAAATGTTGTCAAACTGATAGTGTTATCCAACTGTCTATTGCTTGGAAACAATTGTTACATCAATGGTTTTTCTAGCAATTATCAAGCAAATTTACAAACATGGCGATTTAAGGAACTTTGACCGGGCTTGACGCTACGGTTACTATGGTGACCAACTGCATAGCCAATAGAAATTCACTTCGCGCCGAGAAGACTAATAGTAAGTACGAAGGTGGATTCGCAAGTTGGGGACGAAATAATAAAAACTAATAAAATGATAAATAAGATTAGTTACCTCTTATTCATCATTTTCATCATATATTCATCTATGTTATTAATTCATGTTTTACATTGTAGTGTTCCATTTGTGTTCAAATCAATTCGTATTTTATAAATTTTTGTTTTCAAATATATTTTAAACACACAGTCAAAATAATTTTAATTGTTTATTTTTATCGCCCATTGGTAACTGTGATTGTTTTTTGCTTACATTTGTAGCCTGGATTGAATGCCTAAAATCGAATGAAGTTGTCATTTCGTCCCCAACCTGCTAATCCACCTTCGTACTATTGCTATTGGGACGCTAAACACTTGGAACTAATAGTATGTTGCAGGCTTACTACTCTGGAAAGTCCTGTTATAAAATTGATTATCATTGGATATAAAGGGTTATGACTGATTATTATTTTATAAATATTACCTAGATCTTGACGGAAATTTACAAATATCACACAAAAGAGTTTATAAAAGAATAATGACTTCTCTTCCATAGCATTGATTATTCTTTTATGAACTGTTCTGGGCAGGTTAGAACGAAACCTCAAGTGACACAACATGAAGTCATTTTTTTCTCTTAGTAAGTTTCTTACGTTGTAAAGGGATTGAAAACGTCTTGAAAGACAAGGAGGTTATTATTTCCGTCTTTCTTCTCCGTTTCCAAGGCTTATAACTTTAGAATTACTTAATCGATTGGAGTGAATTAAGTAATTTTTGGTTCTTCTCGATGCTCTCTTTCAGCTCTCAACAACGAAAGTCGCATCGTTTTGGAGATAAACTTCTTCGACAAGCACTTTTAAAATGCGCCTTCGAGAAATAAAAAAAAAACTTATGAGAATAATAAGCTGGATTGAAAACGTCTCATTTATTTCAAAAACGATCGAATAAAAAAATATAAAAAAAATCAAGGTTTTTTTGATTGCTAGAAAAATTACAAAAAACCTAATTTTATTTAATAAATTAATTTATTCTAACATTTTTGGTTGATCATTCTATTGGTAACACATACTAGCTAATTTCCATTCGGTTCCTTTTAAGTAAATTATACCAAAACCGATAAACTGGGTCCCGCCAACTCGTGAAGTTCCTGCGGTTTCAATAGATCCTGTCCGTATCTTATGCAATATGCAACAAAGTTGCAGCAGCAGGAGGCGGCGCGGTTCAGTTTCCTGTAAAGCCTTGGGGACTTTGTTTGCATTATTTGGCAGATTGGCTGAATCGAAGCTTGGGAAATGCGTTGTCAGCCTGTGGATATGTTAAAGAGGAATCACAACTGGAAGAAATCTAAAATTTAGATTTTCTGCCGGCTTCTGGTTAAAGTTTGATAAGATAAGGCTTTCTCAATTAAGCTTTAAATTTAGAGTAAATATATGTAACCTATATAAAGACCTTTTCACCCAGAAAAAGTTGTTATCAATAATGAATATCAAATCTCAAGGTTGTGGCCTCGTCACACGGGTCAGAGACAATAAATGAGCTTTTAACTCGAACCTGTCTCCACCGACTCCCTCGGTAAAAAAGACATTTGAGCCACCTAACGAGCACAAAACCCATCAGAGCTCTCTAGCAGCACCCCAAATGTATCGTTTTTGTCCATACCTTTTGTCCCTTAATATCACATCGGTTATGTATGCTCGGACTGAGTCCAATTATTCGTAGCTAACTATCCCGAAAGTTAGTCATTCAAGGAGGACGTTTTTTTTGGGCGTTTGCAGTGAAACATCCGTTTACTTTTAATTAAAAAAGTTAACCAATTTAAAGGCAGGCATGTGGAATTTATTGGGGGCACGTTTTAAACTTTGGCGTTTAGATGTTGAACGGCTTGGGGTTGTGATTATATCGGATTCCATATCTATATATTGGATCGAAAAAGTGTATCAAAGTTCAGGTTGGGTTAAATTAAAAGCACCTGGGGTGTAGTTAAATAGTTTACGCTCAGCAACGGTGATTAGTTAGTTGAGTCAGAAATAATTGATATTTTAAGCAAGGAAGTTAAACATGAAATTTCCAACAAGAGGTTTTGTCGATCGAGTTTGACTACCCACTGCTCCACTGTGAACTAGTTTTGTGCCCAGATGAACTAAGGTGAAGGGAAGAACAAGAAAAGATGACGGTTATGACTAGTAATAAAGCTTTGTAACCAGAACTTGCTGGCATGAATCTATTGAAACCACCCTCTCTCTAAGTATCTTTTCGTAGTAGATTAAACCCTAATGTATTTAGGAATCACTCCTGCAAAGACCAAAAAGCAACACACTGATTCGCCGACACGATGTGAAGACTGTGAAGAACCAAGGCGCTTCTTGTGTGTTGCCCCTATCAAAAGTATGATTTAACCCATTTAAAAAATATTAAATTTTTTTCAGTAAGCCTTCTACTTGTATGAGTTGTATGGACTGGACTATGGAGGTGACTGTTAAGCCCTTTAACACGAAACTTAACTTTAACAAAGCATAGAAAGCAGTTTATCTCCGAACGATAACTATGAATATATCCTTCTCTAACTCCAATGCCATTATACCAACTCCATGACCATTTAACAGATTTTTGTGAAAATTCATCACTTGGACGGTAACACGGTGTAGCCTAACCTGAGCTAATCCGGGGAAGATAACATTGTAAGCGCCGCAAGTGGTTGCTCAGGTACAGGTGCTTCTTCTATGCACTATAACGAAGAACCGCTCGTCTTTCGGTCTTTGAACAATTAGTAGTTCCTTCGGCACGTATACTGATATGATTCCTTCAAGCGTTTTATCGGTTTTAACTTCTTGATATTTTTGTTTCATCCTTGTTTCCCCAACATCTCGGGAAAGTAAACGTGTTTTTCTTTGGCAGTGGTTTCTTCTTCGTAGCTCTTCCCTTTCTACAGCTTCATTTTATAATTTTTCCTTTCCATTTTCATCATTTCGTCAAAAACTCATCTTCACTTTGAGTCTTACCCAAACTTTTATTTTAACTACTTCCGCTTCCTCATGCTTGGGTGCTCTCTTCAATAAAACTCTTTCCGCCTGCGCTTCTTCAAGCTCTGCTGGTTGTTCTTTCTTTACAACAACTCTTACAGTTTCGGAAGCTTCTTCATAAGTTTAGGTTTGAAGACGGCCTCTACAGGTTCTAGTTTTAGTCCCCTCTCCCCAGCAATCCCAACAATGTTGCAAGAGGAGCTGGACAATGTGCTCCCGTCGCTGAACAAAGTGTTCACGGCGATATGAGATATGTCCCTCAAAAGCTGGGAAAGGTGACGATAATGTCGCCAAATCGTTCAAACCCATAAGTTTGACCTCCTTTCTAATGAAAACATTAGAAAAGATAATCGATAGGTACATCACAGAAGATATTTTGGGAAGACATCCCATAAATAAAGTTCAAAATGCCCACAGCAAGGGCAAGTCGACCGACTCGGCTCTCCACTCTGTAGTGCATAAAATAGAGAAGGCATACTCGAAAAAGGAAGTGCTATTGGCACTCTTTTTTGACATTGAGAGAGCATTCGACAAAGCCAGAACAAACAACATCTGCGAGGCCCGTAGGGCCTGGAGAACCCCAACACAGTTGGTACGTAGTACGGCAACCGTAAGGTTACGGCTACTCTGGATATCTCCGGAGGGAAATTGGGGTCAAGGGCGCCTGCCCAGAAGGCAGCTGGTTATAACCTAGACTATGGTGAGAGGGTACAAGCAGTTCAGTGCAAAAGCGTATGCAGACGACAGATGTCATGATACCAGGAAAGTTCGATGGCAGCGTTTGTGATCGAATGCAAAGAGCATGAAGAATAATAGAACAATGGTGTACCGAGGCGGGACTGTCAGTCAACCCTGGCAAAACAGAGATTGTGCTCTACACCAAAAGAAGAAAAACTACAGAATTCCGCTCACCCACGTTGTACGGTGAACCTCTGCTACTAAAGCCTGAAGTTAAGGGCTGACCTGGAAATGTCGCGGGGAAAAGGCATGCAATAAGGCAACATCACAAGGGGGTCTAAAGCCACACGTTCTGCACTGGCTCTACATAAGGGGTGCATTCAGATCAACACCGTAAGCAGCACTCAATGCCTTACTGGGTTTGAGCTTCCAATCTGGGTTAAGAGGGAGGCAATGGCGTTCGGCAGGAGGATGGGATTGGTGCGGCCAGGGGAAGGATACAGCTATGAGAAGTGGTCACACGCAGATCGCCAACCTCATTCAGCAGGATATCCCGATTGTCCTGTCGCAGGAGGGGCGTCCACGCGATCAGCTGAGATTGAAACAGCCATTTGGGATAAAGTTCCCAACAAGAGAAGAATGCAAGGAAGAGCTTCTTCAGCAACTTTCTAAGGATAATCTGGTATGGCATAGAGAAGGATCAAAAGTGACTGATATATAGCCGCCAGGAGCCCGAATATACAAAGCACGCCATGTAGAGAGCAAGGGCTTTGCCTTGGGAAGCCACAAGACGGTTTTCCAGGCGGAGATGCTTGCAATACTCGTGGCCACAGGAACAGAAGTCAGCCAGGGAGCAGAGCAGGACATCTACATCTACTCCGACAGTCAGGCGGTTTTACGAGCCAGGAGCAAAACGAGTTTAAAGCTCGTTCATGACTGATGCTCTGGAGTCACTGACAAAAACAAAAAGGGCAACTCTGGGATTCCTGGACACAAGGACATGGAGGGGAACGAGCGTGCCGACGAATAGGCCAAGCATGGTTATAATAGACCAGAGCCATGTCTAGGAGTAAGTAGAAGGTGCGTCTATCCATTCTGAGTGAGTGGGCATTGGTGAGCACAGGGGAAAACTGGACACAGTCAGGTTAGTAGGCAATACCTAGACAGACCAAGGAAACCTACTGCAAGCCGGATAAATCCAAGGCCTCGTGGCTCCTTGGGAGAAGTCGGCAGTGTCTGAGAGACCTTAAAGCGATCCTTACTGGATACTACAGACTAAACAGCCACGTGCACCTCCTAGGAATAACATTTCACTCTGCACCCACTGTGGGGCAGGGAAAGAGTTGCCCTACCACTTTCTGGGAGTGTGCCATAAGTGGGCGCGACTGCGTCATAGGACACTTGGAGCCGCTTTTCTTCATCGAGACGAGCTTCCGACTCTGAAATGGGACGGGATACTCTCCGTTATTAGAGGGACGGGTCGACTCGTGGAGGGAATGAGGGCACTAGTGGAGTAGGGATGGGTGGACTTTAGGACTGTGAAAAGGGCCTCTAAGGCCTAGTCGCAAGGCTTCCGCCCCCCATTGTTTACTACTAGTACTACTGCTACTACTACTAGTCCCCCTTCTTTCTTTTCTTTTGAATTTGGACTGTTCCCCTTCGGTAAACGCAGCTTTACACTAAAACACATCTTCTCTTCCATATCATGGAATTTTTAAGATTTAACTATATAAGCTTTGTAAGGTAGAGATGTCATTTGTTTTAGAAATTTTATTCTTTTTCTTTTATTCTATCTTCGCATTGGAAAAACTATACAAACAAGCAAAAAGAAAATATTTTTGTAGCCACTGGAATGTTCTTTCAAGATAAAAAAAACATTTTTTTTACCACTGAAATTTTAATATTTTCATTGCCACTGATTTTTTTTTCGAATGTTTTAAGTTTCCAATATATCTACTTTGTGATTTTGTTTAAACCTGATTGGCGTAGATCCCTCTCTTCAAGAATAATGAATTTTTCCTTCTAGAACTTGGAATTGAACCAAAGGATTGAAAAACTGACAACAAAAACACAGAACTTAACAAAAATCAGTAAAAAAAACACATCTTCTCTCCCACTGGAATTTTTTTCTTAAAGAGTTTTTAAGAGTTTCTTCCTGATTTAACTATAATGGCTTTGTAATAAGGTAGACATTTTATTTGTTTTAGACATTTTATTCTAAAACTATGATTGGAAAAACTATACCTACAAGCAAAAAAGAGTTTTTTTGTAGCCACTGGAATAGTCTTTAAAACACTTTCAGGATTAGAACGTATCTGCAAAAAAATATTTTTTACCAGTGAAATTTTGACATTTTTATTGTCACTGATTTTTTTTCGAATGTTTTAAGATTCTAAAATATCTACTTTGTGATTCTGTTTGAACCTGATTGGCGTAGATTCCGCTCTTCGAGAATAATGAATTTTTCCTTCTAGAACTTGACATTGAACCACAGGATTGAAAAACTGAAAAAGAAAAACAGAGAACCTAACAAAAGTCAATAAAAAAACACATCTTCTCTTCCACTGGAATTTTTAGGAATTCTTTCATGATTTAACTATATCGGTTTTGTAATAAGGTAGATATTCAATTTGTTTTACAAATTTTATTCTAAAACAATGATTGGAAAAACTATACCTATAAGCAAAAAGAAAATTACTTTACACTTCAAATCGTCATGGATAGTGGGGACGAAATCTATTGCATCGACTCTTTTTATTTTTCGTGAGCTCTCTTTGCCGTTTTAAACTTGCATTCCTCGAGTTCTTCATCGGGTCTGGGTTTTCAAAAGCAACTTCTTCTTCGGTCTGTTCCATAAAACGTTTTGTTGCACCCTTTTCGATAGAAACGAGAAAACGAAGAAAAACCTAAAAATGTTTTACTTGGTTTTCTTCCTGCTTTGTTCCTTTCTTTTTCATCACATATTTTTCCTTTTTCTATTCCTCTGAATTTTATTTTTATGTATTTTCCTTTTGGTGTTTTCTTGGGGAAAGTTAAGTGGTCCTACAATCTGCAGGTCTACCTTTCTGTTTATTCTCGTGCTAGACGAGTGGTATAGAATTCGAAAATATCCTTATGCCCGGTTTTATAAAGTCGGGGTACCTCTGCCTTATATACCAGAATATGGGTTAACCTTATCCCGCCATTGAGCACGAGTTAATTCTGGGTTAAGTTGATGTCATTGTCAAACTTGATAAATTCTAATATGTTTGTTTATTTCCATTTTAGCATGGGAGCTGCGTAATAATGTAATTTAGTTTTTACTTTTCTAAATTGGAGGGCTGAGTCTACACCTACAAAATCACCAAATAATATACCTCATTTTCCAGTAACGCGCCTCATTTTCTGTGGCTTAATTCGTATCATTTTCTTATTTTATGATAAGTAGTTATGTGGTAAGTATGTATATTTTTATATGCTTATCAAAGATTTTGCAAATATGTATCGCTTTTCCTATTAATGGTAATTTTTATTATAGATATTATAGTAGATTTAGATTACTAGAATGATTCAGAATTCTTAGCACCGTGTATCAAAACAGTCAACTGAAAATATTATTCAACTAATAGGTGAACAACTACACCATTTTCACATGTAGTTTGGAAAGTATCATTTGTATTTTAGAAAACGTCACTTGGATTTCAGATATATTACTTGTATTCCAGAAATCATCACTTGTATTTCAAAATAGTCAGTTGAATTTTAGAAAGTATCATTCGAAATTTAGAAGCGTTACATGTATTTTAGAAACCATCAGTTGGAATTTAGATTAGCCATTTTTATTTCAGAAAAGTTCAGATGTGTTTCAGAATTCGTCATTTAAATTTCAGCAAATGAGTGAGTTACATACTATCTTCAGAATCGGAATGAAAAAGCATGCGATGCAGCTACAACAGAGTTTCCTTTTTTGCTATTGTAAAAATTATAACTTGATATACACATAAAATTTAACAATGACAACAATTTACTCTTGGCAAATATAAATAGGTATATTTCCATTACTAAGACGGCAGCATTAAGAGAAATGCTAAGTTGTGCGAATAAAGTCCAATTTTTTAGAAAATATATTGTTTTGAAGTGTTTTTTGAGTCCTACACTTGCACTGTACTTTCCTTTTTTGTAGAATTCAACACAAATGCAAAAAAACAAACTTTGCTTCCAAAACAATTTTCTGAAATTCAAGTGATATCTTCTAAACTACAAGTGACACTTTCTGAGATACAAGTGATATATTCTATAATCTAAATGATGGTTCTGAAATTCAAGTAAGTATAGTTTTCTGAAATACAAGTGACAATTCTGAAATACAATTGACGATCTCTAAAATCAAAATCACTATTCTGAACTACAAGTGATATATTCTGAAATACAAGTGACTGTTCTAAAATACAAACGATTCTCTCTAAACTACATGTGAAAATGGTGTAGATCATAGGACAAAACGGTAGGGAATCTGTGCCTTACGTATTTATAGCAGCAACACTTTGCCCTATTTTACCGTCCCTGTAGTTCCTACAGTTTCTGAGATACCCATATTGACACAGGAATTCATGGCACTATGAATGTATTGTACTTATCTGTTTTTAGAAATCATGTTCTCCGTCCTTTGACACAGGTCTTGGTCATTTCGTTGGAGTTCCCAAGTCAACAGTTTGCCGAGTTCTTAAAAAAGTTGCTCATGCCATTGCGGGGTTAGCTCCTACAATTATTAAATTTCCAGATGATGGATTAAATGGTCTTAAAAGTGATTTTCTTGAAGTTGCAAGGTTTCCCAACGTCATTGATGCTATATATTGCACTCATGTGCCCATTCAATCACCAGGTAAAATTTTAATTCAAAACAAACCAATCAATAACCATTTATAATTTTTTAGGTGGTGATAATGCAGAAAATTTCCGAAATCGAAAAGGGCATTTTTCTCTTAACGTTCAATCTGTTTATGATGCCAAAATGAAAATATTAGATATTTTTATAGGTATCCATCTCTTGTTGCACCAGCCTGCAAAATATTTGCAAACTCTCGTATCAGGAGAGAATTAGAAGGACATTTTGGAAATAGCTATTTAATAGGAGGTTATACTTTGACAAAGTATTTGTTGATCTTTTTGCCCAATCTTGCAACAAGAGCTGAACTGTTATACCAGGAATCGCAGATTAGGACCAGAAATATGATAGAAAGAAGTTATGGAGTATGGAAAAGAAGAGTTTCATGTCTTAGGTATCAGCTTATACTGAAACTAGAAACTTGCCTAGCCGTCATCGTGGCAACAGCTGTACTGCATAATATTGCGCAGGAAAAACAATGATGATGAACCAGAAGATACAACATGGCAAGAGGAGGAAGATGAAGATGTCCTGGATGCAGAATACTTTGTTGATGTTAACGGTGCAAGATTGCGTCAAGATTTAATAGCTAATTACTTTCCTGTGTTGCCATAAATTTGATAATCAATACACTTTATTTTCTTTTGTCTTAAGTTTTATTTACAAAACTATTCCAGATAATACAAAAATAAAAAACATCCAAAACTACTCACTAATCCCCACGTAATTTCTTTTCTTTAAATTTCTAGTTCAATTTTTTTCTTTTCTGTTTGCTGCTGCTGCTGCATTTTTTGCTGCGATTCTTTGGTCATTACTTGAACTTGTAATTAATGTAATTCATTTTTTCTTTTCTGCTCCTCATTACTATACTCAATTTGACGCTTCACTATTTCTAATTTTTGCCTCTGAAAGTAAATTGATTTTTCTTCTACAGTCCTCGTTTAATTCTGTTTTTTTTTCTTTCATTTCCTAAAGTCGCTAAAATATTTCCTTTATGATTAAAATTTTTCTTATTCAATGGAACAGCAAAAAGGATATTTATATGCATAATGAAGATTTATGCGTAAGTAAGTTATTATTTATTAACTTTCGCTGACCAGCAGCTCTTGGTGTACTTTGTTCAGTTGTAATTATTAGGTACTATTAAGAAATCTCTATCACAAAGATTACGCAGAGATTTATGTAACGTGTTTACTTTTCATAAGCTACAATTTACCTGTAGTTTCTCTTGGTTATTCGACACTCTGTTGCTGTTGGACACCTATAGTTCTGTTGTTCTCATTTGAACTGTATTCTAAAGTCAATTTCAGGTTTTCAAAGCTTTCAGGCTTTCAAAGCTTGTAAAATTGGCTGTTTTAATAAAGCAGGACTCCATTTGTTAGCCCAACTAAGTTCACCAGTTACACTCTCCTTGGTAATTCTTTCATCTAAAATAAATAACTTTCAGCTAAGTCATTCATAGACCGAAGTCATCTGATGCTATAAGGCAATGAATGACTAGGCAGGCAACATGAAACTGGCGGATTTTTTCAGCTTCATGTCGCCCTGTAAATATTCCACATTTGCTGTACAATATTTACCTGAAATACATTTTAACTGGAGCTGTTACTTACTGCTCTCATCTATAGTAGGATATGTTGTAGTAGGTTTAACTTGTCGACAGTGCTTTATTTCTTTGATGTGATCTGAATCATATCTATTTGCCATGCCAATAACATTTATATTTCCTACTATTGATTTTACTCTTGTATCCAATGAAGTTATATGTGTAACCTTAATCTTTCCCCCTCCTGTTTTGAACAACTCCTGTTTTTCTTCAGCAAATTTTGTTCCACTCCTTTTTTCTCATTTTTCCATTTTTCTTTTAATTGTTTTCCTGTGCCTTTAGTACAGCCAGACTGTGCTAATTCAATCGCAAATTTTTCCCACATACAATCCTTTTCTTTAGTTGTCACTGAATCACTTTTTTTGTTTCCCAATATATTTCTACGCTTCTCTACAAACCCGGTTAACGCTGTGATTTCCTCTTCTAAAAAATTAACGCTCCTTTTGCTACTATTGCCAGGGATATCCAATTTTTTGTAAAGTAATAGACAGCCTTCGTTTGATGACTTTTCACTTTTCATTCTCACCTCAATTCAATTATTTCAATTTATGGTTGAGGCATAAACGAACAACGGCTGATATTTAACAATTTTGACATGACCAGTTTGAAAGCCAGGTTAACCCTGTCCCGAAAGTAAGATCCTCTGACGGGGTATTAGAGTTTCATCCCATCTTTTAGGGTACTTGCAAATAAAATACCCTTACCGTTTCTCACTATAAAATTGGTCCTTCGAGCCGGATTTAAATCTCTGGATAATAAGATAACGTGCATTTCTTGTGCTCAAAATGAATATTGAAAAGCTAAGGATTTTACGTGGTAGGGCTAAGGCTAGCATAACTCGTTTAGCCATTTGGCTTGATGCTTTATAGAAAAATGTCTCTTAGTTTCATATTAAATATGATAAGCTACAAAAACCATTGAAATAATACAACGATATCCAAGGAAACTTATTAACGTAAAACGTATTTCGTCTGGGCTCAAAACTAAATTACAGTGCAGCAGTCAGAGTAGTCAGAGTGGGTCGACAAAACTTCTTGTTGAAAACTTAATTTTCCAACATACTGAGTTATCAACTCCAAAATTCATCATGAGTTACTGATTGAGCAAGCTACAAGAGAGATTTCAGTGGAGTATAGCACAAAACTGCCTAACTCTTAGTTTTCAACAAACATTCAAACTAAGTTTTCAACAAAAAGTTTTGTCGACTCACTCTGACTGCACTGACTGCTCTCTGTCTGACTGCTCCACTGTAATTTACTTGCTGATTAACTTGCTTTAACACAATTCATAAAAATACTTGGAGGTTTAAACACCATTTTTTTTTATATTTTATCAGCACCAGATTATAAATCAATATTACATTTTTTCTACCACTCTCTAATCCATAAGTCCTCTTTTCCATGAATGCCTCAAATGCTCATCCTCAATGACAAGGCACTTTGGCTCTGCCATAGCCCAAATTACTGCTCAGGAAAATAAATCTGAAGCACCCTTCAGAAACCGTTTTATAATAGAGAACGAGCGACGTGATTTCTATTCATAACTCACCGAGATAGATCGCATTTGCCAGATAAACGTCAGCTAATCAATACCATAATGGCGCAGAGACCTTTGCAATGAAAGTACGCCCGTGTTGTGCGTTATGCATTTATTTTTGCCGTCAAGGCATCCTTGTGCCTGGGCTGATGTTTTCCGGGCAAGAATGATGTATGGCTTTGTTACGGAGCTGGAAAAATAAAAGGTTTGACTGCCGTACACGGTAAATTACGTTTCCTCCTATCAGTTGTCAATAACTCATGGTTAGGCAATAATTAATTAATTTAGTGGGAGCGAACTCGCAGACAAACCATCAGAATAGAGGACGCTGGAGTAAGTTGAGGTAAATATGTTTGCGTTCAAGCTATCAGGGGACTTTGTCAGGCAGGCAAACATAAAATCGGTTTTAGCCTTATTGGAATTTGGCGAACTGTACAAGCGAGTTTGCCAGGGAATTGATTAAGGGCGAGATGTGAAATTGTCAGCGTTAATAAGAATTGTTGAAACACTAAAATCTATTCTTGATTAAATGCCAATTTTTCTCAACAGGAAAGGTTCTCGTCTCCATGTTTAAAGCACAATAAAATTTCAACGCAGCCCTTCTGCCCGATAATGCACTTGTAATGAACCGGCAATTTATCAGACGATCGCTGGATTTACAACTTAATATAAATGATTTCAAATTAGCTACAACGATTCAATTCATGCCAGGCAATTGTTATCGGGTTACCGTTCACAAATCATCAAATACAGTTCTATTTCAAATTCGCCAGTTAGCCAGAATTGCTTTTAGTGCTTCGGTAGATGTCATATTTTATTAACAGACCGAAACCAAAAATAGTTTGTGTGGAAATTGTGGTTCAAAATGGGATGAGCAGAATGTAACAAAACATTCTTTGTTGTAGCAGTGAACTTGCTGATCCTTGTAATTAACTGTCTACCTGAATTAGAAGTTTATAATAGTGCAAGCCCCTATCGGAAAGTTTGCGTGGTGAGCTTCCACTGTTGTAATACTCTGCATTTTAACATCTAGGGAGCGTGGTTTACATGTCTAGTTCCATTTAAAGTTAGTTCAGCATATTCACAGTTTACCTCCATTTCTATTAAATTAGAATTAATGACAAGCGGGGTAAGATCAGTATAATAAACTTTGCTTGTCTCAACGTGTTTAATAGAACAATAGATTTATTGTGACGGGTAGTAACAAAATCAAAATAACTAAAGCTAAAATTGTTTCATTATGCAGATTGATCAGGATCACGATTTTTTAAATTTTCATATTTTTTTGAGAACACCATTTTTTGCTCCCACTTTAACTGTTAACTTTAGTTTAATATTATATAATATATAATTTAGTTGACACCACTTGTTGGCATCACCAGTTTGACACCACACTAGGTATTTTCACTAAAACTACATCTTTATTCACCGTCGGCTCATCTCTTATTAGTCCCTGCTTTAAAGCTACAATAGCAACAATTAAACAGTAGTTAATTAAGCTATAATGAGATGAAACCAGCTTTTTGTTGTATATTATACAACAAGCATTTAATGAGAGTCGTTATTCTCGTGGCCAACGTTTTAGTCCACGAGCGAAGCAAGTGGCACAAGTTGCCCGAGAGAATAACGCTCATTAAATGCGAGTAGAATATTATACTTCCCCCTGTCCATGATCAAGATTCCGGGTTTTCCTCAAATATGGTAGGTTATAGGTGGCGCAAAGATAATTCACAGTTTTAAAATCACGACTGGTTTCGTTAATCGACGGCGCGACGTTTGATACGTCAGATAGATGACGGTCTAGTCGCCCGTTATGTTCATTTCCATGCTACGAGGGAGTTCGGTAAATTGCTTCATCTTATATTAAGTATTTTTTAGTGAAAAAGAAACACCGTAACCTACATTTTTGTCTCAATACGTCCTAATAGAAGGATAATTATTTGAATGGATTAGTGGTAACTAGGGATTCCACCTATAAAGCGGTTTACTTTTTGAGTTGCCAGTTGCCTACGACATGTTTCGTTTCCATGACAACTCGTTCATTATTCACAAGTAAATAAAGATTAGTATTAATCTTGAGAATGTACAAGAATAATGTGATTATTATAGTATGATCGTGGATATAGTGATTTTGTGACTGAAGTTTATCTTTCTATATTATTTCTGCAAAAAGCATTCTTTCAGTTTTGCATTCTGGTGTGCACTTAGTGGCTTAGGAGTTGCTATTTGGATTCAATGAATCTTTTGATTAAGTGGACAGTTGTAGCGGTTTTTAAAATATTTTATCTCTGATCTTGTATAACCTCAAGTTTGGGTGTCAAGGATGATCATTGTTTGCTGTAATTAAATACCTCAGCATTTGTTTTTGTGATATTTCAGTGTTTCACATTTTGGTATTTTAGAGGGCGATTTTTTATGACGGGTCGTAAAAATAAAGTCAAAAGTATTAGCTAGACTAAGAGCCGGTATTTTGAATTCTGATTTAATTATTTGAACACTGATTAACCTGAAACAGGTATCAAATACCATCATACGTAGATTAATTTTAATTGGCACCCTGTAAATATTTAAACGTCGTTTGTTAATGTCATTTCTTGACATTTTGTTATTTGATATTATTGTTTTTTGGAACCGGAACAAGGAACAGAAATTTTCTTATGTGGGCGATGCAAAAAACGGAACTCAGGGACTTGCATTCGGCAATAAACAACCAACAACTAATTTCTAAAATCAAGAATGGCAACATCAAATTAGTGGTGAAGTTATCTGATTAGCTAATCGAACACCCCAAAACGTATAAAAATACTTAATCGGACGGTAACATTGGACCGATGATTATTTGATCAAGTTCGTGATCGGGATTCAAAATACCGGACTTCAGAACAGTAAAATCTAGAGGTGCTGCAACATTCAGAGCGATCAGGGCCACGAGTTTCGAAATTTTTATATTTTTTGAGAGCACCATTTTGCTCCTACTTTTACCATTATATTTAGTTTAAAATTCCTTTAATTCATGTAATAATTAATTAGTTTGGCAACAACTATTTTCATCAAAACTACATCTAATTTTTATTGTAATTTTTCTATTCAGCTTTCAAGTTATTACATATTTAACTAAGTTGACTGCTTTTCTGGGAGATCACCGGAGGGAAATTGAGATCGAAGGCCGCTGTCCACAAGGTAGCTGCTTATGACTTTGACTAAGGTTTCCTTTAAAGGACGATCTTTTGGAGAGACTACAGGCCGAGGAGTTCAGTGCGCAGGCGTATGCGAATGCTATTTCTATTCTAAATTTTTCCTTTGTGCTCATGAGAAGCATGCGCGGTTTTGAACTTTGTTCACGTGTTATTAATCTTGTCTGAAGTCCACTCTTCTCTCTTTACCGATCCTTTTCCTTCTGCAACCCTTAAGAAAAACAGTTTTTTTAATGAATTGCGTTGCATTAAATCAAGGTGAAAAACTACGATTTTTGGTCGCTTTGGGACCGAAATATGAGATTTTGTTTATTTTTTTTATAACTTTTACAGTTGTTGAGAGATTAAATTCAAATTTCAAATATAACTAACTATTTACGATCTACATCGTTAGATACACCAATTGATACCAAAAATAGGTTAATTTCGCCACCAAAGATTTTTTTATAACGTACCAATCATTTTTTCTCTAAGTCTAAATTTTCTATTCAATTTAGAAACTTGTTTATTTCTTGCATTTTTTCGCATCACTTACTTCTTTCAGGAAATGTGCAAAACTACCTATAAATGCTCTACATAAGAAATGCGTATCTTTTAGCGTTACCTTTTAGATTCCCAGATACTCACGAAGAAGAGTCGCTTCTTGTTCATTTAAAAATTGAAGGCATTCTTAGATACTTTTGAAAAATTTCCGAAAATGGTGAAAGGTAAGAAAAAAAAAAGGCAAAGAAGTTTCTAAGGTAAGTAAAGAATCCAGATCTTTAGGAGGAGACGATCAGTTGTTCGCTATTAAAGAGTTGGGAGGATAAAGTGAGACAAAAGGGAGTAAAAAAATGCAACTCTAGAAATAATAGGACTATGTCGATTTCTAATTCGGTAATACATCCAATGATATAGATCATTAATGGTTTCAAACATTTTGGTTTATTTGCTTCAGATTTTTTTATTTTTAACCACCTCGTGGACCTGTATCCTAGGTGGTCTATTTAACTTAACTTCGAAACTACGCATTTTATGAAAAAAATTGGAAAATAGAAACTAACCAGTTTCGAGGGGAAAATAAAATGTTGAAAGTTTTTGACCTTGAATATGATTTTTTAAGATTTCAAGTACTCTACAAGTTAAAAAATAAAGTATATCTTCACATTTGAATTCAAACTTAATCTTGCACACCGTGAAGGTCAAAAACCTGTAACATTATTTACTTAGCTCACTCTTATTTGATTAATTGTTTCATGGATTGCACCACTTTCAAAATGTAAAGCTTTTACAAGTTAAATGGATCAAGTTATCCTGTCTGGATTATACATAATATAAATGATTACAATCAGTAATCCTTACCCTCAGTTCTATTTATACAATGAAAGCTAAATTGAGCAATGAATAAATCACGTTTAAAATTAATATTGGAAATTCAATTCCAACTTTCAGAGTCAGGTGTTGAAATACGGAGTAGAACAAGGAAGTCCAATAATCAACACTACATAAATTATGATTATGCCCAGGTTCGCGTGAGAGAGAGGTGAAATGTAAATTATAGGCTTGGTTTAGTTTTTGCATTAGTTATTTAAACAGGCAATGGCTGGGAAGTTTCAAAAGAAAAAAAAGTTTTTTAAACCCATTTTATAATCGTCGGTTTAGATATAGTGCAGTGAAAACTACAGCTCTTCGAGGTTGAGTATCTCAGCAAGCGAGTGGTAAAGTTAAAAATTTTGGGACGTTTTCAGATTAGTAGATTAGTAATAGAGTTTATTCATAATTAAACCTGAATTGATGTTGATTTTTGGTGTCTTTATTCAAATATTTCTTACATTTTACCAGCGACTCACGGCCTTGACAATTGATAATTTTTTTCTTATCAACATTGAATAAAGCGATGACGATTTCCAATTTCTATATTGGCACCCAAAGTTTGGGACACTGGAGCCGTTCCTGTTTATTACCCAAGGTCAACAAAATCGCATTTGCACGAAAGTCTAGAAGAAACATTAGTAATTTAATAACTTCGACTTATTGTTCTATATCATTCATTGATATATTCTGGCTGATTGCAAATCCAATTTTTGGATATCGCACGGTGCTACTCCGATTCAGAGTCCGTTTAGAAACGTAATTTCCTTTCTTCCTGTTGAAAGTTCTTGCTGTTTCTCCATCCTGAGGAAATTACGTTTCAAAATGCAGGTGTCAGGTGATGAAATGAAGGACTCCTGAGCCAGTTTTAAGAGGAAAAAAGCTCACATAAATATTGACTCGCAATCGCTTTGTGACCGAAATATGAGATTTTGTTTATTTTTTTTATAACTTTTACAGTTGTTAAGAGATTAAATTCAAATTTCGAATATAACTAATTATTTACGATCTGGATCGTTGGATACACCAATTGATACCAAAAATGGGACATTTTCACAACCAAAGATTTTTTTATAACGTACCAATCATTTTTTTTTTCTAAAAGTCTGAATTTTCTATTCAAATTAGAAACTTGTCTATTTCTTGCATTTTTTCGTACCCTTTACTTCTTTCAGGAAATGTACAAAACTACCTATAAATGCTACATAAGAAATGCGCATCCTTTAGCATTACCGTTTTGATTCCCAGATACTCATGAAGAAGAGTCACGTCTTGTACACTGAAAAATTGAAAGCATTCTCAGATACTTTTGAAAATGTACCGAAAATTGTGAAAGGTAAGAAAAAAAGAAAAAGGCAAGGAAGATTCTAAATTAAGTAAAGAATCCAGATTTTTAGGAGGAGACGTATTTCTGGCTGATTGCAAATCCACTTTTTGGATATCGCACGGTGCTACTCCGATTCAGACTCCGTTTAGAAACGTAATTTCCTTTCTTCCCGTTGAAAGTTCTTGCTGTTTTTCCATCCTGAGGAAATTACGTTTCTAAGTGCAGACTGGAAGCGAGTTTTTACGACATATTTCAAGTGCGCCGAAACTCCGTGCCACCACTACCCCCACCCCAGTCCCTCCACTGCAGCGCGACGGCGGGGGAATAAATACCACGGGACTCACCACAGTCGAATCAGTCAACGTCAGGATGCGCGTGAGGTCACTTCGCCTAAAAGACCTATTAAAAGATTATTAAAAAAAAAACATTTAAAGAAAAAAAATAGTATTAAGTTATACAATCGGTCATTGAAAAGCCTAAAGTACCAACAAAGGGAAATTGAAAGCCAAATAGCCATATCTAGAGCCCAATTTATTAAAAAAAACCTTTACCCTTCTAAGTTTAGAATTTGCCAAAGACTGCAAAATGGAGATGAAAATAGAAAAAACGGTTTGACTGGTTTATGAGGCAGTACGACATTGATAATAACTTTTCGTTTAAAATTATTTTGTCGGACAGAGGCGAGGTAACTAATAACGATAATTTTAATACATGAAATACACATTATTTGGCAAAAAACAACCCTCGGGTTAAGAAATCATCCAAACACCAACACCAATTTGGCCTCAACATGTTCTTTATTACTTCAACTCCTTAACCGCAGATCGTAATTTTCCTTTATTGAGAAATGAATTAGAAAAGAATCTAGATACTCATCCTCTACAGAATGTACAAAACCAACTTGAACTAACCTCCAAATACTGAGTAAGTTCGATTGTACCTTTCGCAACAGTTGACAGGAAAATCGGCACTTATGGTGACGTTTCTTGAGAAAACCCGCTTCATTATTTTGGTTCAAAATATCAACTTTTGAGAGCAGTTACGGCAACATATAATACTGTCACTCAAAAATTATTATTCCTAGACTTCAATAATCAAGAGTAAGAAGATCTTACCTGTATCTAGAGACTAGTCGTTATCTATTTGAACATTTGTTTGTAAATTTTTAGTCCTTTTCTATATTTCTATTTGTTATGCATTTTGTTTCATGGTCTACTAGTAAAAATTGTAGATATTTTATTATAAATTTTTTTTTGACAAAAGGATATCACATTGTTGACATGCACATGTAGAAAAGTAAGCTGATGATGGTTTTGAGACAAAAATTAACTAAACCAACTGGTAGAGCTTAAAAAGGTGCAATGATAAAGGGTTCTTTTTTTTTGTGGTGTTGTTAAAAATAACTTAAAAAATAAATAAAAACTAGAATTCATAGAACTACTATTTTTGAGATATCTAAAAAACTAAAGCAAGCAACTCATTTTCGCAAATATCATGTTTCGTGTCTTTCTATTGTGCAACTTTCTTCTAATTTAAATGGCTTCTTATCTTTTACCGTTTCGGAGATCCCCATGCAGCGCATCTTTATCTTGCAAACACTGTATACTCAGAAGCACCCTGTATAATAGACTAATGTATAATAGGCCCAACCCGTCTGTAGAAAAATATCGTTTTTTTTAAATTTATTTTTTCAATTTAGTTTAATGTAACATGAGTAATTTATTTCGCAAAAATATCAAGACAGTCTTTTGTGTACAAATACTGATGAAGATCCAAAGCCGCAAAGAAAAGGTTTATTCATTAAAACTGGGAGGATTGACAAAACCAGTTTTATTTTTCTGTTTCTTTTAGACATCTGTATACCTGTAATCAAAGAACCCACCTCCTATATTGTATAATAAATTTTAAAAACGACTCAACGGATTTACTTGACAATTCAAAGAAACTGAAGTAGGGAAAATGTTGTCATAACAAAGACCCAAGAACGACGCAAAGAGTTTACGTGAAATGTCAAAAAAATTATAGTTGTTTACATCTCAGTGAACATTTTAAAGCTTTTGAAAAAAAATCAAAAATGATGTCGCGGTGGCAGGTTAAGCACGACAAATTTTCGAAATAGGGGGCTATGGCCTCACTATACCAGCTGCTCAACCGAAGAAGTCGTCTGCCTGTGAGGAGGAACCATAATGCGGCAGATCCTAATATATGGATCGGCCTAATGGGAGGCGGAGTCCCACCTCTCAAGGGTAGAAGCTGTTGAAAACATTTACTTCCGTATGGCGGTAAATGCTCCATAGTACATTAGTAACGTAGAAATTTGTGTTAATTTGCGGTGGCGAACGATGCGCGTCTTTATGAGAGTCAAAGGTGAGAAGACCTTCCTACTCGCGGAAGCACATCCAGATGACCTGCTGCGGGCTTTGGTTCAATACGAGTCGAATCCCGCATCAGGCCAACTCTGGAAGGGGCTACTGCATCAGTTATGATATCAAGTTGCAGAGCAGATTGACTGCAAACGGGCAAGAAACCGCCCTGAGGAGCAAGGGCCACATCTCCCGCAAGATATGTCATGCCAAACCAGCCAAGCTGGCGAGGCTATGAGATATGTTGACAGGAAAGAGCGTGGTCCAGAGAAGACTGCCGGCAGCAGACCGGGGATTTATAGGCAACTGGGTCCGGAATCCCCAAGCAAAAAAGGGGTTATTTTAGTGGGTAAGAATCCCACACTACCGGACATTACAATTTTTCGCTCCGGGGGTCGCTCCCCCCTCAAAAAAAAAAAGACAGGAGTCTCTAAAATAATGTGTATATAGGTAATATTAATTCTTCATTATGCTATTTCTGCTTACCGCTCAAAATTCTAATTCGCTCCTGAATTGCTGATGCCCTATTTTCGTAATTAAATATATTTATTACTTTTTTTGGGGTCAAAACACACGCCGTTTGCAAAACGTTAACTTAGCTTATATTTATTTTTAATTTAGATTTTATAAAAATAATAATAAAAAATTGGGCAATGCATCCTACATAAAGAGTCATGTTCCATTAATACCACTTTAAGCAAGTGACATGTTAAGGGCGACCCAAGGCAAGCAACTTGGCAAAACTTGCATGAGGAAACTGTAAAGCAAAGCTCGAGAGTGGAGCATAATCCAGAAGGAAACTTTCCTTACACTTACTGTAAAGGGGTCATATTCAACTAAAGTTTCTTAGGAGTGTTTAACTTGCAAGGATATTCAGTCTGGCTGGCGGTGTGCCTATTGTTTTAAAAAGTTTTTGGGTTTCATGTTCGCGAAACTTTGTTACAAAACAAGAGGAATTAAAATAAGTTTAGGATGTTAATTTAGACTTCATTTGTTTGGTTACCAGCTACAAATGCAGATGAGTAATCATTAAACAAAGCAACATTTTTAATGAATTTTTCTTTATGTATAACATCATTTACACCCTCGGCACGTTTTTTGTTTTCTTTCACTGAACAGCTACACTCCTTTACACCCACGGCAAAAACGTGTTTAATTCGCAGCAGTATTCGCCAAAACAGTTCTTGTTTATAATTTCCTCGTGCAAAAAATATTTGCTTTTCGGGAAATGCCGAAGCAGCAGCAGCAGCAACATTAAAAACCGGAAACCCTACTGACTTTCAAATTCCATTTATGAGGGAAATATATTAAAAAAGATTAAAGAAACCTGACGGAGAGGAATATTAAAAACGCTCCACCAATTTCGTTCTGTATTCAAAGATCAAGTGGAATACGTATAATCTCTCCTACATTTCATGCCCGATGATTTATGCCAAGGAGTTTCGCTTTTTGAGGCTTTTGGGATTTATTAGGTTTGGTTACTAATTCTTTTGTATGGAGGTGGATTTAAGCCTATTCAAAATACTGAGTTAACTCACCTGACTTTTCAAATATATAATTTTTTTTTGTCGTTGATAGGAATTTAAAAGCCTTTTGGCTCTGAACTCCCTGAAGTTCAAAATAACGGAAGAGCGGTGAGACATATTTCTCTGTACCATGCAGGTTATCGGAACCAGAGCGAAGTGTAAAGAGTAGGTGGTCACCAATTCTCGATCTCTCATTCAATCAATCTCTCGATTTTGGCGCTTAAAATAACAGTAGAAATATTTGCTCCGAGCTCTATGTTTCTCTAACTTACTATGTAAGACTCTGATTATTTTGCATAGGAAAGTGCTGCAAAAGGATAGTTAGGTGCACAAAATATGCTTTAGAAATGCTTAACTGGATACTAGATTAAATAGTTTTTGTGAATACACCCAGTATATACTTCTTCTTCTTCTCATGCTATCCGTTAACGGATGTTTGCGACTACATTCTTCATTTCATCCCTGTTCCCAGCGGTGTGAATCAGTGTCTGTATGTTGTGCATTCCCGTCCAATGTCTAATATTCCGTAGCCAAGACATCTTTTTCCTTCCTACTCCTCTCCGACCCTCTATCTTACCCTCAATTATCAATTGCAAGTATTTATATTTTTCGTTCCTCATGACGTGCCCTAGGTATGCAGTTTTCCTCTTTTTGATGGTGGTGAACAACTCTCGCTCTTTGTTTACAGATGCTAGGACATCTTCATTTGTTATTCTTGCTGTCCAGGGTATTTTGAGGATTCTGCGGTACAACCACATCTCGAACGCTTCTAATTTGTTGATGGTGTTTACTTTGAGGGTCCAACCTTCCATCCCATAAAGAAGCACCGACCAGACGTAGCACTTCAAGAATCTTAGTCTCAAATCAAGATCGAAGTCCGAGCAAGTGAACTCTTCTCAGTTTAAAGAATGCTTCACGCGCTTGTTCAATGCGGCATTTAATTTCCAAGTCAGATGTCCAGTCCTCAGACAACCATACTCCCAAATACTTAAATTTATTAACCCTTTCTATGCGCATCGTGTTGAACGTTATCTCGGAGTCTTCAAAGGCATTTATATCCTTTGTGATCACTAAAAACTTTGTTTTCTTGGTGTTTATATTGAGACCCACCGATCTACTGTGTTCCCCTACGATGTTGACTAGTCGTTGTAAGTCCTGCATATTATCAGTGATCAGCACTGTGTCGTCGGCATAGCGGATGTTGTTGATCCACATCCCGTTAACCTTAATACCGATCTCTTTCTCTTCCAAAGCCTCACGAAATTTTGTTATACAACTCAGTATATACGGGGTGTTCAATATACTTCATCTAGTTGGATGTGAAATGTCAAACAAAAAGGATGGAGAAACAAAAGTCCATTTATTTTGATTATGTCATTCTTTTCTGTCAAAATTGCATAGCCTGCTAGATGAAGTTTTAAATGAACACCCCGTACTTACACGTATGTAAGTATAAGGATATGCGATTATTGAACAAAACTGCCCACCTAGGTATGTCTAAAAAAATACATAACATTTATTTTTTCTCTTATTTAAATTTTTCGCTAATTTGCAAACGATAGCAAAAGGCGCGACATCTATTACTTCTTCTATTATCCACTCCTCTCACTAATTCTAGTTCTATCCTTTCGCAGCTGAAGCGAAAGATAACGATAGAGATATATTCGCAAAGTCAATGAAAAGTTGTAGCATATTTCATATTAACATCTCTTCCTAGCAACGAGTTACGTACGTTCCTGAGTTACATACGTAATTTCCGCCCGATTTGATGTCTTACGTCAAATGCTTCGAAGTTAATGAGTTGCTATGATGTGCTCTGACAATGACATTACGCCACGTGTCCCTTAAACCTAGCAGACGACTAAAAAATAATATCGGTATTTCTTGCTCTGTCTATATCTCCTACACCATTCCTCTGAATTGGTTATGCTTTGTACACCAACAGCGAATTCTAAAATTCACCGGGTGTTCTACCGGTTAAGCTGGTCATGTGGTCGTCGTCTAGCAATTTAATGGATTAAGCAGGTGATTGATCTACATGGTAGATGATCTGGTGAGTTTTGGAATTCGCCCCAACTAGCTTTGCATTTCAGCAATCAGAAAAGTATTCGATAATTTCAGTGGTGGGGAAAACATAATAGCCTATCATCATATATGTTTTGGTCCTTTATATCAGGTCTAGAGGAGTGAAAATAGCGGATGTAGGACAGAAATGACTACTTCACATTTGTGAACGATCCAGTGTTTTGACCTTTATTAAGGTCTTTCTCAGATTAGTAGCTGAGCTATTACTAATGTGTGTGTCTCCTGTATGATACTCGTTTGAACGTTTTTTCGTGTGACTGGAGATGTTTTAATTTCAGTGGAATGTTGTTCCTAGTTGACAAACTTCGATTATTGAAAAAGCCCTGAGGAAGACCTCAATAAAGGTCGAAACATTGGCACTTTCACAAATGTGAAGTAGTTATTTCTGTCCTACACCCGCTATTTTTACATTTATAATAGCCTATTCCATTGGTAAAAGTAGTGCCGCACCAGAGCAAATATTACACACCATTGGAGAAGTTATTGCAAGTTTGGACGTTCCTTTGGGAAACGAGAGCCGCACTTTTCGCACATAGCTTTAATAAAACAAGTTGGCCAGCAGAAATGTTTAGTTGGTTTGCGTATGGTGTGCTTTATGGGTTTATGGGTTGCTTTTGTTACGTTTGACCACGGTTTGACTATGGTTTAGAATCTAGAATCTGAACGCTGAACTCTGAAAAAAGAACCTGCCGATGCCTAAAAGTGGCTGAAATGTCGAAACGTCTCGCAACCTAAAAACTTTTAAATGTTAAAATGTTAAAAAATCGTTCTAGAATTAGATAATTTAAATCAGAAATCAAGGCACTGTTTATAATAAAGGGAATAAAAAGTGGAAAGAAAATATATTGGTAAACAAACAAAAATTTTTATTAGCTAAATGTTAAAATATAAAAAAAACAAATGTTACAGTATTATTTATTTGGGTCGCTATATACTATCTACAACGGAAATCAACGACTCTATTTATCATAAAACTTATCGAATTGACGTAATAAATGACTTGATATCGATTTATACTTTAAATCCTAAAATTCCGTGTTACAAATTTTTTTTGGGACACTCTATTCTGTCTAAAACATAAATCTATACCCTATTTATCATAATTATATACCATAGTTATCATAAAACTACTAGAGCCAACGAATAAAATTGATTTATGTGGGAAAAGTCGATATTTCTGTGTTAAGCATATGGGGCTCTCAAACTGACCCAAAAACCTGAATTTTGAGATCTAAATCGTGCATTGCGGCCTTTAACAGCCCATATCTCGTTTCAGTGAAGATCTGTCCGGAAATTTATAAGAATAGCTAACGAAGCAGAAGAATAGAGTTATATGCAGAGCCCATTTTCGATAGTCTGCCTAGAACAGTAATTGAGCACGGGTGGCCCAAATATAAGGTACAAATTTTTTGCATTTTTTTTTAATTTTCTCAAAAACCGTGAAAGGCACCTACTTTCTTATACATGCATCTGATAGTTCTCAATGACCTCTTTATATATTATATTAATCTGCATATCGAAAAACATTACCGTTTCCAAGATAAACAGAAAAATGTAAAAATTAAAAAAATTTGAAAGGGTAAGTAAGGTCGTCAAAATGTTCGTCCAAAATCATTGTCATAGATTTTAATAGAATTTGTCTCATATTAAAGTGGGGACAAAAATATGTCACAAATATGCAATTTTGGAATTTTCAGTAATTTCGTTCTCCTTCAAAAATGGCGCCTAAAACGTGATTTTTCCACTTTTACTCTTCTCCACATTTGAGACGACTCACACTTAATTGAGATACTGTTGTTCTATTGTCATAAATGGCTTTGCTATAAATGGCAAATGTCACTATACTTCTAGCAATGAGACATTTAATTAATAAAATCTAAGAAGCTAAAAGCGATAAAACTGAATAATCAGCACCAATAGAAAGGCCTTCGTTAAAGCTATGCCTAAATTAAGTCTAAAGTATGTACGTTTCAAATTTCAGCTTTCTAGCTCACACCGTTCCAGAGATACTGGCATAAAACCAATTGTTTTCAGGCGGCCATGTTGGGTTTTTAAGAATGTCAATTTTACAGAATTTTACGTAAGGGAAACCTACTACCCGATTTTCAACTTGATATCATCATCGGTTCATTTAAACAGCTAAAACCTAACTACCATCATCCACATAGCTATATCAGCTATATTACCAATCATCGTACCCCCATGGTCACCCAGCATCCAAAGTTGAACCATGTATCATTAACAGTTCTCTAAATATTAACGTTACTTAGCTACTGTAGCTATGATAGCTGCGACAACTATATCACAATTTATGATACCCCTTAGGTTAGGTATTTACCATCCAAATTTCAACCATGTACCATCAATAGTACCCTAGATACAACCTTTTCTATAGCCATTTAAAAAGCATTCTACAACGTATTTCGTATGGAAAGGAGGTGTGGATTGTTTAAATATATTGAACAAACTATATATAAACCATGTGGTCGGGCCTCGAAGTCATTGGGCTGGACGTTATGAGCCCTCATGAATCCGGACACGAAATTTTTAAATCGAATAGTCTTTGTGAAAATGTTGTCCAGGATAGGCATTTTGCCAATATTCTTCATAGAAATACTCAAATTTTCACTTGCCATAGTGTTTTTTCACGCTTCTACGCCTATTTTCCTTGGTCTAAGGATTTATATTTTAATCTGTGAAATGAGAAATTTCCGGAGAAAAAAAATGCGATCGCAGCGGACAGTTTACCCCTTTACTCATGCGTCAGTTGTCGGAAGTAACGGAAATTTTGCCAAAATTAAAAAAAAAAACTGCATCCTTTGATTCGAAGGTCAATTAAGACCATTTTGCGACGTCCCAGCGAAAAAGTGGTTTTTTGGTGCCTAAAAGAAAACATTCCAACGTATCCCCTGGGATACAAAGGCATTCGATTGGGTGCACGGTCTCAGCACGAACTGACCTCAAAATGGCGGTTTGATATTTAAAATATATATAACCTGCCAGATGACGTTTTCTGATCAACATGGGGTACATCAGCTTCTCCAGTAGCACCTCGTGGGATACACAATCGAAGGCCTTCTATAGGCCACAGCACACCACCCAAGAGTACTGTTCCAACTAAAAGTCTTGACAATGTGCATTCTTGAGAAAAAGGATAGAGGCTAGTAATTTCCAATAACGATACTTTCCATTTCCATTTATATCAGCTGATGCTCTGCGAAGCAAATGACGCTACGGCTGTCTGTACAGGGTGTATCATTTTCGATGTTTTGCGGGTATTTTTATTTAATGACGACGTTAGAAGATTTTGTTTTTCAAGACACTTAAAAGTTTTTGGAAAATATTATGTTAGGAAATAGTTACGAGGAATAGGGCCAAATCAGTTAATTGTTAAATTTTTCCTGGTACTTCGATCATGGGGACAGTCGACTGGCCCCATGAAGGGCCATTACAAAATGCAATTGACAATTACAAATTCTTTTCTAAAAAAAAACGTAAAATTTTGCGAATTTTTCTAGATTTTCCTATTGAAATTATCGGAATTGGACTTCAAAGTTTATCATCTACACATATGAGGTGATCTAATCATGGGGAGTCCTGTACCCCATATAGCCTCGGAGTTACGACAAAGCGAAGACGAGACCAATTTGTGTACCGAAAAAATCGCAATTTTGACTTTGGTACGCCACTGCCCCCCCCCCCCCTTCCCCTCGCACATACCAACAAGCCGACCTCATTTTTGGAAAGCCCTTTCATTTCTGTACTTACACCCCCAGCAGCGAAATCCCGTCATATTAATAGTTTAAAAGTCGGTATTTTGAATCCCGAACACGAACTTGATCAAGTAATCATCGGTCAAATGTTACAGTTATAAAACTATAAGTCATAGATAATCAGTGTTCCAATAATTTAATCGAAATTCAAACTACCGGCTCTAAGAGTTATAATTAAATAATATTAAAATAATATATAAATATTAAATTTACATTTTTACACAGTGCCATTCTTGACCAATTATGACCTTAATTTTAGCGAAAAAAGCATTACAATTGTAATTTTTAAAGGAAATAGCTCATTTTAATTGACCTTAGTCCTAACTCTAACCTGACTTTCTCCCAAGACTTCAAAACTGCGCTTTTAGACTTTTTGTAAACTTTAAACTACTTCGGGTTCTATTCCTAACCTGAACTTCCCCAAGGATTCCAAAATTGCATTTTTAGACACGTTGTGTCATGTTTTAACTTATTTTGACTCCTCCAATTCTAACCTAAATTTATTCAGAAACTTTTAGTTTTGCATTTTTACTCATTTTGAATTATTTTCCCCGCTTTATCTTTAATTTTAGCCAAAAAAGATCGAAGCTCTCATTTCTAAGTGAAATGAGTAATTTTTACTTGAATTTTAGTCCTAATTACTCATTCAAATTTCTCAAAAAATTCCAAATTTGCACTTTTAGGCGCTTTGTGTAAAATTTTAAACACTTTTGGCTCTTATCTTAACATGAACTTTTCTAAAGACCGCAAATTTACATTTTTAGACACTTTATGTCATGTTTGACCCGTTTTGATCCTACTCATAACCTGAATTTGTCAAGAAACTTTTAATATTCATTTTTTTACATTTTGAGTCATTGTACCATGTTTTACCTTATTTTTATAAAAAAAAACATTAAAATTGTAATTATTAGAAGAAATGGGTAATCCTTCAGCTATTTGAGTTCTAATTCTATCCCGAAATTCTCAAAAGACAAAAACAAAGGCTCCAAATTTGCACGAATAAACGGTTGGTGTAAATTTATAATCACTTTTTGGCCCTAATACTATCCTGAACTTCTCCAAAGACTCTAAATTTACATTTTTAGACTCCTCCTGTCATGGTTTAACTCATTTTGACTCTAGTCCTAAACTGAACTTATCCAGAAACTCTAAATTTGCATTTATACACATTTGAATTAGTTTCACCGATTTTGATCTCAATTTTAGCCAAAAAGTACCTCGTGGGATACACAGACGAAGGCCTTCTAGAGGCCACAGCACACCACCCAAAAGTACTGCTCCAAATAAAAAGTCTTGACAATGTGCATTCTTGAGGAAAAGGATAGAGGCTAGTAATTTCCAATAACGATACTCTCCATTTCCATCTATATCAGCTGATGCTCTGCGAAACAAAGGACGCTACAGCTGTCTGTACAGGGTGTCTCATTTTTGATGTTTTTCGGGTATTTAATGACGACGTTAGAAGATTTTGTTTTTCAAAACAATTAAAAGTTTTTGGAGAATAATTATGTTAGGGAATAGTTAGGAGGAATAGGGCCAAATCAGTTAATCATTAAATTTGAATGAAGGGCCACTACAAAATGAAATTGACCATTACAAATTTTTTTCTTAAAAAAAACGTAAAATTTTGCGAATTTTTCTAGATTTTCCTATATAAATTATCGGAATTGGACTTCAAAGTTTATCATCTACACATATGAGGTAATCTAATCATGGGGAGTCCTGTACCCCATAGAGCCTCGGAGTTACTACAAAGCGAAGACGAGACCAATTTGTGTACCGAAAAAAAAGCAATTTTGACTTTGGTACGCCACTGGTCCCCCCCCCCCCTCGCACATACCAACAAGCCGACCACATTTTTGGAAAGCCCTTTCATTTCTGTACTTACACCCCCAGCAGCGAAATCCCGTCAAATTAATAGTTTAAAAGTCGGTATTTTGAATCCCGAACACGAACTTGATCAAGTAATCATCGGTCAAATGTTACAGTTATAAAACTATAAGTCATAGATAATCAGTGTTCAAATAATTTAATCGAAATTCAAACTACCGGCTCTAAAAGTTATAAGCGTCAGAAGCAAAAAAAAATACCAAAAATATACTTCTGGGAGACGGCATTATCCCGTCAATTCCCTCTTCCAGCTGAGACAGTCCAGCACTGACCGATTACCCGAGAAACTTGCTTCTTTGTATATTCTCCGGTCAAGACCCTCACTATACAGTGAAGAAGAGTATTTGCCTCTGTTGAAAACAAAAAAGTTATTGCACAAAATAAAATTTCTTTGTGAAAAATGTCATTGATCGTCACGATGGTGATCAGGTAGATCAGTAAATATTTAATGAGTTTTGATAATCTTATTTCAGTTTATTTTGATCATTTATTATAAATTTTATTGCAAAATCACCCATTTTCTTTAACTGTGGAATGGTTTAGAACGTTAATACCCAACTGAAGAAAACGGACACGACTTTTAATTTTTGCATAATTAATATTATTAAATTTCCCGCCAAGGAGATTTCAAGGTCAAAAGCCCTCGTGCGACTCCAGTGCAGCACTAACTTTATCAATTGAATACGCTATAAGTGGTCAGAGTTTGCGATATAGAAGCTGGCAAGTGACGGAGGAGTGTACTTTTAAAGGAGGAGCATGTCCCACATTCTCTCTACTTACAAAACTAAATATTACAAAAATTAAGAAAAATTCATGTTATACCAAAGCGAATTGAAAAACCGCTTTGGCCTCAGCAGGCAACAGGTGTTTTCGCGTTCTCTATTAAACGGTTTCAATAATTGAACCTCGAATCCCGGGTTAAAACAAAATTATTGTTCTGGTTCGTTTTCCTGCTTTTATCGTCCTCACACCCATTCAGAACAAGTGCTATTATTGTTATCGATATTTGGGGGCCAACTTTCCCAATTTATGACTTATTTAGGACCGTTTGGGTTAATTATTGATTTTTGGACGGCAGTTATATAAATCTTATTTAATAGAATTCGTATTTTAATACAGCATTCTAATAAATTGCATGGTAGGACGGGAAACTGCACGAAAAATAGTTGTTGACTCCACGAAAATGCAACACAAATGAACCATAAAAACGTATGCAAGGTCTTACTAACACGGTGATTAATTTCCACGTAAATTGCACACCCCGATGGTGCTAATTAGCTGACGTTTATCTAGCGAATGTGATATATCCTGCTAACTAATGAATGCAAACGAGGTTCTCCCACTCAGCTATTACGACGGTACTAAATGGGCGGACTAAATTTACTTAATGTAGTTGCAGATGTTATTGCACCTTCAGTGCATTTAGTTAGTAGGTATGTGGAATACGTCGTCTAAAAGAAATTGTAAGAATTTCTCAGCCATTCATCTATGAACCTACTAAATCACTCCTGACCAACATCACCATACATAATCGCTTAATCTATTTAATGGGTCAACCTAAACAAAATAAGACACAGGCAAAGTGTCGTAGTTCATCCCCTCAAATATGACACAATCTTTCTGGGATAATTTATCACGTTTTAGGGTATCCTGGAGGCGTACTGCATCTAAACCTTTGTCAACATGATTAAATGACAGTCGGGAAAACTGGGCCAGCTGCACTATCATAAATTCTTAAAAGCCCCAAGGCTAATTTTAGCTTTACATGTGTTGCATTTGAAATTGAACAAAAGTTTAATCTGGCTTTACCGAGGTATTGTTTAGCCAGTGGTACAGTTTTGATAGAGCAATTTTTATTATGAAAGCATTATGGAAGTCGCATTATTACCACAACGTGTAATCAACCTGCTGATGATTGTATCAAACCAGATCATTACTCATTGCGAGGTAAGTTAGAACTTATGCTTCACTATTTTGTAGTTGTAATTCGTTAGCTAATGAGGGAGCTCGAATGTCTACTCTAATATTTTATGTTTTCAATTCCAACATTTTTTTTATCTGCATTTTTGATGTAGACGCGAATTCTTTTTTTTTAATCCATATAAGTTTTAAAAATACATGACTGCGACCTTTTTCTCCCATTCTCATTTAATCATGCTGACAAAGGTTTTGATGCAGTACACATCCGGATACCCCAAAATATGATAAATTACGTGTCATGGTTCGTGTCAAGTTTAGGCAGATAAATGATGGCAATTCGGTTTTGTCTCATGTTATATCTTCATTTTCTATGATGTAATGGTTGGTTTGGGTCAGTAATGTGCTAGGTTATAAATAGCACACTTTATAATTTTTTTATATTTTAGTATAAAGATGACCCAATTTCGTGGAATATTTTTAAACTTACAAGAGAATTTTATATCCTTGAGGTTTAATTAAATAAAGTTTGATTTGTTTTGTATTTTTTGGTCCTGCTGCTCCTTTACCTTCTACATGAAAAGCGCCTTTTGTGTCTTTTAGGGGACGGTTTTGTTACTCAGAAAAATTTGTTTTCTAATAATCTATAAAATCCGGATACGCACAGAAAGGAATAATAATAATTAATTCAAAGGATCTCATAATTTTCAATTTTGGTTGTAGAGTTTTGGTATTTTTTTGGTTCTGACGCTTATACTATAAGAGCCGGAATTTCTAGGATTATCTATAACCTATATTATTATGACTCTAACATTTGACCGATGATTACTTGATCAAGTTCGTGATCGGGATTCAAAATACCGACCCTTAAACTAGTAATTTGACGGGATCTAGCTGTATTGCGTGCGGGGGGGGGGGGGGGGAGCTGACCAGTGACGTAACAAAGTAAAATAAAGCGGTTTTTTAGATACCCGAATTTACGACGGTTTTACCGTAGATCCGGGACTATGTGGGATATAGGTCTCCCCATGGGTAGATTCCCTTGTATCTGTAGATGATACATTTTTAATTCTAATTGCGACAAGCTAAATAGGAAAATCTAGAAAAATTCTTAGAAAAGTTGATATGGTTAAAAAAAAAATTGTAATGGTTAACTTCTCGGCATTCTAGACCGCCTTAGTTAGACTACTGGCCCCGTGAGCGAGGGCAGTTGAATTTTGCGATTTTTACGAAAACTATAGCGGAGCCCCATTTCGGTTGTAAACGTCTAGCTAGAAGACGTGGAGAGAAAAAAAACAGTTATTAGTTTTGGTCTAGCTCTTATACCTGGTGAGATACAAAAGTTTTTCTGTGCCACATTTTTTACCAATTTGGATGCACTTTTCTCACATTTCACCCTGTAGATTTCACATTTTTGGAGCAAACATCTGAAATAATTCAGAGAGTTAGCACATATATGGGCCCCCGACCTGAGCGAAAATCAAGGGCCTAGCTCTCAATTTGAAATTTTGGCTAATTTGTAAACTTTAAATTTCAAACTGCCATTTTGAGGTATTCTAATAGAGTGACTTTCAGAAGTCGTTCGATAATCGAATGACAGAAATTTTGGTTGTAGGTTCTTTTCATAATGGCAAACAATATGTCTCAAATCGGAACCATGATATGGGTATCTGTGGTACCATTATACATCATGAATTCTAGCCCATTTTTTACCATTTTTCAAAAGCTGTTAGGTTCCCGAATATGAAATAAACGCTTTTCGACATGTCGATGTTTCAGCTACTTTTAGACATCATCAGGTCTTCCTATTTATAATTTTCTATTTCCTAAACTATGGGAGCCCCGCGCGCGTTGTATTCAAACCAAAAAAGTTCTACAGAAGTTTGCCTACAGCGCTCAGAAACGACAAAAAAAAGAGTATGTTAAATCGGGACTTTTAGATGAAGTCCTCAAACTCAAAACTAAAAAACAAGTGTTTGCAAATACCCTGAAGCCAACTTTTAATGCTAATCAACTTACTTGTTACCAATATGGTAACCTTGGTATAAAGAGTGAGTGTAAGCAAAGATCCTAAAAGAATAATTACAGAAGAATGTACAGAGGTCTCAGTACTAGAGGCCATAATCGAGGCTATGGAAATCATCAAGGACCACCCAGGCAGGATGCAAATTATAGTACAAAAACAAGACAATATATGCATGTACAGATACAGTACAAAACAGTACTTATATAACTGCTTACCTCCCGTTTTGCGCTGATATCGTTACGAGTGAGCTTCAAAAATCACAAACAATTATGCCATTCGAACTTCATTTTTTCAAAAGTTATGTAGATGAAATTATTAATTTACTTTAAATTTCATCCAGGCTACAATTTACCCTTAAAAAAGAGCAGAATGACACAATTTCTTTCCTAGACCTGAAAACAACCAAATATTAACAAATTGGTACCTGCAAATTCAGAAAAGTTTCTTATCTGTGATTCGGTGTGATATGATGGTAGTGAGTCGGAACTGTCAGTAAATTATAACAAGACAGAGCTTGTGTTCTACACCAGAAGGAGAAAAATCACAGGATTCAGGTCCTCTATGCTGTACGGACCACTCATGTTACTGAAGCTTGAGGCTAGACACCAAGGGGTGATCGTCGACAACGGACAAACCTGGAAACTTGTTGTGTGCTTTTTCAACACAGTTAGGTTGAAAAAGAAACATGGTAACAGCACTGATATGGTGGCTATGCAAGGCATTGAGCAGGAAATGGGGCCTATAACCCCATGTTATGAATTTGATGTATTCTACACTGCAGTAAGGAGACCGAAGATATCCTATGGGTTCATGGTCTGGTGGCCAGCGGTGAAGAGGGCCTGGTTTGCGCCAAAGTTGGCAAGACTGCAGATAACAGTCTGCCTAAACTTAACAGTGTTTTATTGGCTTTTCAAAGATTTCAATTCAGGTAAAGAGGAAACTATGGCTTTCTAAAGAAGTATAGCGACCAGTGGAATAAGACAGAAATAGAAAACGGTCACATAGCCAGCAAGACATTCCGATTGTCTTGTCGCAGAAGGGGTGCCCCAGGGATCAACTAAGACTTAAACAACAATTTAGGATAAACATCTCAACAAGGAAAGAATTCAAAGAAGAGCTGCTTCAGCACTTGCTGAGAGTTTCACAGGGTATTGGGGGCTGCTTTCCTCCACAGAGAAGAGCTCCTGATTCTGAGATGGTACGGAATACTTAATTCTAACCTGGGCTCCTCCAATGACTCCAAATTTGCACTTTTGGACACTTTGTGTCATGTTTTAAACCATTTTGTTCTTAATCCTAACCTGAATTTGTTCAGAAACTTTAAATTTAAATTTTTACATGCTTTGAGTCATTAATCCTAGCATGATTTTTCTCATAAAACATTTAAAGGTACATTTTTAAATAAAGTGTCTTATGCAAAATTTTTTCAAAGGCTCGAAAGATGCTTTTATAGACGCTTTGTGTCATGTTTTAACTCTTTTCGACACTAATAATTTATGAATTTGCACAGAAACTCTTAATTAGCATTTTTAGACTATTTGTGGTATTTTTTCCAAGAACCCAAAGTTGAATTTTTACACACATTGATATTTCCCCCCTTTCCCCCCACCCCTTTTCTTAATTATTTACCCCCTTGTAATAATTAAGAAAAAATATTTTTATAATAAATACCCCCTGGGTGGGGATAGGAACCTTATACAGGCTTAAGGATAAATCCCATAGAAGAAGAGAGTTATTTTAGAGTCAACAGTATTACTAGTCAAGCTATTAATTTTTTTATAGTGATGGGACTATTATTTAGAGCTGAGTTTACACACAATGTAAATTAATTACTTGAGAATAAAAAAAAATAAAAATAAATAAATAAAATCTTTATTGCACAAACATGTACAAAAGGTGGAAAGTACCAGCTACACCGTGTTTTAATAACCACCCGATTCCTGGCGTCACCTAGGCATATGGTATACGTATTTACAATAAGAAATTATGTTCATGCACAAATTGAGAAATGTTAATTTTTGCAGTTGTTATACTATTATACGACTTGAGTGTTCGCGGTAACAAATTATATACATATGGACCAGTATATGCAAAACACCTTTTAAAAAACTGAGTTCTATGATGGGGAATAGTAATGTCATCCAGGTAACGAACGTTAACATTGTGAGCTAAAGCTCTAATTGGGATAAATTCTAACAGATAGCACGGCTCCCGCGTTAATAGGATTTTACATACTAATACAGCTAAGTGCACAAAACGCCTCTGTGCCATATTAATGTCGAATATATGTCTAACGTGCTGACTGACATGATCGCTTCTTCTCAAATTGTTAACAAACCTAGCACAGGTGTTTTGGATTTTCTGAATGCGGTATTTATCGTAACTTGTTAAATAAGGACCATATACTACATCAAGAAAATTTGGAATAGACAGTACTAAGCTATCTACAAGGATCTTTTTAATTGAATGCGGTAAGACTTGTCTATATTCATAAAGCGTCTTTAATTTCAAATAAGTTTTCTGACATACACTATTTACATGATTATTAAAAGTAAGTCCGCCGTCCATATACAATCCTAGATTTTTCACTACATTCGTCCATTCAACTGTAACCCCATTCAATCTTATAGCCATCTCAGGGCTGACAACAATTTCTGACCTAGAATACAGTATCGCTTGGGTTTTCTTTGGATTGATAACCAAGGAATTGCTCTGCGACCAGATGGCAATATTATTCAGATCCTGATTAATGAGATTAATTGTTTCTGGTAGACACACACGAGATGTCGGCAAGTAAATTTGTAAATCATCCGCGTACATGTGGTATTTTGAATACTGAATGCAGGTGGTGAGATCAGACACAAAAAAAGTGAAAAGAAGTGGCCCAAGGACTGATCCCTGGGGGACACCTCTCTCAATCACTCTCCAGTCTGATACCTGTGCCTCACCACAATCATCAATCAAGCGAACCGCCTGCTGTCTATTAGTGAGGTAACTTGTAATCCACTTGTTGGCATCCAATTTGTGACACTGTGCCTTCGCCAACAGCAAATTAATGTTAAGACTGTCAAAAGCTTTTGTCATGTCTATCAACACCGAAGGGCATACATTGCCCTCATCAAAAGCTACAGTTATATCGCTGGTGATTTTTAAGAGTGCTGTGGTGCAACTATGCAACTTTCGGAAGCCAGATTGATGATCTGGTAAAATTTTATTATGACAGAAAAAATCAAATAACTGTTTTCTAACTACTTTTTCTAGGATTTTTGATGAGGCAGGCAATATAGATATGGGACGAATATTGCCCACATCAACAGGATTGCTGACCTTAGGCAGCGGCGTCACAAGTGCCATTTTCCACAGCACAGGAACACACCCAGTGTCCAATGAACTATTAATTATATGTACCAATGGCCCAAGACAATACGGCAGACTTAGTTTTAACATTCGAATAGATAGATATTCCATCTATACCTGTAGCATTACTTTTTATTGACTGAATACAGGCTATAACATCCTTTTCTGTTACAAAGGTGAACGCAAATGCCTCCCGATCAATGACATTATTTAGGTACTTGTTAATCGTTTCCGGTGCAATTGGCAGTTTGGGGACATTTTCCAACAATGAAATATTTAAATTATCCGGTTCTCTCAGACAATCAGGAAGGCATTCAGGCGTGTTATTTACGATTTTCCACCTCGAAATTTTATCCCATATGTTCTTACTCTTATTTACTCTAGGACAATTTCTTATCTCAGCGCTATAATAAGCTTTTTTCTCTGCTTTAACAGCCGATGAGATGTAGTTTTTTAATTGTATATAATAGCTTCGGTCATTCAGAGATTTAGTTTTTTGAAATTTTCGAAAAGCTGTATGTTTTAAGATTATCATTTTTCTTAAGTTAAACGTTAACCATGGCGGCTTGGTCTTTTTTTGTTTGCACTGCCTAATTGGACACAATAAGTCAAAAACTCCTAATAAAGTACTATTAAAGTAATTCACCTTACCATCTATATCTTCATTATAATAGAGATCATGCCAGTCAACGCTCTTCAAACAATCTCGGAATACTTCACTTGTCGCCATACTAAAGTCCCTATATTTTAATCCAGTCTCTCTAGGACGCGAGTACATGCAGCTCACGTTACAGAATACAGCTTCATGATCAGTTTGTATTGGATCACATGGAAAAACTCCAGAGTTAGTAATTAAATCTGGTTTGTTCACTAATATCACATCAAGTAAGGACTCACTACTCATTGTAACTCTAGAAGGTTCCTTCACCACTTGATCAAGATTAAACGATGTTATAATGTCTTTTAAGAACTTACTTTCCGCCGAATTTTGACTGAGGAAATTAATATTTAAATCTCCTGTACAAATAAATATATCACAGTCGCATATATACTCCGGAATGACGTCATATAACAACTCGAGCTCATTAAAGTGCACAGAGGGTGGGCGATATACAATACCCAACGAGATACGTAATTTGTTATATTTAAGTCTAAACCACAGTTGGTCTATACCATTATTCATTTCCAGACTTCTAAAGTTTAGAACTTTGATTCTCGATGATATGTAGGCTGCAACACCGCCTCCCCTGCCATCCCGGTCCTTGCGATACAGCGTATAGTTTTTTATTCCATATAAGTCCGATGACAGTTCAGCTGTTAGCCAGGTTTCTGAGATTGCGACTATGCCATACTGTCCATTTTCAATAAAGGTTCTTACATCTGCAAATTTATTACACATAGACCACGGGTTTATGTGTGTAACCTGTAGACAGTCTGACTGTGAAAGATCAGTGTCGGAATTATGTGAGGAGATATCGTCTCTACAATCCACATACGTGGAGCTATCATCATTATCTATAAAAAATTTCTTCCTAGCGCAAAGTCAAAGCGCTCATAACACACGCCTGATGGCCAGAAATCTTCACTATATACCAAATCAGATAATGTGGTATTGACCCCAACCATGAAGCTTCTATATTTAGCTCTATCATTTTTTTTAACCAGACACTCCTTGACCGCAATGTCATCAGAATTTACAGCAGCCTTCTTCTTTATGTAATCACTGACAATATCTTCAGTAATTGTTTGCTTGACTCTAGTTAGGAACAACCATATTTTTTTATCTTTGGTCTCTTTGCCTGGTTCAAAAGTACCATAGTCTTTATTCGTTCCTGTCTTTCTTTGGGCCTTTTTCTTCTTCACTAGCTCCCTCCATTTCTTCTGAGATCCTCTTCCCGATTGCTCAATATCTTTTTTTTCTTTCTGATCATTTTCTATCTGCCTCAATAATGGATTTCTATTCCAGCCACTTTTCTTCTGTGCTTGAAAATCGCTGTATATACGCGTACTGTAATAAATTCTATATGACGAAGAGATTCATCTCAGTGTCATCAAGTTGTCAATTTTGTTTGTACCCATATATGAATTTTCCGTACGATATAATGAAATTACTTGAGAATCAGTAAGAAGAATAAACATAAATTCTTTTCATATCAAATGTAGAGTTCTCAATTTTGTCAATACCGATAGGAACCTTTTTCAGATCTGAGTTTTGCATATGTTACAAGAGAAATGACTTGAAGAATCAATTTCATAGATGAAGAAAATTCTCTCAGGCTTAGCAGCAAGTTTTATTCATGTTTTTTTGAAACACCGGTAGGAATTTTTCGTAAGACGTTAAGAAATTATTTGAGAATAAATCCCATAGGAAAGAAAATTTCTCACATCGTTAACTGTAGATTTGTGTAATTTTTTTAATGCCGTATGAACCTTATCAGATCTAAATTACTTAAGAATAAATTGAGTAGGTAAGAGAATTCTCTGTGTCAGCAGCAAATTGAGATATAATTCCACAGAGAAGAGAAATTGTTTTGTTGCGTCCCGTTTTAGCTGTGGAATCCTTAATGTATCCAATATCTACAGGAACCTTATTCAGATATGAGATTTGGATAAGATGGAAGATTTCCCCCCCACCCCCCCTTTTTTTATTATAGAGATCTTAATTTTAGCCAAAAAAAGCACCAAAATTGTAATTTTTAGAAGAAGTGGATAATTCTTAATCGTCTAGTCTTAATTATAATCTGAATATCTCAAAAGACACCAAACTTGGACTTTTAGTGCCGCGCGACCTTGTGTAAATTTCTAAACACTTTTGGCCACAGTCCTAACCTGAACTTCTCTAAAGGCTCAAAATTTCCATTTTTTGACACCTTGTCATGTTTTAATCCATTTTAATCCTAATCCTAACCTGATTTGTCCAGAAACTCTAAATTTACATTTTTACACACTGCCATTCTTGACCAATTATGACCTTAATTTTAGCGAAAAAAGCATTAGAATTGTAATTTTTAAAGGAAATAGCTCATTTTGATTGACCTTAGTACTTTGCATTTTTAGATTCTTTGTGATATTTTTCCCAACACCCCAAATTTGCATTTTTACACACTTTGAGTCAAATTTCACCGACTCCAAATTTGCACTTTTAGACGCCTTATGTAAAGTTCTAACCACTTTTGACCTTAGCCCTAACCTGAACTTCTCCAAAGACTCAAAATTTACATTTTTTGACGCCTTGTGTCATGTTTAACCCATTTTAACCCCAATCCTAACCTGATTTGTCCAGAGACTCTAAATTTGTATTTTTACACACTGTCACTCTTCACCAACTATGACCTTAATTTTAGCCAAAAAAAGCATTAAAAGTGCCATTCTTAAAGGAAGTAGGTCATTTTATTTGACATTTGTCCTAATTCTAACCTGAGTTTCTCCAAAGACTTCAAAATTGCGCTTTTAGACTTTTTGTAAACTTTAAACTACTTCGGGTTCTATTCCTAACCTGAACTTCCTCAAGGATTCCAAAATTGCATTTTTAGACACGTTGTGTCATGTTTTAACCCATTTTGACTCCTCCAATTCTAACCTAAATTTGTTCAGAAATTTTAGTTTGCATTTTTACTCACTTTGAATTATTTTTCCCCGCTTTATCTTTAATTTTAGCCAAAAAAGATCAAAACTCTCATTTCTAAATGAAATGAGTAATTTTTAATTGAATTTAGTCCTAATTACTCATCCAAAATTCTCAAAAAATTTCAAATTTGCACTTTTAGACGCGTTGTGTAAAATTTTAAACACTTTTGGCTCTTATCTTAAGATGAACTTTTCTAAAGACCGCAAATTTACATTTTTAGACACTTTATGTCATGTTTTGACCCGTTTTGATCCTAATCATAACCTGAATTTGTCTAGAAACTTTTAACATTCATTTTTTTTTCACACTTTGATTCATTGTACCATGTTTTACCTTAATTTTATCAAAAAAAAAAAAACATTAAAATTGTAATTATTAGAAGAAATGGGAATTCTTCATCTAATTTAGTTCTAATTATATCCCGAAGTTCTCAAAAGACAAAGACAAAGGCTCCAAATTTGCACTAATAAACGGTTGGTGTAAATTTATAATCACTTTTTGGCCCTAATACTATCCTGAACTTCCCCAAAGACTCTAAATTTACATTTTTAGACTCCTCCTGTCATGGTTTAACTCATTTTGACTCTAGTCCTAAACTGAACTTATCCAGAAACTCTAAATTTGCATTTATACACATTTGAATAAGTTTCACCGATTTTGATCTCAATTTTAGCCAAAAAGCATCAAAATTGTAATTTTTAGGAGAAATGGATATTTTGTAGTCGACTTTACACCTAGTTCTAATCTGAATTTTTGAAAATCTCCAAGTTTGCTTTTAGACGTCTTGTGTAATATTTCTAACCACTTTTAGGCCTAGACCTAACCCGAACTTCTCCAAATACTTCAAAATTTCCATTTTTTGACACCTTGTGTCATGTTTTAACCCATTTTAACTCCAATCCAAACCTGCTTTGTCCAGAAACTCTAAATTTGCATTGTTCAACAATCATTTTGTCACTTGTGGTTGTAGGCTGGTTGTTATCTTGGGTTTTGGTCCTTTTTTTATTAAAATAAGTGACAGCGGGTGCCTCTAACTTCGCTGTTTATTTTGACGTTTCGACACAAATTGGTGTTTTCATTAGAGTACAACAACATACGGAATACTTAATTTAAAGTTATATATATTTTTTTCATTTATTCCTTTATACCATTCCTTCCTGCTAGTGTACAAATGTAATTTTAAATTAAGTATTCCGTATGTTCTAGTACTCTGATGAAGGCACCAATTTGTGTCGAAACGTCAAAATAAACAACGAAATTAGAAGCACCCGCTGTAACTTATTTTGATAAAAAAAGGACCAGAACCCAAGATAACAACAAGCCAATAATTTTTCAGCAATTATGGCCTAAGTTTTAGGCAAAAAAAGCATTAAAATTATAATTTTTAAAGGATATAGATCATTTTAGTCGACTTTAGTCCTAATTCTAACCTGACAAGACTTCAAATTTGCACTTTTAGACTTTTTGTAAATTTTTAACTACTTTTGGCTCTAATCCTAACATGAACTTCCCCAAGGATTCCAAATTTGCATTTTTAGACATGTTGTGACATGTTTTAACTCATTTTGTCTCCTCTAATTATAACCTGAATTTATCCAGAAACTCCTAGTTTGCATTTTTACCCACATTAAATTATTTTTCACCGCATTATCTTAAATTTTAGCCAAAAAATATCTTACCTTCCATTTCTAAATAAAATGGGTAATTCTCCATTGAATTTAATCCTAATTCTAACCCAAGTTTAAAAAAAAATTCCAAATTTGCACTTTTAGACGCTTTGTGAAATTTTTTTAACAGTTTTGGCTCTTATCCTAACATGAACTTTTCCAAAGACCGCAAATTTGCATTTTTAGACACTTTGTGTCACGTTTTAACCCGTTTTGATTCTAATTCTAACCTGAATTTGTCTACAAACTTTTAATATGCATTCTTTTACTCTTTGAGACATTGTACCAAGTTTTACCTTAACTTTATCCAAAAAAACATTAAAATTGTAATTTTTAGAAGAAAAGGGTAATTCTTTATCTACTACAGACCAAGATCTATGCCGAATTTCTCAAAAGACAAAGACTCCAAATTTGCACTTTTAAACTCTTGGTGTAAATTTCTAGTCACTTTTTGGCCCTAATCCTATCCTGAACTCCTCCATAGACTCTAAATTTACATTTTTAGACTCCTCCTTTCATGTTTTAACTCATTTTGACTCTAGTCCTAAACTGAGCTTATCCAGGAACTCTAACTTGCATTATTACCTACATTGAGTAGCGTTTCACCCATTTTGACCTTAATTTTAGCTAAAAATTATAAAAAAATTGTAATTTTTAGAATAAATGGTTCATTTTTAATCGACTTTAGACCTAATTCTAACCCGAGTTTCTTCCACTTTGCACTTAAAAACGCTTTGTGTACGTTTTTAAGCGATTTTGGCTATAACCTTAATTTGAGTTTTAATTGATCCTTCAAAATTGTTTTTTACACAATTGAGAATTTTTTTATCGATTTACCCTATCGTAATTTTCTCGAAAAAAAATCAACTTTTGCATTTTTTTGACGCGGTGAGTTATTCTTGATCGATTATAGGTTCCAGAAACTCTAAATATATAATTTTGGACGCTTTGGGCCATTTTTTAACTCATTTTGACACTAATCCTAACTTGATGTTCCCAAAAATTTTGAAGTTGCATTTATTCAAATTTTTATTCGTTTTCGCCATTTTTTTTAGATAAATAAATTCAGAAGAAATGTGTCATTGTTCGATTTTACTCCTAATTTCTATCCTGAATTTCTCCCAAAATTTGCTCTTTTAGACCCCTGCTCTAATCATTTTTGGTTCTAAACCTAAGTTGAATTTTTCCAAAAACTTGCAATTTGCAATTTCAAATATTTTGAGTATGTGTTAAGCGATATTGTCTATAATCTTAATTTGATTTTTTAATAATCTTTCAAATTTGTATTTTTACACACTTGAGACAATTTTACCGGTTTTGGCCTTAATCCTATCGTAAATTTCTAAAAAAGAAACATCAGAGCTGCTTCAACACTTGCTGGGATATTCACAGGGTATTCGGAGCGGCTTTCATCCACAGAGAAGAGCTCCTGATTCTGAGTTGGGACGGAATACTCTCCCTCATTGGAGGGACAGGTCGACTCATGGAGGGAAGGACCTCCATGAGTCCTACTATGTCCAAAAGTAATATCATTTATAAAATCCTATAACCAGAATGCAGTGAAGTATACATTGAACAGGCTGGTTGTTATCTGAAAACACGCTTAATTGGACATAAACGCAGTATTCGAGCGCAAAATATAATTTATAGTAAGCAAAAAACGGCTCTATTGCAGAAAAAAAAATTTTTTGCAAACAAATCGTACTATTAACTTTTAAGTTAAATTTTGTGATGTGATTGTTGAAATTTTTTGAAGACGGGTGACGATCTTTTTGGCTCCCGCAGACGACAAACAAAATTTTTTCAAAAGGAATAGGAGAGGAAAAGTACAACTTTCCAGTTATTTTATAAGATTTTTCATAATATTGGTCGTAGCCAATAAATAAGACGTTTCGAATACTAAAAATTGATTTTTTTGTTAAAGTGGAAACAATTTTGTGCGTTTAATCCCAACAACTGATGGTTTTACATGAACTTGACCTTGATTGAAGCGAAGTCTTTAGTCACCCAAACATTGGTTTTTTCGATAAGAAAAGACGATTATTATTGATTGTTGCTAAAAAACGGAAAAAAAATTTTCTGCCTTGGCAAGATCAAAAAAACTTTTTCTACATTAATTGATCTTTTTAAGTATTTACTAAGCAGAAAGTTAAAATAAGTAGATAAATGTTAGTTTTCAATTATTCTATACGATTATGTATCTCATAGTCTCAGCCAATAAAGAGGACGTTCTCAATGACTCAAAAATTATATTTTGTTTTTTGTCAAATTGATCTGAATTTTATTGATATAAGTTCGAAAACAGATGAACTTGAATGAACTTGATCTTGACCGAGAAGAAACTTTTAATACCCAAAAAATTAGTTCTCCTTCAAGTTAAGACGATTCCTGACTCTGGTTAAAAAAATTCAATTTTAGTTCTTGAATCTTAATTAAGAAGTTTTTGACCACTTGGAACTATTTCAAGTAATTTTAGCATTAACCAAGTCAAAACACCTTTCTTGAAACCAAGAAATTGCTCTACTATCAAACAAAAATTAGCTTTATGGATTATCGATTAAGAACTGAACTTTTTTATCAAAAATTACTTATAAAAATACCAGTTTTCAGGGACTTCAGACAATATTTAACAAACTTTGTCCCAACAAAGAAATAGCACATTTTCATTGGCGTTTTTGTTAAGTAAATATCCATTAGTCTCCGTACACCAATCAAATAGTTTACGCTTTGTAGTGAGACGAAATAGCAGCTCAATCTAAAGGTCTGTAGTCTTGTAAGATCGTAACCCCGCTTCAACCAATCTTAACAATCACAGGACAAAATCTAACCGAAAACACAAAGAAATTATCAATTGTCGCGTATCACCGAATGCGGAATTGCATACGCAATTTTTAATTTTCCAAAATCGATCACGAAATTTCTGTTTCTGGGTAACTCACTTTTTCCCAACAAACGTGGTAGTCTAATTCATTTTTTGGAGTCTCAAGCCGTTCACAACATATTTAATAATTTCCTAATTTTCCAAAGTAAACCCCTAAAGCTTATATTCATTTTCAACTAATTATTTTCAATTAAAACAATGGTTCAGTAGAAGTTTTGAAACCTCAAACGATTCTCGAGATATTTAACATTTTTTTATTTTCCAAAATCGATCACGAATTTTCTGTTTGTGAAGAGCTAATTTTTTCTAATAAACGTGGTAGTCTAATGGATCTTTTTGGAGCCTCAAGCCATTCCAAGATATTAAATAATATTCTAATTTTCCAAAATAAACCATTAAGTATTAATTAAATTGTATTAATTTTTAGTTGATTTTTCAATCGTTTATCGAAATCTTGATAACCTCAAACTGTTCTCAAGATATTGAATAATTTTGCTCTTTTGAAAATAATACAAACGAATTAACACCATCGTCTAATGAATTTCGTGGAGCCTTATACTGTTCCCAAGATATCTACTAACGTCTTTATTTTTCTAAGTAAGCCTTCCTAATTTTTCAAAGTACACCCCCAAAGTTTCTATTTGTTTTTAACTATGTTTTCACAACCAACACAAGAGTCTAATAAACTTTTCGAAAAAAAATATTTGTAACTACGTAACACCAACTGGAGAAACTGTATATAGGGTACGGGCAGCAATTAAATGCCACTAAAAGAATATTAAACTTGAAAGCAATCTAACTATTATGTAGAAAAACCATTTTTTTTCCTTAAAAAAAATTTCCAAAAATAGAAATTAAGATTATGACCAAAATCAATGAAATAATACTAAAAGCGTTAAAAATGTAAATTTGAAGTCTTGGAGATATTTAGATTAGAATTGAAACAATTTTTTTTTTAAACTCATTTTTCCTAAAAATAACAATTTTTGTGTTTTTCGATAAAAAAAATTCATGACCGTATTTGGAAAATTGAAGTTGATGATGGTTGCATGTAAACGAAACGTCTGTGATCAATTGACGTTTTTGAGTATTTATTAAGCAGAAAATTAAAATAAGTAGATTAATCTTAATTTTCAATAATTATTCTACCCGATTTTGTATAATTTTAATCTCAGCCAATAAAGAAGACGTTCTTAGTGACTCAAAAATTATATATTTTTTTCAAATTGATGAGAATTTTATTGACTTAAGTCCGAAAACAGATGAACTTGAATGAACTTGGCCTTGACCGAGAAGAAAAAAAATCAACAAAAATCACCCAAAAATCAGTTCTCCTTCAAGTTAAGACGATTGTCGACTCTGGTTAAAAAAAAATTCAATTTTAGTTCTTGAATCTTAATTAAGAAGTTTTTGACCACTTGGAACTATTTCAAGTAATTTTAGCAATAACCAAGTCAAACACCTTTCTTGAAAGCAAGAAATTGCTCTACTATCAAAACAAAATTAGCTTTATGGATTATCGATCTAGAACTGAACTTTTTTATCAAAAATTACTTATAAAAATACCAGTTTTCAGGAACTTCAGACAATATTTAATAAACTTGGACCCAACAAAGGAATAGCACATTTTTAATGGCGTTTTTTGTCAAGTAAATATCCATTAGTCTCCGTACACCAATCAAATAGTTTAAGCTTTGTAGTGAGACGAAATATCAGCTCAATCTAAAGGTCTGTAGTCTTGTAAGATCGTAACCCCGTTTGAACCAATCTTAACAATTACAGGACAAAATCTAACCGAAAAGATAAAGAAATTATCAATTGTCGCGTATCACCGAATGCGGAATTTCATACGCAAATTTTTATTTTCCAAAATCGATCACGAAGTTTCTGTTTCTGGGTAACTCACTTTTTCCCAACAAACGTGGTAGTCTAATGCATTTTTTTGGAGTCTCAAGCCGTTCACAACATATTTAATAATTTTCTAATTTTCCAAAATAAACCCATAAAGCTTATATTCATTTTCAACTAATTATTTCCAATTAAGACAAAGGATTAGTCCAAATTTTGAAACCGCAAACAGTTCTCGAGACATTTACACATGTTTTTTATATTTCAAAATCGATCACAAAGTTCCTGTTTCTATGTAGCTCATATTTTGCAACAAACATGGTAGTTTAATGTATTTATTTGAAGTCTTAAGCCGCTCTCTAAATATTTAATAATTTTCTATCTTTTCAAAATAAATCCATTAAGTTTGTATTCTTTTTTAGCTAATTATTTTCAATTAAAACAATGGTTCAGTAGAAGTTTTGAAACCTCAAACGATTCTCGAGTTATTTAACATTTTTTTATTTTCCAAAATCGATCACGAATTTTCTGTTTGTGAAGAGCTAATTTTTTCTAATAAACGTGGTAATCTAATGGATCTTTTTGGAGCCTCAAGCCATTCCAAGATATTAAGTCATATTCTAATTTTCCAAAATAAACCATTAAGTATTAATTAAATTCTATTAATTTTTAGTTGATTTTTCAATCGTTTATCGAAATCTTGGTAACCTCAAACTGTTCTCAAGATGTTGAATAATTTTGCTCTTTTGAAAAATATACAAACGATTTAACAACATCGTCTAATGAATTTCGTGGGGCCTTATACTGTTCCCAAGATATCTACTAACATCTTTATTTTTCTAAGTAAGCCAACAACACACACAACAATTTTGAGATATTTCCTAATTTTTCAAAGTACACCCCCAAAGTTTCTCATTGTTTTTAACTATTTTTTCACAACCAACACAAAAGTCTAATAAACTTTTCGAAAAAAAATATTTGTAACTACGTAGCACTAACTGGACAAACTGTATATAGGGTACTGGCAGCAATTAAATGCCACTAAAAGAATATTAAACTTGAAAGCAATCTAACTATTATGTAGAAAAACCATTTTTTTTTTCCTTAAAAAAATTTCGAAAAATAGAAATTAAGATGATGGCCAAAATCGATGAAATAATACTAAAAGCGTTAAAAATGTAAATTTGAAGTCTTGGAGATATTTAGATTAGAATTGAAACGTGTTTTTTTTTTAAAACTCATTTTACCTAAAAATAACAATTTTTGGGTTTTTCGATAAAAAAATTCATGACCGTATTTGGAAAATTGAAGTTGATGATGGTTGCATGTAAACGAAACGTCTGTGATCAATTGACGTTTTTGAGTATTTATTAAGCAGAAAATTAAAATAAGTAGATGAATCTTAATTTTCAATAATTATTCTACCCGATTTGGTATAATTTTAATCTCAGCCAATAAAGAAGACGTTCTTAATGACTCAAAAATTATATACTGTTTTGTCAAATTGATGAGTATTTTATTGACTTAAGTCCGAAAACAGATGAACTTGAATGAACTTGGCCTTGACCGAGAAGAAAAAAAATCAACAAAAATCACCCAAAAATCAGTTCTCCTTCAAGTTAAGACGATTGTCAACTCTGGTTAAAAAAAAATCAATTTAAGTTCTTGAATCTTAATTAAGAAGTTTTTGACCACTTGAAACTATTTCAAGTAATTTTAGCAATAACCAAGTCAAAACACCTTTCTTGAAACCAAGAAATTGCTCTACTATCAAAACAAAATTAGCTTTATGGATTATCGATTTAGAACTGAACTTTTTTATCAAAAATTACTTATAAAAATACCAGTTTTCAGGGACTTCAGACAATATTTAATAAACTTGGTCTCAACAAAGAAATAGCACATTTCCATTGGCGTTTTTTGTCAAGTAAACGTCCATTAGTCTCCGTACACCAATCAAATAGTTTAAGCTTTGTAGTGAGACGAAATATCAGCTCAATCTAAAGGTCTGTAGTCTTGTAAGATCGTAACCCCGTTTCAACCAACCTTAACAATCACAGGACAAGATCTAACCGAAAAGATAAAGGAATTATCAATTGTCGCATATCACCGAATGCGGAATTGCATACGCAATTTTTTATTTTCCAAAATCGATCACGAAGTTTCTGTTTCTGGGTAACTCACTTTTTCCCAACAAACGTGGTAGTCTAATGCATTTTTTTGGAGTCTCAAGCCGTTCGCAACATATTTAATAATTTTCTAGTTTTCCAAAATATACCCATAAAGCTTATATTCATTTTCAACTAATTATTTCCAATTAAGACAAAGGTTTAGTCCAAATTTTGAAACCTCAAACAGTTCGCGAGACATTTACACATGTTTTTTATATTTCAAAATCGATCACAAAGTTTCTGTTTCTATGTAGCTCATATTTTGCAACCAACATGGTAGTTTAATGTATTTTTTTTGAAGCCTTAAGCCGCTCTCAAAATATTTAATAATTTTCTAACCTTTCAAAATAAATCCATTAAGTTTGTATTCTTATTTAGCTAATAATTTTCAATTAAAACAATGGTTGAGTAGAAGTTTTGAAACCTCAAACGATTCTCGAGATATTTAACATTTTTTTATTTTCCAAAATCGATCACGAATTTTCTGTTTGTGAAGAGCTAATTTTTTCTAATAAACGTGGTAGTCTAATGGATCTTTTTGGAGCCTCAAGCCATTCCAAGATATTAAATAATATTCTAATTTTCCAAAATAAACCATTAAGTATTAACTAAATTGTATTAAGTTTTAGTTGATTTTTCAATCGTTTATCGAAATCTTGGTAACCTCAAACTGTTCTCAAGATATTGAATAATTTTGCTGTTTTGAAAAATATACAAACTAATTAACACCATCGTCTAATGAATTTCGTGGAGCCTTATACTGTTCCCAAGATATCCATTAACGTCTTTATTTTTCTCAGTAAGCCAACAACACACACAACAATTTTGAGATATTTCCTAATTTTTGAAAGTACACCCCCAAAGTTTCTATTTGTTTTTAACTATTTTTTCACAACCAACACAAGAGTCTAATAAACTTTTCGAAAAAAAATATTTGTAACTACGTAGCACCAACTGGACAAACTGTATATAGGGTACGGGCAGCAATTAAATGCCACTAAAAGAATATTAAACTTGAAAGCAATCTAACTATTATGTAGAAAAACCATTTTTTTTCCTTAAAAAAAATTTCCAAAAATAGAAATTAAGATGACCAAAATCAATGAAATAATACTAAAAGCGTTAAAAATGTAAATTTGAAGTCTTGGAGATATTTAGATTAGAATTGAAACAATTTTTTTTTAAACCTCATTTTACCTAAAAATAACAATGTTTGTGTTTTTCGATAAAAAAATTCATGACCGTATTTGGAAAATTGAAGTTGATGATGGTTGCATGTAAACGAAATGCTGAGTTTAAGTTTGAAAATTAAATGTTCAATTATTTCCTTAAATTAACACTAAAAAATTTAAAACAAATAAAAATTTCTATATTTTGCGAATATTTTCAGAACCAGTGGGAATTTTAGAAATTTTAAATTCATTTTTATAGAGTTCTATATGCGCAACTTTGCCCTAATTCAACCTTCTTCGTATTTCTTGAAATAACCGAGATCCCCATGGTTAAACTCCAAAAACGGTCACCTTGTGTGTCACCTCTAAGTGTATTAATTATTATTTTAGTTTATCAAATGTTGGTAGATTGATCAACTTGGAAATTAAAAAAAAAACTTCAATTTAAAGTGCTTTCTGGGCCTTGAAGCTGTGGTCCAATGAAATTTCTTCGTGACGTTTGGTCTAAAGCTACGGCAGACATTATCAAAGGCGATGAGGCAATGGGCGAGTGATTTCCCGTGCTTCCCGACGTTGACTGATTCGACTGTGGTGAGCTCCGTGATATTTATTCCCCCGCAGTCGCGCTGCAGCGGTGGGACTGGGGTGGGGGTAGTGGTGGCGCGCGGTTTTGGCGCACTTGAACGTAGAACTCACTTCCAGTTTGCATTTAGAAACGTAATTTCCTCATTCCTGTTGAAAGTGTTGACGTGTTTAAAGATCTCAATGGCCTCTCTCGTTAGTCGCGGATAGAAACGCGTCACGACATCCTTTTCAACAACAACGTAAAATTGTAGAAATTGTTGAGACCTCATAGATTAATTTTGTGAATATACAGCTCTATATATGAATTTGCACTTCAAAAACAAGCCTGAACCAACTAACTGGTATAATAATTTTACTAATTACTTTTGGGTGAAGCCTCATTGCAGTATAATAATGTTCCCAAGTTTACCACTTAAATCAGCTCTGCTTCGCTATCTAAATTTATCGACAATATTGCTTCAATTGCAGAAAACAATGGCGAATTTTGCCATATCAAATCCGGGAAAATACCACATTGAACTCTAGTTTAACCCAACTCGACGGTTCACAATCGGAACAACTAAATTACAGGAATTATAATAGTTCTAGAGTTCTGAAGTGGCGAGTTCACAATTAGTACAAACCGAAAATACAGCAGTGTGTGTTTTACCAAAGTGTACGCAGTTACGAAGTTTGATATTCAGCTTGGAGTGGGTTTTATTGCATTGCAAAACCAATAGGGCCTATAAATAGAGCTGTCGTTAAAATGTCATTACTGGAGTTTTACGGCATTATAAAATTGGGGAAACTTGTTATTTCCACAAGAAAATTGTCCGATTGGGGTTTTGATATAAACGAAGCAAATTTTGATAGCAATAAAATGACAATACGTGGAGCTATGAATTTCTTAGTGCTACCAAAGTTTTGTCGGAGATTAGGCTTGACGAGGGTGACACTTTAATAATGCACAGTGCGCCTGACACGTAGCTGAAAAGCAATAATTAATCCACTTGTTCCAAAGTGCTTCATCAGCGACAGCGATTACGTATAAGCTGTGGGAATGGCCGTAGTGGGGTTGAAAGAGGAAACTGACTCCAAAGGATGGTTTAGTTAATAGGTAGCAGCACTCAAGTATACAGGCTTCCAGTAAAACCTTGCTTGCAAGAAACTAGCAGCAAAATTTCAAAAACCTCGCACTTCATTCCAGAAATGCAACTTTTATCAAAACTCAGCGGGGGTGCGGTTCGCAGAAATTTCCCCAGACGGTCGCCCGTCTTTCGCAAATGCACCAAACTAAATGGGGTTCCAGCCCCCGAGCTTTTACACAAACAAACTCCTGAGAGACTCGTAGGTGCTCGTAGCACCTGAAACACAATATACATGGACATAAAGCGAAATAGGAGCTCGCACGGAATTGGGACGCGGTGTGACATCAAATTTTGCGGCCGGCAATAGTTCCGCTTTTAAATAAGGGCGTAAATTAGGTTTCAGAGGCAGGGAATTGCAAGACCTCGATAAAACGGGGTCGTAAAATTGAGGTCGAAGGGTCAGGAAGAGCGCAGCCAATTTGATTCTTGAAAAGTGATGGACAAATAAAGTGGTCCAAGACAACTAGCAAATTAGTACCAATTAGCAGAATTGATTGGGGGTAAAAAAAAGTAGTGCAAGGCCTAATTCAACAGTAAAATGGACGTGACTGGTTGAGTCCCTGAATATAAAAGAGACCTGCAATGTAATTACAGGAAATCACCACACAATGACGTTAATTATAATTAATTAACCGGACACAAATGATATTTCTGGGATTTCTACCAAAGACCGAGAGTCCAATTATTATAGAGCTCGGATTTCTGGAGCACCTTTGCAATGAGCAAATAGCTTAAATTTAGCACATAAACCTCCAGTTGTCAAAATGTTGTGGGTGAAAAAAAATTGCTACACTAGAATGTTCGTAAGTTGATGTAAAAACATGCAATTTTTTTTGTTTTAAATGATTGACACAGTACAGTCTTATAGTCCACATTTGAATTCTGTGCACTACTTTTGAATTACGATCATGACGCCTCTTTAAAAAAGGTTTCACACCAAAGTTGATTTCCTAACGGATATAAAGCACATGGCTTTGCAAAATTATTATTGTTTTTCGTAGGTCCACATATAAAACATCTTGATTAATTAAAATGGGATAAGCTGCTGATAGTTGGTTTGGTACAACAGAAACCACTTGACACAAGTCAGCAATACTAAAACTAAATGAAAATTTTAACACTAAGTTATGATACCGTCAATTTGCAACTAAACTGCTGGACATAACAAACGGGACAAACATATTTCAGGATGATTTGTGAAGCGCGATATTTTTGAAACTACAAGAGATACAAATCCGAGGTTTTCAGTAGTCTCTAGAAGGATCTATAGAGGAGTTATTCTAGAGTATTTTGAACAAAATTACTTATTTAGATGGTGTATACAAAGTGATAAATAAGTTGACTACATTTTTACAAAATTTATTTTTTTGCCTAGTGTCTAGGATTCCGTTTTTTATTTTTTTTCGTGAATTGAGGACGATCCTTGACAAGTTTAGAAAAAACAAATTTATTCGATTTTAAAAATCGTAGCACATTTCGGATTTTTGTCTTCAGACATTTACCAATTTTGAATTTCAGCCTCCTGCTGATCAAGTAACTGATATGCGATTTGTTAATTTTACAAAATTGATTTGTTACATGTGCACGACGAGATAGTGGTATAAGATTTTTCTACAGGGTGTTGACTCTCAAAATGTTTTGACCATTAATGTTGATTGGAGTGTTTTCTCAACAATTAATTGAACAGATGTTTAATTGCTTGCTGATGAAACAATGATAATAATTTTTACCGTTCAATGGAAATTTGGACACCCAGACGGATTTTTCGCTTTTCATTTAAGTTAATTTAAACAGAATATAGAGCGTCGACCTTAATAAAAAAGGGATAAATAACTGATGTTGATTTAAATGCTATAATACTGGAACTTTATTTCGGAAATAAATTTCGGGTATAAACATAAGGGGCGGCATAAGGGATTTGAAAACTCTGAGAGCAATAATATCATATTCATAAGGTGGTACCAAGAAATACTTGTCGACACATGCCCAATGTTAAAGTTATCTGAAACAGACTGGATGAGAGTTATTGAGATGTGAAGTTGACCTGAAATTTGGAAGTTAGATGGACCTACAGAGTATCCCTAATAATGTGACATACAAAGAAACAAAAAAAAAACAAATAAGGAAAATTCTAATCTAATTTCCTTTCAAGAAATGTTAAGTGAAAGAAAGTTAAGTGATATTCTAACATCAAGTTAATCACTGAATGTTATTACCCTGTAGAAAAATCTTATATTACTATATCTTCGTGCACACGTAACAAATAAATTTTGTAAAATTAACCAATCGCATATCAGTTACTTGATTAGCAGGAGGCTGAAACTCAAGATTGATAAATATCTAAAGAAAAAATTTAAAAAATTCTAAATGTGGTACGATAACTAAAATCGGTTAAATTTGTTTTTTCTAAACTTGACAAGAATCGTCCCCATTTCACAAAAAAAACAAATTAAAAACTGAATGAGAGATTCTCGGCAAAAGAGAAATTTTGTCAAAATGCACTCGACTTATTCATAACCTTGTATTCACTATCTGAATGGGTAATTTTGTTCAAAGTAGTCTAGAATATCTCCTCTATAGATCCTTCTAGAGGTTGCTGAAAAAATCATATTTTCAAAATATCTCGCTTAACAATTTATCAAAAAATATGTTTGTCCCGTTTGTTTTGTCCGGCAGTTTATATATAAAAATATGTACCACTTAATCAAATGAATACATACTAGCAGCAGGTATCATTTAAACAGATATGAGCACTAACGAATAGTGCAACGCACTGCAATCTTCATTACTCGATACTAGAATCCAAAAAACAAATTGTAAACAATTTTCAAGCTTACGAGATGCAAGAGCTAAGCAGTTCTTTACTTCATTACTTATTGATTCAGTAAATTAATAACAAATAAGTAAATGTCTGATTAGGCTCTTAAAAACACTTTAAATGCCCAACCTAGGTGACAAAGTCTTCTTGGATTTATTATATCATTTATTTTTTTTATTATATTTGATCCGACAAGAGCAGAATAGTGTAGTTATGCGACAACTGTATCGCTTTACTGGGACACACGGAGGAGTAGACAAGAATAATGCAATCAAATCATAATAATCAACTGCACAACGCGATAAAAGAACTTTACAGACATACAGCCGATTTATGGGCAGAAACAGAGTCAAACGGATTTAGAACCGAGCGGGAATACACAATTTTTGCAATTAAAAACAATTTTGTCAATTGCAAAACGCGAGAAGAGGATCTGCACACTATCAAAAATGAGCAGGTAACCGAAACACAGTCAATTCAGTACACGAGACTGCAATCAAGCACGAACGAATACCAAACGATTACTTTATTGAACTTTCAGCCAACTTGCTGATCACTACGAAAGCTGAACTTGAACTCTCTTTCACTCCGGTGAACGAATGCCTTTATGCAGATATCAGCCAATCGTATTGAGCGATCTATACCATAAACCCATCGCGACCGACCCTGCGCAGATAATAAAAGCTGTTGGAGGTCAGCCAGTGTAGAAACCAGCAAACGCACTCCGACGTCCTCATAGTCTAGGGTGATAAAACTGTGGCCTGGGCTATTTTTAGATTTTATTACGACGGCTTTCTTTGAATGTGAAGACATTCAGAACGACTTATTGCCTTTGTGTCTGCATAGAAACACGTAATTTATTTGGGATATTTTTTGTTTGAATTTGTTTAGAATGCGTTCTATTATCATTTTCTTATGTTGATTGGATTTTCCCAACATTGCGAAAATCAGTCTTCTCAGAGTGATTCCAATGTTAATTCGAGCAGTGTGAGGAGTTTAGGTACCACTAGTAATTTTGTTAGATGGAAGCAAAACTAACGTTGACATATCCACAAAAGCAAACTCATATTATCAAATTACTAAGAAATAAAACCTACGGCATCCTCAAAAATATACCTATTTTATCTTACAAATCGTTTTAAAAAATTAGATGAAATTTGGCATAATTTTTATACACTAAATGAGTTTTAATTTTCTGTTAAACAATGTAAAAAACCAATATGGCCGCCATAAGAAAAATAGAAGTTGATGACGGTTCTACCACACCGAAAAGTTGTATTTGAATTCCATCTGCATAGGTGTGTTTTTAAGTAGCTCCAGAAATGATTTAATAAATATTGATTAGCTTGTAAAAAAAATTCGGGTGAAATTAGACCATTAAAAAGTTTTTAAAAGTGGCCAAAATGGTGATTCTGAAACTGCCGAAAAAATGACCACTGAAAAAAGTCTATTTGCAAAATTATTGTACGACTGGAAACTTTCGTTTAGGGTAGGTGAAAAACGACATCAAGAACAAGGAAAAACAGGTGAATTTAATTGGTGCATTCGTTCTCGAGTTACAGGCGGTCAAAATAGAAAATTGAAAACAAAAAGATGTAACACCCCTTTTGAGCAATTAAAAAAAATTTTTTTTATTGTTTGTGCTGTTTTTGATAAGAATAAGTGGGTTGTAATCTCCTAAGAATGTAACAAATCGAAATCAGTTGAAATGAGTTCAATTAGTTAGTTTTTAAAAAATAGCCAAAGTGATGATTCTAAAAGTGCCCAAAAATCGAAAACCGAAGAAATTTGTCTGCGAAATTATTGAAAAAATGGGACTTTTGTTTGTGGCAGGTGAAAGAGAACATCAAGAATAGGAAACAGTTGGACTCAATCTTATCGGTGCATTCGTTCTAAAGTTACAGGGGATCAAATTTGGAAATTGAGAAAATGGACGTGAATAAAAAAATTATCTTGTATAACTCTTTTATAAATCAGAATTTTCATTTTCCCAAAAACATTTAGAGCAACCTTGTTCTTGCCACTAACTTACTAACACAATTTTCTAAAACTTACCCATTTAAACAGCTTTATAGCTCCTAAGTTTTGGATATCCAGTGTACATGGAAGTATAATTTGGAAGGCACTGTATACAATGGAAACCTTAGTTGCCATAGATCAGGAGTTATCTTTGAGGCGAAAATTTCATTTTTTACTACTTACCTTTGATAGATGAAGCCTCATCCACTTTTTTGTTCGATTCGTTTATTTTTGGAGAAAGAATTTCGCACTACTCACAGTAAAATTACTGCGAATAATAATTTACTCTAGAAAGGGCTCGAACGAATCGACCTTGTTGACGTTTCGGCAACTTCTCGGCTGCCTTCTTCAGAACTGTCTAAATAATAAAGCTTTAGAAACAATGAAATACAAAAAATTATACCTATTAATGTGTTTGTCTTTGAGTATTAGTGTATGATATTCTGAAAATCGTTTTCTGAATTAAAATTCTTATCAAATGACACTTTCAGGTCAAAAGCAAAAAACGATTTTCAGAATATCATACACTAATACTCAAAGACAAACACATTAATAGATATAATTTTTTTTATTTTATTGTTTCTAAAGCTTTATTTTTTAAGAACGTCAACAAGGTCGATTCGACTGAGCCCTTTCTAGGGTAAATTCTTATTCGCAGTAATTTTACTGTGAGTAGTGCGAAATTCTTTCTCCAACAACGAAGAAATCGCCCAAAAAAGTGGATGAAGCTTCACCCAAAAGTAAGTAGTAAAAAATAATTTGCGATAGTTTTGCACTCACTTAGTCTTTTGAAAATGTCGTTCTACTCATATTAGAAAATTTTTCTCGGATTACCGACACGAATGAGTTTAATGGTGAAGTTTTTCAATTTTCTTTAACTATTTTTAGTCCAAAACTTAAGTTTTGTAGTAAGCAACGAAAAAACGATACGAACATGGATACCTCCTTATGAACAATTCACTTTAAAACTTGATGAATTTTGAAGACACCAGAATGTAAAATACCCTTGTAACGCCAAAGATGATTCTGATAATTTTTTTTGTGTGTGAGAACACTTACAGTTCAGGTGGTTAGCAGGTTTAGGACAAATGAAGCACCCTGGTAGATCGAAAAACGGCCAACGTTTCGACGTATAGTTAACGTCTTCTTCAGGGCTGTGACATATAATGAGAACACACTACTTAATGAAACAGGAAGGAGCAAACGTGGTAATTTAAATACTTGCACAGGTGACAATAAAGTACAAACATTGATGATACGCTGATTAATATATAATATTTTTTTTTGACATGCTAAATAAAATAAAAACAACAAATACAATAATTATAAATACAATAACAAATAAAATTACAAACAATAAACTTATTGAGCCGTATAAGAGCATTAAAATTCTTTTTTTTTCTCTTTAAAAAATTTGTATATAATATCTACTAATAACTACTAATAAAACAATGACGCTACACAGGAATATACAAATTTTTTAAATAGAAGAAAAAAAGAATTTTAATGCTCTTAAGCGGCTCAATAAGTTTGTTGTTTTTAATTTTATTGTTTCTATTGTTCTTTTTTTTTACTTAGCATGTCGAAAAAAAATATTATATATTAATCAGCGTATCATCAATGTTTGTACTTTGTTGTCACCTGTGCAAGTATTTAAATTATCATGTTTGTTCCTTCCTGTTTCATTAAGTAGTGTGATCTTCAATATCATTATACGTCACAGCCCTGAAGAAGACGTTAATTATACGTCGAAACGTTGGCCGTTTTTCGATCTTCAAGGGTGTTTCGTTTGTCCTAAACCTGCTAACCACCTGAACTGTAAGTGCTAAGGATGCGAACCATCATCACCATGTGATAACGTGGGACGTGGAAAACACTGTCAATAAAACTACCGATCTTAATAAGAGCATCATAGATAATGGGCAAATTCTTTACATAATGAGGAAATTACCTTTTTAAGCAGACTGGAAGCGAGTTCTACGACAAGTGCGCCCAAACCCCGCGTCACCACTACCCCCACCCCAGCGCTCCACTGCAGCGCGAGGGTGGGGGAATAAATACCACGGAGTCCCCCACAGTCGAATCAGTCAACGTCAAGAAGCACGGGAGATCACTTCGCCCATTGCCTCATCGTCTTTGATAATGTCTGCTGCAGCCATAGAGGAAAGTTGGAGGAAAAAATTCCATTGGACCACGGCTTCAAAGCCCGAAAACCCTTCAAAATACTTTAGATTGTATTTTGTCTTCACAGTCATATAAAAATATAATTTATTCGTAATTAACACATCAGCAAAAGCCGACATTTTATTATTCTCAATAACTCTCAATACACGGAAGAAAAATTATACATTATCTCTAGACCTAATACCCGAGTTACGTCAACTCTGTCAACTTTAAATTCTTTTTGTTTTGCTTTACTACCAAATGTATCTCCCTTTTGCCAAAGAATATTTGAAAATTATTCAAAAAGCTATTTTGGGTAACGGCAGCCGAAACAAAAAATTCCAACAATTTCCTCCTAACACGCTGAAACTCTGTCCAGGGAAATTTCAAACAAAACGAGCTTCCGTCCCCATTTTTAAAGCAGTAAATGGCGACTGCTGATGCTGCCTTTCGAAACTTGATGATTTATTAAATTGGACTTTGTACCAAGCAAAAACGAGCTTTGTTTTATATACCAGATCCATTTTCAGAGAGAATTTTTCAGCAATAATTACTAATGTAAAAACTCGTAACAGTAAAAAGAGAATTATGCGAAACCTTACGGAGGAGCAAGGCTCTCTTTTAGAGGCAGAAATAATATTATTGCGGAACATTTCATAAGCTAACCGTATAAAGTTTCAAATTAAATGGGTTATATGCAGGAAGCTTCTGCAAAATTTACCCGCAGTTTGAAATGATATGGTTTTTAAATGCCCTGAGTTTCTCCTTTCGGAAAATGGTCGAAAGTTAAATCAGGGATTTAATATAATATTTATTGAACAACTGTTCATTCTAATAGGTTATCTGAATGGTTTTGTGACGGGACATTTATGAGCTAATTTATTGCGATAGCTTTGCTTAAAACTGCGTAAGCTCTACCAGACACCCAGCTGCTGAGGCAGGTTTCCAAATTGAGTTACACGTGCATAACTTTCCTGGAGCTCAAGCATAATGATAGGGTCATTTCGATACATAAGCAGTTTTAGCATAGGGGATGTAGGTATAACTTTAGTGACATAAACATAGAAAGCTTCCTAAGCAAGAAGATGTTTACTATCATAGTGCCAACAGTTTATTTTTGGTAGCAATTTATATTTGGTGGCAATAAAATTCTAAAAGTAAAAACGTGTTTAATAATTTGTATCACGCCATTAAATTACTTATTTTTACATTTTAATATTTATGTGTACGTGCAACAAGTTCTATATTTCCTTCAAATCCAAGCCGGACTCAAAGTGAATAAAAATTAGAACAAAACTAAGCTCTGAAAAGTCATCAGTCATGCTAATCATCGATTAGCACATTTAGTAGTGGTCATATCGGATATGTCATTGTGAATCATTCATTTATCACCCACTAGTGATTCTCCAAAACTTAGTTCTAGTTTTTGCTTACAATGAGTCCGGTTTGGATTTGAGCGGACTGTGGGTATCGATTTAATTGAACTAATCTCACGATCGAAAAAAGGAAGTAGATGGGATACTGGTTATTTTAGATTAGTTGTGTAAATAGAGTTTTCTTTTAAAAAAGTTAAAAAGGTATTTCTCTTTTTCTAAAGCTGTTCCAAATGAAGAAAACACCTCACAAAAATGCATATTTTTGTGATAAAAATAATGCTACAAAAGAAAGTATGAAGTTACGGGTTACTTTAAGTCATTTCTGATATTAGATAGGAATGCGACGTTATATGAGAGGATTATATAGCGCTTATGAATATGAAGAAAATATACACTCAGGTGCAAAAATGTGACGGAATATGAACTACTGTTGGGCGATTATGAATCAAATAATCGAAATATTGCGATTATGGCGTAATAGTCGATCATTCGATTATGGCCATCGAGACATCGAGTTATAAATTATGAATGATAAAATCAAAATATTTCGAAATATTCAAATTTCAGCATTGTTTCAAGTTTCAGTTCATATAGAAAACCATTTATCGTTAATGCCCAACAATAATAGAATTTAACGATTAAAGCTTACCCATTTTGGAGTGATCAATAGTATAGTATACACACTTAAATAGAACATACGGTCTAATCAAAATTTATTATATCGTCGATAATTAATTGTTTAAATAATATCGATTTTGACCCAAACAACAAAATTCTGTTTTTCACAATTATCAAATTGGTATTTTTTACTTCCGTTTTTGACGTTCTGAAAATTGTTTACCCCGTTTTGGCCTTAATCTGAACTGTAAACCCTTCAGTGTTATATTTTCACACTTTGAACCATTTTTTTCCGACTTTGGCTGCAATGATAGCCTGAATTTCTCAACAAAAATAAATTTTAATTTTAGATAAGGTGGGTTATTTTTAATAATTTTTATTCATAATTTGACCAAAATGAAACACTTTCGGTAATTTTTAACCCATTTTGGATATGATTTGAATTTTTCTAAACCCTCCAAATTTGTATTTTTACACGATGTGAGGCATTTTTTAAATATTAAGGGCTAAATCCTTAATCCTAGCTTGACTTTTTCAAAGAATATTAAAAACCATCCAAATTTGTATTTTTACACGCTTTGAGTAATTTCTTCGCCGATTTTGGCAGCAATCCTAGCGTGACTTTCTCAAAGAATAATTTTTTGTCGAGTTTAGTCCTAATTCTAACTGAATTAAAAAACAACCTTAAAGTTGCATTTTTAGACGACGTGAATTTAAAAAGAAACCCTTAATTTGCATTTTTGCCTACTTTGAGGTATTTCGACAAATTTAACCTTATGTTCAGCAAAAAAATACATTAAAATTGTCATTTTGAAATTGGGTCATTTATCGAATTTAGTCTTAATTCTAACCTGAGTTCCTCTAATGACTCCAAATTTGCACTTTTAGACGCTTTGTGTAAATTAGTAACCGCCTTTTTTGAAATACCTAACCTGAGCTTCTCAAAAGACTCCAAATTTTCATCTTCAGGCACTTTGTGTTGCTCATGTTTTAGCCCATTTTTGATCCTAATCCTAACCTGAATTTGTCCAGGAACTTTAAATTTGAATTTTTACACACGTTGAGTAATTTTTCACGGACATTGGCCTTAATCCTAGGATGACTTTGTCATAAAACTTCAAACGTTTCATTTTTAAATAAAGTGGATCATTTTAAATTTGATCTTAGCCTCCTAACCTGAATTTTTTCAAAAACTCGAAAGCTGCTTTTTTGGACGCCTTGAGTCATGTTTTAACTCTTTTTGACGCTAATCCTAATCTGAAATTGTCCAAGTTTCTTCTTAAATGCCATTTTTAGATTCTTTGTGATATTTTTCCCAACGCCCCAAATTTGTATTTTTACACACTTTGAGTCAATTTTCACCGACTCCAAATTTGAACTTTTAGACGCCTTGTCTAAATTTCTAACCACTTTTGACCCTAGTCCTAACCTGAGCTTCTCCAAAGACTGCAAATTTCCATTTTTTGACACCTTGTGTCATGTTTTAACCCATTTTAACCCCAATCCTAACCTGATTTGTTCCTCACTGAATTAGCCCTCAAAGTAGTTGTTTCTATTTGTTTCCTTCTTTATGTATAACCACAAAGTTTTGAAAATGCCGAAAGCAGACAAGTTTTCAAATTTCCAAATTGTAATTATACATGTGCATTTTTCGCATATCTTAATTAAATTCTGGTTCTATATTCTTTGCAAAAAGCTTAATATTTCTTGGCTTTTAGCATTGATCTTTTATTACTTTATTAATTAATTTTAATATTTGTTTTTGCTTTATTAAATGAGCTTTGAAACACACAGTATAATTCAATGCCGATAGGGGTATTAGCCCTCGGAGTAGTTGTTTCTGTTTGTTTCCTTCTTAAACGCTGCAATATTTTTGGAAATATTGAAAGCAGATAAGTTTTCAATTTCCAATTAGTAAATATTGCCTTTTTGCATATTTTAAACTAGAGTTTCCTGCGAAAAAGCTAAAAATTTCGTTCACTAACATATTTCGCAGAAAATGACTTTATTTTAACTTTCATAACCTATGGTATATAGCGCCAATCAGGTTTTTTGTACCTTTTTATTATATATTCACTATTAGCTTGCTTTTTAATACCTGCGATAACCTTGCTTGTCACTTTTGATTTGTGTGTCAAAGTTAATAAATGTGTTCGCGTCTTTTTCGGTCATCTCGTAGAGGATGCTGACGACGGAGGTTGAGGTTTGTCGCCTCTAGAAAGTAATTACGCAATTACTCCGTCCAAAAGAGAGTAGTAAGTACTTTTGGTTAACATATACATTTAGTAACTTTGACCCACATTTCAAAAAGAAACTTTAATTTATCTTTTATGTTATTTTTTTGTTTTATTCTAGAGCATTTTCTTGAATTGCATCTATGCTGGTGTTTTCTATAATATTTAAGCTTTGAAACAAATAGTATAATTCAATGTCGGTAGGGGTATTAGCCCTCGAAGTAGTTGTTTCTATTTGTTTCCTTCTTTATGTATAACTACAAAGTTTTGGAAATGCCGAAATCAGACAAGTTTTCAAATTTTCAAATTCGCATATCTTAATTAAACTCTGGTTCTATATTCTTTGCAAAAAGCTTAATATTTTTTGGCTTTTTAGCATTGATTTTTTATTATTTTATTAATTCATTATAACATTTTTTTTGCTTTATTAAATGAGCTTTGAAAGAAACAGTGTAATTCAATGCCGGTAGGGGTACTAGCCCTCGTAGTAGTTGTTTCTGTTTGTTTCCTTCTTAAACGCTGCAATATTTTTGGAAATATTGAAAGCAGATAAGTTTTCAATTTCCAATTAGTAAATATTGCCTTTTTGCATATTTTAAGCTAGAGTTTCCTGCGAAAAAGCTAAAAATTTCGTTCACTAACATATTTCGCAGAAATAAACTTTCTTTTAACTTTCATAACCTTGTGTCTTGTTTTAACCCATTTTAACTCCAATCCTAACCTGATTTGTAAAAAACTCTAAATTTGCCTTTTTAAACACTGTCATTTTTCACCATTTATGGCCTTAATTTTAGCCAAAAAAGCATTAAAATTATCACTTTTAAAGGAAATCAGTAATTTTAATTGACTCTAGTCTAAATTTTAACCTGACTTTCTCCCAAGACTTCAAATTTGCAATCTTAGACGTTTGGTAAATTTTTAACTACTTTTAGATACATTGTGTCATGTTTTAACCCGATTTTGAATCCTCTAATTCTAACCTAAATTTGTCCAGAAACCCTTTGTTTGCATTTTTATCCACTTTGATCTTCCAGCTGTTCTTCAATTTCTGAAAATGCATAAGAAATTTGAAATACCCGTGAGACAAAAGCTTTATTACTTCAGTTCAAACTGAAATTTACCATTTGGGTCGTAGTCATCCAATCCTTCATTCCTCCGTAACCATAGATTATGTAATATTGCACAAGAGTAGATTATTTTGCCGACTTTAGTTGGCGAATAATTTAATACACAATGTTTAAAAATGCACCTAAACCTTTATTTGAGAACACCGATACATCTATCTACGACATTTCTGACTGATTTATGTGCTACATTATATCTACGTTGCTGATCATTTTCAGGACTTAATACATGAGTCATTAGCCATGGTTCAAGCCCATATCCTGAATCTCCTACAATGAATTAAATAGTAACTCATTAAATGTAGATGTAGTAAATAACTGGTGATAGAAAAGCTGAGCTATTGGTAATAAAAAAGTGTACAGGACTTCAATATTAATAATTATCTTACCCAGTAAATAAGTATAGCGATCACCATTTTCGTAATTTTGTCTCAGCACTGTTCTGGCTTGAGACATTTGCCATACTGCAGCACTTACTATCTACGTAATACTTACCTCTCCTTTTCAATATTTATTTCTGCATTTGTATTTGGAAAGTGAATTAAATATGCCAGGTATGTTACTATCAGGTTGGTAACCTCAGTAATGCAGCGACTAACACAGCACTGGGACATTGATATAAAAAAAATCTTGTCCAACACTTTTTTGATAGCTGCCTTGTACCGTAAACTGAAGAGCAGCAAACATCTTAAATATATAATTGTTTTTAGAATAAATGTTTCTGGTGCCTTCTAGAGGCGTACTCTCAAAGCTTTAGGTATAGATGTATTTCTCTGACTGTCTGACATGTAAGGGCCTATTTCGCCTAAAATAAAGTTAGCTGTTTCTTTCGTTATTCTATACAACTGTTTGAAACAAGCGTCAGGAGTAGTGAAGGGATTTGAGATATCTCGTAGCCTTCTTCGGCTCCTAATAAGGGCTCGCCTAAAGAGTATAAAATAATGATACCCCTATTATTGGTTTGCTATTAGTATAAATGTTAATTAAAAACAATAATGTTTAGATAGTAGCTGGCTAGCACGTAAACTAAACAAATATCCATATTTTGATAGAAATTGTATTTCCTCTAAAGTAGGTTTTATTTTTGACTGCACTGTTACACTGTAGTGAACCCAAACAATGGACCACTTAATAGACAAAAGGTAAGTAGTGGATCCTGAAACTGTGCTAACCTATGCTTTATTTAAAGAGAGAGATTAGGCCGGTTAGTACTGGGTTTTTTTAGTTTTTCTGCAGTTACCGCAGCTTATCATAATCGAAATAGCTACGTAGTGGAAGTGTGCATGGTTTTTGTTTTTATCAAAACAGCCAAGCCAAATATTTGGTTAGGTTCTATTGTTTTATACAAGCCAAATTCCGATTCATTCTTAACATTTGTACAGCATAATAGCAATTCACTTACCTTTGGATCTCATCCCGGATTAAATTAAGAAAAGCAAGAAATTCCATTTTTGTCTTTTTACACCAACAAAAATGTAAGTGGGAATAGCCAACTCCAGTCCATCATAAGTTCAATTTCAAGAGCATAGCAAGTCAGAAATTCCACTTGCTAGAGCTCAATTGACAATTTTCAACAACTTGAACCTAATTCAATAAAAAAATTGATAGAGAATACGAAAACCGGAAATGTTGAAACTACATTGAACATTTTCAACCTTGACTTTGATTCAACTTTTGAGGAATTTAAAACTTTTACAAAATATTGAAACGCCTGTCATCTGTCGGTTACATGTCGTATATTCAATATTGAAATGAAGTTCAATGTTTAGTTAATAGACCTGAATGAAAGTAGTGAGGGATAAAGAACAGCGTGATAGAGAAGGAGCATAAAAAATAATGCAACACCTCAACTTCTACCCCTTCTGGAGCAGTGATGAATGGTTTAAAGGGTGGTGCCTACTGAAGAGGACTCTTCTTGCGATACAGAGGGAAGGGATTTTAGTGGGTAATCTCAAAGCAGATTGTTTTGAGGAGTCCTACACTCGGAGGCCGAATGACAACGCTGACACCAATGACCCTCCGTATAGTGCATGAAATTAAAAAAAGGTATCTACTTTAGATTAAGTTATCAATGAAGTGACATGTTTTGTCATCATTTAAATCTCAATGCACAAGTAATGACCTGATATATGTGGCAGAATTCGCTTCCAGTTTCGTGACAAAATGACCTGGTACATGTAGGTACTCTGGCCTGAGAAATTATGATCTATATGGCTTTCCAACCGCCGCTTCTATTAGGGCTTATATAAACATTGACATTTTTTCCCGAAAAAATTTTCTGTAAAAACAAAAGCCCACAAAGTTAATAATATCTTAGAAATCTTTTTAAGCCAATCAGTCCAACTCGAGCTATGCCGCTATTCCCAAAACCCGAAACAAACCCCAGTCAAACTCAGATTCTGCAAACAAAAGAAACGATACAACCGTGCAACTCTTTCCCATGGTAATTCAGTTGCGCCTGGCCGAACTGACACAGATTAAAGCCTCCGCAACTTCGCAAAAGTCCCTGTTAACGAGTATAAAAGCAGCTGCAGCAGCTGCATTTTAATTTTCAATTCGACGATAAACTTTTCGCTTTAACGAAGTTTAGTCAAGCAGTGGCAGTAATTAAATTAAAGACGTGGAAACCGTGTCCCGTCTGAAGCTGATTATGCTTGCACAAAAAGGACCTTCCTACGTTTCGCTGGGACAGCGCGCGGCCTCATTAGCATCGGCTTCAAGCCCAAAAGCTGCCCGTTCGCTCTTTTTTTTATTATTTTTACTCTACTGGGGCGCGATATTAATCTTAGCATATTCGTCATGGCCCCGAAAATTATCTCGGGAAAAGGGCGTTAGGGTCGTTTTTCTTTCGAAAAAGTTCGCGTGACGTTGCGATAATCTCGGAGGAAATAATGCGGCGGCCGCAGAGGTGCTTGAAATACTATCTTCGGCCCGGCTCTGTATACGGCTGGTCCCGGGGGTGCTATGCGGCATGGGGACGATAATTAATTCATAACAACGGGGTAAGTTTCACATTTTTGCCGGCCTAATGCTTGCTGAGAAATTGAGCTTTGAGCTGGTTCATGATTAAGATGACTGGGATGTTTTTCTTGGCCAGAAAGTTCTCAGACGCATACAAATGAGCAAATCGGCCAGGGTAGGTATTTATTAGTTGCAAGAAGAAGCAAGAATTTTGAAAAGAACGTTGTTAATTTCGCTAGCGACACTTGAATTTTCAGGATGAATCAGACCCACAAGAATTGTACCAAAACAACAATTCATTATACATATCATTATACACATATCTGTCACAATTATGTCCAGGTAAACAGTCTGACGTATGGGTCGCCGAAAAGTCGTCTTATTTTGTTCCAACTTGGTCATATTGTCAATTGACCATGAAACGACGCCGCAAAGACGTCATAGATACGTCGTCCAAGAGTCCTCAGTAATACGACGTCCTATCAACGTGGAGTTATTCTGGATCCTATTAAGATTATTTTAGGTTATCTAAAGTCATGCGGTAAAGAAATTACTGTGAATTGTAATTTTCCTTAGTTAGTTGTATAATTTCGTAATGTTAGATTTTTTGAACTTGCGTTGGGACACTTTTTCAATGAAACTGATGCCCCTATGACGGTAGGACGGCAGAAGTAAGTCAATAAGTGTCCAAATTTTGTCTTTATATATAGACATTCGGCCGACGTCTTAAATTGGACGTCTACTGGATGTGTCTTAGTGGCGTCGTTAAGAAGTCAAAGTGGCCACCTAAATGACACTTTAAAACTGTACAATTTAAATTTTAATTTATCAAACTACAGAGTACGTGTAGTTTCACGCAAACCCAAGTGTTCACCACATACTAGGCTGACAATGTCGGACGCCCTTTTTCAGCTGTTTACATTGAAAAGTAAACAACATAAGCAATCTCAGCAATGTTCCTAACACCTAACCGGACCCGGATTACATGTAAACAATAACGGGTTAATTGTCGAGTTGTTCCGATGTATAAGTTGCACTCAGACTTTGAGTAGCCAATCCAAAATTAACTGTATGATATGTATGCGGAGCGTTCATTAGAAAACTTCATCTAGCCACCTACGAAATGCATTTGTAATGTTGAAGCACATCGTGAATTATTTCATTGTTTATTTGTCCGTCAAACTTTCAAATTTAGGCGCGTTCACACTTTGCGAACGTTTTACTAGTTGCATACTCGTACGCGCTTCAACAGTGTTTCCATCCTTTATCTCTCAACAAGTATCCAAGAACGGGAATACTCAAATAAATTAACAAAATAATAATTATTGGCAATTGATATTGACATTCCAAACAATCCAGATCCAGAATGTTAATAAATAAATAAGTCGGCCTTAATGTGTTTGATTTTTTAATTATTTAAAAATTTTTACGATTATTTAGGCTATAAAATTTACTTGGGGTATTTCCGAGCTGACATTTTCCATAGAGAACTTAGAAAGACACCCCACTCTTTATGCCAAAATTAACAAATTATGTATATTTAGACGGAGATAGTGGACCCTGGGAGGTGAGATAAACTAAAGTTTTGCGACTCTGAACGCCTGAAGATGCCTTTCGCCCTTACAAAAGGCGATTTTCATATTGATCCTTTGATTTCAGATGACGACAAGGCACCGCAATTACCATCCCCTGCACGGTGTAGCCTTTGGTGAGAGGAGTTTTTAAGGCTGCCCCTACAAACTGTAACTGCAACCAAACGTACCTACAAACCATTTTGTGTTTGAAAAACTGCAAACTAGTGTTAACCCATTATGTAGCTTTTAATGGACGCACGTATTTCTGGTTGCCAACTACATAACTTTAAAAAACACGTAGAAAACACGTAGAAAACGTGTTTTTATTAGGGTTGGGCAAAATCGGTAATTTTTATTTTCGGGGAAACTTTTCGGTATTTTTCCGGAAAGTTTCGGAAACTTTTCGTTTTGAGGCGGAGCTTACCGTTTCAGGAGCTGGTGGAGAGACATGTCAGAATTGTCAGTTGACATTTCGCAGTGTCAATGTTGTCAATCAATGTCATTGCTGGAGAGGAGAGGACAAGAAGTTGACGTAGGTCATTTTATTTCAGAATTTATGGTATTTTTATTTTAGCTTGGGCATTAAATTTTTGTATTTCGATATATTATTATTAGATATACTGGACGGCAGTACATATGCTGGTCGCAAATTTTTTATGAATAATTGAAAATGGGGATCTTTCAGAATTCTTAGAGAGCTTCCTGAGGAAAAAATGGCTCTTGCAAGGAATTCGTTGTATTTATTTTGTTCTTTCGAATTTATTCTATCCATAAATCCTGATAATGACGACCAAAGACTTGATCATACTAATAGTCGATAGAGATGCCCGCTAGAAATAAGACATTACTATTAGATAGACACTAATCTTATTTCATTATTATTATGTATAGAACAGTAATAAGTTAAGTACTCTCTATTTTGTCTAAAACAGGCCATTTAGGAATTACCTACCCTACCCCTAAGGGAGCAGTAGAACCAGTACTACAAGAACTATCAGGATCGCAATCAAGTCCTGGTACTGGATCTTTTTGGTTCATGGGCTTATTGGTGTTGGCGACTTCATTTAAATTACCCACTGTATTGCACACAAGAATTTAAGTGTCCTTTCAATTTTGTAGCGTTTGGCACACATTTTGCTCCACAATACTTGCAAATTGCAAATGTTTTGTTGTGAATTTTTTTGAGCCATAATGCTCCCATACCTTTGATTTTATGCGCGGCATTATTATAATGATAAATAGTATATTGTTTAACGAGTGACGAAAATAGCATTTTCTGTAGCAGGAGAACAGTTTACCAATCGATGCGAAGCCGAGTTTGGTAATGTTCTCGAGCGATAGAAAATGCTTTTTTGACGAGTAAAACACTATACTTTTTCCTCGACCATGCTAACATTAAGTCTTCATTAACTTTAAAAAGAGTCTCTATAGAGTATTTCTTTCAAAAATTAAGGCGCGTCATTGTCAACATGACACCTCGACTGTCAAAAGTTTGGTCAAATTTCAACACTTTGATTCACTTTTCTGAGGCCGGGCAGGCAAAATATACATGTTTTTGTATGATATCACCATTTTCCATGGTGTTTTATAAGACTAGACCAGTTAAATCGCATTTAATTGGCGATATACAGGCGAAATTAAAACAACTTACTTTCGTCACTAGAGACAAAAGTTAACGTTATGGGATTTTCTCTCACTAGAGATGAAAGTTACGTTTTCGGCTAGGGCAAGGTATGACAAAAGTTGTTTATTTTTACTTGGTCGTAGAAAAATAATATTTTAATATTTATAATTTGTAAAATGTGCACTTAACCTCCCTTTCTGAAAAACAAAACATGTATTGAAATGAAAGTTGCAGGTAAAATTCCGAAACTTTCGGAATCTTTCCCGAAGAAAGTCTCTTCGAGTCGTTCCTTACCTTACCGGAAAGTTTCCAATTTGGAAAGTTTCTGAGGTGGAAAGATTCCGCCGTGGTTAACGCTAGTTTTTATCGCTTTCGGTGGAAGCTTAGCACCCGCTGGAATTCGTCTCTATCAGTGTAAAACGAAACTTACGTGTGGTTGGTGTTGGTTTCTTCTAAAATGGATCCCGGTGGCGGGTTTGTATTACGGTTTTTATTATAAACTAAGATTTTTATATGTTTATATAATTGAATATAGCCTCCTTTATATATATACATCATTCTTACATGGTAAGGGATATTTTTTTAATTTTATTGTTTTAGCAAATCGGATTTTTTTATGTGATCCATTATAATGGACTCTATGCACAACGACGCATGAGGTCGAATATAATTCTTAAAATGTTTTTATAGAACAATCAATAACAAACAAATATTTTCTACAGACTCCCTTTGCATCAATTGCTAGAAATAATTGAGCAAGGAAATAATGACTACCAACCAACAAATATATACATTTTGCCACCAGATGAAACATCATCGGCTTGAACAGAAGAAGATAGCGATAAGTCCGACGAAGAGGATGCTAATCCAAACCACCTATCTAGAAGAATACTAAATCAAGTATGTGATGTTAGGTATGACGATTCAGATTTTGACGAAAAAGATGACCACGTACCATTATCGATTATTAGAAATAATTTGCTATCCATACCTTCGACGGCCCTTGCTGACACTCATGGATATGATGCACTACCTAACAAGCGCAAGAAGTCCAACTGGTCTACAAATATACCTACGTATAACTTGAACCAAGTCTGCTCACCAAAAGCTCCTTCGCATGAAGCGTCTTCTGCTAAAACACCTCTGGAATTCTTCAATTTGTTTTGAGGTGAAAACATAATCGAGCTTATAGTCACACAATCAAATAAATACGCTCAGCAGAAGAATATCATCCTAAATATGACCAAAGAAGAATTTTATGTGATTCTTGGCGCTATGTTGCTATCAGGATACACAAAATGTCCAAATAAGCGCATGTATTGGTCAAGTTTTGATAATCTCCCAAAAATCCTTCATAACAGTATCCGGCTCAATAGATTTGAAACTGTAATAAGAAATGTGCATTTCAATGACAATTTTGTGAATGACCAAACAGACAAACTATATAAGCTACGTCCAATAATTACGCATCTAAATGAAAATTTTCGAGAACATTGGGGTTTGGAAGAGCATATATCAATTGACGAAAGTATGATACCTTACTACGGAAACATTACGCGAAGCAATACATAAAGGGTAAACCAATTAGGTTTGGGTTAAAGAATTGGGCTCTTTGCACCAATATAGGATATTGTGTTACTTTTGAAGTATACACTGGTAAATCTGCGACAGGTGAAAACCAATTTGGATTAGGTGGAGATGTGGTTTTATCGCTTTTAAAAAATGCATAGATCACCCCTAATTCTGGATATAAAATATATTTTGATAATTACTTCACAAGCATAGCTCTACTGAACCATCTTGCCGATCTCAATATCTGTGCAATGGGAACAGTCCGAATTAAAAGACTAGAACGCTGTCCATTTCCTGATAAAAAGGAATGGAACAAGAAACCAAGAGGGGTTTATACATTTATGGCTGGTGAATCTGTGCTACTGGTCAAATGGAAGGACAACAAGATTGTTACAGCAACATCAAATTTTTCCCAAAATGGCATAGTCACGACTTCTCGATGGTGCAGAGAGATTAAAACAAAAAACAAATCGACCAACCAGAAATGATACCGAAATATAATGCCGGAATGGGAGGAGTTGATAAAATGAGCAATTTGCTGTTTATAGAACGAGGATTAGACAACGCAAATGGTACTGGCCAATTTTTGCCTACTTGCTTGATGTTTCCGTTTCGAATTCTTGGCTACTCATGAAGAAAATTTTGCCCAAGGATCGAAATTCTTCGGACTTACTCACTTCCAGAAGGTACGTTGCTAAGTCTCTACTACAAACTTATGGAACACCACCATCAAGGGGCAGAATATCAACTGCAACAAGCGATGTAAAATTCGACAATATCGGCCATATCGTGTTATACAGTGAAACTCATAGGAGGTGTAAGCAATGCACCAAAAAAGCGAACTTTATTTGTAAGAAGTGCAACGTTGGTCTACATCCCAAAAACTGTTTCAAGGCTTATCACACAAAGTAGTTATAATATCTTTATATTTTTATGTACACGATGTTTCAAATTCGGTGGTTTTACGGGGTATCTCAGTTTTCTGTCACTGTCAACTTTCGTTTCATAAAAATCGAGTACAGTATTGCGAAAACACATACATAACCTGTACATATTTAAATAAACGTTCTTTTGGTCTTTAGAATTTCCGAATATTATTTGCCCACAATGCATTGAGTCCATTTTAATGGACAGGCCAGTCTGAAAAACTCTACACGAATTTTTTTTGTAAAATATTTTTTTGGGTGTTAACATGCATAGATCAACGCAAAAAAAAACATTTTTCAAGTTAATTTGAAAAAGGAGACACTTCATGCACTAACGGGTTAAGATCATTAAAACAAATGTACGATTCTAATGTTTTATCTCTGTAGAATCGGATATTTTCAAAGCTATGTAAAATTAAAACATGTAAAATTAAAACATTAAAGCTGAAGACGAAAATAAGTTTATAAACATAATGTAGCTTCAATTCCTGAAACTAGTCCTGGAAATTTAGCACCAACATCGGTATGGACTGCGACCATTGGGGCCTAGAAGAAAAGATGTTTCCAAAAATGTATTTGTCAGTAGATACTCTCGAAGATTAAATTTGTGTACGTGTGTAATAGTTCTCTTCTTTCCCCAGCCTGGGAAAGCTATATGCAACTGTACTATTACCAGTTTTTAAGGCACATATATATGTAGATGCATAAACTATTTAGCCTATCAGTCTATAAGTCTGAAAGCCAGTTTTAATGTGATTCATATGTCTAAATAACTCAGATATTTCGTCAGCATCACTATGAAGTCAGAAATTGAGTTGGTTTTGAAATTAAATAATAACTAAAATATTAGAGGTGTAGACAAAAATAACTTTGTAATAATACCTATTACAGGCTTGAATCCTGAGCCATATTCCAGAAATCTTGGAACATATCAGTATGGACTTAAGTTTACAAGCAAGAATGTAGAGAAAACATCTCTATTGGTATTGGTTTATGGTATTTTCATTTTCAATAATGAATGCTAATGTTTTTTTATAATGACAAAGTAATTTAGTGTGTGTTAAATTGCATCAATAGCTACTAAATAATGCAGGGTCATCTAGCTTCATATTGCTAATTTATAGCTATAAACTGAATTTGTTTAAAAATTTTATATACAGAAATTAAGTTTACAATGATAAATAATTAATAGTGTTAGACTGGATAATCTTGGTCAATGAGCAGATATTTAGTTTAAAGGATTGCTGTCACCATGTCTCAAATCACCAATTTACAAATTGGCTGGGGAAAACCTGCTTATCCAAAAGCGACAGTGGTCAATTTCTATGATCATAAAAGTCCTTTTCAGAAAGTGCAATGAAAATCGGGTCTAAAACTTATTTTCAACCATCCCGATTGGCTTTCCTGCTATCAGCCATCTGTAAAGATCAATCTGATCCAGGATTGCCATTTCCAAAAAGTCCTACTTTGCCTGTACTAAAAGAAATATGAATGATAAAATTTGAGTCACTCACTTTGTCCCAATAGGATTTTTCGGAAATATTGATCCTGGATCAGACTGAGGCTTACAGGCGATTTTCAGGAAACCAGATTGATGACAGTTTGTATCTGATTTCCACTCATTATGACTGGTAGAAACTCAGTTGATAGTTGTCAACTTGATCCGAATTGCGGTTTTCGAAAAGGGCTACGGGTTCAATGGTATATGTCTTTAATGAGTTCAATAAGACTTGTAATAAAGCTAATCATATTTTGTTAATTTATTTTGACTTTTTCATTGAGTTTTAGGAAGTCATATGTGTCTATTCATTTACCTACTGTTTAACAATAAATTGATCTTAGTTATTAAACATATTTTATAAATGTGTAAAAATAGAAGTAAGTTAAATAAATATTTGATGTATATAATTTACAACTCAAATAAGAAAAAATTAAATGAAATTAATGAAGAATTATGTAAAATACTTTCTCCAAGTCCCAGTAAAATAGAGTTGCTTATACAGGTATCCAGTTGGCAATACTTGATGTGTCCTAGTGATCTGCTACCTTCAAAGAAAACTGGACCAATCAGTGGACGAGCTGTGCTTCCTGCCAAAACTCTAATTTTTTCAGGGTGTAGCCCTTTTTCAATTATTTAAGGGAAGCTTTCACTACTCCAAATTCTCATGTTTTGCGGGTTCACATAACCACTTAACTCCAACCATGCCTCATCATTAAATATGGATTTTTGGAAAATATTCTGGTTATTATCCCTATCAATATACCAATTGCAAAATTGCAGTCTTTGGGGAAAGTCAGCTTCATGCCATTCTTGCACTACTGTGAAGTGATATGGGTACATTTACAGATCTTTATGCAAAATTGCATGGGTGGCACCTACATAAAGACCTTTTTGATGGTGTAACGGTCGTATAGAAAGTACTAGGTGCATTTTGCCTTATTTCTTGTGCCTGCGCAGCCAGTTCATAGGTACTTTTCTTGTGAGATCCACTTTGAAAACTACCTGTTCCTGTAAACAATTCTAGAACATGCTCCAAAGTTTTCCTGAACGGCATATAAACCCCAGCAAAGTTTGGAAATTCGGCCTGGAAATCCTCCATGCAGTTTCGAATGGAATAAACTCATTTGGAATCCACTTTGATTCCAGTTCGATAGTAGTTGTTCAGCATAATAACTTTATGTTCCAAGACGAAAGCCATGTTGTCCAAACACAAAACAGGTTTCATAGCAATAAAAACTACTGTTTTAGAAAAACATTTCTTGGTAAAACTAGAAAATTCCAACAAAAATGTGGGAAACGGGAAAGTTTACCAACAAGGATAAATACAAAACAGAAATATTGCCTAGTTACTAAAAATATATATAAAGAAAAAAAGAAAATGTACCTACCAAAGAAATCTGAATGGCCAGAAGAGGAAAAAACGAGCAGAAAAAAGTGACACCTCCTCTCAAGAAAAAAGAAAGTTAAGCCTGAAGACCTGGGACAAGAAACTCAACATCCTAAGAAAATGAAGACTTGGAGCAACTGGAAGCTATTCTCAAATGCCAACAAAAATCCAAAGCCGAAAAGGCGTAGTAGAACTCTCGGAAAAATTTCAAGAAGAAGACGAAAGCTCCAAACCTGAACTATTAAACCCATAGAGACGCCACTAGCTGTTGAGGACATAAAGAAGAAAAAAGTACCTAAAAAAGAAGAAAAAAATCTGAATGGCCAGAAGAGCAATAGTATCAACATCCAAAATAAGTGAAATTTGGCTCAAAACGTCTCAGAAAGCAAATTTGGTGTTTTTGGAGAAAAAAAGATGGCCGAAAAAACGTGGAAATTGATACAAAGTGTGTATAAAAAAATTGGAATGCTTGAAAAAATTCTGGTTATAAATATGGCCAAAATCGATTAAAAATGACTTAAAATAGTAAAAATAAAAATATAGACTTTTACTTGATTTTGACACGGTAATATTTGAATGATTTTGGTCTAAATCCATAATTCAAATCACTGTTAATAACTGTTAAGGGCGTGTTTACAACTATCAGTATAACTTCAGTTTGATGTTAAAATTCCAGATATGACGTAGATTGTATTGTTTATCTGTCAGGTAACAATGAATTCTACGTCATTACTGACGTTTGTCAAAGTGATAGTTGTAAGAATCACCCTAAGTGATAAACACTTGCAGTCAAAACGTCTATAATATAGTAAAGTATAAAAAAGTCCAAATAGGTAGATCCAAGGTTTACTAATGATAATTTGAATTACAGGAATAAAGAATGCAAATGTAAAAAAATGCAAAATAGGTCTAGAAAAAAACTCATAGAAATACATAAATTTATGTTTAAATTAGTCATAATCTGGAATGATAACTAAAAAGAAAAGGATAATTTCAAGTAAAAAAAAAACTAAAGCAAAGAAGTTAACGCTACAGCTCTCTTGCTTATGAGAGACATTTCAATAAAGTCCTAGAAAAAGATTTTTAAAAGTTTTAAAGATAAGGTCTAGTACCAAGTACGGGTTGTAAAGCATACGTTAATATGGCTGGCAGGGGTGGTAGATCACCGCCAATTAGTTGCTATGTTTGTGATCGGAGATTTTATTTTCGACAACTAGTAGGCTTAAATGGAAATCAAAACATTATTAGACGGCAAATTGCAGTTATAAGGCGTGATGAAAGAAATCAGCTAGCCGATCACCTTTACTACTCGCCAGCCCTTCCTCACTCCCTCCAACCCCCTCTACCACTCTGCCTCTCTCGTCTCGCCGCTTGTGGCTCTCCTATTTCACTCCCTCCTACGTCCCTTTTTTTTGGCACTCTTTCTCTCTCTCTCTCTCTCTCTCTCTCGCTCTCTCTCTCTATCTCTTTTCCACGTTGTCATACATACATACACACATATTAATATCAGACATTCGCATACCGGGTGTTGCATCGTCATGGGGGACATAGGAAATTCCATGTAAATTTCGATGGGGTCTATTATTGGCTTCCCTAATTATTTTAGAGGCAAAGTCTATTTAGATTTTTTGAAGAACACCAAAAACAACTACTAAAGGGATAACTTCAAGCATTTTTAATTAACCCGCTTACGAGTGACGGCCAATATATTTTTTTAATATTTTGCCTTACACCCGTCAAGGTAGGAGTTGGCTATCAAATAAGGTTGTCATTCAAAAATTGACTGCTTTTTTATTATTGAAACTTCGATATCGAAAAAAGTCGCCATGAACTACAGTCCTGAAAAAAAGTATTGATGGTCAAACTGTATTATCAGGGAAATAGTTATAGAAAGGCATCAGATCTGTTTGCTGCCAATACTTGCAAATCTACAATCGAGAGGTGTATCAAAAAATTTGAGACGGAAGGCACAGTACACAACTGCATTAGACGTAAAGTAAGAGTCGATCAAAGAGGAGAAATGAGAAATGATAAGGATTTGCAAGTTTTATTGTGCGTGGAAGAGAACGAAGCCCAGATCAGCACGATTGAGCTTGGGGATATCATCGGAATAGATCACACAACAGCATTCCGCACTTTAAAACGGCATAAATACTTTTCGTACAAGTATGGAAAACACCAAGAGCTAAGAGGTGGGGATCAAGTGCGACGTCAGGAGTTTTGTTTTGATATGATGGAAAGAGCAAACATGGATAGAGAATTTATAGAAAACATTTGTTTTACTGACGCGTGTACATTTCCCTTAAACAATGAACCCAATCTTCAAAATTGCCGATACTGGAACAAAGCAAACCACCACAGATTTGTCGAAACGAGGACGCAATATCCAAAGAAATTAAACGTATGGGAGGGTGTGTTTGGACAACGTATTATTGGACCATTTTTTCTGAATCAAAATTTGAATGCAGAATATTTTTTGGAACTACTCGAAGATCAAATTTTACCCGATTTAAAAAACGCCGACACGGAAAATCAGGAAGTTTGGTTCCAAATGGATGGCTGCCCGGCACATAGTACCTTGGCTGCCCGTGAATAATTAAATAACGCTTTTAATGGAAATGTTACTGGCCTACATCAAACAACAATTTGGCCAGCCAGGTCTCCTGATCTCTCCCCCAATGATCTTTGGGGCCATTTAAAAAGCAGGATTTACCAGCATAAAAAATACGACAATCTAGATGGGTTTAAAAATGCTATTTGTGGCGAGTGCGATCGGATTTCTATGTAACAACTAGGTAATATAAGAAGAGAATATTATGTTCGTGTGGGTTATTGTTTAGCAGCAAATGGAGGAATATTTGAACATCTTACATCTTAAATTATAAGATAAAATATTAATAAGTTATTAAAGGATTTCATGCCATAACAATTCACCTTGCTTAGTTACGGTAGTTTAAGTTAATTATTATTATTAGAAACTGAATAATCTCTGCATTTTTCGACTTTTGATTTTTTTATCCTTTTCTGTAAAAAAATCGTAGCTTACGTAGCGTATAATGCAATAAATCTCTGAATGATAATCTCATTTGAAAGCCAACAATTACCTTGGCTGGTGTCCGTAAATACAGGGCAATCAAAAGGACATGTTTTCCGTAATATCTGGAGAACGTTTGGATGGACTTTAATGAAACTTGCTGTGGATTTGTGTCTAAACAAGGCTCATGTTTTCATGAAACAACCACGTCTATCCGCCTTCAGTAAGTGGTAAGATCTTCAGTGTCTTGGTTCAAAAATTACTAGAACTTTTTATTTCGTTATTCGAATTAGTTACTTTTTTTAATGCGACGCAATCGTCCTTTTTCGAGACTTTAGTGCCCTTGGTAAAATCTTGTAACTATCATAGTTTTTACGTAAAAAGATATTTTCTGTCTTCCTGCTATTTACCATTTTATACATTTATTGCAAATAACGTAGTCACCAATTAACTTTATAATTATGAATTAACTAACAAAGTTTTAACGTTGATGTGACAGTTCCAAAAAATTTCTAATGAAGAAGTTCCCGTCAGGACAATTTTTTTCCTTTGTATTTAACCATTTTACACATTTATTGCGAATGTCGTAGTAATCGGTGATTTGAAAATAAGTTTATTGTCAATTGAAATCTGCGACGACAGCATAATTTTATTTTATTAAATAATTTCTCTTTGACTTTGGGTTTATTCAACATCTTAGTCGTTCTCGTAATCATACTTGAAATAATTTTTCTCCATTACAACACATTTTTATGATTACCACCAAAAAGTTGGATAAACCCCGACTCACTAGCAAAAGATTAAAGATATTCTTAGGAAAAATAATTCTTTATTGAAACTGGACCCCAGCCAGGTAACAAAAGCGGACGATTCTAGAAAAATTAAAGTTACAACAGATGATCGATATGCCTGCCATTTTCTCGAATGCATAGCTGAATCCTTCGAATGAAATTGAATTGAACCCTCCTCAACATTTCCGGATCATCCCTATTTACGTTCGCCTCGTTCTGAATCCTACGTAATAACTCTTCCTCGGAGTCCACTGGAGTAGCGTACACTTTACAGTTTAAGTCACCCCATAAAAAAAAAATCTAGCGGTGTTAGGTCGGGAGATCTAGGGGGCCATTCGACGGGAACATCTCTCCCTCTTCTTCCGAACCATTTGTGCGGGAAAGTATAATTTAAATGTGTAGTTACATTTCTACTGAAGTGTGGATGAGCACCATCGTGCATGAACCACATCTGAGCACCAACATTGAGAGGAACATCCTCCATTAGAACCGGCAAAGTATTATCTAAGAATTCAAAATAATTTTCACCATTTAAGCGGCGAGGCAGGATGTAAGGACCCAGAAGAATGTCTCCGAGGATCCCGGCTCACACATTTATTCGAAATTCCAGCTGAAAGTGGTTAATACGCCTCGCATGAGGGTTTTCTTCTGCGTACTGATGGAAATTATGTGAATTAAAAACACCACTTCTAGTAAATCCAGCTTCATCAGTGAATAAAATGTTGGGGGTAAAATTACGTGCCCGCGCACCTTCAATAAAGTAGCAAAATTGAAGTCTTCTGTCAAAGTCGAGTGGTTTTGAACAATCGGGTCTCTTGAACAGGCGAACATACATGGTATGGATGAAGGAGGTGCCGTCTTATGATGCGATTAACTGCACTTTTTGGTACGCCAAATTAAAGTGCCAAACGGCGAGTGCCAAACGGACAGTGCCCAACAGCGAGTCCTAATACATGGATCTTCAGCGACCCTATTTAAAATGTTCTCTTCAACAGCCGCATTATGAACTTGAGGACGACCAACACGGTCAATGCCTCAAACACCAAATTGCCCTGTCTCTTGTAAACTCCAGTTAACTCAAAATTGTCAAGTTAACTCGTGACTAAGTTATTTGAAATAATTGTGTAAAATGGTAAAAAAAATATTTTTTTGCGTAAAAACTGTGAATGTCACAAGATTCTATCAAGGGCACTACAGTCTCGAAAAAGGACCATTACATCACATTACAAAGAAGTAACTGATTCCAACAAGAAAATAAAAAGTTCTAGTAATTTTTGAACCAAGACACTGAAGAACTTAACACTTGCCGATGGCGGACAGACGTGGTTATTTCATCAAAAGATGAGCCTTGTTCAGAAACAAATCCACAGCAAGTTTCATTAAAATCCATCGAAAAGTTCTTCAGATATTACAGAAAAAAATGTTTTTTTCAAGAACTTTGACCATCAATAGCACCGGAACCAGACACTTTTTCCTAATGACAGTTAGGTCAAATTGTCATGAAAGGTCTGTAATTCGGAATCATTAGTTTTTTGAACTTAGTGACCATGGAGACTTTTGTTCTACTCACCAAGCACTACTTCAATCCTAAGTTTTATCCACTTTGACCGAGAGCCGTTTCTCATATGAAAACTGCGAGATCCTTTTCTTGTATGTCAAAAAATAAAAAAACAACCTTGAAAGTTTAGCAGGTTTGGAACAATAAAACTATCTGGTTTTTGAGGAAACTTGAAACGTTTCTATTCCATAAACAAAGAAGTTGTAGAAAACGTCATCTAGAAGGCTATTAATTTTTGACAGAAAAGGCTAACTTAATTAAATTAAAAGGATCGTTCCTTAATACATTCCTTTTTTTTTCTTTTTACATTCCATAGTCTAATAGATAATGTTTTCAAATGGACTGCCCCTACTAACTACAACGGCTATTTTTTGACAAGCAGGAAAACGTTTATTGTCACTTCTTTATTTATCGAAAAAAGTAATTTAAATAAGTTTCGATTCTAGTTACAGAATTTAACAAAATTCCCACTCTAAAAGCGGAATTTTCTAAATTCCGACCTTAAACACAATATGTAACTAAATTTCGACTCTAGTCACGGAATTTAAGGAAAACATTCTTGTTGGCCTTTCTACTATACCGGGATGGGTGTGGAAAATTTGCATAAAATTTAATAGTCGCAATGAGATAAAAGTGTTAAGAGAGTTTCTTACGAGTTTAGTGCACTATTTTTCCCACGGCAATGCCCAAATATATAAAAAAGAATATAAAAATTTTCAGAACTGGGAATTGAACTCGTAATCTCGCGACCGCAATTGCGAGCTAACTGCCTTAGAACTACTCCCGCCATTTACGACAATGAACTAATAGTTATTTATGAACTGTCGATAATTTCAATACTGTGCAATTGGACGATTTTGACAGTTTGATAAATGTCATCATCTGAATGAAATAACTACTTTTCATTGCTTTTATTATCCAATTAAGATATGCAGAGTTACTATCAGGAGTTGATTTTGTGGAACGTTGAGTAAAAAAACAAGATCTTTTGAACGGAGAAGAAACTTCGTACATAGTTTAGACTTATATTAGATGAAATTAGAGTGGTGTATTTACCGTAGCTGATTGACTGACATCATAAGACGTCCTGATGCCTCACGGCGAATCTTAAGTCACCTCAGAAACCATTTGTTTTTGAGACTTTAATATTGAAATAAAAAAAAAATCAGATTTATTAGATCGTATGTTCTATAAACGTTTTAACTTCGCTAGAGAACTCAAAATCATCAACCAAGATTAAGTTTTCTGGGCTATCATCACCGATTGTTATGTTTGGCTTTCGCAAGAGGTGATGGGAAAACAAGTTAGTTGTCTCATAAATCATGCGATTTGTGATCATTGATAAGGTTCTGCACTTTATGAAAAAATCTCAATAGAAAAAGAAATATTTTAATTGAATGTTCATGTTTGTGCTAATTCTGTATCACAAGGTTCTGATATTAGAAAAAAAAATTCTTATAGAGTGATTGAAACAAAACAAAAATAAAAAATATGAGTCCGTCAATTTTGTTTTAAGAATCGGTGAACAGACTACGTTTAATTAATTTACGGACACCCTGCGTAGCGCTATTAACTAGCCAAACTACAATTTGTAACTTGGTACCTAACACCTAGAGAACCTGAATACGAGTGGCTATGATTCCTCTTTGCCAAACATTTTTCAATAAACTCAACCATAATATATCCCTAAGAGTTATTAAAAGTCCTATACAAATTTTCAAAGAAAGTGACTTGATGTTGAGCTTTTACCAAAAGTAAATGGACAAGACTCCATATTCATGTTTAAGGTTTCTTGTAAAATTAATTAATTTCCTAACCGCCGCGTATTTCTTTTCCTTCAGACTTCTTGCGGCCTCCAGGCTCTGGAATTAATAAACGACCGGAAGTCTGAGAAATATGTCCGCCATTTGTAGAGCCTCTCAATAAACCGATAAGACCCTGGTTAATAAAACGGAGGGTCATCTGCCGAGTCCTTTCCTTAATTACGCCGGGGCTTCTAATATAATCGCCAGAATCACTCTCGACTTTGGAGCGTCTGAGACAAATGGTCCGAAATTAAGGCAAATCGTCCCTGTCCTTAAAAGTAACCTAAATATAATTTCGGATAACAAAGGGAAATCGACGAAAAATTTTCTTGAAAACTGACATTTATCTACTCGAGTGATGATGACGCAGCGATGACCCAAGATTTATAGCCGCATCAGGGCCAGAAAGGGATCAGGCGCGAGATTGATTTACTAAGGGACCGAGTTAATCCGTAATTTCAGTAGGATACTAGACCGCGGTCAAATCTAATTAACCGCTTTAATAAATTCCTGCCCTTAGGCCTACTAACGGGTGGTATTCCCTCAGGTATTTGTGACAAATCCTTCAGAATTAAACTTCAAATCAATAACTCTTTGGCTATATGAATCAGCTAAACCTGCTTTTGCGCCATCAGATCATCAAAAATAGTTCCATGAACACACCTCAAGAGACGTATTACGAAGAGCAGTACTCCACTAGCTTTGTAGTTCCCAAAAAGGCAACGTATAATGACTCACTTTTTGAGGATAGTTGTGACGAGTTGAAAGCTGAATTAGCCAAAATTCAACTTGAGGAATCCTCTGCTTTAGAGCAGCACAAAGCAGTAACGTTTGGTAGAAATGTACTCTTACTAATTTATCTAATAATGTTTTTTTTTTGTAGCTACTTGATTCATATGAACTGCTAGAAACAATCATGGAACACCTTCTTAATCACCTGGAGTGCACCCTACTCGAGATCAGGTCTACAAGTCGCCTGTGCTCGTTCCTAAATACCTACTTAGTTAAAGAACAATGCATAGATGAGAAAATTTCGAGCACGTTAAAGTTGCTGAGCGAAACTTACAACTCGTCAACTCTGGACAAGCTTAAAGGCAAACTTTTAACTATGCTAAACGACAACAATAGCAGTGTAAAAAAGCTCCACAGCGAGTTCCTGGAGAGACAAAGCAACTACAACTTGGCGCTGAAGAATTTTAAAATAATCCTGGAAATTTTGAACGTAAACGACGACTCGTTAAGGAAACTCAAGCAGCAATTCGACGAAGTTTTAATGGATTATCAACACTGCCGCTGCATTGTGGACCATGAACTCCCATTCGCAATATCCCAGAGGACTGAAGTTTTGGCCGATTGTTTGGTTGCCCTCGGAGCGGAATTTGATACGCTGGCTGACAGGCGCACCGCACTTAGCGTTTTGCTCAGCGACGTGGGAAGAAGAAAACTAGAAGAAAACGAGTATATCCTGGTGAAGAAGCAGGTCCTTGTAGAAGATTCGAATAATGAGGACCGAGATTGAAGTAATTTAGAGGAAGATATAGATTGAACCAAATCTTAGTGTAACTATACCACTTTAGTGCTAGTGTCTGTAAGAGTTTTGCATATAGAAATAACTCATAAAAGTTAATAAAGTATTTTAGTATTGAAAATTAAATTTCAACAAAGTCGTTTTTGTACTCGCCCTTTGTTCCCAACGATTTTATTTAAGTTCAGTTAGAACTTGCAACCATTGTATTTTCTCAACTTTTCTATTTTTCTCATTCTCATTCTATTTTTCTACACTTGTACCCACTTTCTGAACTCACAGATACATTTTGTATTATTGCAATAGATCGACGTATTTTGTCATTGTTGCTTCAAGCTGCGAAGAGACCGAAAATGGCATTTTACGTACCAAGGGTCTAAAGCGACTACTCGGGAGGAGAAAATGACACTTTGGTTCTGTAGTGTATACGCTATCGCTCTTTGAAAGCAATTTGTTATTAAACTGAAATTAGAACCAATCTAAGAATTTATAACAAAAAATGACGAGGTTCATGAACATATAAATTACGCTGCCGTAGAGCAAACAAATGCCTTTATCCTAAAAATGCTGGCTATTTTTTTGCCGGAAATCCGCCATTTTTAAGGTACCCGTAAGTAACTTCATTGTCAGTGTGGGTATAGACCAGGAGACCGGAGGAAAATAGGAAATAGTAAAACAGAGCTCGTTCTACGGAAGATACTGTCATAACGCAGAGTCGCAATTCTTTCATTTAAGTTCTTTGAATTCCAATGTCGGATGTTTGAACCCGCGAGCGTAGCAAGTGGAACGATTTACCTAAGAGATTGATGCCTATTGTATGCAAGTTGAATACTACACTTTGTCCACACAATTTTTAAATAATCCTTAATTAGATAACTTGGTCTTTCACACACGCGAGTTTTAATTGACCAAGTCGAAATCACATTACGGCCGCCATCAGGGTGGCCATAATAGTTTTGAACCTTGAATTCTTATGAAGTATATAATGAAAAAAACAAAAGGTGCCGCGTAAATAATGAATATTATCTACGCTGTAGCACTTGTTATAAAGACAAAAAATGTTTTACCATTTTGCCAATACCTGCGTGTTTTCCCTTAACGGTCCCCAATATGCTCCCTGTAGAGGGCAGATCTACGACAGCTTTGCGGTATGTGTAATACTTACCTGAAAGAAAAAAAAGATTAGTGAACTTCTTCATTCTTCATTAAAACAGTATGTGAAATAAATACCTGACCATCTATTATCTATTTAATTGATCTGTTATTACAAGCAGTAAAAATCGAAACATTTTAAATACAGCAATGAAATCTACAGCATGGTAAGGAAAAACTGGCCACGAAATATAAACATTTTTCGACTCGATGAAAATTATTTTATTATTTCTGCCTATTAAATTTGTTTTTATAGCCATTTTTCTTTATTAGGTAGCAACTCCACTAGATTCTATACGACCACAAATTCTATAGAATACTACGAAAAAAATCAGAAAATTAATAGGTAACTTTGCAAGACAGAGCGATCAAGGCGAAGAATTTTCTAATTTTTAACTTGATGTTATTTATTGGGTTATTAGATTTTATTAAATTTGTCTGTACCTTCCTACTCTCTTACTTCAGAGTTAAATACATTTGATTACATCTAAAGGGTGTATCAAAAATAAATGGTTAATAAAAAAATATTGCTGGACAATATAAGCACGAACAACGATTTAAAAGTTCAAAAGTGTTATTGTTATCTGGTTTTTGCAATCGCTCGTTATGCTTCTTCGAGTCTTTATTGAGTAGCAAAACTACAAGTTCTACAGGAGGTACAAAAAAAAATCAGAAAGTTAATAAGTAAATTCTTATATCTGAGCGATCATGGTGAACTGTTTTCTAATTTTTAACTTGATGTTATTTAATGGGCTATTATAATTTACTAAATTTGTCTGTACATCATTTCTCTCTTACTTCAGAATTAGATACTATTGATTACATCTACGTGGTGTATTAAAAATAAATGCATTATAAAAAATTTCTGCTGGACTATGTAAGCACGAAGCACAATTAATTTTTTTTTAAATTTAAATTTATCTGCTCATTACGCACACTCGCTCGTCATTTTTCCTCGAGTTTTTATTGAGTAGCAACTCCACTAGAGCATCACAAATTTTACAGGATGGTACAAAAAACTTCAGAAAATTAACAAGTAACACCCTACAACGGAACGATCAAGGTGAAGAGCTTTTTAATTTTTAACATAATGTTATATACTAGGCAATTATAATTTATTAAATTTGTCTGTACATCCCTACTCTCTTACTTCAGAATTTGATATATTCTTGGAGTCATTATTGGGTAACTCCACTAGAATACCACAAGTTTTACAGGCTGGAACAAGAAAAATTCAGAAAAATAATAAATAACTTCTTATAACGGAGTGATTAAGGCGAAGAGTTTTCTAATTTTTATGATGTAATTAATGCGCAATATATAATTTATTAAACTTTTCTGGATGTTCGTACGCTCTGATTTCACGATTAAATACATTTCATTACATTTACGAGGTGTATCAAAAATAAATGGATTACAAAAAATTTCTGCTGGACAATGTAAGCACGAACTACGATTTAAAAATTTTAAAGTTTCATTGTTATCTGCTTATTACACTCGATCGTTATTCTTCTTCGAGTCTCTATTGAGTAGCAATTCCATTACTGCACCACAAATTCTACAGGATGGTACAAAAAAACCTCAGAAAATTAACAACAAAATTTTTATACCGGAGCGATCAAGGCGAAGAGTTTTCTAATTTTAAACTTGATGTTATTTGTTGGGTTGTTAGTTATTATAATTTATTAATTGTATCTGTACATTCCTACTCTGTTACTTCAGAATTGGATATATTTGATTATATCTACGGGGTGTATCAAAAATAAATGGATTATGAAGAATTTTTGCTGGTCAATGTAAGCACGAACTTCGATTAAAAGTTTTAAAAGTTTTGTTGTTATCTGCTCATTGCACTCGCTCGTCATTCTTCTTCGAGTATTTATTGAGTATCAACTCCATTATTGCACCACAAATTTTACAGGATGGTACAAAAAAACTTCAGAAAATGAAGAACTAACTTCTTATAACGGAGCGATCAATGCGAAGAGTTTTCTAATTTTTAAATTTATGTTATTTATTGGCCCATTATAATTTACTAAATTTTTCTGTACATCCCTATTCTCTTACTTCAGAATTAGGTACATTTTTGGAGTCTTTATTGGGTAACAACTCCATTACAACACCACAAATTTTACAGGATGGAACAAAAAAAATTCAGAAAATTAATAAGTAACTTCTAGTAACCAAATCATTAAGGCGAAGAGTTTTCTAATTTTTATGATGTTATTTATTTGGCAATAAATAATTTAATAAATTTGTCTGTATATCCGTACTCTCTTACTTCACAATTAGATACATTTGATTACATTTACGAGGTGTATCAAAAATAAATGGATTATAAAAAATTTCTGCTGGACAATGTAAGCACGAACTACGATTTAAAAGTTTTTAAGTTTTATTGTTATCTGCTTATACACTCGATCGTTATTCTTTTTCGAGTCTTTATTGAGTAGCAATTCCATTACTGCACCACAAATTCTACAGGATGGTACAAAAAAACTTAAAGAAAATTAACAACTAAATTTTTATACCGGAGCGATCAAGACGACGAGTTTTCTAATTTTCAACTTTATGTTATTTGTTGGGTTATTAGTTATTATAATTTATTATCTGTATCTGTACATTCCTACTCTGTTACTTCAGAACTGGATATATTTGATTATATCTACGGGGTGTATCAAAAATAAATGTATTATGAAGAATTTCTGCTGGACAATGTAAGCATGAACTTCGATTTAAAATTTTAAAAGTTTTATTGTTATCTGCTCATTACACTCGCTCGTCATTCTTCTTCGAGTCTTTATTGGGTAGCAGCTTCACTAGAGCACCACAAATTCTACAGGATGGTACAAAAAAACTTCAGAAAATTAAGAACTAACTTCTTATAACGGAGCGATCAATGCCAAGAGTTTTTTAATTTTTAACTTTATGTTATTTATTGGGCTATTATAATTTACTAAATTTGTCTGTACATCCCTACTCTCTTACTTCAGAATTAAGTACATTTTTAGAGTCTTTATTGGGTCGCAACTCCACTACAACACCACAAATTTTACAGGATGGAACAAAAAATTCAGAAAATTATTAAGTAACTTCTAGTAACCAAATGATTAAGGCGAAGAGTTTTCTAATTTTTATGATGTTATTTATTTGGCAATAAATAATTTATTAAATTTGTCTGCATATCCGTACTCTCTTACTTCATGATTAGATACATTTGATTACATTTACGAGGTGTATCAAAAATAAATGGCTTATAAAAAATTTCTGCTGGACAATGTAGGCACGAACTTCGATTTAAAATTTTAAAAGTTTTATTGTTATCTGCTCATTACACTCGCTCGTCATTCTTCTTCGAGTCTTTACTGAGTAGCAATTCCATTACTGCACTACAAACTCTACAAGATGGTAAAAAAAACTTCAGAAAATTAACAACTAAGTTTTTATATTGAAGCGATCAAGGCGAAGAGTTTTCAAATTTTTTACTTGCTTGATGTTATTTGTTGGGTTATTAGTTATTATAATTTATTAATTGTATCTATACATTCCTACTGTGTTACTTCAGAATTGGATATATTTGATTATATCTGCGGGGTGTATCAAAAATAAATGGAATATGAAGAATTTCTGCTGGACAATGTAAGCACGAACTACGAATTAAAATTTTAAAAGTTTTATTGTTATCTACTTATTACACTCGCTCGTCATTCTCCTTTGAGTCTTTATTGAGTAGCAACTTCACTAGAGCACCACAAATTTTACAGGATGGTACAAAAAATTTCAGAAAATTAATAAGTGACTTCTTATATCGGAGCGATGAAGGCGAAGAGTTTTCTACTTTTTTGCTTGATGTTACTCATTGGGCCATTATAATTTATTGATTTTGTCTCTTACTTCAGAGTTAGATACATTTCATTACATCTACGGGGTGTATTATAAATAAATGGATTACAAAACACTTCTGCTGGACAATGTAAGCACGAACTACGATTTAAATATTTAAAAGTTTTATTGTTATCTGCTTATTATACTTGCTTGTTACTCTTCGGGTCTTTATTGAGTAACAACTCCACTAGGGCACCACGAATTTTACAGGATGGTACAAAAAACTTCAGAAAATTAGAAAGTAACTTTCTATACCGGAGCGATCAAGGTGCAGAGTTTTCTAATTTTTTACTTGCGGTTTTACCTACGATGAAGGCGAAGAGTTTTCTAATTTTTAACTTGGTGTTATTTACTGGGCTACCATAATTTATTAATTTTGTCTGTACATCCCTATTCACCTACTTCAGAATTAGATATATTTCATTACATCTACGGGGTATATAAGAAATAAATGGATTATAAAACGCTTCTGCTGGACAATGTCATCACGTGACATTTGTGTAAAGTTTTAATATTGACGAATACATCTGAATGTTTTTCTCTCGGTTTCCTGCCTTTACTTCACAAAACAGTTAGCAGTAAGTATACCATTGTGCAGTTTTTGCAACTCGTTCTGACATGCTCATAACATCTTTGTAGCCCTGAGGAAGATATTAAAAAATATCGGAAGCTTGGTAGCTGAATAGTTTTATTCCATACTGCCCCGATCGAATTCCCAAGAACCATTCACACTAGTCGGTCAAGAATACTGTCCGCTTTGGACAATATAAGCACGAACTACGACTTAAAAATTTTTAAATTTTATTGTTATCTGCTCATTACACTCGCTCGTCATTCTTCTTTTAGTCTTTATTGAGTAACAACTCCACTAGGGCCTAGAACCTCAAATTTTACCGGATGGTACAAAAACACTTCTGAGAATTAATAAATAACGTCTTATAACGGAGCGCTAAAGGCGAAGGGTTTTCTAATTTTCAACTTGATGTTATTGTATAACTACGATTTTAAATTTGAAAGTTTTATTGCTATCTGCTTATTACACTCACTCGTAATTCATCTTCGAGTCTTCATTGAGTAGCAACCCGACTAAAACACCACATATTTGACAGAATGGAACAAAAAAAAAATCAGAAAATTAATAAGTAACTTCTTGTAACGGAGCGATCAAGGCAAAGATTTGCAAATTTTTATGATGTTATTTATTGGGCAATATATAAGTTATTAAATTTGTCTGTATATCCGTACTCTCTTACTTCAGGATTAGATACATTTTAATACATCTACGGGGTGATTTAAAAATAAATGGATTATACAAATTTTGAAAATTTTATTGTTATCTGCTTATTACACTCGCTTGTTATTCTTCTTCAAGTCTTTATTGAGTAGTAAGTCTATTAGGGCACCACAAATTTTACAGGATGATACAAAAAGACCTCAGAATATTCATCCAAATCTTGTTAAAGTATAAATTGCATAATATGATAATTTGAGCAGATTTCATATCGTTTGAGATTTGAGAAAGCGATTAGATCTCCATGAAGAGATCAGAAAATTACACTTATCCCAAAAACCTCTGCCTTAGCTTTAATGGAAAATCCACTAAACCTTTCGAAGTAGTATTTAGATTTTTTTGGAAATTTGTGGACAGTATCTTGACCCGGAAATCCCAAGGAAAAAATATTCTTGGGTAGTCGGTCAAAGCATTAGGAAGAAAAACTTCTCAGCTAAGCCAAGCTTTCGGCAATGTTTGCTGCCATTTTCGAGGCTACATTGGTCATAAATAAATAGACCATAAATGAGAGCTTTCCTTTAGTACTTAAAGATGTCGGAAATTAAAATTAGTATAAAAGACCTGGTTTTATAAAATATATTCCAAAAGTTGTTAGCCTTGTTTAGTGTCCTATTTACTACGCTGCATGCCTAGATCTAACAAGATCTGCTAACTTTTTTATTATCTTATTTTATTAAAATATTCTCAATGGCTCCAATATTTATTTTTATTGTATACACATTACTATTTGTTGCATAGTCAAATTGCTCGTTAGCGAAACCAGTTTTCAGGAACGCTTGTCGGCTATTTCATTTAATTTAAAACGTGATGGCAACTTTTGGCGTTGGCACAAAAATAATAATTGTTAACAGATATCAAAGATATACATAGATACGTCAGGAAAGTTTTATAAGTCCTGTACACTTTTTTTTAATTTATCGCAGATATTTGCATATATAATAGCTATTTATGTAACCAGTTACGAAAAGTCCGATTTTGTATAACGAATGAATCTTTGCGGGACGAGCGCATCGAGTTCCCGCAATTTGAATGAGATACACAGAAAATGCTTTTCGTCAGGTGTTTCATACAAGATTTTTTCTAATTTTGACTACAAATACCTACTTAGAGAAAGAGTTATTATTATTAAATTTCAATATTTACTTTTAAACCACTTTGTATCTACTTAATACCGTAAAACCGTAGCAACGGTGTGCCACAACCGAAACCTGCAACTGTTTTTTGCACACTTTATGTTTGCGCAACACTTTATATGTCAAAATTAGAAAAATACAATTTTTGCTTATTTTGCAGCGGGAAGTTTCAAAATATTTACTTTATTTGATCTCAAATTTAGAGCTGACTGCTCGGCAATGATTTCCATCATGTAAAGGGTGGCCCCATTTCGTTGATTTTGTGGAATAGAAACCTATTCCACACTAATTTAATGGGGATTTTTGGAAATTGGGCGTTTTTGATTCTTTGTGATATTTTGGCTGTTTATTGAGTTAACAAAGAATTACCTATATTTTTGGTAATATCATTTTCTGAAATGCCAATATATAAATCAGCGTTCAAATGCTCATCATATATGCAATATTCGAGAATCTGGTCTCCAAAAAGCACCACCCAAACACTGAAGCCAAACTTTCCTTGTTGACCAACAGTTAGACGTGGATTAATATCTGGCCAATGATGACAATTGTGGTATATAAAATCCCATAACTCAATTAAAGCCTCCTCAGTCCAAATAATTTGTTAATATAAGTTCGGCGGTATATTTTGGCGCCACTCACAAAAGGTAACCTGTCTAAGATCATCACCAGGATGTAGATCTTGAACCTGTCACAAGTACCAAAAATACAATCTGTCACAAAGACAAGACAGTATGATGTCTACAAACTTCCAAATCACCCTTTTTCAAAATATCATTTTGGAGTTTTTGAAATATATGATCAAATAATTAGGTACTTATATGATTATATCAGAAATTTGTAGAGACTAATATATAAAACTATAGATCATTGAAATCAACTTACAAGCAGTAATCACAGTAAGGCTAAAATATACAGGTTGTTGCATTTAAAAAAAAGTGGCTACTCCAATATCTTCGAAATTAAAAAAATTTGAAAAAATACCACTGCCCTGTTGGATTCTACGGAAAGAAGGCTACAAGAGGCAAGTTTAAGTTTTTTGTAAACTTAAATTACGCTGCAGGATTGAAAATGCCCAGTTCATTGACCATGAAAATATTCATCGTATATCCGAAACAAAAGAACGATTCTTATTGGACCAGCATACTAAGCTCGAAAATTGATCTCCAAACACTTGTCTCATTTTTTTTTACGTTTGCCCAGTACCCCATAAAACCAACGAAAAGGGGCCATCCTGTACAATAAAAATTTGGAGCACAAATGCACATTACACAATGGGGTATATTAATTAGGCTAAAATTTATTGAGCGAAAGTCTGATATAGCACACCCCTGTTGCATTTAAGCCTTATTATCACTACCCAAAATGCATAAACTTCGCGAAAGCCCATTAAACACCATCAAGTATTCAGCTTATTATACACGCTTTCGAAGCGGGATTTATTCGCAAATTTACGAAACGATATTACCTAATTTAGTGCTCTTTATTAAGCGCTTTCGCTGGGGCGACAAATAGCCGGAGCAACCTTGGAGCACATCCCGCGAAAGCACTAGAAAACTACAATAAATCCGACCAATATATCTTTGGCACTATAAAGCACTTAAAAAGCTCGGACTCCCTGAAGTGCCATTTGTTGTGGCCGGGGGCCGGGTTCGACAGGCGACCAAAACGAGGCCCTTAGTTTAATTTTTAATCGACTTTCCAATGGTAAAACTAATGGCAGTCCTACCGGAGGGATTTAAATATAAATTGGAAGGTATTAGTTTAGGTAGCAGGCTGGGAAAATATTTTTAGCTAACTTGCTTATAATGGAACAACTGGATTCATTAAAGAAAAATTCTGTGAAGTTTCTTAAAAAACTGAGTTACAGAAATGTTGAGAAAAAAAACAACAAACAGCCCCAAAGTTTTCAGAAAATAAGCCGTTTAGCTAAAAATCTATTTGTTTGTAAATCTATCTCAAGCTCAAAAATTTTCATCATTTTTCACTCTACACAGTTGGTAACAATTTTAAAATCTTATCCTTCATACTTAAAAGTTGTGAAGTTGATGCAGTAATAAGTATTGGTTCACACATGGGAATATTCTATGCGTTGAAAGTGTACTTCTTCCATTTGAATTGCATTTCACTTAGGACTAGTTCTACATATCAAGTTTAAACTCCAGGTAACAATGAGCAACTCCAGAATTGATATGTTGGCAAACTGAAAATAATGTAAAAGTGGCTCTTAATTTTATTACAAGGTATCCGGAAATGTCGCGCAAATATTTCGAGGGGTGATTCTAGAGTAAAAATAAAGGTCACAGGTTCCTATAACATTTTCTCGAAATATTAAAGATAAAGGATCTATAGCACTTTAAAGTTAGGATTTTCAAAACCATTTTTTTTTGTTTCTTATTCTCTCAATTTGTTGTTTATTCCTCAAACTTAAAGGGCTGGAACCGCTCTTGTCATGTACTTCATAACTCCATAACTTTTTTGTTTTTGACTTTTTCTAATTTCAATCGCAAAGGATAAAAAACCGATCAAAAACACGCAAAAAGTGTTTATTTGTTGCACCTTCGCAAATTGAGCCGTTTACGAGAAAAACAAAAAATGAAAATCGAACCCACCACACGTTGGTCTAAAACAGCCAAAAAAAGTTTTTTAGCGTAAAAAAATAACTTGGATACCCTGAGATAAGAATCCGTTACACATTAGTTTAAAATAGTAAAAAAACAAAATTAAGTAAATAAATATAAAAACAATCTTGGCCGCTTTGAGAATTGAACCACCATGGGTTGGTTTAAAACACGATGTAACTAGGATGTTGCCAAATCTCGATTTTATTAAGTAATTGACAAGTATTAAAGTTGACAAATCAGTAAATTTTTAAAAAATGACAAAAAAGTCAATTCTAACAGTGCCTAAAAATCGATTATTATTGGATTCATTCTGATCGGTTTATTCGTCCCAAAGTTATAGGCAGTCCAAGTTGGAAATTGGGAAAGTTTTATTATTTTTTTAATGCTTTAAGTATTTTTCAACTGATTTTGGTTACTATCATATCCTAAATTTGTTCGAATAAATTTAATTTACGTTTCTTTAATGCTTTGAGTCACTTTGATTTCATTACGGTTTTAGATTCTTATCTCAGCAACTCCAACAACTTATTTTTAGATGCTTTGAGTAATTTTTATTGAGTTTTGAGCTTAAAGAAACAGATTTTTCAAAAGCTTTTAATATACAAAATTTTCCAAAATTTTTAAATTTTTATTTTTTTAACGGTTTAAGTAGGGTGTGCTCATTTGAAAAAGTCGTCTAGTTGGCTGTGAAATATCAAAAGACTATTTAGTTCGATGATGTCATCCTTTCCTGTCAAAAATTCATGGACTTCTTCATGACGTTTTCTAATGAACATAGGATATTTTTCAACTGATTCTGGTCATTATGATAACCTGAATATTTTCAAAAAGATTTAATTTGCCCTTTTTAATTTAATACATCTTAAACCACTTATGGCTTTAAAACTCTTATCAAAATAACTCCAAAAACTTCAACTATAGATTTCTGGATGCTTTGGGTAGTTTTGGATAAATTTTGACTTTAAAGTATCTGAATTTTTCCAAAAACTATTAATTGGCATTTTTATTGCTTTGAATCATTTTTGAACGGTTTTGATCTCAACCTTAACCTGCAATTTTCCAAAATTTTTTTATTTTTATTTTTAAACGCTTTAGGTATTTTTTAACTGATTTTGGTCTTTATCATAACCTGGATATTTTCAAAAAGTTTTAGTTTGCAATTTTAAATCTTTGAGTCAATTCAAACTAATTTTAGCTTTAAAATTTTTATTTAAACAACTCCAAAAAACTCAAGTAGAGATTTCTAGATGGTTTGGGTAATTTTTAGGGAATTTTGACTTTAAAGTTTCTGAATTTCTCCAAAAATTTGCTGTTAATTGCTTTTTTATATTGCTTTGAATAATTTTTATCGTCACTTTTATTAAGGTTATGAGTTAAAAAAAAAGAAAATTTCTAAATCTTGTAATATATGCAATTTTAGAAAAATTTATAAATATTTGTTTTTAAACGATTTAAGCAGGAGGTGCTAAGCAGTTTGAAAAAGTCGTCTAGTTAACTGTGAAATGTCAAAAAAATCAAAGAGCAAGATTTTATTTACTTTGATTATGTTATCATTTTCTGTCAAAAATGTGTAGCCTTCTTGATGACGTTTTGGTTGAACACAGGGTATTTTCAACTGATTTTGGTCGTTATCACAACCTAAATATTTTGAAAAATATTTAATTTGCATTTTTAAATGCTTTGAGACATTTTAAACCTATTTGGCTTTAAAATTCTTATCTAAATAACTCCAAAAACCTCAAGTAGATATTTTTAGATTCTTTGGGTAATATTTTATGAATTTTGACTTTAAAGAATCTGAATCTTTTCAAAATATTAATTTGGATTTTTATATTGCTTTGAATAATTTTTGGTCGGTTTTGATCTCCATCTCAACCTGCAATTTTCCAAAAAATTTTAAATTTGCATTTTGAAACGTTTTAAGGATTTTTCAACTGATTTTGGTCGTTATCACAACATGGATATTTTCAAAAATTTTACTTTGTTATTTTTATTAAATCTTTGAATCAATTTAAACCAATTTTGGCTTTAAAACTCTTATCTCAATAACTCCAAATTTTTTGACTTTCAAGAACTAGATTTTTTCCAAAAGTTTTTAATTTTGCGTTTTTAGGTTTCTTTAAACTAATTTTGATCGGATTTGATCCTAATCTTAATCTGCAAGTTTCCAAAATATTTAATTTTTATTGTTAAACGTTTTAACTATTTTTCAAATGATTTTAGTAGATATCATAAACAAAAGTTGCTCAAAAAATTTTTGTTTGCATTTCTAAATGGATTGAGTCATTTTAAACCAAATTTTACTTTAAAATTCTCACCTCAATAATTCCGACCACTTCAAATATACATTTTTGGATTATTTTTGTTGAGTTTTGAGCTTCAAGAACCTGATTTTTCAAAAGCTTTTAATATATGCAATTTTCCAAAATTTATAAATTTTTATTTGTAAACTATTTAAGTAGGGGGCTTATTTGAAAAGTTGTCTAGTTGGCTGGGAAATGTCAAAAGAAAATGATCAATGAGCAAAATTTTATTTACTTTCATTATGTCATAGTTTTCTGTCAAAAACTTATAGCCTTCTTGATGACGTTTTCTAATGAATACGAGGTCTTTTCAACTGATTGTGGTCGTTGTCATAACCTGAATATTTTCAAAAAGATTTTACTTGAATTTTTTAATAAAGGTGGTTATCTCAAAGCATTTTTAATGTTTTGAGATAACGGCTTTAAAATTCTTTTCAAAATAACCCCAAAAACTTCAGTTATACATTTATAGATACTTTAGGTAATTTTAAATAGATTTTGACTTTAAAGTATCTGAATTTTTCCAAAACTCAATTTGAATTTTTATATTGCTTTGAATAATTTTTGGATGGTTTTGATTTCAATCTTAACCTACAATTTTTCAAAATTTATAAATTTTTATTTTTAAACGCTTTAGGTATTTTTCAACTGACTTTGGTAGTTATCATGACCTGGATATTTTCAAAAAATTAGGGATATTTTTGGGACCTGATTTTTCAAAAGCTTCTAATATATGCAATTTTTCAAAATTTTTAAATTTTTATTTTTAAACTATTTAAGTAAGGGGTCATTTGAACAAGTCGTCCAGTTGGCTGTGAAATGTCAAAAGAAAATTATAAAAGTCCATTTACTCTGATAATGTCATCTTTTGTCAAAAATTCATAGCCTTTTTGATGACATTTTATAATGAACACGGGTAATTTTTCAACTGGTTTTGGTCGCTGTCAGAACCTGAATATTTTCAAAAAGATTTAATTCGCATTTTTCAATGCTTTAAGATATCTTAAACCACTTTTGGCCTCTAACCTAAATAACTCCAAAAACTTCAAGTAGAGATATTAAGATTCTTTGGGTAATTTTTAAGGAATTTTGACTTTAGAGACTCTGATTTTTTCCAAAAACTTTTAATTTCCATTTCTGTATTGCTTTAAATCAATTTTGGTCGGTCTTGATCTCCATCTCAACCTGCAATTTTCCAAAATTTTTCATTTTTAAGCTCTTTAAGTAATTTTCAACAGGTTTTAATCGTTATCATAACCTGGATATATTCAAAATGCTTTTTGAATTGAACAATTTTGGCATACATATTTGTGGTTTTCGACGATTAATACAGATTTTACAATTAGAGCATTACAGATTTTTCTTAAAAAAGCATTTCCGAAAAGTAGCCAATTTTAGCAAATTTTTGAAAATGTTTAGTTGATTTTGGCCCACAATTGGAAATCTTTCATATTTGTGCCTCCATCTGTCATTTTTGGAAACATTTTTTTTTATAAATTCCTGATAATTGCAGATGTTCCTGCAGATTTTAAAAATAATCACTTGGCTACACTGATTCCAGTATTTCATATTTCTTTATTATATACTAGTTTTTTGATAATTATATTGTTACTCTATTCTCGGTCACGTTTTCTACATTTTTTTCTGTTTTTTTTTATTTATTATTTTTTACAGATCTAAATTAGGGTTTTTAAGAGTTTTAAGAGTTCAGTGGCTACTGAATTACTGATTTCTGAGTTTTCCAGTTTTTTTATACGATATTGGCTAAAACAGAAATTTTCTCATAAACTAAAAATCGAGTTTTACTGAGACAATTTTAGTCCATAGACTAATTAACAGAATTCTTTAAGCAAAGATTTCACATTCACATTCATAATTCAAGAAAGACGAATAATTATAATATGACCGCAATATAACATATTGAGTTTTGATTTTATTATCCCTTAGGATCCCCACGTGCTGGAAGTCTCTACATAAAATTACTACATATATAAACCGGTCCATCCAATAACTTAATTTTAAACACCGTTTCCTTCACTACTTATGGACCCTTCCTAACATAACGCGATTCAATATATCCACTTTTCTACCTCGAGGATGTGGTTACCCACTCGTATCCCGAACCAAATTTAATATTACGATTTAGTGGGGCCCTTGCACAGACCTTCGATTTTCACTCTCCATGATCCCTGAACCAAAGCGCATATGGTTTCAGACACTTATTTAGAACAATGGCGTAAGTTTTATTGCTTACAGACAACTCACAGAATTTTTCCAATTTTGGTTAGCCTCAAGGTATGAAATTATTAGGTACCTTAGAAATATTTTACTCGTTCAGTTCACATATTCAATTGTTGTAATGAAATATTTGAAAGGCAAGGTTTCGCGTATGGGTCTTCCTGCTCTATGGCAAAACTACTTCCTCAAAATACAATTTAAAGTGTTTTCCGGGTTTTGAAGTCGCATGGAATTTATTCCTGACATGGTTGTACAACATTCGAGATTAATTTTTCACTTTTTCTAGTTAGTTTTGAACGGAACTCAGGAAGTTTCTATGCAAACGGAGATTTTTTATAAAATGTATCTTTCTGAATGATCTTGTGCGACTGATCTTATTCCATCATTTTTAAGATCAATTTTCTATTTTTTCTATTTAGTTTTGAGTGAAACTCAGAAAGTTCCACTGTCAAACGCATTTTTATAACATGTGACTTTTTGAGTGAGCTTGTGCGACTGATTTTGTACCACCACATTTAAGATGAATTTTTTACTTTCTCTAGTTAGTTTTGAAAGGAACTAAGAAAGTTCCTCTTCAAACAGAGATTTTTGTAAAATATTACTTTCTGAGTGACCTTGTGCGACTGATCGTAGTCCACCATTTTTAAGATGAATTTTCTACTGTTTCCATTTAGTTTTGAGGGGAACTCAGGAAGTTCCACTGTCAGACGCATATTTATAACATGTGAATTTTTGAGTGAGCTTGTGCGACTAATCCATCACCTTCAATATGAATTTTTCACTTTTTCTAATTAGTTTTCAAAGGAACTCAGAAAGGACTTCTTCAAACGGAGATTTTTGTAAAATGTGACTTTCTGAGTGACCTTGTGCGACTGATCGTAGTCCACCATCTTTAAGATGAATTTTCCAGTGTTTTGCACTATTTCTAGTTAGTTTTCAACGGAACTCAGAAAGATAGACTTTCTGAGTGATCTTGTGCGACTGATCATATTCCACCATTTTTAAGCAAAATTTTCTATTTTTTCTATTTAGTTTTAAGTGAAAGTCAGAAAGATTCACTGCCAAATGCATTTTTATAACATGTGACTTCTGGAGTGGGCTTGTGCGACTAATCTTGTACCACCACCTTCAATATGAATTTTTCATTTTTCTAATTAGTTTTCTAAGGAACTCAGAAAGGACTTCTTCAAACGGAGATTTTTGTAAAATGTGACTTTCTGAGTGACCCTGTGCGACTGACCGTAGTCCACCAATTTTAGGATGAATTTTCTACTTTTTCTATTTAGTTTTGAGGAAAACTCAGAAAGTTTCACTGTCAGACGCATATTTATAACATATGACTTTTTGAGTGAGCTTGTGCGACTGATCTTGTACCACCACATTCAAGACGAATTTTTTACTTTCTCTAGTTAGTTTTGAAAGGAACTAGGAAAGTTTCTCTTCAAACAGAGATTTTTGTAAAATATGACTTTCTGAGTGAGCTTGTGCGACTGATCGTAGTCCACCATTTTTAAGATGAATTTTCTGCTTTTTCTATTTAGCTTTGAGGGGAACTCAGAAAGTTTCACTGTCAGACGCATATTTATAACATATGATTTTTTGAGTGAGCTTGTGCGACTGATCTTGTACCATCACATTCAATACGAATTTTTCGGGTTTTCTAGTTAGTTTTGAACGGAACTCAGAAAGTTCCTCTTCAAACGGAGATTTTTAAAAAATGTGACTATTTGAGTGATCTTGTGTGACTGATCTTATTCCACCATTTTTAAGATTTTTTTTTTATTTTTTTCTATTTATTTTTGATTGAAACTCAGAAAGTTCCACTGTCGAACGCAATTTTATAATATGTGACTTTTTGAGTGAGCTTGTGCCACTGATCTTGTACCATCACATTCAAGATGAATTTTTCACTTTTTCTAGTTAGTTTTCAATGGAACTCAGAAAGTTCCTCTTCAAACGGAGAGTTTTAGAAAATGTAACTTTTTAAGATGAATTTTCCACGTTTTCTATTTAATTTTGAGTAACTCAGATCCGCTGTCAAACGCTTTTTTATATCATGCCACTTTTTGGCGCTTGTGCGACTGATCTTGTATCACCACCTTCAAAATGAATTTTTCACTTTTTTCTAGTTAGTTTTGAACGGAACTCAGAAAGTTCCTCTTCAATCGGACATTTTTAAAAAATGTGACTTTCTGAGTGATCTTGTGCAACTGATCTTAATCCACCATTTTTAAGTTTAATTTTCTACTTTTGCTATTTAGTTTTGAGTGAAACTCAGAATTGAGTCATTTTGAACCAATTTTAGCTTTAAAATCCTCATGTCAATAATTCCAAAAACTTTAAATATCCATTTTTAGATGCTTTGGGTCATTTCTAAGGGATTTTGAGCTTAAAGAACTTGAGGGTTTTTCAAACACTCTTAATATGCATTTTTATCTTACTTTGAATTATTTTTGAATGATTTTGATCCCAATATTATCCTGCAATTTTCCAAAATTTTTTAATTCTTATTTTTAAGCGTTTTTAGTATTAGTCAACTGATTTTGGTCATTATCATAATCTGAATATTTTCCAAAAGTTTTAAATTATATTTTTAACTAATTTGGGACATTTTAAATCAATTTTTTGCAATATTCCTAAAGATAATTTCTCCAAGCACTCCAAATTTGTATTTCTATATTTTTGGAGTCATTTTTAACCAATTCTGGCATGCATTCTAACAACTTTTTCGAAAAACTCCAACTTTGCATTTTCTGAGCCGACTTTTAGTCCAAATGTGTATTTTACCTGATATATATTTTGTTTAAAAACAATATATCAGAAGATTTTAGTCAGTTTTGTACTATTTCGTCCTAATATTGAGTTTATCTAAAAATACTAAAGTTTGCATTTTTAGACGCTGTGGGTTATTTTTATTTAATTTTAGTTGCAATTCTAACCTTGTATTTCTCCAAACATTTAATTTTATATTATATAGATAATATAAAAATTAGTAAAATTTTGATTTTATTTACATTATTCTATTCGAATTTTTCGTCATTCTTCGTCAATTTTTTGTCAACTTTTTCTTTAATTTTTTTATCGATTTGAATTAGGTTTTTCTTTCGTTCAATTTTTTTTTAATTAAAATTGACCTTTTGTAATGAAAGCTATTTGAATGTAATTGATTTGTATTGGGACAATTTTGGCTCAAACCTGCGTTTTTCGACGATCAACAATTACAGATTTTTCTTAAAAAAGCGTTTCCGAAAAATAGCCACATTTATCAAATTTTTGAAAATGTTTAGTTGCTTTTCTCCCACAATTGGAAACCTTTCATATTTGTGCTTCCATCTGTCATTTTTGGAAGTTTCTGCAAACTTTAAAAATAATCACTTGGGAACACTGATTCCAGTATTTATATTTCTTTATAATTTTATTTTTACTCTATTCTCGGTCATTTTTTCTGCATTTTTTTGTTTTTTTTTATTTATTATTTTTTACAGATGATTAGGGTTTTTAAAAATACAAAACAGTGGTTATTGAATTACTGATTTCTGATTTTTCCAGTTTTCTTGTACGATATTGGCAAAAATAGAACGAAACTCAGAAAGTTCCTCTTCAAACGGAGATTTTTATAAAATGTGACTTTCTGAATGATTTTATGGTACTGATCTTATTCCACCATTTTTAATTGAAATTTTCTATTTTTTCTATTTAGTTTTGAGTGAAACTCAGAAAGTTCCACTGATAAACGAATTTTTATAACATGTGGCTTTGTGAGTGAGCTTGTGCGACTGATCTTGTATGACCACATTCAAGATGAATTTTTCATTTTTTATATTTAGTTTTAAACGGAACTAAGAAAGTTCCCCTTCAAACGGAGACTTGTATAAAATGCAATTTTGTGAGTGACCTTGTACGACTGATTTTATTCCACCATTTTTAAGATGCATTTTCTACTTTTTCTATTTAGTTTTTTCCACTTTCAAAAGCATTTTTATGACATGTGACTTTTTGAGTGAGCTTGTACCACCACCTTCAATATGAATTTTCCACTTTTTCTAGTTAGTTTTGAACGCAGCTAAGAAAGTTCCTCTGCAAACGGAGATTTTTATAAAGTGTGACTTTCTGAGTGATCTTGTGCGACTGATCTTATTCCACGACTTTTAAGCTAAATTTTCTACTTTTTCTATTTAGTTTTGTTCCACTTTCAAAAGCATTGTTATAACATGTGACTTTTTGAGTGAGCGTGTGCGACTGATCTCGTACCACCACGTTCAATATGTATTTTGCACTTTTTCTAGTTAGTTTTCAACGGAACTCAGAAAGAGAGACTTTCTGAGTGATCTTGTGCGACTGATCTTATTCCACCATTTTTAAGATGAATTTTCTATTTAGCTTTCAGTGAAACTCAGAAAGTTCCACTATCAAACGCATTTTTATAACATGTGACTTCTGGAGTGGGCTCGTGCGACTAATCTTGTACCACCACCTTCAATATGAATTGTGATTTTTTTTTAATTAGTTTTCAAAGGAACTCAGAAAGGACTTCCTCAAGCGGAGATTTTTGTAAAACGTGACTTTCTGAGTGATTTTGTGCGACTGATCATAGTCCACCATTTTTAAGATGAATTTTCTACTTTTTCTATTTAGTTTTGAGGAGAACTCAGAAAGTTTCACTGTCAGACGCATATTTATAATATGTGACTTTTTTGAGTGAGCTTGTGCGACTGATCTTGTACCATCACATTCAATACGAATTTTTCACTTTTTCTAGTTAGTTTTGAACGGAACTCAGAAATTCCTCTTCAAACGGAGATTTTTAAAAAATGTGACTATTTGAGTGATCTTGTGCGACTGATCTTATTCCACCATTTTTAAGAAAAATTTTCAATTGTTTTCTGTTTAGTTTTGAGGGGAACTCAGAAAGTTTGACTGTCAGACGCATATTTATAACATGCGACTTTTTGAGTGAGCTTGTGCGACTGATCTAGTACCATCAAGTTCAATATAAATTCTGCACTATTTCTATAGTTAGTTTTCAACGGAACTCAGAAAGAGAGACTTTCTGAGTGATCTTGTGCGACTGATCATATTCCACCATTTTTAAGCTGAATTTTCTACTTTTTCTATTTAGTTTTAAGTGAAACCCAGAAAGTTCCACTGTCAAATGCATTTGTATAACATGTGACTTTTTGAGTGAGCTTCTGCGACTGTTCTTGTACCACCACGATCAATATGAATTTTGCGCTATTTCTAGTTAGTTTTCAACGGAACTCAGAAAGAGACTCTTTCTGAGTGATCTTGTGCGACTGATCTTATTCCACCATTTTTAAGATGAATTTTCTATTTAGTTTTGAGTGAAATTTGGAAAGTTCCACTATCAAACGTATTTTTATAAAATGTGACTTCTGGAGTGGGCTCGTGCGACTAATCTCGTACCACCACCTTCAATATGAATTTTTTACTTTTTCTAATTAGTTTTCAAAGGAATTCAGAAAGGACTTCCTCAATTGGAGATTTTTGTAAAATGTGACTTTCTGAGTGACCTTGTGCGACTGAAATTAGTCCACCATTTTTAGGATGACTTTTCTACTTTTTACATTTAGTTTTGAGGGGAACTCAGACGGTTGCACTGTCAGACGCATTTTTATAACATATGACTTTTTGAGTGAGCTTGTGCGACTGATCTTGTTCCACCACATTCAAGATGAATTTTTTACTTTCTCTAGTTAGTTTTGAAAGGAAATAATAAAGTTCCTCTTCAAACAGAGATTTTTGTAAGATATGACTTTCTGAGTGAGCTTGTGCGACTGATCGTAGTCCACCATTTTTAAGATAAATTTTCTACTTTTTCTATTTAGCTTTGAGGGGAACTCAGAAAGTTTCACTGTCAGACGCATTTTTATAACATATGACTTTTTGAGTGAGCTTGTTCCACCATTTTTAAGATTTTTTTTTTTAAATTTTTTCTATTTATTTTTAAGTGAAACTCAGAAAGTTCCACTGTCGAACGCACTTTTATAACATGTGACTTTTTAAGTGAGCTTGTGCGTCTGATCTTGTATCACTACCTTTTAGATGAATTTTTCACTTTTTCTAGTTAGTTTTGAACGGAACTAAGAAAGTTTCTTTTAAAACGTAGATTTTTATAAAATTCAACTTTTTGAGTGACCTTGTGCCACTGATCTTATTCCACCATTTTTAAGAAAAATGTTCTACTTCTTCTATTTAGTTTTGAGTGAAACTCAGAAAGTTCCACTGTCAAAAGCATTTTCATAACATAAGACTTTTTGAATGAGCGTGTGCGGCTGATCTTGTACCACTACCTTTAATATGAATTTTCCAGTTTTTTCTAGTTAGTTTTGAACGGAACTAGGAAAGTTCCTCTGCAAAGGGAGATTTTTATAAAATGTGACTTTCTGAGTGACCTTGTTAGACTGATCTTTTTCCACCATTTTTAAGAGGAATTTTCTACTTTTTCTATTTAGTTTCGTGTGAAACTGTCCTGTGTTCCACTGTCAAACCCTTTTTTTATAACATACTACTTTTTGAGTGAGCTTGTGCGACTGATCTTGTATCATCACCTTCAAGATAAATTTTTCACATTTTCTAGTTAGTTTTGAACGGAACTCAGAAAGTTACTCTTCATTCGGAAATTTTTATAAAATGTGGCTTTCTGAGTGATCTTGTGCAACTGATCTTAATCCACCATTTTTAAGATGAATTTTCTACTTTTGCTATTTAGTTCTGTTCCACTTTTAAAAGCATTTTTATAACATGTGATTTTTTGAGTGAGCTTGTGCGACTGATCTTGTACCACCACCTTCAATATGAATTTTCCACTTTTTCTAGTTAGTTTTCAACCGAACTAAAAGAGTTCCTCTGCAAACGAAGATTTTTATAAAGTGTGACTTTCTGAGTGATCTTTTGCGACTGATCATATTCCACCATTTTTAAGCTAAATTTTCTACTTTTTCTATTTAGTTTTAAGTGAAACTCAGAGTTCTGAGTGAAATTCAAAGTTCCACTGCCAAACGCATTTTTATAACATGTGACTTTTTGTGTGGGCTTGTGAGACTGATCTTGTACCGCCACCTTCAATATGAATTTTTCACTTTTTCTAGTTAGTTTTGAACGGAACTCAGAAAGAAACTTATACAGTGTTTGAGAGTCGTATCTATTGCTTACTCCTAGACATGGCTCCGGTCCAGTAAATCATGTCTGGGAACCACGCTTGGCCGATTCGTCGGCGTGCTCATTTCCCTCAATGCTCCTATGTCCAGGAGTCGATCTCAGAGTTACCCTTTTTGTTTCTGCTAGCGACTCTAGAGCATCCCTGCAGTCCTGAACGAGCTTTGAACTCGTCCGATTCCTGTAGATGGTCGCAGGCTAGAAGAAGATGTTTTGTTCTGGTCCTTGTTTGACTTCTGATCGTGTGCACTCCTAGTATTGCAAACACCTCCGCTTGAAAAACCGTCGTGTGGCTTCCCAAAGCTTTCGCCCTGTTCATGGCCTGCTTGCTATATCTTGCAAACCCAATATAAATTATAGTAGTCTATGATGGTCATAATAATGATGAAGCCAGGAGTAATAAATTAATATTTACAGAAAGGTGATAGGTGTTATTATCTATTAAAAAATTAGTTAGTAAAGAGCAGATTATTAAACATTCCTAGAAAAGATAAAAACATTTTTCTATGTTTTCTTTCATTAAAATGAGCTTATTCTGACCGACTAGCGTTAAAGGTATCACAGGTATTCTAAATAATGCAAAAAAACTGCACACAAAACTTCAAGAAGAAGTAAATTACTTTTCCTCCTGCTGGTTGCGGCTTGCATATTACATGAATTCCTGCAGATATCAATTCAAACTACTCAAACTATCGGTTCGCACTGAAGGCAAACATCAACTAAATCAGGAGTTGTCGCTCCGCTGCTTTTGCTCCCTCCTGTTGTAATTGAGTTTGTTACAACATTAAAATAATGATTCTTAAGTGCTAATGGAGCTTTCTGGTTTGTTTATATAGTAATGCCAGGAATTTGAAATGTGCAAAGTTTGCCTAATTTTTGGTGCTGAACTGAATTAATGAAAAGTTGATTAAACTGATGGAGGCAAGGCCAGATAATTATTTTTTTTGGAGATTAAGAAAACTAATTACCCTTCTTACTTAGCTCTTGAAATTTAGTCCCAGGCGATAAAAACCCCTTTGTCTAAACGTAAAAGAATCCCGTCACCGGCATTCGTACGAAATTACTGCGCGCCATCTGACGCTGACTTTTTGCCAAGCCCGTGCTGATAAATCAATTCGCATTCACAATCCCGGTTCCTTTGTTTTATTCTTTTTCATTTCGGAACGAGAAAAGTTATTGGAGGAGACGTCCCAACGAAGAAGTGACGACGGAGAATTGTATTAGAGACTGAACGTCTCCTTTAATCTCTCGTTCAATATTTCAATTGTCGGTGAAATGGATTCTAAGGCTCGATTTCGAAATTATTTTTGTTCTGCCGATTGTTAAAGTGGCTATTTACTAAAATTGGACAGTTTGAGTTTTGCAGTAGCAAAGTAGTTGTCTTCTTTAAAAGCCCTTGTTGACATGTTTTTGGTGTCATGAAACGTTGAAGAAATATTTGGGAAATCTCTTGTGGGAATTGCCAACTACTGGACCAGCTTTTGTTGAGCTTAGGAAGGAATGGGATCAAGAAGCTTTATACAACAAGTTGAATCATTTATTCTAACAGCTTGTAGACTTCATCAAAAACAAGTTGATACATTGCATAGAGAGAGAGCATAGAGAGTTTAACAGTTTTTTAGTATACAGGGTGTTACGGGACGAAACGTATATACTAATATTTGAGATAGGTATTGACCATGCCAACCCATATTCTGTGTTACAAAAGTTCGGAACCCATTTCTTACTGATATACAGGGTTTTGCATAAATTTTGCCCAAAATAAAATCATCACATTTCCCAGAATTTTAACTACATCAGGTAACTAGTTAAATGTGTAATATTTTTGGGGTAATGGTCACCAATAAATAAACAAAATAGTAAGATTTATTTAGCTGTAAATGGTGTTTTGTATTAAAACATGTTTGCTATCCAGCGCTCCAAGGCGATGAAGAAAATTCCAAGTTTGTGCATGTGCGTGGCAACTGAAACAAACATTGATGATCGTTAAGAAATTAATACTATTAAAACTTAAGAAGACACCACAAAAGTAAAAACTTCAACAACATTTAAAATGTATACAACCATATTAGTTTTTGATTTTTTCTTACTTTTGGGACCCTGAAGGTGAAGAACAAACCTAAGAAGAAACCGAAGAACAACGAAACAAATAATGAAAGTCAAAAAGAAAGTGAAAAATTAATTAAAATTGCGAAAAATCACCCCAAAACGACAAAAAATGGGTAAATGGGCAATTAATGGTGAGTTTCAAGTTATGGCTTGGTCTGGTAAATTTATGATTCCTATCGAAAAACGAATTACGGGAATTTGAAAACGTGGGTACCTCCATAAATTATGTACTAATTTCCTTTTTTTTTTGGCCTTTTCCTCAATAAAACCTTCAAGTAAAATGAAATATTTACCGGGATAAATTCAGCTCATGCAAATTCTAATCCCGTCTCAAATTGCAGGTGAAATCCTGCAGAAGCCCCGCTCGCATATATTCGTTTAATTTGAAACTGCATACGGCTGCCTCGTAAAATTTTCCGCAATAATATTATTTCTTCTTCGCGAACGAATTTCGTGTTGCTCCGCAAGGGTTAATTCACTTTAGTTCGTTCTTCTTTTGTTTCGAATTGCTCCGGCTTCGCAATTGTAATCAGTATCGAGGGAAGTTGCTTCAGCCTCGCGCTCCATTGGGTTCATTATAGGGCCGGCTCTGATTGAAAATACAACACGAAGTACATTATAACCAAACCAGAGCGATTCTTTACGTTTCCGAGATAACGGAACTCCATTTTCTAACGTCGGCAATTAAATTTAACAAAAAGCGTCACATTAAAAGTTCTTCGGGGGAAGCGTAACCGCCGCCGTGTCTAACGGCGAAATAAGTTCGAATAACTGCATTGATGCATTGCGCACATTAAAGCTGAGCCAGAGAACTCTAAGTTTTAAACTGAATTTTGAAACTTCAATGAAATAGGAAGCTAATTTGAAATAGCTTAGCGGCGTTCCCGGTATGATTTATCTCTTTGAGGAGACCACGTTTCGAAAGTTATACCTCAAGGAAGGAAATGCATTATTAGGATGTAAGCTGGAACAGGAAGGTTGAAGTCGGATGATTTTGTGGCCCAGCGATTAGAAATTTATTAATTGGTAGCTACCTGCGGATTTGGTATATTCAGATTTACAGCATAATACTTTAAAAGGATTTATGAACAGATGAAGAGTTGAAGCGGGTATTTTGAACAAACAATAAAATAGACTGGCTGGCATATAAAACGCACGGTGTTGAAATGTTGAAGAGGTAGAAAAGGCTCATATACTTTGCGCAAGTTCAATTAAAATCCTTTTGCCGGACCGGTTTCGGTTCTAGGCCATCCCCAGGGCCTAAAATATGACGAGCAATTTTGGCTAGTTAAAAGGCTGTATAAAGCGAAATTTTGATTCTGACTAGTCAGATCGAGGGTGTCTTGGTGGAGAAAAGACCCGCGCCATGACACCAATACCCTTATTAAGTTCACAATTTTATGCCATTAACAGTTTTAAAATAAATAAATTAAAACATTAACATACAAAATGGTACGAACATAAGACAAGGCACATCGCTTTAAAATAAATTGTCTCGATCTAGTGACTTTACCAGAAAACAGATCTCGGATGTTGTTCTCAAGTGACCTTTAAATTAAATTAGGTGTCAAACAGTATCCCCTCCCTTTGCTAAAATTCCCAGTGTTTACTCCAAAAATTTCCATTCCCAAAGGGGAAAGACGCGGCAAGGGTCTTATGGTGCGTGTTCTTGAATGTCCGATTTGGTGACAAGTTGAACTAGGATGTCGCCATCAAATTTCAGGTTTTCACTGTTCACTGTTCCTCAGTGGTAGTGTCAACGATTTCAAAGTTAACAAGTGACTTTTAGTTTGGTTCGGAGTTAATGGTTTGTGGTTAGGATTTTGTTGTTATCATGGGGGTGACCGGTAGAATTGTGGGTTATTAGAAACTCCCCTTGGGTTGTAATTAATTCAGCAACCTTCTATGATGTAATATATAGGCTCTGTTTAGATTGACCTGCGTGTTGAGGCAATGATATGGGTTGGCTAACATTTCTTTACTAATCTCCATGTTGTCAGTAAAATCTAGCCAGTTTAGGTTCTTGGATATAATGTGATATAAAATTGCTTCCCCCGGGAGTGGGTCGAAGGTATAATTCTCTTCTTTTAGGTGACAACCGAAAGATGAGGGTTTTCTGTTAAGATGTTCAGCTATTCTCGTATTGAGCGAACGAAAAGTGAACCACCATCCTGACAATTCAACTTGCAGATGCCACTCTTTTGTAAGTGGGTGTAATGCCAGATTTAAACCTCTAAGACCAGATTGTACAAGTCACCCTCAAAGTCGGATTCAGCTAAACTCGACTCGATCGCATTGCTGTCAAATTAATTTCATTCGGGACACTTACTGACAGCAATGCTTATCTTATGGGCGAGTTCAAGTACCAGTTTAGTTTAGCTGAACCCGACTTTGAGGGTGACTTGTACAATCAATCCTAAATTAAGAATTAAACTAATTTGTATTTCCATTAAATTAATATTTGTCAATGTTAAAAGTCAACTTTTAGTTCGGCCCGTTTATACTTCCAATCAATCATTAATAGTAAAGTCTAAATAGATCTACCTAAATGTACACATTTAAATTTGGTAGTTGTTATCGATCCTCAACATCAAAATTGTGATGGGTTATGCGGCAACAGCATCACGAAATGACAAAGACGACTATTTGAATTGGTCTACGTTTCGCAGATATATTTCTGCATCCTCAGGACGCTAAAATTATACGTCAGCAGTTTACAAAAAGGGCCTCCTAAATGGCTCTATAACAGTAAACATTATTACTCAACTTACAATTCGGTTTTGTCTTGCTTGTTCTTAAATTTACACAGCACTTTAGTACAGCAGAATCTGAAGTAATCATATTCTGGAGTAGGCAAGCAAGAACTGAAGAGTGACAATTACAAACACTTTAAAATTTTGTTTAAAATCGTGAGACTACACAGTTTACTCCATACACAAACAGACAGACCACGCTAACAATATAGGTTTAGGATGTTGATGGATCCTCGAAATCACCACGAAATACCAGTTGTTATCAGCCGGAGTGACAACACAAAAACATTAAAAAAAAACAAAATAGGGGCCTACATATTGAAAGGCATATCGACTCCCTTTAAAGTGGGAGGTCTTCTTGCAAGTTTTTTGGCGTATGTATAAGTTATGTACTGAGTTGAGCTGATCTTAAGGGTTTTACATTGCCAAAGAAGAAAAAAAAAACACAAAATATTGAAACAGAATTCGTAATTAAGTATTCTGCTAGTGTTGGTGCCACACAGATTGGTACCACAGACCTACTTTCTCGGAAAGATTTCTTAATTTTAACTCAGAGAACCCCATCAATCCAATGCTCAATATTAATAATTAGTCATCATATCAATAATTAGAAATCAATAATTAGAAAAATTCTAAACAAAAACGATAATAACAACACTAATAACCCCATAAATAAACAACATACCAAGAAAGATACAATAAGCCTATTACCGCGGGGTCTAGTTTTAACAGAAGTAGTTAAAGTTTTTTCTGTCATTAATGTCAGATGACGTCATGATCAACAGAGTCACGGAAACGTCGTGGTTTTAACCACAACTTTCTAACCACTTAAAACTTCGCGTCGCGGTAATAGTGCTAAAAAAACTAAAAACAATGAGGTTAGGGTTAATTTTGTGTGGAACTAAACAAAAAAGATATTAAAAATGTTTCAAAACTCAAACTGAGTTTTAGAATAAAAGTTAATTTTTCAATCAAACATGACGGGTCCAAAAGACGTAGAGATGTTATTCCTTTGTTTTGCTTATGAAAATTTCTTTGCAAAAGATGTCAGAATCGGTATTGACAAAACTTTAGACGATTGGGATTCATCAAAAAATTGGTTCTTTGCCCGTTATTTTATAAAAAATTACCTTTCAAAAGCAAAATTAACAAGTTTGAGTTGGTTAACAGAGTATAGCGACAATGAATTTTATAAGATGTTTAGAGTACGTCATACAACATATGAAGAATTATCAAATGTTATGTGCAGAGTTGATCATAATAAATATCATTTAATAACTCATAAATATCGTGGTGGCAACTTCCCTATTCTACCAGAACATTCTATTTTACTGTTTTTATGGTATATGGGCACGCAAGACACACTGTTCAATATTAGTAATCGTTTCAAATTGGCGGCAAAAACAGTAATGAAAATTGTAGACTGTTGCTTATTTCTTATTTTAAGCATGAAGAACCAATATATTTTCTGGTCAAAAACACAAGAAGAATTTGATCATGTGGAAAAAACATTTACTCATTATCCTGGTAATTTATTGCAAAATACATCAAACTTGTTCACTTATCTACAGTTTGTGCAAATTATAGGAGCAATAGGAGCAATAGATGGATGCCATATATTTTTACGAGTACCAAAACGCCAACAGGACAGTTATATTGACCGATATCATCGTCACTCCATTAATTTAATGGGCATATGCACTGGAAAAAAAATATTCACTTATATTTTTGTAGGCTTTCCTGGGTCAGCACATGACTCAAGGGTAAGTTTCAAATTTGCTGAAAAGTATAATGTTTGTCCTTGCATGTACTCATGATAGTCAATGTCACTCACCTGTGCATAGCACAGGGTATGTCATGAGTATCCTGTCACTCACCTGGTGCATAGCACAGGTGATTCATGACTTAACTCCTCGATATCCTTATTCAGACCTTATCTAACCTTAATTATTAATATATTAAAATTATTATTTACTTCAGGTCTTTGCAAATTCGTCATTTTTTATGAATATTCAAAGATATGGACCAAGTATGTACTTTCCAAGGAAAAATAATGTAATAGATTACTATCATATCTTAGGAGATAGTGCTTTCGCTATAAGGAGATGGCTTATGACACCTTATCGGCGTAATGAAAATTTGGATGCCATTAAAAGAAGGCACAACTATCAATTAAGTACTGACAGAGTGTGTATTGAAAACACATTTGGTATATTGAAAGCCCGATGGGCCAGGCTACAATTTATAAATACTAGAACCGTTTCAAAATCTGTAGAAATTGTTTCAGCAGCTTGCATTCTGCACAATTTTTCCTACATAAAAAATGATGAATGGAATAACATATATTTTGAAAATGTTGATGATGTTCATTGTGAAAATCCAATTGGCACTAATGAAGAAACACAACTAGGTCGTGAAAAGAGAAACAGATTAGCATCAGATATGTGATTATAGAACAGAATAGACATATTATGCTTGTATCTACAGGTTTTATTTGTATAAAATTATTGTTTTTTTTTTAATTTATGTTAAGTCGAGTGTTAAGTAGAACTTTTGTTTCTTGTAATATTTACAAGGATTTCTAAATCAATAAAACATTTGTAAGAAAACAAAATTTTTATTTAAACAAGTCTTAAATGTGGTTATAAAAAAACTGGTTATACATATATCTAATACTATAAAATAAATATTTATTAATCCTCTTAAAACTTAAATCTTCAGTCTTATTAAGTAAGCAAAGAAACACTGATTTGAAATGTGTTAATTAGTAGTGTTAGTGAAAGTTATAAAGGGTGGCCAGATAAGAATAATAGAAAAAGAAGTTTAAATAAAACAACAGTTTGAAATATCCAGAGATATAAAATTGAAGCTTGAATGAAGATATGCTGTTTCATCTACAGACATGAATGTAGGTTTGTAATGTATAAAATATAGATAAAATCAATTTGATATCACATCTTACACCATAGTCATTTTATTTAAATTTTCTTTCCTGTCATTTTTATCTGGTTACCCTATATAATTATCATTTAATGCCTAATCATCAACATCATCACTCTCCTTGGCCCTCTTTTTTCCAGTACTCTTTGGCACAAGCTGTTTCATAATGCTGAGAAACTCACCTCTTTGCTCGTCTTTTTCGTAAATTCTTCTAATTTCTGAAACTGTTTGTTTCTCATTTCTCTATCTTTTTGGAATTCGGTTTTCATTGCCTCTAGATATTTATCTGCAGTTGAAGTTGCTTTTTGTTGTCTGTTTAAGCTAAATCTATTAATTATTTTATCCTTTGGTATCTCAGTTTGCTCAGTTTTTTCCTGACACTGAACAAGTTCCTCTTGTTCAGTGTCCACTAAATGCACTGGTTTAGTTTTATCTTTACTACCTGCAAACAACAGAAGCCTAATCATTTGAGAATTACTGGAAAATAATTCTACCTAATATAGAATGCAACTTATCCCAATATTTGGGAAAATCTTTTTTCTCCTCTCCAGTTTTTCTCACATGCAACTGATAGTCATTATATTTTTTTGTAAGGTTTAAAAATTTTTGTCTACATTTCTCTGCTCCATCACTTCCCAATTTATATCCCATTTCTTCCAATTTTTCAGCAATAGTCTTCCATAGAACTAGTTTGGGTGTTTTTGAGTTGTTAAACCTGTCTTGTAACTCCTCTCTTAAATCCAATAGTGCTTCTGTAGCTTCAATGTCTCTTTCGTTTCCTTTCCTTTTTGTCCATATTTCCTCATTATTACCATTGTATGTCCCACATGTAAAGTTTTTTGAGGAGTTTTTAGGGGGGTGCAATTGAGCTGCTGCTGATTGATCTTCAAAGTTAAAAATAAAATATTCTTTGTGTCCCAAGTTGTATTGGAAATGGTAAAATTTACATACTTAAATTAAGACAAAGGTGCCAATTTGGGTGCGATTCTTGCCTATATGAATTATAAAAAAAGGAAGTGTTATTTGCTTACCATTTCCACCTGTGTTACACATTGTAGATGACCCTGGAATGGGAAATTTGTTTGGATCCATATTATTTAAAAATTGGATGGCTGCTGATTGATCTAGAATAAATTTACATTGTTAAATTAATGCAAAATGTAGACCAAGTACAACAGCACTGCTAAAAAATCCAGGTGTCCTTTTTTTTGTATTTGCCTAAAGACTTACCATTCAAAAGTAAACTAGCTGTTTGTAGGTCCGCCTGAACCTCTATATTTTCACCTAAATAATTAAGATTAAACTGATACAATTCTTCTCCCATTATCGACAATACACTCTGCGATGGTTACTTATTTTGTGCCTTTATTCCTAAAGTTGAACGATAAAATATGACCAAAATCCGTTATTCCGTTATTTTACAAATTAGAAAGACCATGAAATGTCAAATCACATGTCAACCACTCAAGCTCTGCTCTCGCTATCGGTTAATACATTTTTAACCGTGACGCCATAATTACGTAAACTAATGACGTCAAAGTTCAAACCAAAGCTCGCGGTAAGAAAGCAGTTTTAACCATAGTTAAAACTAGGATTTGCGGTAATAGGCTATATGTTTTTTAAAGTTCCATACATTGATGCCCTATCAAGCAAAATTAAAACAATTTTACAAAGGTTTACAACACAAGAGAATGAAAAGATAAAAATTACCGAAAAAAGTCAAAATACAATCAAAACATAATTTTTCTCTATGTTAAAAGCAAAAAGTGAACAAGAACTTAAATCCAACGTAATTTATAATATTCCCTGTAGTTAGCACAATATGATGAAAAAAATTATCTAACTAAAAACAACCCGACCGCTCTGGTGAAACACAAAATTGATGCAGGACACAAATTTAATTACGAAAATAAAAAAATACTGGACACTCAACCTGAACTAACTATAAAAAAAACACTTATGTCAGAAATGATCAATATACAGAAGCTTCGGTTCTTGCTTGCCTACTCCAGAATATGGTTACTTCAGATTGTGCTGTAGTAAAGTGCTGTGTAAATTTAAGAACAAGGAAGACAAAACCGAATTGTAAGTTGAGTAACAATGTTTACTGTTATAGAGCCATTTATGAGCGCCCTTTTTGTAAATTGCTCACGTATAATTTTAGCGTCCTGAGAATGCAGAAATATATATGCGAAACGTAGACCAATTCAAATAGTTGTCTTCGTCATTTCGTGATCCTGTTCCCGCATAACCTGTACACATTTAACTTTGACAAGTGTTAATTTGGTTTGAATAAAAATTTGTTTAGTTTTTAATTTAGAAGTAAAAACTAGGCATTAAGAATAAAAGATTTTCAAACGTGATATCACTGGCACCACAAATCATTATGATAGACCCCACACTAACAACATAAGCAAATTTTGCATGGACCAACACAAATGTGACAACAAGAAGTGCCAATACGGATCACTTCATCTTTTGCAGTGGTCTCGCTGCGCCCTCCAGTCAACATGCAAAGGTTTTGTTATGTGAAGAGTCTAGATAATACCAATTTGGAAAGGTGAGCCCGATATTTGGTTTAGGCAAGGAGAGGCAGCATTCGATGTGGCCAGGGATAAAACAACAACAAGAACTAAAATTTGTTAACAAATCTGGCTGTACTATCATTTGCCACTGACATATTGCGAATTCCATCCGCGGTAGGAAAGTATGAAACAGTGAGGACACGTATTTTGTAAGCTTCTTCTGATGCTTTCTAAACCCGACTGCAAACATTTTTAATGGGAAACTAATACTTCGTCATCAGACACCGTCCCGATTTTGCAATATTTGCGAAACTTGACAGCAAACCAATATAGGGAGGCAAACCTTTTCTAACATTTTCTTGAGCTAATGCCAGAACAAGCCAAAGGCATTTTAGTGGCTAGTGATGAGCAAGGCTTATAAAAAAATTCAGACAAAATTGTGAAGCTGCATTTTAGGCTATGGAAGCAAATATCCCCATCTGATGTTATGCTAGCATATATAACTGAGCTACAGCCACATGTAACAGCTCTTACAGCCAAAATTGAGAAATTAAACGCAGGAGACGTTTGCTGCAATGACTAAAGCACTTGTGCAGCAAACATCCCCATCTGATCTTATGCTAGCATCTGCAACTGAGCTACAGCCAAAACCAAGAAGCTGTACACAGGACATTTTCAAAATAGAAGAAATCAAAGAAATGTTTGAATTCGTGACTGAAGTACTGCAGAAACAGACAAGATAACATAAATTTTTGTTTCTATCATAATAAAGTTCTGCAACGATGCTCTTAAATGCATCCAGACTTATGTATGGAAAAATATACCTTCTAGGTAAACCCAGCAGGCGGTGCCTGACAGAGAAGTTGATAAGCCGAACCTTTGACTAATTCCAGACACGAAAAATTACACTGAATCTATTTCTGATATTTCAATGACCTTCCACCTTTAAGCTCTTTGCAGCTGGGAACTCAGGCAATTGCAACTTTTGGAAAGCATCTTCTGGAACTTAGTTTTGTATTAAGTCGATTACTTCAGTTAGGCTTCTCCAAAAGAGTTTAAGCAGCTGGTCCCCAACGACCAGTTTAACACTCATTTGGAATTTCAAATGTCACATATTGTGTTAATATTAAACTGGGCTAAAGGTCAAAAATAAGACCCAGAACTCCGAGAACTTTTGAATTCAGAAACGTCACTTTTTTTAAAGAAAGATTCGATGCTCTCCGGCAACGTTGGTCTCTTGAGAAATTTAAATTAGCGAAGTTGATCCATAATTGTGACATTATTATTCTTGGAACTATTGAAATCAGAAATAGCACTGAAACTCTTTCACAAATAAACCATTTTCAAAATAAAATTTTCAATGGAGTAAACAAAATCACTCTTCGGCTGGTTGATTTCTTCGTACGTGGTCATTTTTTTTAGATAAGCGATTGCAGCGGGTGCTTGAAACTTCGGATGTTGTTTATTGACGTTTCGACACAAATTGGTGCCTTCATCAGAATTGTGTACTACAACATAGGGAATAATTAATTTAAAGTTATATAATTTGTACAATAGCAGGGAGAAAAGATGGAGTAACAAGTAAGTAAATTATGAACTACTGAACATGACTTCAATCTTTCGGGTTCAGTAGTTTATAATTTACTTACTTGCTACTCCACCTTTTCTCCTTGAAATTATATAAATTTAAATTAAGTATTCCCAATGTTGTAGTACACAATTCTGATCAAGGCACCAATTTGTGCCGAAGCGTCAAGAAAAACATCCGAAGTTTCAAGCACCCGCTGGAACTTTTCTAAAAAAAAGGAACACATCCCAAGAAAACAACCAGCCATATAACTACAAAGGACGAAGAATTTAGACGTCTACGTGCCAACCAAAATCACTTTTTATTTCCTCTTTGAGTAATTATGAATTGCGAATGAAGCACGAATGAAGCACGATATTTATACTTAGATTACGAGGTGAAAGATGCATCGACATGTATTATCAGGCAAAAAATCACTAGTTTTTTGAAATTACTCATATTTATAAAATAAGGGCTATTTACTTAAAGATGTCACTTAATTAGATGTGAAATGTCAAAAGAAAAGGATGAAGGAACAGGATGAAGGAACAGACAGCGTTTTTTAATGAACACGTTCTTCTTTTTCTTGTGCCCTATCCTTAGTGGACGTTGGCGATTACTATAGACCGTCTGATTTTGTTCGCTGCAGCCCGAAACAGAATATCCATAGGTGTCATTCCTGTCCATTGTCTCAGATTTCGCAACCACGATACTTGTCGTTTTCCAGGACCTATTTTGCTGTCAGGCTTGCCCTGAATGCTAAGCTGAAGTAGGCTATTTTTCTGGTTTCGCATAACATGTCCGAAGTATGAAAGTTTGCGCTCATTGATTACGTTTAAAACCTCTTTCTGTTTTCTCATATGCTGTAAGACGGCTTCGTTGGTTACGTGGCAAATCTATAATATTCTAAGCATGCATCTGTAGCACCACATCTTAAATGCATCCAGTCGTTTACATTCAGCATTAGTCAGAGTCAGAGTTCAAGCTTCCACCCCATATATTACTAATGAGAAAACGTAGCATCCAAGAACCCTGACCCTGAGGTGCAAGCCTATATTTAAAATGCACAGCACGCTTCTCATGAAATTAACATCTGTTCTACTCTTCTCAATTCGGATCTGGATTTCATATATTTATTTGTTCTTTTACCAAGAGCAATACAATTTCAAAAAACTACCATAACAGACCAGAAAGAAACAAAACGTTTCAAACAAGTAAAAAGCTCTGGAAGTTTTTGTAACAAGACAGTGAAGAACTTACCACTTGACCAAGGCGGATGGACATCGTTTCTCCATCAAAACATAAGCCTTACTTGGAAATAAGTCCCTAGTAAATTTCATTAAAATCTGTAGTAGGTAACGCTCTCTAGATATTAAAAAAGCACAATTTTTTCCAAAACTTCAGTAGCAAACAGACACTTTTTCTTAATTAAAGTTTGATCATCTTTTGATCTAAAGAACGTCGCAGTACCCATTTAATCATGTGTTTACACCCTGTATATTGGACTTTTCTGAAGTATTTGTCTGATTTTTGTATGTGATTGAATCTGAGTTTTGTTCCCATGTGTTGTTAAGAAATGTGCCCGGGTAGTTGATCGATGTGGCCGTTTCCAGTTGGGAGCCGTTTGTGTAAAACTGCCCATCAATATCTTGTTTGCTTATTATCATAATATTTGTTTTATTTATGTTTAGGTGCATGTTGTAGGTTTCGCAAACTTCTGTAACACTGTTTTTTATCCTCTAGAGACCCTCAGATGTGTCTGCAATTGGAACTCTGTCGTCAGCGTACCTTAGATTATTAATAAGTACACCGTTTAGCAAAATGCCGTCATCTGTGCTCTCCAAAGCCTCCCCAAACAGTATCTCCGAACAAATATTAAAGAGCAGAGGAAAGAGCACACATCCCTGTCGAATTTCCTGGCGTACTTCAAACTCCTCAGAGATCGCATTCTCCACCAGAACACGAGCCCTTTGTTTCCAGTAAAGTTTAGATATAATGGAGATGGCCCTGCCATCCCGGCCTGACGGTATTAGTAGTTTTGTATGATTTTCTCTATCAAAAGCATTCTCGAAGTCGATGAAACAGGCAAAGACATTGCAGTTTATGTCGCGTGCTCTTTGTATTAGAACATTAAGGCTAAACAATGCTTCTTGTGTCCCGAGTCAGTTCCTAAATCCGAATAGTGTCTCTCCGATATGTTCTTTGAGTTTGGGATAAATACGTTCATGAATGACTTTTAGGAATGTTTTCAGAGCGTGACTCATTAGACTAATGGATCTGTAGTCTTCGCATTGAGCTGTGATTTTCTTGGGTATGGGAATAGATATTGAGACAAGCCATTCTTCTGGGATTGTGCCGCTCTTATAAATATAATTGAATAGCTCTGTAATGATGTCCAAATGGTTTTGTTCTATGAGCTTTAGCAAGTCTGCATAAACTTCATCGGTTCCTGCTGCTTTGTTGTTTGTAATCTTCCAGATTGCATTCGCAACCACTTCTGTGGTGATAGAGAGCCCAGTTTCTATGTGTGGTTCCTCCAATACACGCCTGTAGATTAAAATGGTCTCCATTTTGTATACTTATTTAACTTCATTGATTACTAAACACAATGAGAGAAATGCCTAAACCTATTTACATCTTTATTTAGCCTTAATTCAGCTCTCAATCAAATATTATTTATTATTGCAAGTAAATAATAATCAAGGTATCACAGAAAAAATAAAGTATGCTTATAACGCCAGTCACTTACATAAGGAAATCATCAATAAGTTCTATTGTTTTATTATCTCGATTTATTTCATTTAAATAAGTACTGACTTTATCTAAAACTGCAGCAGTCCTTACGTATCTTGTTTGCCTAAAAATTGTATTTCTGAGTTTAATTGCATGCAGATAGCTGATCCAGATACAGAGAAAAAATAGGCACGCCACTGGATTTTATATAACATAATCTACACGATAGCGTTTTTACTCTTCTGAAAACTGAAGACATAACTGAGTTACTAGGTTATCCCCAAATATCCACTTTTCAAAATCACCATATACAGGGTGATTTACGTTATTCGACAGGGAAGATTGTGGCTAAACCTTTAGATTTTAAAAAAGTTTTGTATATGGAATGGATGAAGGTCTATTGGAAGTACATTTTAAAATTATTGTCATTGTATACAGGTGGTTCCAAAAGTATAAAATTGATTAAAGTTGTATTTTTTTAAATGAGACACCTAGTATATTAATGTATTTTCGGTACCTACAGACGAAAGTAAAGGTAGTTTTTTAAGGTTTATGGCATTTAAACCGTACTGTTCTTCAGATATTCGTGATTTTGTGAAAATGCAGCATCAAATTAAATGTTTAAAATCTCAGCACTTGGTTTCTTTTCAATCACCGAAATTGGCTGGTGGGATACTAGTACATTGAATTTTTTGGAGTATGTATTAAATATTAACTACTGTGTACCAAATGTAAAAAAATGAACACTAAATTATTGCAAACTTCAAACAGTAATAACTCGTTTAATTTAAACTAGACACCCTGAATTTTATAGTATCATTAGATGCAGAATTTAGTTTCCTATCAAAAACTATTAAACTTTCCTATAGCTTGGTCGTTGTATTTTCTTGGAAAATTGATTTTTTCTAAATTTGCGCTGACATAAACGAATGTAGTAATCTAATTTACCTGTTCAGGTCTGTTCAGGTGTTACCTGATTTTGACAAAGCTAAATTTATTGTCATTTCTAGTTGTCACATATTAATTTAAAGTTAAATAATTTTTTACTGTTATAATTGGTGGTTAACAGGGAGTTTTTTATTTAATCAAAATGCTGGTTTCCACAACAGAAGAACGAGTCGATATGATCTTCATTCTAGGAGAATGTTTGCAAACTTATCTTTTAGCATCAAGGGTTTATGCTGAAAGGTTTCCTAACCGAACTCGACCGAATAGAGTCGTTTTTGAAAAACTGTTGTTTTAATTTAGGCAAACTGGTAGTGTTCAGTATGAAACGACTGCCAAAACGAGACCAGTTACAGAAAACCAAGAAACTGAATTAGCCGTTATTGGCTCTGTAATTGAAAATCCCCATGTCGGACAACGAGAAATTGCAAAATAACTTAAATATTAGCCAAGCAAGCGTATCAAAGATTCTTCAAAAGCATAAATATAACGATTATAAGATACAACTACATCAAGAACTCTCCAATAACGATTGTGGCCAACGAGTGGACTTTTCTATGTGGGTGTTAGAAAAAGTTGGAGAACAAGAAGATTTTTTTGAATCAGTTCTATTTAGTGATGAGTGTACTTATCATAACGATGGTTCTTTTAACCGACACAATTTTCATTATTATTCTGATTTTAACCCCCATGAATTTAGAGTTATTAATAACCAACATAGGTGGTCAGTAAATGTATGGGGGGGCATAATGGGGCAGTATGTGATTGGACCTTATTTTTTTGACGAACATTTGAACGGAATGTAGTTTCTAAATTTTTTGAGAAATCAGTTTCCAATTTTACTGGAAGAAGTTCCTCTAGATATAAGAACAACCATGTGGCTGCAAATGGATGGGGCATCTGCTCATTATCGTCGTGGAGTCCGGGAGTTCTTAAATGTTCTTTTCCAAAATCGATGGATTGGAAGGAATGGAGCACAACATTGGCCACCAAGGTCCCCTGACATAACGCCTCTCGATTTCTTTTTATGGGGATATGTGAAAGGAATCGTGTATAATAGGCCACCAAACACAAAAGAGAATATCAAGGAACGAATCAGAGAGGCCTTCAGAAGCATAACTCCCTATATGTTACGCAATGTGAATGAAGGATTTAAAAACAGAATACGTTTGTGTTTAGAATCAGACGGTCGTCATTTTGAAGAAATTTTATAACTGTTTATTTTTGTTTGTTTTAGTCTTATGTTGACTTGTTATTTATTGTATTTCAAATTGCCACTATTATTGCACCTATTTTTTTTGTAATAGAGATGCTAAATTTCATAAGAACTCTTATAATATATTGTTTTATTGTTTTATTTGATATTTTATGCTAAATAAAGACACTTTAACATTCAGATGATTGCTAAATAATCTTCATGATCATAATTTTGTAACTTATGAATTAATATCTGACAAATGCGGGGTGTTCATTAGAAAACTTCGTCTAGTTGATTGTGAAATATCAAAGGAAAATAATTTAGAAACAAAAGTCCATTTACTTTCATTATGCCATCCTTTTCTGTCCAAATTTTATAGGCTCCTAAATGAAATTTTCTAGTGAACACTTAGTACTAATGATAATAAATTTTGCGTTCTCAAAATCAGGTATTGTAACAGGTAAAGTAGATTACTAGTAGTGAATTTATGGGGCCCTCCTCCTCATTTTGGCACCCTATGGGGGAGCAAACTCCTCCGAATTTTAATGCACATGCGTAGCACCCTATGGGGCAGCAACCTCCTCCTCCTCCTCCTCCTCCTCCTCCTCCTCTAGGTTACTGTTTCACACTTATCCCACCACCACCAACAAAACCACCACAACTACAACAAAACCACCACCGCAACATAACCACCACCACCGCAACATAACCAACATCATCTAACTAAGTACCGCATCGCATTCGCTGAATTTGCAAAGCCGGACTGGGTCGACTTATTTAATTTTACGCCAGCGAGACGGCATTCGACTTCCTTTCGCCCAGTTCGTAAATCTCGGCAGTGAAATACTTTTGGACCGGCTTATTAATTTACAAAGTATAAGCAGAGGGAAATTATTAAAAGTAGTATGAGTGAAATAGTTCAGTTGGCGCCAATAGTTGAAGAAGATGAACCTATAGAACCCCCAACTCAATTTATGGAATTGACACCATTAATTGAATTAGATTTGAACTTACCATATAATGATATAAATGATTTGAACAATGAAGGCATAGAGAGTTTTTTGTCTACAGCTGATCCAAGTGTAGACCTACCAATGCGAAATCATTTTATCAATTCGATCACTGCAGATATGAGCATATTTTCCTCTCCCCCTTATCCAAGAGAAGAAGACGATTTTGAAATGGAATATGCAACTAAAGAACAACAACATGAAGAAATAGTGACTTGTATTATTTGTTTTGAAAAAGTGAATGAAGTTTGTCACCCAAATAGTTGTAATCATAAATTTTGTTTGCAATGTATTATAAAATGGACAGATAAATGCTGTTTGTCATCGTTGAAATCAAAAAAATGTCCATATTGTCGCCAAAGTTATTCTTATTTGATTGAAACTACAAAAGATGTAATAAGACATCATAATATTTTTACGGTGAGAAGGCATAATTAGTTTTAAGTTTTATACTATAAGGAATTTGTGAAATAAAACATTACAATGGTTTTGACTCAGTATATTTTTAAAACCAAACACGAATTGCTCTTAGCTACTAAAATTATTAAAAAATAACCCATCAATTGCACTTCGAACATCTCTTAACTATTAAAATTAAGTAAAAAATAAATTAATCCTAACTACTAAACGTAACTAATGCATGAAAAGAAACTAAACATCGGCATGAATAGACCCATCAGTTTTTATATGCCTAATTTCAGCTGTGCCATAATTACAGTATATGCAGGCTTGCGGTGGTATTACAAAGAACAGCTGTGTGTAACACATCGCACATTTTAAGTCTATGCTATTATATTCGAGGGCACGTTTGTAATGGCAATTAACAAATTCAAATGTCCCGCCATAAAGTCCAATTGAGTGGTTTTCATTGCACTGAAAACACAAGGCATAGGTACCCCCGAATATTGATGTTATTTGTGCATAGGATTGTAATATGCAAAAGCTTTTCCTTTCATACCACAATTGGTTCACTTCCTGAAGTGTCACTGCACTTACTTTCACTTCACCCACGTCTGCAATCTCTGACTGAATCTCCATAGCTAGTCCTTCATCTTCACTTTCCTCATCATCAGATGTTTCCACTAATGTGTTAAGGTCTATGTTTTGCAAAGCAAACTCACGTCTTTCCAAATCATTGTTATTTTGTTTATATTCCACCACTTCAGTTTTATCGATGGAAACAAACCGTTCTAACCGTTGTGCTGCACCGGGTACGTCAGAATCGTCACCATCACTATCAAATTCAAGAAAATAGTAGTTCTGCATCGTATGGCAAAATTACGGCGAAGTGGAATACAGAGTCAAAAACAAGAAGCTCTAACGTCGAACATCTTACAGTCAAGAACAACTCGCAGTTTGTTTCAAAAATACACTGAGTACAGAAACGAACAAGGCATTGAAATATATAGCACGTAATATCTCCAAAAGCATGCAGCAGGGAAACAAGTTTTGTTTTTTTTTTGTAAATTGGCTGAGGCAAAATTGCATTTACCTTGATTACATATGCACCACCATGTTTGCAGTTTCTAAAGAAGTCACAAACCAGCGGTATAACATTAAATAAATTAAGGAAAAAGTTTAAGATTTGCTTTTTTTAAAAGCAGACAGTTATACAATGACCTACTTACAATATAGGTTTGTTTTGAACCTTCATTTCGTCTTTTGGGATTCTGTGCATGTGACCGAGGCCTATTGTCTCAGCAGTTTGTTTTCGGTAAGCGGCAAATTAGAATATTCTCATTTTTGCATAACTCACATATTCCTTCCCTGATATCCCTTTTCTTGCTTCATGTATTGTCTTTCATGTGGTGTCTCTTCCATAATCCAAAACCTTTAAATTTGGGTCGTTTAAATTAGTTTTGCTCCCATTCGTTGTTGGTATACATAAAATTATAATAGCCGCTCCTAGATGTAACCTCAACCTTGTATCTACCTGGTGTTTACCCATCAGTTTTGTCTTAAGTAAGTTTGATGCATTCTTACCTAACAGCTATTTGTCATTACTCACAATGATCTCATCAATGATGTCGACTCCTAATAACAAGTTAATATTACCAGGCTGATCGAACATTCTATATCCTAAGGAATTATAACATGGTTTGGATTAATGTATGTCGTTGACAACTGATCAGTAATTGCAGGCAACCCATCTATTTTCTTGGAAGTGGAAATAGAACTCCTAAAATGGTTAAACTGTAACGACATTCAATCTTTTGCACCCAGCAAAAATACTCAATGAGCTCGGGTCCAATAACGCCCTAATTTTCCTGTTGTTTTTATGATCACGAATAAAGTCTTCTTGTCAAGTTTGTAGATGTGGTTTGTGTACTACCGTCTTGATAGTAATTGTTTTAACATTGTCTTGAGAGGAAGGTTGAGTTATATGATTATTGTACCTTGAACGTTACTAGCACCAGACAGATTGGGATGTGTTTTGTATTGTTAGCATTTCCAGATAAGTCTTAAGTCTCTTGCTTGTCCATGAACAATCTGAGCCCTATGGTCGAAATGTAGACAAATGTTGCACACATTTAAAGGTTGCACTTCTTTCACCCTATCATTAATATTTCAGAATTTTTTTTCAGAAAAAGTTTGTGAATTTAATGACAGTGGCTATAGGATCTGTAAAGAATGCTTCTCTTTTAAACGAATGTGGATATCTTTAAATTTATTGCATTGTACAATATTATCATGTTGGGTGAAAGCAATAATTTCTAATATCTGACTTTTACTAGAATTCAACAAAGCGAATGTTTTGATGTCTTTGACTATACTTTTCCATCATGCGTCTGATAATAATGCATAAGTTCACACTGATTATAAAAAGTAATAAGATGTCCTGTTGAACTACCGACTAACGTAAAGCTTTAAGCTCCTTTAAACGTTAAAGTGTTAGGTTAGTCGGTTAACTTTCGCAGTGGATTTCCTGCAAATTTTAGACATGTTTACTTTTGGTAATCGGTCAGATAGTTTGAAAAATCAATGTTAATTTATCCAGGATCGGTTCGTTGTATAAAAAAGGGGGGGTTGCACTAGGGTAGGTAGGAAAGAAAGCGCCGAAATTTTTTTTAGGTCTTCTACGAGCACTTATTTTTGGTCGAAAATTGTCGAAATTGTTTTTCGTATTAAAGAACGTTTACATAAAGCGAAAGCCCATTTAATTAAAAAACAAAAAAAAAAAAAAAAACGAAAAACAATCAAAACATAGCAGATAATTAATTCTCTGTAGTAGTTTTGTTGTTACCATAGTAAGGCCGAGGAAAGGGTCGTGTGCATTCGAGTGGGATAACACAACAGCTGTGTTCTCTATGCATTATCGTGGTAGTTTTGCAGACAATTCTAGTGACCATATTATTGTGTATTATTGTTTTATTGTTACTATAAAAATATAAACCGACTAATTAATAAGTTAAAAGAATAATATTCGGCAGCTCAAAATCTTGGGGTTGCGCAAACCTGCAAACATTAGGACGAACAGCCGCTGAGCTAATCTCATTAACCTCCCAATAAGCATGCAACTATAGTTGCTATTAATGTAAAAATGTTGTAGTGGATTAGATGAGGGCGAATGAAACGTATGCTAGTTTAAACATAAGCAGTTACAAATGCGAATATAAAGTCATTGCAATAAGGATTCGTAGAGATAAAACCTGTATAACAATAAAACGCCAATTACATTAATAATTACTCTACATTACAGACATTAAACAAGATACTAAACAAGATACAGACATTAAACAAGATATTAAACAGATATTAAACAATAATCAATCTTGTGATTCACATAAAAAGACACATCGCTCTCTCGCTTCAACAGATGTCCTTTCAATGCACGTTCTGTTTTTACAAATTCATCATTGCGCCAAGAAAAACTTGGTAAAGTGTCCAAAAGGTAATACTTGCAAAACTACCTCTCTCACGAAAAATAGGTGAGAGTACATTGTTCTTACCAAAAGGCACTGCGTGTCCTAAGGTGTTGTTGCGCAAAAATATCATTCGTCCTTCTGAGATAAAGTGGGAACCGTCTTCAGGTAAAAAATTTCTCTAGGAGCTTCCAAATCAGTTATAATGAGTGTTGTCCGAAATCCGAAACGTCAGATTGAAACTAGGTTTGTTAACATATACAAGCTTGACATGGTGAAAAGATATTCCCTGTGAAGGAACACAACTGGCACTTATCGCTGGCAAAAGCAAAAAAAAAAAATATTAACATGACTGCAATGTGGTGAAGCAACATTTAGACCCCTGCATTTAAAATCATACATTTAAATCTAATCTTCATGAATACACGTGAATACACTCGTAGAATTGCAAATTTAATTAAATACTTTAATGAATCTAGTTAGTACACTCGTATATGTGAGATGTTCTACAGAGCAGGAGCAGGCGACCAAGCATCGGCGTATTTTAAATCCAATTCTGCATGGAAGAAACAAAGTAATACTAATATTTGTCCTACATTGTGAATATAATATTAAGTTTGACAATATTTTTAACTTCAATTATTTTAACATTTATCCAATACAACTTTAAAGCTCTAAGTTCCTAATCTATCTTCCAATCTTTAAAAATTTCACAACAAATTGTTACAGTGGACAGACAGGTCGTCCAATTGGGATCCGCTTATTGAATTTGATTTATCTATTAATAAATAAAATAGGTACATTTACCTACGATCACCAAGTGTTCAAAAACACACCGTATTCGATCAATGTAAGATATTCATTATGCAGTGTAAAAAAAATCGCACAGCTTGGTAAAAAAGAAATGGCACCGTTTCATAAGAAATACATCCAAAACCATGCAAAAAAGTCACACAGCTTTGCTAGTGTGACCTTAACTTAAAAGTAATTAAAGCCTTAGAAAATGTGTTTGTGTTTATAATTATGTGATAAAAAGTAAATCATTAGTAAGCTAGTTGAATTTTAAAGCAGTGATATGAATTCTTAAGCAATAGTTTGGTCATTCTCCAGATTCAGTTGACTAAAACTAAAACATACAGAGAGGTAACAGATAGAAAACAAACTAATATAACTTTGTGTGAGCAAGGTCGTAGGTAGAGTGTAGTTTGTGTTGTAATGCATTTACGTACCCACGGAATCATGCTTAACCAGCTTCATGCTTAACTTTCTCATTTGTGCATTGTTCCTAACAACACTTGTTTCATAACATTATATTATCTACAAACGTTTAATAATGACACATTTTGCGCTTCTAAAAGTTGACCTTTTTTGAGAATTATTCTTTAACGCGCGTTGCCATGAACAGCGAGCGATAATATTATACTTAAGGCATGTACTGTTTCCAATCTTGGTTGCGGTTAGTCGTTCCATTATTTCCATTATTCTTGAAAACGGTATGCGAAGAGGGTCACCGAACCAATCAAACATCTCCGATTTTCTCGGTTAATCTGTCAACATTGTGAATCTGTTCTTGAAAATTTGATTGTTTTTGGAGGTTTATTATAGGTACCAAGTACCACATACACAAAAAGTAAACAATTATTTGCTGCAAAGAGAATCTGCTACCCCATTTTCTTTCCCTATTTTATGATTCTATGACAGCTGTTTACCAGTTTTGTTCCGAAAATAACCAGTTTTCAGAAACCATCGTACATCAAATGTCAATCCAATTATTTACCAGACGGTGAACCAGGTTTGGAAGCGGTACATGTCCTAAAATAAAAGTTTCATAACACTCTCGCATGAATCCAAATTTGCAGAGCGCATAGCGAGGCGACGGCATGGATTCATGGCATTATGAAACGCATATCTTAAATTTTTTTGAAAAGAGAGTCATTAATTCATAGGTAGTCATCAATTTGTCGATCAACCCATCTGTGCACTAGTTTCGGGGTCAACCCCTCATCAGCACAGCTTTGGCTGGTCGACAAATTAATGAACCACTATTCGGCTAATTTAAAGCAGGAAACGTAAAGAGTACCGGTGAGATGTTTGTATAAAGCAGGCGACATCCATCAGCGTGTTTTAGATCAAACACTGCATGGCAGATTCCTCTCGGTTCGAGTAGCAGCTCATATTATTCTGTACCTTTTACATTTTTTTTTTTTATTGTAATGAGGTAGACAAAAGTGATTAAAACTAAACATAAGTTATTATTTCAAACGTCTAGTAATTTTGGTTCCTGTAATTATATTTCTTACACTTTTTACTGTCATCACGTTACTGTACGATCATTTTTTTGCCATTAGTGTCATTTCTTAGTTTTGTTAATATTAACGTACCTTAACTGTTTGCTTATGTTTCTTTATTGAATTTATGCCTCACACATTTGAATTACTCACTTTCACTTTAGTATCTATCGGATTTTGCTGCATTTGCTCTTGCCATTTATTTACTGAAGGAATTCTTTCGGTTTTGTCTTCCTAATGAGGTCTAGTTTCCGTTGGCCTGGCTGATTTTTATAAAACTTAGTCTTATGTACTACAGAGTGCCTTTTTCTTACTTACTTTGTTAGCTTTGTTTACATGCAACACAAGTTGTGGCACCGCCATTCCGAGTATATTTCTGAGGGCTTGAATGGTGATTATATCATTTTTCCAGGGTTTCTGATTAGTTTTTTTTTTATAACTGGAAGAGAATTAACTGTCTTTGTCTTTGTTAATTTCATTATTTTTATTTTGATTAAATAACAAACCGATCTAATATATATTCGCAGCTTTCGTTTTGGCCGACATGACAGTCCTTGATCCTTGAGTAATGCCTTTGTCCTGGTGTTGGACAAGGATGCATATTTCTTAAAGTTATCTCATTTTGGCGTAAATGCGCGGCACCTCTAATTGGTTTGTTAGTTTAAATCAATAATTAGTTAATTCCTTTTGCTCTTTCTTGACCTGTTTTATATCTTATTTATCGACTAGGTTCAGTCCTGATTTATTTGCTATTTTTGTTAATTTTAACTTCAGTAATTACCTATTTATCTTTAATTCCTTGATCAACTTATTTGCTACATGCGTGACGTCATTGTTAATTCACCGTTCTGATTGAATATGTGACATGTGACACCTTCCTCCCGTCCTTACCATTGACCGGTAATGGTACTAAAATCGATAATTTCGTTTGGGAATTTGGGTTTTTCTTTTTCACCTGAGACAGCCGCGGATCCGAGTTCTACCTTCACCACCCTTCATCCGTCCATTAATTAACTGTTCTCTAGTTTTCTTATTGCTTCTTGTACGGGGTGTTCATTAGAAAACTTCATCTAGCAGGCTATGAAATTTTGACAGAAAAGGTTGACATAATCACAGTAAATGGACTTTTATTTCTCCATCCTTTTCTTTTGACATTTCACAGCCAACTAGATGAAGTTTTATAATGAACACCCCGTACCTTACCTTCAAGGGAACAGTTTATCTGCGTCGGCAGGATTTCAACGGCCAGTGATTAACTCCCACTGGTAAGTTTCACGTTTGCCCTTTGACGCCGCCATTTGCTAAATGGTTTTGGCACGTGTTTTAGCTCAAGTTTTGAAGTCCTTTGGCTATTTCGGTACCGGCTTTACTACCTTCTTTGTTCCTGAGCTGCGATATCCAGGATTTTTTCCTATAGAAAAACCCTCAGCGAGGTAATTATACCTTTATTCTTTTTTTAGTTTTTATAATAAATCTGCTTTCTTTTTTTTTTATTAAATATAGTTTGAGGTTTGCTAGTCAAAATTGCTAGATCATATTTAATTTGATTTGTTATTATTGAAGTGTAACTTTACTTGTAATTTTTTTATTCATTGATTTATTTCATTTTTCTAAATGTATTAATATCTTTCAGTAACTATTACACATTACTAGGAAAGCAAATAACCTGTTTTAATTGTTATAAATTTGATCAGATTTTTTTCCTAGGATTTTTTCCTTTCAAGTTTTTCTTCAAGTCATCCATTGCTAACGGCCACTGCAGGCTACACACAGTTACTGCTTTCAGCTGTGACCTCTAGGAACACTCATTTACGACTGTATGTAGACTGTAGTCTTAAGCACTAACACCACTATAATAGAGCAACTAGTAAACTACCAGGTTGAATTTTTTTGTCCTATCTTGTGTATCTGTTAGTTTATATTTTGGCTTGGTGTTGAGTTCCAGATTACACCTTTGGAGGTTTCCGACTTTACTATCAAAGCCAGTGGAGCTAACCTACCCCACTCTGCGAATTATCTGAACTGGGGCACACTTCATTTGGCAGGCCACTAAACAACTCACACCCATTTACTAAACTTGTTTTGCTTTCACTCTTTGTTTATTTTTTTATAGAGCTTTTTCCTATATTCAGGATTTCATTCTGAAGAAAGGGTGTGGCATTACCTTTGATAATTTGACTTTGACATTTTTATCCTATCTTCTCAACATGTGCTGAAAAGAAATGGGTATAAAAAAATTGAAGATTTCAAAGATGACTTGATGGCAATAAAAAATGAATGAGATATGAGTTGAAACTCATGTTGATTTTGATTGAATATTACTTAACATTTCCATAAACCGGCACTATGTAACATCTAATTTTACCTATACCATCGAAACAGAGCTAAAATAACTAGACCGTTTTTAAGGTGTGTCTGTCAGCGTCTTAATATCGAGCTGAACGAATCGAATTACATAAAGGATTAGATAGCTCGCTGTCAATAGCAAATACCACCGTCAAACAAATATTAATAGTATATTATGTACTAAGGTTGTGAAGTACCTACATTATTATGACCCGAACGTCAAATTTAAGCGCGTATAGCTCTGAGGGATCTAAGACGTGAGGGTCATAAGTAGTTCACAACCGCGGTGTATATACGATTCTTTCCACTACTAGATTCAATAAATCTACAACAGAAAATTGCTTAAATTAGTAAGATAGCGCTCCGCACATTTTATTCCTAAGAACAGGCGCGTCTTCAATCCATATTGAGGCTTCGTTACCGTGGCAACCGATAAACACAATCGCCGTATGACGATATCGCGGCGCCTAATGCGTCTGACAACTGACAGCTTTATCTCCCTAGGGAGATAATCGACCAGAATGTTGTCATTATAGACAGCTTATGTTCAATTGTTTTATAAGCAAAACGAGAAAACCTACTTCACAGTCATTATGCTGGCCTTTAACGGTCCGTATTAAAGCTAGTAGTGGAAAAATGTATTATTTGGTAGCATTTGCAGATAAAATGTACATATTATGAGAAGAATTTACTTTTTTGCTCTCGAGTGAAACTTTCCTTCCGAATAAATAAAGCTGTACTTCTTGCTATTACTACATAAACAACTATTATAGATTTCAGTGTATTACTACCTAAACATTTGTTCAAACAAATAATAGTATATTATAAACCAAGGTTGTGAAGTACATTATTATGACCCGAAGGTCAAGTTTAAATCCCGAAGCGTGTAGCGCTGAGGGATCTAAGACCTCGGTTGTATATACGATTTTCCCACTACTAGACTCGATAAATCTGCAACACAAAATTGCTGACACAAAAAACAGAGCTAATGCGCCTGACAACTGACAGCTTTATTTACCAGGGAAATAATCGGCAATAACGTTGTCATTATAGACCGCTTATGTTCAATTGTTTTATAAGCAAAACGAGAAAACCCATTTTACAGTCATTCTGCTGGCCTTTAACGGTCCGTATTAAAGCTAGTAGTGGAAAAAACATTAAATGATGCACAAACACATGATGTCTGTTGATGGTAAAAGTAGGAAAGACCCATTTGTTTTATAGCTCTCTTTTTCTTGGACGAACTTCCTGGAAGAACTAAAAAACCCCTTTTTCCTTTTGTAACTGACTATATTATAACTCACATACGTCTTCATGTGATACGTGACACTTTAAGAATTAACTTTGAGATTTTCCATAAGAGGTTTTTACAACCCTTCCTATCAGCCGCTGCGTGATATGTCTTTTTCTGCTGTATCCTGTTTGTTCGAGCTCCATCTTAACGATTCGTTTATTTCTTTTCACAATAAATGTGATTTGTGTGTCTGTTTTTCGGCTAACAATGCAATGCTTGATATAACCAGTTTAGACGCCCCTCGAGAATTTCTTTATTTAATACATTAAGATCCACCAGCAATCCCTAGCACTTCATACTTTCCTAGAGGACCAGTAAGTGTAGTAAATAGGAATCGCAGCGCATCTTTAAAAATTCATTGTCTTTGGCATACAGCCATTCTTGAGTTTTAATTGTGCTCATGGGTCCGCTATGGCCTAAGGGAATCGATTAACATCATCAGAGTTTTACAGTACTTGTTTGCAGATCCACATTTTTTGACATTTTCAAAACCATATTCTATAACATGCGGTTCATTCACTTTTTTTAAAATGTTATGGGTTTCTTTAGAGCGAGTGTCAAAAGAAAATAATAGTTCAAAAACATTATTTTATTTCAATATAAATTTAAAAAAAATTAGGTGTCCAAGTTGGTAAAACAGTCCAATTAGTATTGAGGGTTTTCTTCACAATTTCCATAGTAAGTGTTCACCACCTTGAACTTTATTCCTTTTTATCTCACCCTTCCTTATTTTCCTAAAATCCTGTCTAAGCCCTAAAAGGGGCCGACTGGAGTTTCAGGTTACTACTCTGGACCGTAAATATATACCGCTATGGCCTGACACAACAAATTTATGCTACTGAGCCACACATTTTTTCTTTAGTGCCAAAATGCAAAGTAAATAGTTAAGCAAATCTTTTCGACAAAGCAATAAAGTTCTAAAAAAACATTTTTTTTCAGAACTTCTAATAAAAATGTGTTAAAAAGCGCTGTCTACTTTGGATAGATACGTAGAAGGGCAGGTATAAGATTTGTGGAACAACGTCTAAGGACATGCAATGCTGTTTGGAAAACGAACTTTACTGTCGCTTGTGCAGATGTCATGCAGATATTATCCGATAGCCACAGGTACTAGAGTACCTATCATTTTCCTGGTGCAATGTTGAGTTCATAGGAACGGAAAAAGATTGAAGACTTAATCCTAGAAATTAGTAGAGGGAGAGTTACGAGTTTCTGTGAGGCAGAAGAGTAATTGTTAGGAGATTGTGTGTTCTAAAAACTGCGTTATATTATTCCGATATGCACACAATATCGTATTAAAGAGTCAACTTTCCAAATACTATGTTTATTTTCTGCTATTCATCCGCTACAACTCTTTCACATTAATATCAACTTTATAGTTGCATAGGTACTTATTCAGGGGTTAATGAGATTAGTATCGACGGTATAAAGTGAGTTACTTGGACCTTAATAGTGAACCGCCTTGAGTGTTTTATCCCCAAATTTGTCTTTTAAAAACCTAGCACAGGTACAGTAAGTAACACCATAAGTAAAAATCCCACCTCCCCACTAGTCTTCACGGTCATACCAACACGAACGTTTTCATATCAAAGAAAGTCCGATGGAAATAGCCAGACTTGGTTAAATTTGCATACCCATAACCCTTTAAAATAACAGGAAATGGCTTGTTAAAATTGTCTTAATGTTTTCTGTTACGGCAAAATGCGCCTCTCCTTATGGCAAAATGCCTCTCTCCAATCTCAACAAAATAAGATGTTGGCTTAGAAACATTGACTTATAACTCTGTTCAGCGAGGGTTAAATATTATGTCATAAATACATCTGTATCTGATAAAATGTCAGTTGAACAAAATGTCAAGTTATGTTTGTGGACACGTGCAGGTATCAGCTTAGCCTTTTGTGCAATTATTCCAAAATTTTCCCATTTCGGTTATTTTTTCAGAAGGAATATCCGCAGCAGCTTTACCATAGACACTTGCTATGATTCACCCGGCCGCCCGGCCATGGATGTAGATCATAAGATAAGGACAAAATCGGCCCAAGATATTTTGAGTATTTTTGTGTACTTACTATACCTAGTAGTGCTCACAACTTGCGTTGTAAAACTAATAAGCAGAAACACTTGTCGTCGGGTCGCCAAACATATTTTTCCTTTGTTCGTTCGAATGCATCCTTTTCTGCGGAATAGTTCAACACGTGTCCACATGAATTCATTCCTTTGATAAAAAAAAAACTGCTAGGCATTTATTGTATATTCAATTCTTGAAATTTTTCTTAGAATTTAATTAATGATATATTTGATAATAAGACATGCAACATAAATAACTTAAATTAAGTACATAATCTAACTAAGTGTGGGCAATTTTTTTAAGACACTTAACCGCGGTTTTGCTTTTATCTGTGTACATGCTTGCATCGTTCTTCCATATTTTTTCTTTAGTTGATTCAGTCGAACACCTCGCTAATTTTGTTTAAAGTTTTATTCATTTCCACAGAAGCGGATCTAGCCTTTAGGTGATACCAAGGGAAGATATTTGTGTGGACCAGTAGGTGCTTGTTCAGGAACAGGGGCTTCTTTTCCACAATTGATAGTTCCTTCGGGACGTATGTTGATCGAATTTCTTCCGCCGCTTCGTCGATTCTAAATTCTAACTCCTTGTTTCTCCACTATCTTGGAAATTTTCTCCGGTTTTTCTTCACACAGTGGCTTCTTCTACATGATTCCTTAAAAGCGGTTCTTTCGTTTCTGTCTTTAGTTCTTCAAAAGCTAGACTCGGATTTCTAAATTTTGACGACATTTTGAAATTAAGCGTCAAACTGACTTTAGCTGGTGGTTTTATTATTAATAAAAACTAAAAATACGCCTGTTTTTTTTACGATCTTTTTTTAATGAAATGAGGTGAGTAATGTGACGTCATATTGAACTCTCGCTGAACAGAGTATATGTTTTTAAATGATACAATAACTAAACTTAGTTTTTTTTCATTTTTGATATCTTTATACTGCAATTATCATTGCTGTGATTACAATAGTATCATAGTATTTACGTTGCATAGTATGTCAAAATAGTCATTTTCCTAATAAGCAAAGTGATCCTTTCGCACATACACTGTGCACAAAATTAGGATCAACAATGTTCAGGGCACAGTATAAGGAATAATACATTATATCAGTAACGTCAGTCGGTCGAAAAATTGAAACTCTCCTCCCCTTGCCCCGTCCGCCGTAGGCCGGAGCACCACCAAACCGGTTTTGGCCGGTTTTAGCAATGCTTTGGCAGTGCATCGCAAGTGTTTGTCTCCTTGTAAATATTCGAGAAAATTGCCGGGCGCGGCACGCTTTAGTTTTGGAAATATCAAAAGTGCCGACACGAACTGACGATACTGATATAATTTATTATTCCTTATACTGTGTTCAGGAGCTACGTATAAGTAATATCTTGAATTTATGGTGAAGGACTTTTTTCATGATGTCATTGATGGCCCCGAACATTCCCATTATGTAATACACGTTCAAGTATGTCTAATAAAATTGTTCTTTCTTATAGCTTACGTTTATTTCTTTATCTCTTCTATAACATTTCCCAATTCAGATTTAAAGTTTTCAAAATTTACTTAGATCATTTTTACACATTTTAATTAAAGTGTTATATTTTAACTACACAAAGACCTATGGCCTTAGAATATTTGTTTCAAATTTTGTAATCATCATATGCATTGTTCAAGTAGATTCTTACATGTCTTATGTATATACTTTTGTGGACTGAGCTGATGCCTTGTTTTTGTCTGTTAAATGACGTAACAAATTATCTTTGCAATTGATGCCTTTTAAATGAAACATTTCCCGAAGCGGAAGCTTGTCCGGCTCCAGATTTTTTAAAATTATTCAAAATAGCCAAATTACTTCAAAAATGGTTATAAGACATTGAAATTATTTATCTTTAAATCTACTAATCTAAATATTGAATATTGTATTAAAACATAATTCAAATATTATAATACCTACGTCTCGAGATATAAAGTTGACTCCTGTTGCATTAGAGCAATTGTCCCAATAAAGCCATTATGTATTATGTTTCCAAGGACCCTTTCTGAAATGCAGGAAAGGTTTTTAAGTCAGTTGTTTTGTCGGAAATTTAAAATATGGCTTAATATAGAACTGCCTTAGCCGCTAGAACTTAATATAGAATTGCCTAAATAACTTGCGCTACATTGACAGGTATTGCCGCGACAATTAGGCAATTCACCAACTTGTACTTACACGAGAACTGTATTGAAAAACTTGCACAAAATGGACGGTGAAAGTGCGTTTATTTTACTTCATTTCTTGAAAATAAAAAAGAAGAAAATTAAATGAATTTGGATGAGACCATACCTCGCCAAGCGAGATTACAGTTTACCGCTGTGCAGAGAATTAGATCATGCTTTGTTTAAAAATTTTACCAGAATGTCCCGAAGCGATTTTGAATTTCTTGTCAATAAAGTGAGCCCCATGGTTACAAAACAAATCACTAAACTCTACCCAGAAACGAAACACCGACAACAAATTTACCCCAACAGACCGAAAATGGGGCTATAATTTATAAAAAGAGATAAACAATTATGTGCGAAAACAATAGAACTACGAATTGCTCGGTATTTTCTACTCGACGATCATACAGTAACACATGATAATCACATAAGAAATATATCTCAATATGGATCAATATGGACCAACATGGAGCAATATTGTCGAAATAATTGCCGTATATTGATAGACATTGCTCGACTGTCGCCCGACGATGCCGAACGATTCGTGTTGAGCAATTAATTGCTTTAAAAGTTGCCTGTATAAAAGCACCTTCAGGGGGACCTTCAGAAGAAACGATTAATGAATGGAACCCAGGTCAGCTGAGATGACGCCACGACGTGCGCCAGTTATCTGCATCAAACGCAGTGAGAACAACAAGCATGAATTCACAACGCAATGGTTACGCAGTGTTGACAAGCTTGTACAAAAAATTCCCATTACAGGTAAGGCATGAAGAAAAGTATGGGAAAACAAAACATGCTCTGTCATTTATTGATATGCCGGTTTAAAATGTAGCATAAATCCAGCCTTTCATATCCTTGATGTTAAAGAATAAACCGCATTCAATTTTTGTTTTTGTCTAGTTATCTCAGGATTTCCCATGAGTTGGCAGCACTAGTGGCACATATAAAAAATTGTATGGGAATATACCATCAAAAACGAGTTATTTCTGTCTGACCACTTTCAAAAACCGAGGTTGGTTCGAATAGAGTTCAAGTTATTTTAATTATTAAGTTTTGTATCTCAAACCGGCACAAGCCAATGGCGCCCATAATGTATATTAATATGTATGTTGGCTGCTATTGGCTGTAATAAATTGATGTACTTCTAAAATGACTTATAGTAGACCATAGACAAATTAGTTTTATGTTATTTTTAAGAATGCATTGCATAGAGACAAAAAAAATGTGCTCTTTATTGACCAAAACTTGTACCTAAATGGACATGAAAGCCGTCTAGCTACAATAAAATGAAATAAGACGACCCAAAAGTGTTCCGTTTACTTTTTGAAAATGTCGAAACCTTGAAGTCGTCCCACATGGTCATTCGCCGCGCCGTCAGGAAATTCAATGTGCGATTCTTGTCCTCTGCAGAGAGAGCAGTACACTGAAGCCTGAAATCAGTGTACCTATAGGGTGTGACTTCGCAAAATTTGTATTAAACATGATGTTTATTTCTCATTAGTAAATTGTTACAATACGTGGTCAAAAGCCACGAGGTTAAAGATTGATCTTATTTTTTCGAAACCTTTCGCGATAAACGACATATTATTTTTACTAAGGCTCCAGCCCAATATTCCATTTTTCTGCACCAGTTTGAGTGCCATAGTATTTTAGTTTCTTGTGACTTTCCCCTGTTTGTGCAGCACCGGACGCCTGAAGGCGGTCAAGATGATATATAGAATTAATTTATGATGAGTTTTTTGATGGGCTCGAATATAAGAGGTTTCCTTTTTTAAGGCTTTAGGGCTGGTAAAGTTTCTGTTGTTTTTGATAGTACGTGTTACAATTCAATTTATAACTTGAAGAAATTAACTTTCCTGTGTAATCATTACTAAGTGGTCATAATTTCTTTGTTTACTAAATTAACTTTACCAAGGGGAAAAAAAACTCTTATTTTCAACAATTAAAATAAAATTCAATATTTTTTTGTAAAATTCAGAGGTTGAAAAGTCCAAAGAGTAAAACTTCGAAAAATATTTATAGGGCAATAAACTTAACAAATTCTGAAAGCCTAATAAAAATATTAAGTTTGGCTTTTCTTTCAATTTTTTTATCACCCTTATTTCCGAAAATTTTCAATTTTTTGTTTCTGGAAAACGCCCAAGTTCTAAATTAAAGTGTTCATATCTAAACAACCTTTTACTTTGGACTTTTTTTTTTCACAACAATAAAAAAGTTTATTTTAGTCTGGACCATCATAATTTGGAAACTGCTCTCTTTTTGTCTCTAAGCTCCTATTTTTTTTACCCTTATTAAAAGTATTCATGTACACAACGCCATAAAAAATGTAAGCCATGTCTTTATTTATCAACTTAAAGAGGCTGTTTATTATTAACTTTATCAAGATTTTTTAAAATGTGAAAAACTCGTATTTTAAATTAACACACTCTATTCTAAAATTTTCAGTTTTTTTTTTGCAAAATTCATAGGTCGAAAGTCCAAAAATTTCAATTTCGAAACAAATTTATAGGACAATAAACTTAACAAATTTTGAAAGCATATTAAAAGTAATAAGTTTAACTTTTTGTTTCAATTTTTTTATCAACCTTATTTCCAAAGATTTTGAATTTTTTTTGTTTCTGAAAAAACGCCCAAGTTCTAAATTGAAGTGTTCATATCTAACAACCTTTCACATTACAATTTTTTCACAATAATAAAAAAGGCGGATTTGAAAATGATTTTTAAAAGTTTTCTAAGTGGTCATATTTCCTTTATTAACTTTATGAAGAGGAAAAAATCTCTTATTATCAAATATTTCATATCTAAACAACCTTTTACTTTAGGAATTTTCACAATAATAAAAAGGTCCTATTTTAGATTATTATGATGGCTCAAACCATCATAATTTCTAAACTAAAAAGACAGATAAATTTTTTTTTTTTTTAATTTTCTTTTGAAATTTCTTAGAAGGTTCTCCATTCTTTCTGTTTCTAACGTCCTATTTTTTTACCCTCCTTAAAAGTATTCGGTGCACACAACACCATAAAAAATTTAAGATATGTAAAAACTGTCCTTACTTAACTATCCACTTAAAGAGGCTATTTATTATTAGCTTTATCAAGATTTTTTCAAATGAGAAAAATTCTTATTTTAAACAAACTCCACATTCTAAATTTTTTTTTTGGTGTCTTTTTCTGACCTGAAACTTTTTAAACTGCAATCAAAACCTAATAAATGGAAGCCGAATGCAAAGCGGTCTCGCGAGCTTAAAGCGAAATAAGCCGGTCCAAAAGTATTTCACTGCCGAGATTTACGAACTGGGCGAAAGGAAGTCGAATGCCGTCTCGCTGGCGTAAAATTAAATAAGTCGACCCAGTCCGGCTTTGCAAATTCAGCGAATGCGATGCGGTACTTAGTTAGATGATGTTGGTTATGTTGCGGTGGTGGTGGTTATGTTGCGGTGGTGGTGGTTATGTTGCGGTGGTGGTTATGTTGCGGTGGTGGTTTTGTTGTAGTTGTGGTGGTTTTGTTGGTGGTGGTGGGATAAGTGTGAAACAGTCACCTAGAGGAGGAGGAGGAGGAGGAGGAGGAGGAGGAGGAGGTTGCTGCCCCATAGGGTGCTACGCATGTGCATTAAAATTCGGAGGAGTTTGCTCCCCCATAGGGTGCCAAAATGAGGAGGAGGGCCCCATAAATTCACTACTATTACTTAATGCGTTTGTCAGCTCAAATTCAGAAAAAAATCAATTTTCCAAGAAAACGCAAAGACCAAGCTAGAAGAATGTTTAATAGTTTTGATAGGAAACTAAATTCTGCATCTAATGATACTATAAAATACAGGGTGTCTAATTTAAATTAAACGAGTTACTACTGTTTGAAGTTTGCAATAATTTGGTGTTCATTTATTGACATTCGGTGCACAGTAGTTAATATTTAATACACACCGCAAAAAATCCAATGTACTGCTAGTCCACCAGCCAATTTTGGTGGTTGAAAAGAAACCAAGTGCTGAGATTTTAAACATTAAATTTGATGCTGCATTTTCACAAAATCACGAATATCTGAAGAACGGTACGGTTTAGATGCCATAAGCCTTAATAAAAATACCTTTACTTTTGTCCGTAAGTACCGAAAATACATTAATATACTAGGTGTCTCAATAAAAAAAAATACAACTTTAATCAATTTTATACTTTTGGAACCACCTGTATACAATGACAATAATTTTAAAATGTACTTCCAATAGGCCCCCATCCATTCCATATAAAATTTTTTTTTAAATCTAAAAGTTTAGCCATAATCTTTCGTGTCGAGTAACGTGAATCACTCTGTATAATGAAACCCATTTATGAAATCATCTTTTAATTTACAAAAAAGTGACGAAAATCCCATTGTCTCATCATCTTGAATGTCTTAACGTGCGCAGGTGAGTCTCAGCAGGTCGTAGGTACCCCTGCATAAAAGACTTTTGAATTAAGTAAATAACAACAAATTACATTAACACCTCTTTTTCCGAAACAACAATAAACAAACGGTATGGTGGGTTGTCGGTTTGGGGCTGTATTGTCTGGGTGGTGGGAGACATCTATGAGTGTGCATCTGAACTTTCCCATTTGAAGAACAAGGATTGACTTTCAATTTTGGTTAAAAGGTCACACACCAACAAGGAGGTCACTTCTAGGACATATAAAACCCAAAAACACCAAAATGACAGCCTTTTTGGACCTGATAGTTTTTTTTATATTATTTTAATAGTTTTCAAATTGTCGTGACTGTTACGTGTGATATCTTATCGTCAATTACATGTTTTTATTAGCATAAGCTTTAAACTGACTGCGTTTTGGGGTGCCTTGGCGCGATGACTCCTCACTCTTCACTTCCCCTCTTTTGACGAGTAAGTACATATATAAATGTTTTAAAAACTGTATATACTTTTGTTGGCAACCAACATTATTGCTGCAACGTTACTCATCAATAGATTTTTGGGCGCTGATGATGGCCTTTGCGCCGAAACTGGTGCGCCAATGCACGAAGTATACATGTTCCCACACCTATCTATTCATTGATAATTGGAAAAAACTAAATTTTGTCTATTTCTGTGACTAGCAAAATGATGCAAAAATACGAAGGTTGTAGATGCTTTTCGTTTCAACAAGCTGGCAGAAAAAATCTGACGGTAGTAATTTTTGAATTGTTGAATCTTGTTGATACTAATATTATCAATATCTGTGGTATTTACATCATTTTTCTAAAATCAATAATGGATTAGCTGGATGAATTAAAAAGTTCGTAACAATTTTGCTTTTTTTGCCAATGATTATCTAATGAGTTATTAAATGATTTTGATTTGACTTCTGAAAAACTGCAAAAATTTCTGCATTTATCTCACATCGTAACTCATAAACTTATGTAAATTTTGATTGTTGATGTTGAGCTAAGTGCACAAACTTTTTTAACTTTAAATGGACGCTATATGAATAAAGACCACTTCTTAGTTCCCTTGTGACATTCTATTTAGATAATGGAGTGTATAGTCTTTGTTACAGTTTCCATCAACCAGTGGCCTAGAGCATCGATCCATTAGCGTCCAATTTAATTTCCATTTACCGTAGTTTCAGATACAAGCCTATACCTTTATGAGGTCATATACATTTACGAGTATTAAGTAGTCTTCTAAATTTCTAATTTCCTTTTTTTAAATTTTCAAATTAAACCAAAAACTACTATAGCTCTCCAGCAAAAATAATTACTCTTTTACTATCGCGTTTATTGTAAATGGTCTCTGCAATTCTCTTGTTACAACACATTTTGCGAACTTTTAGCTGGCGTTGCCTAACCATTGTCTGGAGGACAATGGAAAGCTATCTGTTTCAAAAATTGGACCACACTCAAACATTCAATTTAATAAGGGAGAACATCTGGATTAATATAAGTTGTAGCTCTCGCTGAATTGTAGGATTTTAAACGTAACTTTTTTTGGCTTCATTTCAAGTAGTAATATAGTGAGGCATTATGTTATGTAAAAGAATCTAAAAAGATTTGCCTCACTAAATAATCTCAGCAAGACAAGATGCAAAACGAGGCCTTTTCCAGAACACCACCAGTCCAAAACCACTGATAACCATGAAAAAGTTACCTTTTATCGACCGTGGGACAAAGTATCGCCAACGCCCTACGTAAATGGCATAAGAGTCCCCCAGATGCATGTCAGACCCGCAATCCAAAGCGAAGGGATGGAATCCTTAAAAATGTTTAGAGTTGCCATGATAAATTACGTTTGCGGCTCTGTGGGGTTGTTTGGTATAGCTGAAACTTGTTACAGTTGTGACGATGTCTGCCGGTTTCGTGTCCATAGGGATTACAAATAGATTTATTTTTATATTTTTTTCTAAAAAAAAAAAGTTTAACAAGCACAGCAGTTTTGTATGAAAATAGTTTAATTTAGGGCGGGGGGGGGGGGGGGAGGTTTCCAATTCACCCTTAGATTAAATTTCAATTAATTCTAAAATTAGTTGGGTCTCTATTCTCTACTCAACTGGTCTGATTTGTGAATAATAAATCAAGAAATGAAAAATTTCAAATCCTGCAGCTACCGCAGACACTCACTCAATAAATGGCAAACCTTTAAGGTGTCAAAAACTAAAATTCATGACAATGCATTCCTATTTCCATGATAATAGAGCCGCACCACCAAAACCCAACACTCTTAAGAGCCCGCAAAAGATGATTTACGACGTCTACTTGTGTCGTTTTTAAAGCTTTCTAGATCCGGGACGGCGCGTCACTGCAAATGGAAAGTTTCCGGTAACTTTGGAACGATATTTACCTCCTTGGCGGAATTACGGACCGGCCAAGAATTCGATAAATTCCTGCCAGCCAAGAAGCGAAGCCGAAATGCTAATGGATTACGAGTAATTATCAAGGCTTTATCAAGCTCCTGGGTTTTTAATTTAATTTAATTTATTCATCGGGTTGAAGAAAATAATTAATCAATTTAATGCTTTTGCGAGGAAAGTTTTAATTTTTGGAAAGGCAGATTGACTTAGGACGAGCAATTTTAATGGATCGCACTACTAGGATTGAAAAGCTCGATATGCATCTGATTTTTTGCTATTACTTAGCAGGAGCGTAGAAGGGTTTTACTCTTTAAAGAAAACATAATTTACTGCAACATTCTTAAAGCAAATTAATGAAAAGAAAAAAGAATGCACAGTACCTCCAACTTTCAATTAAGACAAGTCTCTATAATAAATTTATATTAGTAATAAGGGTCTCAAAACCCTGAAGTAAAACTATAGAACATTAAGTGAAATATAAGATCCATCATCTAAAGTTTAATTTAATTCTGTATCACTTTACATATTCTGGGCTACAAGCTAAAACTAGTTTTTTTCATTATAAAAGACTCTACATATTAGCCACTAAAAAGCTCGACTAAACCAATTACAAAATTGTACTTCGAAACATCCAATTTATATACGTAAGCCTTTGCTCTTAATTCAAACTGAGGTATAATCCCCGCGTCGTCTATTGTTTATATGCTAATTTATTTCAGGCATTTAATACGTGTCAAGAAGTTTCCTGGAAGAGGCTCTCCGAGGGCTTAGAAAGTTAATTCCCGCAGGAAACCGCTGGCTGCTAAGATATTTCAACGTGAAATTAAGAAGATTTCGTGGTAGGATGTATTTGTGAAGGTGTGTCTGCCATTAATAATATGGGACCCCCCCCCCCCCCCGTGAAGACTAGGCCCAGTTTAATAATCGTACTGTGTTGGTTTATATGTATAAATAGTTTACTGCTTTAATATATATTTGTTTTCAGTTTTAGCAGCATTTCTGGTATTATTAGAGGGTTAAATATTATTCCAGGACATGTGTTGAGTGAATGTTGAATCTGGACCAGTGGTAATTCCTGCATCAGCTTTTTCAGAATCAAGTGCAGTAACAGTTTTTCAGTTTATTTTATTTTTTTTTATTTAAATTGGATTCATAATCAAATTGTTTAACAAGCAGTATAAAACTCCGAATAAGTAAAAATAAAAAATCCTACATGCTTCAGACCAAGATATATCAGCTAGTGTCTCTCCCATTAATAAAATTTGAGTTGTTCTCCACTGAGAGTGGTGAGATTTGTGGTACAAACCGATTTATCCTAGTTTTTGTTTCTTAAACATTAACTTTTTCTTTCAAATTGTTTTTATATACTTATCATAAGGTAAGGCAAAAATAACTTGAAATTATTTTGAGTTTTTGAAAAGTCAAAGTTGGGAGTCTGTTTTAAAGTTTGGTGGGAATATATGCTGTTTTTAAAATAAAATACACTACCAAAATGCAATTTGTTTTTTCAAAACGCAAGTACAAAATTACATTGTATAGATATTTACTACTTCAATAAAACGTATGATATTTAATAATACAGTCTTTTCGGTGTAGACCCACATTACAATTGAAGACATAAGTGGATAAATTTTTCATGTCGCACTTTTTACAAAATTCCTTTGATTTGCCTCCAATTGATTAAAGCTGAATTGTCAGTGAGACTTAGCACCTTTATCCATTACGAAATTCATTGATTTAAAAAGGAATAATATTCAGAATTTATTTAAGGTTGGATTTATACCGGGAAAGTAAAAAATCTAAAAATTGGAATTTTTCCGACATGTCATCTTTATAAATATAATATAAATAAAGTTGAACTTTTTCAATGAGTAAACACCTGTATTGTAAATCGATTTCCATTGATCCAATTTTGGCCCAAAACTGTCTTATTACGATTAATAATTCCTGATATTTTACTTATTTTATACAGTTTGGTCCCGAACTGGTACTACTCAATTTCAAAATTCACTTTTAGATTTTACACTCAATTTCAGATTCAAAAATAAATTTTTAATTGAACGGGTTTTGGTCCGAAAAAGGACCTCGTCTAACAAATTTCTGAAACATTTTACACGATTTTGGCTTAAAAATAGAAATATTTTAAATGTGTATTTCTAATTACTTATTTCTTTTGAAAATATTTTTTTCTATAATTTCTGCATATTCCAGATTTTGTCTTTCAGTGATTTTCGTCTTTTCTTCACTTAAAATTTTTATTTTTTATTTCTCATGTCATCATCATTATACTTATTCTTCACCGTGTTTTCTGCATTCCTTGTTTTTTTTTCAAATTTGTATATTTGTTTGTCATTGACTAAATTGATTTTTAATTGGTTTTTCATTCTTTTGAGGTTATTATGAACCAAAGGTGGCAACTACTAAATTATATAATAGGAATGTAAATTGATTTGCATTAAGACATATTTGACCCAAAACTCAGTTTTCCAAATTAATGATTTTTAAGTTTTTTTACGGTCTCAACCTAAAATTTTCCAACAAGAAAAAAATTATTTTTTATTGAGAAAATGTTGCTGCGAAAAGGAACTTTTTTTTTGAAAAATGTTTCACACGATGTTGGACCAAAATTTGAAATATTTTAAGTTTCTGCCTCTAGTTACCACTTTTGCACTTACCCTACTAAGTTCCCAATTTTTGATTTTTTTTTTATTCGGTGCTTTTCCAGTTTTATTTTTTTTATTATTCTTTTTTCCTTCATCCCGTCCTTTGTTATTTTTCGTTGAACTTTTTCTTTCTTTTGTTTTTTTATTAATCTATATATTATATTTTTAATTTTGTTTCATTCCTTAAAGGTTTTTGACTTAAATAAAATTGAACTTTCATTTATATAAATCGATTTCCATTAAGACAATTTTGGCCCAAAACGGTCTTTTTACGATTAATGGTTCCTGATTTTTCATTAATTTTATACGATTTTGGCCCGAAACAAAAGTTCATTCCAATTTTTATTGAAAGAATTATGGTTACTACTTTCAACAAATATTTGGAAGGTTTTTAAACGATTTTGGTTTCACATTAAAAACATTTTAAATTTACGCCTCTATCTGCTCCTTTTGGACCAACTTTTTCCATGGTTTTCTAACTATTCTAGATTTTTTTTTAAATGCTTTTTATAGTTTTTGAATCAAAACTGAGTTTTTGAGCTATTAATGATTCCAGATTTTTCAAGTTTTATTTTTATACACCAAGTTTTACTACAGCACCTCTTGCAACGTGCTGGAAATTTGTTGATCTGGATGGTTTCTTATAAGGATAACGATATCGACCCGTACACTTGGACCTCGACTTCCCAAATTTCCAAAATAGCCAGACGATCGTCTACTAGTTGGGATCACAGGAGTGGTGAAACGACTCCGCCCTGTGAACAACCTACCGCTGACCTATATAACACTTGTGACAATTATCACAGGGAAGTCTTTTGGAAAATATTTTAGATGATCTTGGCCCAAAATTAGAAATATCTTAAATTTTTGCCTCTATTTACCATTTTACACTTATTTTTTAAGATTTCTTAATTCGGTGTAAATTTTGCAATATTAAATTTTGTTTTTTTCTTTCTTATTGTTCTGTTATTATTCATTTTTTTCAATCACAATAACTTTGTCATGTTTTATTGATTTTTTAAATTTATGTTTTTATCAATCTAATTAGACTTTTCATTGTTTTTTTATTTTTTCAAGGTTTTTGACCTAAATAAAATTGAACTTTTTCAAAGAGTAAACACCTGTATTGTAAATCGATTTCCATTGATCTAGTTTTGACCCAAAACTGTCTTATTACGATTAATAACTCCAGATTTTTTATTTATTTTATACAGTTTTGGTCCAAAATAGTACTCCTCCAACGATTAAAAAATAAAATTTTATTGAAAGAATTTTGGATCGAAGAAGGACCTCGTATAACAAATTTTTCAAATTTTTTTACGATTTTGGCTTAAAACCAGAAATATTTTAAATATGTAATTCTAACATATTTTTTTCTATAATTTCTGCCTATTCCAGGTTTTGACTTTCAGTGCTTTTCGTCGTTTCTTAATTTAAAGTTTCTATTTTTTATTGTTCATGTCATCATCATCATACTTATTCTTTACCATGTTTTCTGCATTTTTGGTTGTTTTCTAATATTTGTACATTTGTTTTTCATTAACTAAATTGATTTTTAATTGAGTTTTCATTCTTTTGAGGTTATTATTAACCAAAATTGACAACGACTAAATTATGTAATAGGAACGTAAACTATGTTTTCCAAATTAATGATTTTTGATCTTTCAAGTTTTTTTAAGGTCTAAACCTAAACTTTTCCAACGAGTCCAAAAACAATTTTTTATTGAGAACATTTTGGTTCGAAAAGGAACTTCTTTTAAAAAATATTTTAAAGGATTTTGGACCAAAATTAGAAATATTTTAATTTTCTGCCTCTACTTACCACATTTGCACTTACTTTTTTCTCTTTCCCGATTTTTAACTTTCTTAAATTCGGTGCTTTTGCGGTTTTATTTTCTTTTATTATTCTTTTGGGTTTCTTCTTGGCTTAATCTTATCCTTTGTTACTTTTCGTTGAACTTTTTTTCTTTTTTTTTATCAATCTACATTTTTTTTTCGGGCGAAAATCTACACAGATTTTGGTCCGAAATAAAAATTCTTTAATGAATCAAAACCAATTTTTATTGAAAAAATTATGGTAACTACTTTTGACAATTACTTTTAAACTTTTTAAACGACTTTGACTTCAAATAAAACAGTTTAAATTTATGCCTCCATTTGTTCCTTTTGGATCAACTTTTTCCATAGTTTTCTAACTAACCCAGATTTGTTTGAATGCTTTTTGTAGTTTTTGGTTCAAAACTGAGTTTTTGAGCTATTAATGATTCCTGATTTTTCAATTTTTATTTTTATACACCAAGTTCTACCACAGCACCTCTTGCAACGTGCTGGAGGTTTGTTGGTCTGGATGGTTTCTTATAAAGATAACGATGTTGTCCGCGTATGCTTGGACCTCAACTCTTCATAGTTCCAAAGTAGCCAGAAGGTCGTCCACTAGTAGGTATCAGAGGAGTGGTGAAAGGACTCCGCCCGAATATTATAAATTATGTTCATGTTCAGTCTTTGCTTTTAACTTTGAGAAAAATTTAGTTTTGATTGTGTTTTGACTTCTTTCGGTGATATTTTTTTTTCTTGTGTTGTATAACTTTGTAAAATGGTTTTAATTTTATTTTAATAGAAACAGTAAGTCAATCATAAAGTTTATTTATTGTTATCGGATAATTGTTAGAGATGAATTGCTTCAATGTACCTAAGATTTTTTCTTTGGTAATTTGGAGATGAAATTCCTAGTGCTCTACCTTTCAAGCAATTTATGATATTGAGCTTTGGATTGATGGGGTTCTCTGAGTTCAAGTTAAGAAATCTTTCCAAGAAAGTAAGTTGTTCAGTGATAGTGTTAGGATCGTCTTAAGATATTAGTTTATATATATTTTATTGCACTCAATTTCAAAATTCACTTTCAAATTTCACACTCAATTTTAAATTCAAAAATCAATTTTGAATTGAACGAGTTTTGGTCCGAAAAAGGACCTCGTCTAACAAATTTTTAAAACTTTTTACACGATTTTGGCTTAAAACTAGAAATATTTTAAATATGTACCTCTAACTACTTATTTCTTTTGAACATATTTTTCTCTATAATTTCTGCCTTATCCAGATTTTGTCTTTCAGTGATTTTCGTCGTTTCTTCATTTAAAATTTATATTTTTTATTGTTCATGTCATCATCATCATACGTATTCTTTACCATGTTTTCTGCATTTTTTGTTTTTTTTTTTCATATTTGTACATTTGTTTTTCATTGACTTAATTGGGTTTTCATTCTTTTGAGGTGATTATGAACCAAAATTGACAACGATTAAATTATATAATAGGAATGTAAATTGATTTGCAATAAGTCATATTTGACCCAAAACTGTGTTTTCCACATTAATGATTTTTAATTTTTCAATTTTTTTTACGTCTCAACCTAAACTTTTCCAACGAGTGAAAAATCATTTTTTATTGAGAAAATTTTGGTTCGAAAAGGAACTTTATAATTTACTATAAAACAAATTACTATAAAAGGAACTTTTATAATATTTATTAAAAAATGTTTTGCAGGATTTTGGACCAAAACTAGAAATAATTTAAATTTCTGCCTCTACTTACCACTTTTGCACTTACTTTTTCCTCTAAATTCCGGATTTTTCATTTTTTTAAATTCGGTGCTTTTGCAGTTTTATTTTTTTATTATTCTTTTTTTTTTTCCTTCATCTTATCCTATGTTATTTTTCGTTGAACCTTTTCTCTTTTGATTTTTTATCAATCTACATTTTTCTTTCGGGCGAAAATCTACACAAATTTTGGTCCGAAACCAAAATTCTTTAATGAATCAAAAACCAATTTTTGGTTACTACTTTTGACAATTACTTTTTTAAAACATTTCAATTTTATGCCTTTATCTGCTTCTTTTGGAGCAACTTTTTCAATCGTTTTCTAACTATTCAGATTTTTTTTAATGCTTTTTGTAGTTTTAGATTCAAAACTCAGTTTTGATTGTTGATTTTGAAAATGATCCTTGATTGTAATCTTGATCTTAATTCTTGAAACATTAATGTTTCCTGATTTTTCAAGTTTTATTTTTATGCACTAAGTTTTACAACAGCACCTCTAGCAACGTGCTGGAGATTTGTTGGTTTGGATGGTTTTTTATAAGGATATCGATGTCGTCTGCGAATCGGACATCGACTCCCCATAGTTCCGAAGTAGCCAGAAGATCATCCACTAGCAGGGATCACAAGGAGTGGTGAAAGGACCCGCCCTGTGGACAACCTCCCGCTGACCTATATAACACTTGTGACGATCATTACAGGGAATATTATAAATTAAGTTTTATTTAAGTTCAGGTTCAGTCTTTGCTTCTAACGTTGAGAAAAATTTAGTTTTTATTGTATTTTGACTTTTTTCGGTGATTTTATATATTTTTTATTTTCTTGTGTTGTATAACTTTGTAAAATTGTTTTAATTTTGCTTGATATTGAATATTACTGTTGGTGTTTAGAATTTTTCTATTTATTGTTACCGGATAATTATTAGAGATTATTATTGCTTCAATATACCTAAGATTTTTTTATGGTAATTTGGAGATGAAATTCATAGTGCTCTACTTTTCAAGCAATTTATGATATCGAGCTTTGGATTGATGGGGTTCTCTGAGTCCAACTTGAGAAATCTTTCCGAGAAAATAGGTTTGACTCTAGAGTCTGTTTCTATCGTGGCGTTATCCAATTTAACTACTAGAGTACCTATCTAAAAAGAGTATTCTGTTATTAACTTATTTTTCTATTTTTAATTTACTGTGATATGCGTTGAATGTTGCAATTGTTAATTCATCATCATCATCTAGCATTACAACCCTGGGTGAGTCTTGGCTGACTGCACAACTCTTTTCCAATTTTCTGTAGGTATGATTTGATGTTGTCCCTCCAACGCATTCTGGGAAGCCCGTGTGGTCCTTTCCTAATGGAACCTCCTCCCACTGGGACACTAACAAGTCTTTCATCCTGCAGCACGTGGCCTGCCCATCTTAGTCGTTGGGATTTAATCTCCTGCACGATATCGCTCTCGTCGCAGAGCTCCTCTATTCCAAAGTCGTCTAATACGATATCGATTTGTGTGGTGAAAACTGCAATTGTTAATGGTTCTTGATTTATTGGAATGCCACTGAGTATGTCGTCGACATAGGTGTCTATTAAAATGTCTTATTTGAAGTGCACACGGAGATTCGACGCCACAACTACCCCCCCCCCCCTCCCCCCCCAGTCCCGGCATTGCAGGACGACGGCGGAGGAACGGAGCTCACCAATCGAATAAGTCAACGTCGGAAAGCACGAAAAATCACTTCGCGCATTGCCTCATCGCCTTTGATAAGGTCTGCCGCAGCTGTCAGGAAGGAGGTCCATTGGACCACCGCTTCAAAATCCGCATAACAATTTAGATTGTATTTTGACCTGCCGTGAAAGCCTTCACAGACTTATATCTTGATTAACATAAATAGGGAAGAAACTTCTTTGAAATAATACCTGTTTACTAGCAATGCAACAAGCTATTTTTGCTTGTCAAATAGTGCCTTCTATTCTCAGTGCTGATAGCTTTAAACTGTAGTGTTAACTTAGTGACAAAATTAGTGCTAGAATACCCAAAGGCGTCAATAAATGCAAAAACAAACTTGTTTTACTGATGTCCTTAGTACGGAGGACTCTGAAGAAGCTACATCAAATTAACATTTCCATCATTCTTTCCTGCGATTTCTTTAGGAAAACAGTGGAAGGGAGAAACTCATTTTCGCGTTCTAGGTATGGTATTCAGTCGCAGTTACGTCCACAAGGCAATATTTTTTCAACTTTCACTTAACTATCAAAATTGCAAAAATTGCAAAGGCTTTAAGCTGTTTTTTGCCGAAAATATTTCAATAGACCATTTATCTTCATAAAACAACGTAAACAAACCATATAATATATTTACTTGCTGTTTCGCCTGCTACCAAACCTAAACGCACAAAATCTTGTCAATAATTCGTTGTAATTTTCGTATATCTCGACAAATAAACGGTTACTTTCACTAACCACTGGGTCATACTGTAGTGTTTAGTGAAAGAGTTCTAACAGAAAATGACTTTATTGTTTGGTTTGTAGTTACATGCAAATAAAATGTTCATTTTGTGGACAAAAGCAGGTAATTACCAAAATGAGCTATGCTTTAGGGTTTATAAAAACGTAAAGTATGGACTTTATTTACTCTGATAGATAAAGCAAGAGAAAGTTAATCTGGTACTTATCTAAGAATATTTCATTATTTAATTTCCTTAAGTTCACTATTAATTAGAAAATATGTTATGTGGAAATTTTAAGCTGAACTTAAGATTAAATCTACATGGTTAGATGTAGAATATAAATTTAAATAAAAATAAATTATTTAAAAAAATATCTTCAAATATAGAAAAAAATATATGAACCTTGAAATCAAAAATTGATTTCTGATTCTTCGACCTAATATATATGTAAAAATGATACAGCGCATCTAGCCTGTGTCCGGTGCATATAGGCCTAACTATTACAGAAGAATAATCTTCCATAACCTAGTGAAAACATTCACAAAAAAGTTGTGTGAAATTATCAATGATGATGTCGCACCTCAATGTATGGAAAATTTAAAGCCAAATGTCCATCTGGCGGTGGCAGGCCAATCCTACTGGCGCCATCTGTTTCGCAGTCATTCATCAAAGTGCAGAAGCACATCATCAGAGTGAACTCAACTGACGAGCTCTAGTGGGAACGAAACGCGTCTTGGGAGGTAACGTTTAGATGATCTCACACAACTTTTTGGTGATTTTTTTCACTGGGATTTTTTCACTGGGAAGAACCAGAAATCAAGTTTTGATTTCCAGCTTCATAGCATTCGGTTATGGTGTTAGACCGAAGTACTGCACGTGAGGTAGATACATTTATCGTTCGATGAAGCGAGTCATGGTCAGTATCTGCATTATATGCGGTACAAAATACGCACTCAGCGAAACAGATGGCGCCAGTAGGACTAGCCTACCAACGCCGGCTGGATATTTGGCTTTAAACTTTCGATATATTGGGCTCAAATTGGGCGATTTTAAGAAAAGTTTGCGGCAAGTTTTCTTCAAAAATCGCAAACCTCAAATTGGGCGATTTTTTAAAATCGCCCACCGCAAATCGTGCGAATTTTGAGGTAATACGCGCAGTATATAATATTATAAAGTAATATAAACTTTATTTTGCAAACAAAACGATTATCGGAGAAAATCATAAAAATGAACAGAGAATACTACTTTAATATGCCCATCCCTATTCTTACTAATCATTTCACTCCTTTCTGCTTCTAGCAACGTCAAGTTGTCAATTGTCAAATTGTTTTCGTCAATATTTTTAACCTAAAACAATTTTTAATTTTTGTTGAACTGTTAGTTCAGCACGGAATAAAGAATACACAAATTTAAGATTGAATATATAGGAACGAACTAATAAGTAAGTATCAATTATTTATTATCCTATTATCGCTATGATTTAGATTCTCAAACATTTTAGATTTTGTTGTTTCTTTTTCAAAGGTTGACTTTGAAGACTATTATGGGTGAATGGGCAAGATATGCAAAAGCCCACAAAAAAAAATGGGAGTCACTTCCTTTATTTAAAGTTATGTATTTGTGTGATTACTGATTCCTGGTGCGGGCTTGTTATGTTATATTTTGGGTGCTTGTAAAGTTTATGTCATCTCAATTTTCAAGGTTTTTCCTTTTTTTAATAGTATCTTACGGTCTATAAAACAGATTTAAAGAAAAATATTCTTGGATGAGCCACTTTTCACTGAGAAACAAGAAAATAAAAATTGAAAATGTTTGACTAAATTGATGCGAAAACTCTCGAATCTGACAGTAGGGTCAGAAATATATTTACAGTGATGCCAAACGTCGTAGTTTATCATTAAGTGCAATAAAATTACGTGGTCGCATCTAGAAACAAAATTGCATAACTGATAGTAGGAAAATTTAAGAGGTATTAATTTAACACATAACGTTTGCGAATATGCCTAACGAAATTGCAGAATCGACTCGTGAGTTCTTATAATTCTCTAATTTTGACATAATGAGATAAACGTAAAAGTGTAACTGAACCAACCTAACCAGGAAATCTAGAACTGGACTAACCTGAACTAACCAGACCTAACCTGAACTAACCGAAAATTAACCTGTTTTAAAAATTAAAACGGGTCTAGTTTTCATATTATTCTCTGCCCCTAACATAAAGAGTAGAACTGAACTAAGCTAATCTAGTCTAACCTAAACGTCAAAAGTGTAAATGAACTAACCTGAACGAACCTGAACTAACCTGACCAGGAAAACTAGAACTGAACTAACCAGACATTTCCTGAAGTAACAGAAAGTTAACCTGTTCTAAAAATAAAAAAAAGCGGGCCTTAGCTAAAGCTAACCTGAACTGAACTAAACTGAACTAACCAGACCCTACCTGAAGTAACAAAAAGTTAACTTGTTATAAAAATTAAAAAAAAGCGGGCCCGAAAGGGCCCGCTTTTTATATTATTCTCTACTTCTAACATAAGGAGTAGAACTGAATTAACCTGAGCTAGCCTAACCTAAACGTAAATTGTGTAACTGAACTAAACTAACAAGGGAAACTAGAACTGGACTAACCTGAACTAACGAGACCTCACCTGAAGTAACAGAAAGTTAACCTGTTCTAAAAATTTAAAAAAAGCGCATTTTATATTATTCTCTACCCCTAACATAAAGGGTAGAACTGAACTAACCTGAGATAACCTAACGTAAACGTAAAAGTGTAACTGAACCAACCTAACCAGGAAAACTGGCACTGTACTAACCTGAACTAACCAGACCTAACCTGAACTAACCGAAACATAACCTGTTTTAAAAATTAAAACGGGTTTAGTTTTCATATTATTCTCTGCACCTAACATAAAGAGTAGAACTGAACTAACCTAATATAGTCTAACCTAAACGTCAAAAGTGTAAATAAACTATCCTGGACTAACCTGAACTAACCTAACCAGGGAAACTAGAACTGAACTAACCAGACATTACCTGAAGTAACAGAAAGTTAACCTGTTCTAAAAATTTAAAAAAAGCGCATTTTATATTATTCTCTACCCCTAAAATAAAGGGTAGAACTGAACTAACCTGAGATAACCTAACCTAAACGTAAAAGTGTAACTGAACCAACCTAACCAGGAAAACTGGCACTGGACTAACCTGAACTAACCAGACCTAACCTGAACTAACCGAAACATAACCTGTTTTAAAAATTAAAACGGGTTTAGTTTTCATATTATTCTCTGCACCTAACATAAAGAGTAGAACTGAACTAACCTAATATAGTCTAACCTAAACGTCAAAAGTGTAAATAAACTATCCTGGACTAACCTGAACTAACCTAACCAGGGAAACTAGAACTGAACTAACCAGACATTACCTGAAGTAACAGAAAGTTAACCTGTTCTAAAAATTAAAAAAAAGCGGGCCTTAGTTAAGGCTAACCTGAACTGAACTAAACTGAACTAACCAGACCTTACCTGAAGTAACAAAAAGTTAACCTGTTCTAAAAATTAAAAAAAAAAGCGGGCCCGAAAGGGAAATTTTTATAATATTCTTTACCCCTAACCTAAAGAGTAGAACTGAACTAACCTGAACTAACCTAACCTGAACGTAAAAAGTGTAACTGAACTAAACTAACAAGAGAAACTAGAACTGGACTAACCTGAACTAACGAGACCTCACCTGAAGTAACAGAAAGTTAACCTGTTCTAAAAATTTTAAAAAAGCGCATTTTCAGGGTATTCATTATAAAACTTCATCTAGTTGTCTGTGAAATGTCAATAGAAAAGGATGGAGAAACAAAAGTCCATTTATTTTGATTATGTCATCCCTTTCTGTCAAAATTTCATAGCCTGTTAGATGAAGTTTTATAATTAACACCCCGTATTATTCTCTACCCCTAACATAAAGGGTAGAACCAACTAGAACTAACCTAACCAGGAAAACTAGAACTGAACTAACTAGGCTAGCCTACGTAAAAAGTGTCAATGAAAATTAGAATTGGACTAACCTGAACTGACCAGACCTAACCTGAACCAACCGAAGTTAACCTGATCAAAAAAAAAAAATAAATTAAATTTTAAGTTGTAATAATCGAATATTTTAAAGAAAAAGACTTTGCAACACTGCCTTTAAAAACGTCAACAAACTTCATCTTTTATAAGCTACCTGCCAACTTCATTAATCATTCGACTAGCAACTAATACAATGCAAAATTTGTAAGTTAAATAAAAATTTTAATTTATGAGACGTTTGAAACTTAAATTATATCATACAAATCGAAAAACCATGAATTTTATAAATGTAATCTGTGTTATGGCTACAAAAGAAGATCGAGGCAACTTCCAAATATGAGTAATCTATTTCCATACCTTCATTTTTCTATTTTTTTCTTACAAATCTCGACCATACAAGAATTTTTTTACTTATATCTGCTAACCGTAACATAAGCTTTCTAATGATATCAAAATTAAGGCAAAAATCGAGATGATATTTTGTTTACAATCACCTATATTTTGTACATGTAAAGAATTTTTAACCTTAGAGGGGAATGGTAAAATGGTGGTGGTTATGGTGGTTGTTGATTTGTTTAATTTAGGATGGTTAACCAGCAAGGACGGACCAAGTTACTGCAAAATTTGTTGTACAGATATGCGACCTCATAGGACTGACCTATTACGCCACTCAAGCACAGACAAGCATAAAAACAAGCATCCAAAATAGCGAACAATCAACTTCTCCCCAAAATGGGTAGTAATAGTAGTAGTACAAAAAAAAAATAGAGATTATTTTGGCTGCCTACATTGCTGCTCACTCATCGGTGAAGAGTGTGGATCACTTATCAGATGGGTTGAACTCACTTTCTGAACCTGTTTTCTCAAGTTCAACATCTCAAAACAGCAGTGACAATTTATTTCACATTCACAGAACAAAGTGTTCAGCTCTTATTCGAAATCTAATAGCACCATCTCTTTTAGAGGACATAGTGTCTGATTTAGGAAATCCTCCATTTTCTATAATCGTGGATGAGTCGACAGATGTGAGTACAGAAAAATTGCTGCGTTTAAACATTACATATTCCTCTTTACATAAAAGTAAAATTATAGTTTACTTTTAGCTTTCATTTCTGTTACTTATACCACTGCTGTCGATTTGTATGGTGCCATTATGATTTTTTTGCAAACAATAATATTAATGTAAACAATATGATAGGCATTGCAACAGATGGAGCCTCAAACATGTGTGGTCATAACAATTCTCTTTTCACAGTGTTTAAAAACAAATCTCAATTAAAAAACTTGGTGCTAATTAAATGTATCTGTCATAGTCTACATTTGTGTAGCTCTGCTTCAGAAGTATTTTCAGATGAGGCAGACTTTCTTTTAAGGGAGTCATATAATTGGTTCAAATACAGCATACATAGCTAGAGACATCTACAACTTAAACACTGGCAGTAAATTTTCCAAATTGGTACAATTATCAAATACTCGGAGGTTATCAAGATTCCGGGCAATTGAAAAAATCTTATCTAAGTATTTGGAACTAGAAACGTTTTTTAATCTAAATGCTGACAAAGAAAGGTGCCATACAGCATTACTGCTCAGCCAGGCATATAAAAATACAAGAAACAAGCTTGTTCTTGTTTTTTTGCAACCTATTTTAAAGCAAATCTATATATACACCTAATATGTATTTTCAGAACTCCAATATCGATTACTATCAGGCATTTACTACTGTTAAGGCTACTATGTGGGCATTTGCGAGACAGATTCTAAAACCACAATTATTTGAACATTTGGATAATAATTTCGAAAAACTAGAAAATTCATTTCATTTCCACGAAACTTTTTGATATTGGAAAATTGCGACCTAGGCTACCAATTTGATACTGAGATTTCAAGTAGTAGTTTACCTGTTACCGAAGTTGTTGATATAAAAGACAAATGTGTTGAATTTTTGAAAGTTCTCATTTTGGAACTTATTAAACGAATGCCAACCCATTTGTCTGTATTCTCCAAAGTAAAAAATATTTACCCTAAAATAATTCTTAGTCCTTCAAGACCAAAGTTTAATGTTCTTCCTGTTGAGTTTATGAGATCAGACAAGATTTCTGATATAGAAGTTCAATATAGGCTGTTATCGACAATAAATTGGGAGGAAGTTTTTGGGAATAATATTCCTGAAGATGCCATTGGTTTTTGGAAGAAATCTTTTACCCTTAAAAGCAATGATGGCAGTTTAATGTTCAAAGAATTATCTCTTTTTTTCTGTTCGCTTCTTAGTTTGCTAGCTTCAAATGCGGTAGTGGAAAGAAGTTTCTTTATTATGATTGTAGTACAAAGTAAATTGAAAAATAAGATGTTGTTAAAAATGCTAAACTCGATATTGATAATAAGATCATATTTCCATGTTAACGAGATCTGTTGCAAAACATTTTTACCAACAAAATCTATGTTAAGTAAGTTTGTTTTCAAATATGTACAAATCTAATTCCCAATCAAATATTTCGAATGGTAACGAATTAGGAGAGAACGGTGAGGTTGGTTGAAGATGTAATTTTAGATGAAATTTTGTTGGAGCTTAATGAATAAAAAATGTTTCTATAAAAAATAATTGTTTTATTGGTTCTACTTGACTATCAAAAGGTACTCTAGGTCTAGGTAAGTAGGTACTTAATTTTTGTTCATGCTCACATCAACATTAAAAATTTGGACAATTTAAATTCAGCGCCATCTTTGAGTGGAAGCCACGTTTACTCCAATGTTTTGCGATTTTGGGCGATTTCGAATTAACGAGATGGCGATTTTAGTTTGAAACTTCTGGCAACACTGATTGAGGTGCGAGATCAGAGTGAACCCAATTGACGAGCTGTAATGGGAGCAAAACGCGTCTTGGGAGGTAACGCTTTGATGATCTCACACAAGTTTTTGCTGAATGTTATTCACTGGGTTACGGAAGATTATTCTTCCATAATAGTTAGGCCTATATGCACCGGACCTAGGCTAGATGTGCTAGAAGAAAATTATGTGCGAAATTGTTTCTCTCGAAAAACACTTACTTTACTACCTCAAGAACATAAAGATAAGACAGTAAACCCACCCACCGTCATTGCAATGGAACGACAAATAAATTTCCTGAAAACAAAATACCTACAGAATTGCGCGAGCAAATATAGAACAAACAGCCCAAATCCATTTTCCAACCACTCCCCAACAGGCATATACAAATTCAATATCCCAACTTTAGCTAGTGTGCAACAGTATTAAACTTCCGAAACACTATGCAGGAAACCGCTTCATTTTAAACGGCGCTCCTGCAGGATATTTAAATTTGGTTTCTCTCTATCTCTATCGGGGTTTCAGAGGTTCAAATTAAAAACAAAGCTCTGTGCGAGAATTGCTGAGCTAAATGCTAAATTCCTATGCAAACTTTTGAAATGATAATTAATTAGGTTTATTGCGCTGGAAACTTGAAATATAATAAGAAGGTTTAGAGAGCATCTACAAGAATAATTATTTTAAAATATCCTGGTTGAAGAATAAAACGAGAATTTGCATATTTTACAGCGATCCCACAATAAAAGCGGGATTTATGATCGGACATTAGTTTATTTGCGAAAAGGTCCGTTATTGTAAATGAGCCATCGCGAAAACAACTGGCGGACCTTTTTAAATTTTACATATTAATCTAGCAGAGAAACGAGAGAGACATTAAATCAAGCCGCAAGTAATTAATTTTATTACTTTTCATAAATTTTTCGCCATGCAAATGGCCCATTTGGATCCGGGGCGATATAACTCTGTCTGGAAACGCTCATTTTTCGGGATGAGATTAGCAACGGTGCCCGTGTGACTGTTTTTGGGTATTGCACTGGTAATTTTTGAAGCTTACATAGAATATTTTATTCATGTACAATTAATGCCATTTGAAGGTAATAAAATGCTAGTTTGCTATCGGATAAATAGGAAGGAAGAGAAAATGCAAGTGGTTAAAAAAATCGGATAAATTACGTCGCCATAGATACATGTGACTTGGGGACCCATTGTTAAAATTGAATTTTCGATTCATCATCTGTCAGTTTGAAAGCTAATTTAATTTTGATACATCCATTTTTTGCGATATGGCTCGTTTTGGAGTAAGCTGCGAAGCAGAAATTCAAAAAGAAATAGATAATATGACTCCGATTAATACCAAGAAAAGTCATCAATATGGAGTCAGTTTAACGCATCTCCAAAGAACGAAGTTTTGATTTGGACACACAACAATCGGTACAAGATATAGCAGACATACTAATGGATTGGGGGTTTAATATGAAGAAAAAGAAAGGGGACGATTATAAGGAATACGTAGTCAAAACTATGTGGAATACAACGGCTATAATGCTGCAAAAAAGGTAATTCGAACAATTCCATGTCTCCTTCAACCCGTTTAGTGATCCGGCTTTTAAAAAATATCGTGACGCACGTAACTCTCAACGAAAGAAGTTGCAAAGTAACTTAAACAATCGAAAAGAAAGTTCTGTTGCATTAACAAAAAGCGAAATTGATAAAATGGCGTTAACATGGGATGAAAATACGCCAATAGGCCTTTTAAAAAAAATTTCCATATCGCTGCGTACGAACTAGCTTGGCGAGGAGGTAAGGCAGCAACCTGTAAGGTGTCCTACTTCAAGGAAGAAAAGTTTAATAATGGGGACTTAACCGGCCGTATTGAATACAATGCGGTGTTTTCAAAAACGTGTTAAGGTGGTTCGAAACAGTGTTGTGATAGTAAATGGCTAACAAGGAACATAGAAAATCTCGACATTTGTCCACTAAGATTATTTTATAAAATTTTGTTTCATAGAACAAGTCATATTTCTACTGATAGATTTTTCTTAACTCCAAATCCGTTCTGGCAAAATAATATATCAAAAGGATGATACAAAAATGTTCCAATAGAAGTAAATGAAGTACTTAAGTGGACAAAGGTATCCGCCGAAAAAATTGGCCTGGATATTAAGAAGAAAAAAATAACTAATCATTCCCATCGATCCAGTGCAGTGTAAAATTTAGCTAAGGCAGGAGTTAGTGAACAAAACTTAATTAAAATGACTGGACATGTTTCAGCCGGTTCTATAAAACCTTATTTGCAACTAAATAAAGATCACCACGAAAAACTTTTAATAAATCTTCGAGAGTCTTCGAGATCAGCCAGCGGAGAAAGGAGCCCATCGTCAAACAATCTTCCACATATACAACCGAATACAACGTCATTTACAGAACAATCGTCATCAATTTCCCTTGTAGAAGCAGATACTAAAGAACAAATTAAACATAAGAACTGTGTTTTTAATAATTGTTTATTTTAAAATCTATTATTCTGGCGTTATTATCGTTAATTTCAGTTTTTATGTTGAACTATTAAACAAAGCTTCGTAGTTTCATATTTGGTATTACTATGACTATTTTAATCATAAAATTGTCTTATCAAATACCATTCGAGCTCAGATTTTGAGCTTGATATTTTTTGCGTGTCCTCTCATACTTTCTTTCTGGTATAATTTCACTCGATCTATTTAACAAAATCACTCGAACTACGCTCTCGTGATTTTGACATAAACAGATCTCGTTAAATTATTCCAGAAAGAAAGTATTCTAAGACAAGTTAAAAAATATCCGGCTAAATCTGAGCTCTTATGGTATTGCGTGCGACAATTGTGCAAATTGTTTAACCGTGGTCAACGTGGAAAAATTGGACTTTTCACTAGATGCGATTTACATAATTTCGTGTCAACATATGCATAGTAAACTTTTTTAACCAAAAACAAAGTTGAATTTGGCTCGCAGATCTTCACATAAAGTTCAAACAATGTCACTTGCAAATATTTCGAAAGAAATCATCATTTGGATTTCAGAATAATGGTAACTATTGACATTGTTTGAGCTACATGTAAAAATAGTATAGTTAGAAGTACCGTGTGTTAATTTAAAAAAAAAATAAACGCGCAAGCAGTGTAATTAGCACGTTATGTCCAAGGTATGTGACACGGGTAATTTTCAGTGTACCTTTGATAAAAAAGTAATTCATAATTACAAAAAGTATCATTAAAATTATATAATTACTGCTCCAATTACCGTTATTTTCTAAAATTATCTAAGCACTACAGAAATTACCACAATTGCATATAACATTACAAAGATTACCACTAAAAATTCAAAAATTACTTTCAAAATTAGAATAATTATCTATTATCACAACGAAGAAGGCTTGAAATTACTAAATAAATAAAATTTTACAACATTGCAAACATGCATAGGCAACCTCGCAACTCTATGAATAACATATGCCGACAGGCATGCTATGGCACATGTCCCCGTTTATCCCATTGTGGTGCGATAAATGGCGTGGGTTGAGGGTATAAGTACAGGGTGGCCATCGAGAGATATACCTCTACTTTACCTCGAAAACTGTAAGTGCCAGGAAAAAAATTCAAGTACTAACATTGCATAATTTAGTAAATAGTTTTTTATTGTTTTATGTTTGTATATACAGGCTGTCTCAATTTTGCGCATTTATTAACAACTTTCTTATTTAAAATTAGACACGACATTCTTTTTCATGAAATTCTCTATATTTCCGAAAATATGGCACTCACGGGGCTTCCGATAGTGGGAGGTGAATGAGGATATCAAGAAGAGGACAACACAGTTGGATTCACTCTAATCGGTCCATGCGTTCTCAGGTTACAGGCGGTCAAAGTTGAGAATTGAGGAAAAAGTCGTAAAGGGGGTATTTTGGACATTTTCAAAAAAAAATCGGAACATTTTTTTTTGCTGTTTTTGATCGCAATGGCACGTTTTCAGTCTCCTAAGAACGTAACAAACTCAATGTAGTAACAAACCCATTTGAAAAGCTCGAGTTACGTGCTAATAGAGCCAAATACCCAAACAGTGGTCAATTAAGTCTGCAATTATCTAAAAATTACCCAAATCATGTATAAATGCAATTTTACATGCATTTGGTTTATTATATATACAGGGTGATTCACGTTACTCGACACGGAAGATTATGGTTAAACTTTGTTGGTGAAAACTATGGTGAACTTGGTCTTTGCGTTTTCTTGGAAAATTGATTTTTTTCTGAATTTGCGCTGACATAAACCAATTAAGTAATCTACTTTACCTGTTACAATGATTTTGAGAAAGCAACATTTATTATCATTAGTACTGGGTGTTCACTAGAAAACTTCATTTAGGAGGCTATAAAATTTTGACAGAAAAGGAAGGCACAACCAACTAGACGAAGTTTTCTAATGAACACCCCGTATTTGTCAGATATTAATTTATAAGTTACAAAATTGTGATCATGAAGATTATCTAACAGTGATCTGAATGTTAAAGTGTCTTTATTTAGCATAAAATATCAAATAAAACAATAAAACATTACATTACAAGAGTTCTTATAAAATTTAGCATCTCTATTACAAAAAAACTAAGTGCAATAATAGTGGCAAGTTGAAATACAATAAATAACAAGTCAACATAAGAGTAAAACAAACAGTTATAAAATTTTACACAAACGTATTCTGTTTTTAAATCCTTCATTCACATTGCGTAACATATAGGGAGTTATGCTTCTGAAGGCCTCTCTGATTCGTTCCTTCATATTTTCTTTTGTGGTTGGTGGCGTATTATACACGATTCCTTTCACATATCCCTATGAATAGAAATCGGGAGGCGTTATGTCAGGGGACCTTAATGGCCAATGTTGTGCTGCATTCTTTCCAATCCATCGATTTTGGAAACGAACATTTAAGAACTCCCGGACTTCACGATGATAATGAGCAGGTGCCCCATCCATTTGCAGCCACATAGTTGTTCTTATATCTAGAGGAACTTCTTCCAGTAAAATTGGAATCTGATTTCCCAAAAAGATTTAGAAACTAAAGTCCGTTTAAATGTTCGTCAAAAAGATAAGGTCCAATCACATACTGTCCCATTATGCCTCCCCATACATTTACTAACCACCTATGTTGGTTACTAATAACTCTAAATTCATGGGGGTTAAAATCAGAATAATAATGAAAATTGTGTCGGTTAAAAGAAACATCGTTATGATAAGTACACTCCTCACTAAATAGAACTGATTCAAAAAAATCTTCTTGTTCTCCAACGTTTTCTAACACCCACATACAAAAATCCACTCGTTGGCCGAAATCGTTATCGGAGAGTTCTTGATGTAGTTGTATCTTATAATCGTGATATTTATGTTTTTGAAGAATCCTTGATACGCTTGCTTGGCTAATATTTAAGTTTTGTGCAATTTCTCGTTGTCCGACATGGGGATTTTCAACTACAGAGCCAATAACGGCTAATTCAGTTTGCCTAAATTGAACCAACAGTCTTTCAAAAACGGCTCTATTCGGACCAGTTCGGTTCGGGGAGCAAATTCAGAAAAAATCAATTTTCCAAGATAATGCATCGACCAAGCTATAGGAATATTTAATAGTTTTTGATAGGAAACTAAATTCTGCATCTAACGATACTATAAAGTACAGGGTGTCTAATTTAAATTAAACGAATTATTACTGTTTGAAGTTTGCAATAATTTAGTGTTTATTTTACATACCGCAAAAAATTCAATTTACTAGTAGCCCACCAGCGAATTTCGGTGGTCGAAAAGAAACCAAGTGCTGAGATTTTAAACAATAAATTTGATGCTGCATTTTTACAAAATCACGAATATCTGAAGAACGGTACGGTTTAGATGCCATAAGACTTAATAAAACTACCTTTACTTTTGTCCGCAGATACCGAAAATACATTAATATACTAGGTGTTTCATTTAAAAAAATACAACTTTAATCAATTTTATACTTTTGGGACTACCTGTATACAATGACAATAATTTTAAAAAGTACTTCCAATAGACCCTCATCCATTCCATATACGAAACTTTTTTAAAATCTAAAAGTTTAGCCATAATCTTCCGTGTCGAATAACGTGAATCACCCTATATTGCTGCCGTCTCAGTCGGCATCGCAGTCAGCAAATAGTGCGCCCTTTTCATCTTTCAGTGTACCAGTTTTCTTCTCTCTCTCCACACCTTCTGTGACTTCTTTTATTTTTTTATCTAAAACCGAACTATCGTACTTCTGTTCTAATTCTTCAATTTTTTTGCACCTTTCATCCAGACCTCCTTTGCTATTCTTATCTTATTTCTAATTATCTTCTTCTACTTGGTGTTATCCCTGCCTTTGTATCTCCTTCTTTCTTCCATCAGTGCCAAAATTTCCTCTGTCATCCATCTCTGCCTAGTTCTGTTCTTGCCTTTACCAATGCTTTCTTGTTATGTTGTTATTATTGCTTCTTTAATTTTGGTCCACTTTGCCTTTTCACCCAGATCACCAACACTTTCTCTTTTTCTCAAGTTACAGGCGGTCAAATTTGAAAATTGAGAAAAAGTCGTAATATCCCCTTTTTTATAAATAGACCTTTACAAAAAAATTTCGAAAAATTGTGTTTGCTGAATTTGATCGGAATATAACGAACGAATAATCAAATGAAACAAACGAATTTAATCAACCTCTAAAGAAGTTTTTTTAAAAATGGTCCAAAAACGCGATTCTAAAAGTTTACTAACGACGTCTAAAATTAAAAAAAATAATGTTTTTTGAGGAAGTCAGCCCAAAAAATCATTAAAATTGACTCGAAGCGTTTAAAAATAAAAACTTTAAATCATTTAAAAAGCTCATTGTAAAGTGTCACGTACTAATAGAGTCAAATAGCCAAAAAGTGAGTGTAAAAATGTAAACTAAACATTTTTGAAAAAATCCAGGGTCCTAATTCTACGTCTACAATTATTTAAAAATTACCCCCATCGTGTACAAATTTGCAATTTTACATGCATTTTTAGAGAAATTCAATTTCTGAACTCAAACAGGTAAAATTAGTGTCAATCTTCAAATTTGTTTGTGATAAAATTAATTTTTGGACGAAAATAAATGAAATTTTATTAAAGACGTCGCAAACTGAAAACTTAGTGTTTTTCGAGGAAGTCAGTCCAAAAAATCGTTAAAATTGAGTCAAAGCGTGTAAATATAAAATTTAAAGTTTTTTAAAAAACTCAGGATACGTACTAATAGAAGCAAATTGCTAAAAATTGAGTTAAATCGTCTAAAAATGCAAATTTCAAATTTTTTGAGAAACACAATTAGATCTAAAATTAATTAAAATTACCAACATCGTCTAAGAATGAAATTTTTTATGTCTGAAGTATGTCAAACTTCAGAAAATGACAGCACTGACACCGAACAGCCGTACCAATCATAATTCAACCTCGAAAATAGCAAATGCAAACAAACCCAATATTATTAACGGCAAGATAAAAACTAATGAATAAAGCAGAAGTGTTCTGAAATTAACTGCCTTTCAGAAATTAACCTGAAGAAAATCAATCAGCAAGCTAACATGTACGGGGTGTTCATTATAAAATTTCATCTAGCAGGCTATGAAATTTTGACAGAAAAGGATGACATAATCAAAATAAATGGACTTTTGTTTCTCCATCTTTTTTTTTGACATTTCACAGCCAACTAGATGAAATTTTATAATGAACACCCCGTACTTCGCAATAATATCCCACTAATCAACGGTACATTTATCGAGTGTAATGATTGTTACGCACATGACAAAAATTACAGAAAGAGTGCATCAAAGTTCAAACTCAATAGAAAAACAACCCACACAACATGACCATCCCAAACCCACTTGGCTTAAAAAGACCAACTGGCCAAACCGGATACGTTTTCCCTACAAGAACCCTAATGGATCATTTCTAAACCTAAAAAGGCCAAACTCAGATATGAGCAGCTCTTCTTCCTTCTGCACGTATGTAATACCGTTACATGGCTAAAAAGACCAATTGGTCTATTTCTCTGCTAATAAACACATATTTTCTTGCACTTGCTATGATTGGTAAGATCTGATCTTTTAAAATGGACCGTCCTGTATATTTAAGTACACGTAAGAAAATATACCTTCAAAAGTATTATATAACCCTATTGCATTACTCATGGACTCCTGTTGAAATGTTTTCTTGCTTGGGTTCTAGAGACAAACAATACGTAGCCATATAGAACGGAAAGTGACATGTTACACCTTGGCGATATATTTCAGCGCCATCTGTTAATAGGAAGGCACAGTTTTAGAAATCCTGGCGCATTCAACAGTTTTTAATTCCGCTTTTTGAAAGGCGCCATTATACAGGGTGTTTAAGAAGAAGATGCATGTGATTTAATATGTTATTCTACATTTCATTCCAAGCAAAAAGGTTCCTTTATACACATAGTTCGGCGAAGGCTTTATGTAGGATATACTCTAATTATATACCAAGTTTATAAGAACATTTTTGCTTAAAAAAGATATAGAATAAGATATTGAAGCACATCTCTTCTCCTCGAACAACCTGCTGGTCTATCAAATAGATTATGGTATTGTTTTTATGGAGAACTACTTTAAAAAGGCTTTTGAAGTGAACAATCTTTAACAATTTATATTTAGTAGCCTACCTACTATTAATAGTATTAATAGTTTACGGACTATTTAGTACTTACATATTGCGACTGAAGTTAGCAGTATTGAGATAAGTGACACAGATATTCTTTTACCTGCTATGAGTTCGAGTCTCTACTAGATTAAGCAAATAAATACTATAACCTGAATCCAGTTAACTTAAATTGCTATACAAATAAGTAGTATTTTAAATAAATCGCTATTAGTATTTTAGTATCTTGAAATTAAGTTTTATTTTCTAAAACATACTTGAAAATAACAAAATTGTGTGTTATTCTACTTTTTACAAAAACTACAAAGTGCCTAACACACTATAAAGTTATGTGGCACAAACTTAAGGGTAGTAAATTAATTTTTTTCGTAGATTAAAAAAAACCATTAGAAATTAAACTCTACAACTGCAAAATAAATAATGAAAATTTTCTCCTGCTTAAACTTTAAGAATCAAAAATGTTTCCCAATATTTTTAAATTTGCTGTTAAGTACAAAGCAAAAATAAGAAAGTTTTTTTACTGGTTTCAGTGGTAGAACTCATGTACCAGTTCCCATTTTCAGTTATAAGCTTATTTCAAGTTATACTTTTTGAAAGAAAAACATAGAAAAGTATTATTAGTAAAACCTCCAAAAATCACTCAAAAGAAGCGAAACTAAACTTAATTTTTGTTAATCTATCATTCATGTTATAATGGTACCAAGTTTTCCTGACACCTAAGGATAATAGATTATAATTGTATGTTGTTAGAAACCTTTTTCAAAGAGTGTTTGATTTTGAACTCAATAATCCTGCACAATTTAAATTCTATGAAATAAAAAACAAAAACTTAAAAGTGCTGTGGCATTAACTAAAATTAACTAAAATATAGAAAATTCTTACAATTTAGATATTTACTTGCGTCCAAGTAAACGATTAAAAATATTTTTAGTATACAAACATACACAAAAAGTGCAAAATTCAATTATCTAATTACTAAATAAAAATTCGCCTACCGATTTTTCTGTGCTGAAATTGCAAATATATTTTATACCCCTTGTTGATTGGGAAACGTCATCTAGAAGGTTGTGATTTTTTGACAGAAAACGATGGCATAATCAATGTAGATGGACTTTTGTTCTTTCATCGTTTTCTTTTCACATTTCCCAGCCAACTAAATGTCGTTTTCAAATGAACACCCCCTATTATGGACTTACTTAATACTACTATTTTACAACTGATGTTTGTGGCTTCAGCGGACAGAAGCCACTGAAGTCTGCTGCAGTCACAAACATCGTTTTTAAATTCCTATGGACGCAATTATACTATCTGTGTCTTGCAAGTTGTCATTTTACCATAATTTTAAAATGACGTAATTTAAGAATATGTGGTTTTGAGTCAATTTAATAAAACATATACGTAGGAATATACCAACAGTTACAATATATGTGTTAGCTTTTTATATTATTCTCTACCCCTAACCTAAAGAGTAGAACTGAACTAACCTAATCAGGAAAACTAAAACTGGACTAACCTGAACTAATCTAAGCTAGTCTAACCTAAACGTAAAAAGTGTAACTGAACTAACCTAACCCACTAAACCCATCCCGCTCTTCACCCCAGTTTCCACCCGGAACCGCCACTAGGCATTACTTCAGTTGGGGGGCGGATATGTACACACTCAGTTTGTTTTTTTTCCCTCTCTTTTTTTTACATTTCTCAGATTGGCTTCTTTTTCTTAAGTTCAGAGAATTGACTCTAGAGCTGTTTTCGTTTTACGTCGATGTTAGTCTCATTTCGTAGGGTTCCTTCTCTTGCATTATACTTAGCATTTTTGTAACACTTTTCCATTTATTCTCATCACATAGCATTACATCTGTGATGTTATCTTTTTTTAGGTCTATACTGCACTCTCTTTCTGCTATCATTCTATGCCCTTGGAATTGGGGACAAACGAAGATCGTGTGTTCGGGTGAGTCTACTTCTTCGCAGAACCAGCAAGCGTCGGATTCCTGTTTTTTTATTCTGTGAAGATAGGTGCCGAAAATTCCGTGTCCAGTTATGGCTTGTGTCACGTAGTAGTCGACGTTTCCAAATTTGTTGTGTGACCATTTCTTTACATCTAGCAGTTAACCGATAATCCTTGCCGTTTTTATAGGTTGCGTTCCTTTCTTCTATGAGGAGTTCCATGGGGGGTAGCCCTGCGATTCCAAGAGCTGCTTCTGTAGATGTAGTCCTGTATGCCGATATGACCCCCAGCGCGAGGCGTCGGTTCACTTGCTCCAGTTTATTTATTGCTCCGTTATGTCTTGTATTTTGTTGCGGAGCTCCAAACCGGGGTAGCATACAGCATCGCCGATATAACCGCGCTTACCATTATTCTTCTTTTGTAGGGATTTGGCCCGCCCATGCGCGGCATTAATCGAGAAATTACGTTACTCATTTTTTTGGCTTTTTCGCAGATTTTGTCTACATGAGACGTCATTTTTAAGTCTTTGTCAAGGTAGACACCTAAGTATTTTACCATTTTAGAGCTGCTAATGTCGTTGCTACCTAATACATCTATTTCTAAGCGGTCTACCTTCTGCCTTCCCGCCAGTAGTACCAACTCAGTTTTTTTGGTCGCCACCTTGATTTTCATTTCTGTCAGAATCCGAGTCACCTCGGCAACAGCATAAGTTGATTTGTCCTCCAACTCTGCTCTGGTTTTAGCTCTTATGATGACAGCTAGGTCGTCAGCTAGGTGAACTAACCTAACCAGGAAAACTAGAACTGAACTAACCTGAGCTAACCTAACCTAAACGTCAAAAGATTAACTGAACTAACCTAACCAGGGAAACTAGAACTAGACTAACCTGAACTAACCAGACCTTACCTGAAGTAACATAAAGTTAACCTGTTCTAAAAATAAAGAAAAAAGCGGGCCCTTTTGGGCCCGCTTTTTATGTTATTCTCTACTACTAACATAGAGAATAGAACTGAACTAACCTAATCAGGAAAACTAGAACTGGATTAACTTGAACTCACCTAAACTAGTCTAACATAAACGTAAAAAGTGTAACTGAACTAACCTAACTAGAACTGGACTAACCTGAACTAACCAAACTTTACCTGATATAACAGAAAGTTAACCTGTTCTAAAAATAAAGAAAAAAGCGGGCCCTTTATGGGCCCGCTTTTTATATTATTCTCTACCACTAATATAAAGAGTAGAACTGAACTAACCTAATCAGGAAAACTAGAACTGGACTAACCTAAACTAACCTAAGCTAGTCTAACCTAATCGTCAAAAGTGTAACTGAACTAACCTAACCAGGGAAACTAGAATTGGACTAACCTGAACTAACCAAACCTTACCTGATATAACAGAAAGTTAACCTGTTCTAAAAATAAAGAAAAAAGCGGGCCCTTTAAGGGCCCGCTTTTTATATTATTCTCTACCACTAACATAAAGAGTAGAACTGAACTAACCTAATCAGGAAAACTAGAACTGGACTAACCTAAACTAACCTAAGCTAGTCTAACCTAATCGTCAAAAGTGTAATTGAACTAACCTAATCAGGAAAACTAGAACTGGACTAACCTGAACTGACCAGACCTAACCTGAACTAACCGGAGTTAACCTGTTCAAAAAAAAAAAATTTAAGTTTGCAATAATCGAATATTTTCAAGAAGAGGACTTAACAACACTGCATTTAAAATCCTCAACAAACTTCATCTTTTATATGCTACCTGCCAACTTCATCAATCATTCGACTAGCAACTAGTACAATGCAACATTTGTAAGTTAAATACAAATTTGAATTTATGCGACGTTTGAATCTTAAATTATATCATAAAAATCGAAAAACCTAGAAATTTATAGATGTAGTGTGTGTTGTGGCTACAAAAGAAAATTGGGGCAACTTCCAAGGGTGAGTAATGTATTTTCATACTTTCTAAGTATTTTTTTACTTAAATCTGCTAATCTTAACATAAGCTTTCTAATGATATCAAAATTAAGGCAAAAATCGAGATAACATTTTCTTTACAATCACCCTCATAAAGTATATTTTGCATAGGTATTCCTTATAAATTTGATAAATCTTACTTTGGGAATACATAAAACAGCAAATGCACCTGGAGTAAGATGTCTATCATCCTTGAGTAACATCTTTGCAATAATTAACTCTTTTGAACTAAATGATGCACTCAATAAGTAGCAAGTCGAAATGATTGAAATTAAATGAAATTTGTGCCAAAATTTCAGTTCTACCAAGTTGAAAAAGACAAGAATTTTTAGTGTCTCGACATTGTCACCTTCAACTTAACCCAGTTTTACGGTATTTTTTGAAGAAAACTGTAACCTTTGAAAATTGAGCACTAGTGGCGCTCTCGCACAATAGGAAGGCAAACTTAAAACAGATAACCGAGCCTCCCATTTGAGCTTTTCTTTCTATACGGGGATCTTTTGTGTAGAGACATGAATTTTTAATATGTTGTTAATCAATAAAAGTAAGAAATGACAGATAGAAAGTCCACATCGTATGACACAAAATTCTTCTATAAGAGCAGAGGATATATTATTTCACGCCTGAAGTGAAAATAATAATTCACAGGGGTCACGAGAATATTTCAACCTCCTTCTGTTGACAAAGTAGATTTCGTTTTCCCAGTGAAAAATGCAATTTTTATATTACAGGTTTCCTTTCTTTCCTTATCTTTGGCAAATTCAGGGAAACAAATGAACAATTGAAGAGAAACTGAACCAGCTGTTAGAATCGCTTTTCCTTACAAACTCAAAAAGGAGCTGAACATAATCTTCAAACTGTCAATCTCTCTCTCTGACCGAGATTATAACCCTTATTTAACTTGTAAATACAAATAAAAACAGGCAATTACTGATTACTTAATTGACTTCCTCTACAAACATTTCATCATCCCAACGGTGCCAAATTATTAAAATCACCCTTCAAAACTTGGCCGAAGATTCAAAACAGACTTACGACGAGAAATTTTATTGCTTCAGCTTTACCTCATTTCTCCCCTCTAAAGCCCACGCAACTCTGATTAACCGCATAAATAATGAAACCTTCTTCAAAAACATTTCCGCATTCTACTTGGTAATTTCCTTATTTTACATCGTAATCCCTTACAAAGCCTAATTTGACTAGTATTTATGGTGAAACACTAAACTGAAGAATTTAAAGGGCGATGAACATTAAATTGGTAAGTAATTGTTTCTAAATTGATAAGTAATTGTTCCCATGGCTTTGGGGCAATGCCACCTGAATATTTAATAAAAGAGAATTCGTTTACTTCTAATGATATGGTCCAAAAGTCATTAGGCCATCAACTACGAGAAAGCATTTTATAAAATGAATTTTTTTCTGTCTGAAAGCTTTTAATAATTAATGAGGTTCATATTTTGAATAAACTGCCATTTTGATGCAGATAGCATGATCATTGATCATGTTCTTAGGTAACATTACTGAGCATAAATTTAAAATAGTTGCCAACGTAAACCTTTTATATACGCTGAGCTTTTTGCCATTTTCGTGTGCCATATCGTTACTTTGCTAGAAGCAAAAGTGCTCATGAATGAATGTCAACTTGTTTGCCAGGCCAAAGGGAACACAGAAAAATGTCCTGAACTATAAGAATTAATGGCGTTCGCTCAATTTTCTTCTCAAATTTAAATGCAACATTTCTAGGGAAACAAATGGGAGTACTTTAGGTTTAATATGGTAAAGTACGTGGGGCTTTTTACGTTATTGAGTTGAGGACCGAGCGTGAGAAATGGTTTACTCGTTACGGTGATCTTAAACATAATAACTCTAATTAATTAAACAAATGTCGTTTTGCTATAGAAAATATTGCCTTGTCAAACAGGGTAGACCTTCAACAGAACACACATTAATTCACAAATAACGATGCTCTAGTAATTTTCCTGCTAATCAGTAAAGGAAAATTATAGGCCTAGTAACATGAATAATACAAGATTAGCCGTTGTTCTTTATGTGCTATCTGTACTTACACAGTAATAAAATACTTATGAACGCTATTACAAAAACTACCACAAAGCTTTGTTATGGACATAGTACTGAGTGAGTGATTTTCTATTAACACCTATCAAGCACGACAAATATTAATATTGTGAATAGTATTAATAAAACCAAAAAATGCTTGGCTCCCTGTACAAGAGGGGAAGAAGACAATGATCCTTAGTATTATGGAAAATTGTTCTTCTGCTCCAAAGATTTAAATTTTAGTCTCTAAGGAGTGAGTAAGCTACTATTTCCTTGCACAAAACATTCCTAAGTATAAGCTTTTTAGAGTTTCTATATTTCAGTCTACAATTATTTTAATGGAAGAAGGCTTGGCTTTCTTGTGGCAACAAGAGCCTTACTTTACGTTCTTTTGTGTTGCAGACATTGTTTAGGGATTAAAGCGAAATGCCAGTGTTGGCTGCGTTTCGTAAAATATTGTTATTGCCCCGAATTTGCATAATTTCTGCTGCTTTGCACCTTTGTTCGGTTCTGGAACGCTTTAGATTGGACATTATTTTAATGCTGGATAGAAATATTTTAGAGAAAATAAAGCTATGTGAAAAGAAAATACTTTAAAGCCACAGAATTTTAAATGTGAACCGATTAAAAGAGTGTTTAGCGGTAGGGTTACTCAAAAACATTGGCCGATGTTTTTGAGTAACGCTACCGCTACGAGCCATGGAAGGAGGAGAGAGAGCCATGGAAGGAGGCCTCTTAAGGAAGCCATGGAACATATTCATCAGGAATTTCCACAAGATATTGCCAAGTTTTTCCAACAGTGAATAACCAGTACATAATTCCAATGGGAGGAATATTTCTACAACCAAACTGAGGGTGTAGGTATGGGCAGCGATCTTAGTACTGTACTAAGATAGTCATTTATTTTATAGACATTTTCGAGGTCAAGGCGTTGGCAACGGCAAATTAGAGGCCAAAGTGCTAGTGGTGCATGTGGACCTTTGTTATTTGGATCCATGGCGAGGGCGAACTTCACAACTTCCTCTTACACGTCAACTCTATCAACCCAAAAATTCAATTCACTATAAAGATAGAAAAGGAAGACGCCTACTATTTTTGGATGCTTTGGTATCAAGGAGGCTGAATGGGAAGCTTGCGCACATCGTTTCTAGAAAGCCAACACACTGACCAATATACTATAACGGATCAAATCATCATCCTAGACAGAAAAGGGTAGTCATAAAGAATGTGTCTGTGAGAGTCACGAGAATTTATGAGCCGGCTGAATTGGAACGGGAAATGAAGCATCTGGAAAGAGTCTCTAGTTGGACTGGATACAATAAGAACGAGTTCGATAGGGCTGTCCGTCCAAGGAATGTAGAGGAACAACGGGATAAGATGAAGAAAAGCGCGGATGGACAATCTACCATAGATCCACAAAGCAACGGACAGGATCGGTAGGCTACTGGAAAATTACAATGTTAAAACTATCTTTTCCCTCGACCCCTTACGAAAGCAAACATAACATTCGGAGATGAAAGCCTCGAAAACTAATGCAACACACAGCCGTGCGTTAGGAATTACTAACGCACGATCGTGCGTTAGGAAAAAGATGGACGGGGGTATGGAAGAACAGGAACACTGGGTAGTGAAATTCTCTGTCAGAGCTAAAAATATAATACAAACCTAGGCTGTATTACTCAGCAAGTCAAAAGTTGATAAAAGCAGCAAAAACAAGTTATTTAATTCCGACGATGACATTTAGCAAACGGTCAATCACTCAATTTCATATAATGAAAATAACCGACATTAGTCCTTTGATTCATGCGGCAGAGCGCAGCCTAGCGGCAAGATTTTGCAACTTCAATCACGAAGTCTGGGGTTCAGTTCCCAATCCGGCAAAGTTTCTTTTAATTCTATTTTTTTATAGTTTTATAAATACTTACTCCCATAAAAAATTAAGGTCAAAAAGAAAATATCAGAAGGATATAAAATAGTTAATCGTTTAGTAAACATATTTAAATAAATCATTAAAGTAGTATGTCATTCTTTTGTTTCCCGTTTGGTCTTGTCAAATATCAAGTGTTTTGATTTATTGAGAAAAAGACAAAACCTTTGTAATAATTATTGTATCGTGTTGTATAGTAGATAATGGATAATTTTAGGGATTAATATAACATGGTAAGAATAACTTAGGTATTAAAGCTGCATCCAAAAATTGCATTAGGGCCAGGGGTAAAAGTTGTAAAACTGGCAACGCTGGATCAAAAAATATTTTTAAAGCGTTTTTCTTAGTCAACTTCCTTAATTAGATTTTTGGGTTAAGCAGATACGATTTATAGTTTTTGAAGTACAGCCGTGCTACTTTAGTTGCTCACCCTGTATATGACACCTGGTTGTGGGAAAAATACTGTACACAACTCGCAAGAAAGTCCCTTAACACACTCGCGTGATTACCTTACACACTCGCGTGCACTATCACACACACACACACACACACACACACACACCATTTCACGCTGGTGTGTTAAGGGTTACTTTCTTAGCTTGTTATGTAAATAACTTTTAAACCCACTCGCATAATACAACAGATCATTAGAAGGATCCCTTATCGGCAACCAGAGTTTACCGAGTTCCATGCAGGTGTGGCTCGGTATACATTGGTACCACAAAACCCAGTGTCAACACCAGGATTACGGAACACAAGAGGAGTTGCAGGCTAGGACAAACACCAAAAACAAGGCAGTAATAGAGCACGCTCTCTTCGACGGTCACCACGTCCTTTTCAACAAGGTGGATATCTTATATTAATCGCAGCGTTTTTATTCGAGACTAAGGAAGAGGCCATTGCGATCTTTAAACAGAACAATAATTTTAACAGGAAGGAGGAAATTACGTTTCTAAATGCAGACAGAAATGCACACTTTGCGCATTGCTTTATTGATCATGTCTGCCGCAGCTGTAGACGAAATGTTGGGAAGAAATTCCATTGGACCGCGGCTTCAAAGCCCGGAAAACTCGTTTGATTGGATAGTTTGATCATTGGAGCCTTCCCAATTGGTTGGTTATTGGGTAGAGAGTTTTGAGGACAAATGCTAAACTCGCGACACATTTTCAGTTTATATATGAACTACAATCTAATGTGGATATTTAAATCATTACTAAAATTAATGATTTCAGTTGAGTTCTCTACATCATTTTGAAAATAAGAAGGCAGAAGAGAGGAAAGATCAAAAAGCCCCTTGAAAAAAATGCGGGAGTTTTGATCAATTCTCCCATCTCGAATTCATTGATATCAATTTATTAGCGAGTTTCAGTATTAATAGTCATGTATAAGCCATTCACTTATTATTATCGTGAAGTAGGTTTGGGAAAGTTGACTTTGACCATTTACTTCGTATCTTCTCAACATTTGCGAAAAGGAGATGGGTATAAAAAAATTAAGTTTCAAAGGTAAATAGATGACAAAAATAAGTGAATGGGTAATAGTATCCGTTTTCTTTAATAAAGAACCTATTAGCATTCAAGTTATAACAGGTATTCTGAGTATGCAAATCAGGAAGGTTCTTGAAGCGAGTAGTTTCTAAACCAGAGATTCGTATTCGAATAAATCACATTATAAAGTTCGATTATATGCAAATTTAACAGTTCAAACTATAAAGTAATTAATAAATTGAATATTATATTGGAATAGGTTGAGAATGATTTGACAATTCAGATGTTTACTGAATTTCTTTAGTCCCAAGGAACTAAAGTAGGTTTTAAGTCTCTCGGTAAATTTTGTCAAAGGATCAAATGACAATTCGGCTTCGAAGGGAACTGCACTGCAAAATATATACGAGTTCTTGATCAAAATTGAGAAGAAAATAAAATAGTGATGAGAACTAAAAAATTATTCCCTCATTCAGACTAAAGGAGTTACTTTAATTCCTGGAGTGGAAAATAGTTATATTACAAGAGACTAAAATGGGCTTTTTTGTCACGCAGAGAGATAAAAAGTTTCTGTTTATATTTGCAAATAACATCTGGTTGTACCTTATTAGTTTTCCAATCACGAATTCTTTGTCTTTGAAGCCTCCTCAGGCTTAACTTTCTCTTTCATCTTGAGAGGAACATTTACTCTTTCAAACTCATTCTTTTCTTCATCAGGCCATTCACGTTTCTCAGTTTTCACGCCTTCTATATCAGTTGGTTCAAAGGGTGACATGTTTTTGCATGTTCCAATGATTAATAATTTTTAGCCATATTATTTGTATATACTTCCCAGATGTATACATTATTTTTGACACTTTGTTTTATGATTATTTTAAACGTTAACTGATAAAAAATGCAGCCTCTCCATTTTACTGCTATTTGTGTATATCTCTTTTTTAAACCCTGCTTTCTCCATAAATCTTTCTGTATCCCTCTCATTATTCTTTAAAAACAGTTTCGAAAACTTTCTTTTCTTGCAAGATATTTCACTTCAATTTTTGATTCTTCAAAAAAGCTGAAAGCAGCTAACCTGAACTAACTTAAATTAACTAGATATAACTTGTGCTAACAAGTGTGCCACTGCATTTTTTGCCTTTTTCAAAAGATCTGAAAGCAATTAACCTGAACTAACCTTTTTGCATCTCTCTTTTAAATGCTGCCTTCTCCATAAGTCTTTCTCTATACCACTCATTAGTATTTAAAAACGGTATCGAAAATGTTTGTTCTTGCGAGATAAGTTACTATAATTTTTGGCTTTTTCAAAAGAGCTTTAAGCAAGTGACCTCAACAAGCCTAAATTAACTCGATATAACTTATTCTAACAATTATATAAAGGTAGGCTCTTTTGGCCCACCTTTTGCACTAATGCATATCTATGCATTTCTCTTTGAAACGCTGTCTTCTCTAAAAGTCTTTCTCTATCCCACTCATTATCATATAAAAGCAGTTTGAAAAGCTTTTTTTCTTGCGAGAAATTTTACTGTAATTTTTGACTTTTTCACAAGGGCTGAAAGTAACTAACATGAACTAACCTAAATTAACTAGAAAAGTGAGCTCTTATGGTCTCACCTTTTACACTAAGACAAAAAAATCTATAGATCTCTCTTTTAAATGCTCTCTTCTTCATAAGTCTTTCTCTATCCCACTCATTATTGTTTAAAAACGGTTTCGAAAACTTGTTTTTTCTTACGAGATATTTCACTCTAACCTTTGGGCTTAACAAAATAGATGAAATCAACTAACCTGAACTAACCTAAATTAACTAGGTATAACTTGTTCTAATTCTAACAATTTTATTTTACAAAGGTGGGCTTTTGTATAATGCGTTCATTGAAAAAAATCTTCAAGTAGAGCATGGAATTAAAACAATAATTTTTGTATGTATTTTATTTGTATGTATATTACATTATAGTCATATTACAGCATATTTTTCTTTTATTCACTCAAAAATGTCCTTTGCAATTTTGGCTTGGGGTCATGCAACAGACGCATCCAGAGTGTTTGCTCTTCAAAGAAGGGCTGTTAGAATCCTTAGTGATGTTGGATACCGAGATGATTGTAGATTGTTTTTCTCTAAATTAGAGATAATGACTGTTGTTTCGTTGTACATATTTCAATGTCTCCTTTATGTTAAGGAGAATGAAAGCCTATATAATAAACATGAAAAAAACATTCACTCTCACAATACCAGACAAAAATCAAATATATATATACAGATTTCTGTAGAATAGAGAAACTTAAAACAGGAATATCCCACTACGGGCCCAAATTTTCTGATTTACTGCCACCTAGAATTAGATCGCTACCTACTGTACAATTTAAAATTAAGATAAAGACATATTTAACTCTAAAAATCTTCTACTCCATCCATGAATACGTCACCAATGATTTTTCAGATCTCATTTAACTCCATTGATCTTTTTTTTTGACATGTGTAAACTTGTAGTAAGCATGAATAATTTTGTTTGTTTGTTTGAACAGTAGGTCTGAGATGGTTTTCACAAAACAATAGGAAGTCGGAAATGACATAAAATGTTTGGATTTTCATTACTTTATGAAGTCATCTCAGACAAGAGTTTTAATTCTATGGCTTGTTTTGAGGTTTTTTATGAATACACTTTATAATTTTATATTAATAAATTATATATTATTATAATTATATAATGTTGACAATATTTTGGCAATCCATATGTTAACATATTTCAATAATTTTTTTTAAGTTGATACACTTAGGTTGAAATTATAGTATATTGTGCACCAAGGAACTAAAGTAGGTCCTTTAGTCCCGCGGTAAAGATCGCCAAGGGATCAAATGACAATTCGGTTTTGAGGTGTATCTTTTGAACTGCAAAATACCATAATTTTTTATTAAAAAATTGTGTAAAAATAAAGTAAGGATGAGAACTAAAAGGCCCTCTTTATTCCCTCATTTAGACTAACGTAGACACTTTAATTCCTGAAGTGCAAAATAGTTATTTATGTACCAAGATACTAAAACGAGTCTTTTTGTCTAGAAAAAAATATTTCAAAACTGCAAAGTTTCTGTATATTGGGCAGTCGTCGAGCTCAGAAGACGGTAATCGATAATTGCATAGAGTGCAAAAGATCATCATACTGAATCATTACCGCATAGATTTTAGCTGGGACACATAAGGGATATTCATTGGAAAAAGTCATCTAGAAGGCTATGAATTTTTTACAGAAAAGGATGACATAATTAAAGTAACTGGACTTTTGCTCCATCATCCTCTTCTTTTAACATTTCACAGCCAACTAAATGACGTTTTCAAATGAACACTCCCAACTTAAAAGGTGGCGAACAGGGTTTTGAATTTCTTTTTACTTGCTCTATACTCGTATATGGCGCTGTTTGCTTTACATAGATTGATAGCACATATTCAGATGGTAGATAAACAAAATAATGATGAAATGCTTTTATCACATTATCTATCGCATTCACATTCCTATAAAACAAAATATGTGTGACCGTAATGTTGTTGCAAGTTGAGTTTATATTTAATCATCGGTCTGACAATTGTTTATTGAATTTATTATTAATTGCATTATTATAATATGTTTCATTGTAATGTGTCGAGTTTTGCTGATCAATTTATACAGCAGCAATATTAAGCTGCATTGCCAAAACTAAACAACAAATTTGCAATTTTCGGAATGCACAAAACCATTATCGGATTTCGACCAATCCATAATCTGGTTCAAACTGTCATTCCAGTGACACTGTGTAATCACCCGAAATACCGGATTCGAGTGCAAAAATTAATGGCGTTTCTGCAATTGTTCGACACTGGCAAACGAATTTTGTTGATATCGTGTTTTCTGGAAAATAATTCGGCATTTGTGGGAAAATTTGCGTGAACTTCAAGAAATACCCATCATTGAATTCTCCTAAATGACAATCGTTACAGGATTGGTTAAATGGGAAAGTTGAGGTATATGGTGCTACGCAAAATAAGGGGGAAAAGGGCTTTTCAAAATTATTGTATATATTAAAAATGTCCGCTGTCGCTATCGAGGTTCGAGACGAATGATCCTTTTGTCCATTGAGTTTTTTTTGTTTGCTTTTGTGTTTGTATGAAATTTATGACAATCGAAATCTCTCTATATTTTAAGCATTTTTTTGTACACGTTTGTAGTGTCTTTTGATCCGCTTCTGTTTCCCAGCTGTATGATTTACTTTGTAGTTTAAAAAATAATGTTTTTTACATCATTTTGTGTCCTGGTAATGCTGTATGATGTAGAAAAACCAAGAGAAATGTATAGCTAATTTTAATAACACCCTTGATCCAATATCCCCAACATAGTACAACACAAAAAAGTGAAAATTTCAGAAGAAATGTTTCTCTTACATTCTTGTTTTTTTTTTTGAAAGCAACCATATAGATGTTGATATAAATTTTATAAAGGTGAATAAGACTAATTTATAGGAAATTAAACAGGAAAACAAAATAGAATAAATTAATCGCAATGTAGAACAAATATAGGCCAGTAAACCATTTATGTATTATTAGAAAAAAAAATCAACCTGAATGCAACATTCTCTTTGTGCACGATATGTGCTTTAATAAAACAGTAATATTTCGTATCCCGAATAATAGTTATTAATTATATTTGTTTATGTGTTTTAATGACGAATGAATTATATAATATTTAATTGATAAACAAATAGTGCTCAATAATATACGAAATTAATAATTTTTAGGCGAACGCGGTATAAAATTATTTAATAGTTCACAATAGATTTAAACATATCAAATATATTTTTTATATGAAAATGAAATAATATTTTACTTTTTTATATCTACATATTTGAATATTTTATATTCATATATTGTGGCGGCAAAAGCATGAAAGGAAACACAATAATGACCAGAGTTTTTCTCTTATGTCCTAGTTTGCATTTGGATATTGTGGTTTATTTACACCAAATACTTTATAATCAGTGAAGGTCAGCTTTAACGATTTAAGGCTCTCTGCCTTCTTCAGGAGCCTGGACAGGCCTAACTCGACCTGATATGGAGAAGTTTAACTACTCATGATTATGGACCCAGATTTAACCGAATTGGGATCAATTGGTATTCCATGTGTTATTCTGGTTAGTTCAGGTTAGTGGATCATTTTGCCTGCATTTTTGTAGGATTTTTTCTAAAGCTCGTAGAACCATATTCCGTTCTCCTAGGTTCCATTATAAAAGAGATTATCTTAACGTTTTAAAAGTCATTATGACTCACATACACTGGAAAGTTTTGTCTGCGTTAGAGCTTCTTATCGGTTTTGATATGAGACATTCTGGCTTCTCATTTAATTGGCTGGCTATGTGGTTCCTACCTCACAAAAGGAACATTTTTATCTGCGACTGCTTTGGAAATAAACCAATTGAAATGATCTTGGGTGTTAACAGATCCTAACTCATTGATCGTTTGGCAATGTCGGTGGAACTTTGCAGTTCGCAAGTGATATACATATTCGTCCTTCACAAGTTTCTAGGTTTAGAAATTCTGGAAACACACCATTTCGTTAGTCTTGAAGAACTGCATTACATACCAAAATCGGTAGCGGATTAGGTCATCCTGATAAAGTCTCAAATTATGTCCCACCGTATATAGAGGAATATTGTTATCTGTGGCTTTTGGCGACTGGCCTTCGCCAACCTTGGATTTGCTTGTTGCACCATATTGCACATGATATTGTTCCTGAAAACCTGCATGAGTTCATCAGCCATTACAAAATACCAAAGCAAAAAAATATATATGGACTCGCATAGATTCCAGCAGATGTTACTTCTTTGGGCTTGCATAAATACCGCTATAGATTTTGGCACCAGGTCATGATTCCAAGCAGCTGGCCTAAAGTATTTGTATGTGGCTCCTTGATGATTATTTTACCTACGATTTTGTTTCTGAAATATGGGAATACCAAGTGTCAGCCATGGAGGAAAAAACAGGAAAAGCTGCAGGCGACTGAAGAAGGATATGGAAGAACAGATCATCCGAAGCCACCGCTGAACACGAAACCGGAAGATCAGAAAGCAGCAGAAGAAGGATATGTCGGAACAGATCATCCAAAGCTACGCAGTTTTCCCTGGAGAAAACCTCGTATACAGAGGTTCCTACGGCTAGAGCCGTTTCTCGCTTCTCAACTTCCATCTTCTTCGGTCTGTCTAATCTCCATCTTGTAGATCTCTTGCCTCCATAGCTTTCTCCACATCTTTCCTCCAACTTCTAGGTGGTCTTCGGTGCTTTCTGCGATCAGGAGGAATCCACTGCCATACTTTCTTTGGCCATCTATTTTCATCCATTCTATGGAGGTGCTCGTACCAGATTAATCTATTGGTATCTAGTATATCTAGAATATTACCTTCAACGTTCACCATCTGTCTTATGGTATCATTTCTCACGTGATCTAGTCTGGAAATATGACAGCTTTTTCTCAAAAAATCCATTTCAAGGCCTTCAACCTATCTTTATCTCTTTTATTTTTTTCCCAAATCTCGGCTCCGTAGGTCAGTTATAGATAGTAATTTTTGTTTTTTTTTGTTATAGCCGAGCTCCAAAGTACTGAGTTTATTTGTCGAATTACTCTCTTTCCTTGACCTATCTTTTTTATTGATGTCGCCGGTAATCTTTCCTTTGGAAGAGAGGGTAACTCCAAGGTACTTAAATGAGGGGCAACCCTTGATCTTATCGTGCCCCACTTCCAAATCTTGTCCTTCTTTTCCTACTACCATATATTCGGTCTTTTTGATGGTTATGGTGAGGCCCCAGTCTTCATAGCTCTCTTGAAGTTTGCTGAACATGTAGTTGGCATCGTCCTCATCTTCCGCTACAATAACTTGCTAATTTTTTAATTTGAAAACACCATCAATACATGACCTTCCTGCCCTGGACCCATTCTGCTCCTCAGATTCTGCAATTTGTTGCTCTATCCTGCGTTTTAATGCCTTACCATAAAGGCGTGCCACTGAACACATAACACTTCTCCTCCGATAATTCTTGCAATTTAGCCGGTCTCCTTTTTTGAAAATCGACGTAATGACTGCTTTTTTCCATTCATTTGGAGGTTCGTTGCCCTCTATACATTGATTGAAGATGACTGTTAAGATGTTCAAAACTTATTTCTTCTCGTGTTATGGGTGTTAAGTTTTCATTAATGAGGTCCGCTTCATCTATTTGTTGGTTTTGTTAAATTAATTTTACTCGGTCTTCAGTTAATAGTCCCTTGTAGTAGTTTACCCATTCTCGCATGTAAGTGAAACTTATTCCTGACGTATCTTTGTTATTGGCCCTCATTCCTTTTAATATTTTCCAAGCTTTATTTGCTCTGGTATTTCCTATGCACCTATTTCCATGTTTTCTCCGAGTATTAATTTTTTGCTTTAATGACTATTCTTTGCGTTTCTTTGTTCTTAGATCGGTAAATAAGTTTATCTTGCTGACTTTTGTTATTAACCACATTCTATGAGCTTTTTTCTCTTCTATCAGAGCTTCTTGCTTTGTATTCCAAGTATAGTTTTCCTCTGGTTCCTTTCTACTCTTCACAAAGAACCGGTGGAGACTCCCATAAAAATGACTCCTGGTGCTACTCCAATCACCAGTAGCCCATCTACCGAGAGATGCAAACCTTTACTAACCAGATATTGTATTGATAATAAGGAAGATGCAGAGAGCACTCCCAAAGTTCAAGAAAGCTTTCAGATTCCCCACAAGTGAAGCTTCCAGAGCAGGAACACCCAAGGCTTCGTGAGGCAGTAATACTGAACTTTATGGATCTATGTGACAACCTCTATAGGTAGTAAATAGTTGTTGGTAACTGCTATTTCTACAAAAAAAATTAGCTATCAAAATATGTTCAACTATGTTTGTTGGCATGAGCTAATTATTGCCAACAGGACACAGAATGTTTTAAATACAAAACAATAATTAGATCACACGTATTGCCGGACATTGCACTTCCGCTTAATGTAGTGTTAACATTAACACATGGTTAATTACATTACGCACAAACGAGAGCAACTACTCATTTACAACTGAATTAATAATAGAACAAAAGTTGCTGGATGTACGAGTATGGTGTAATGTTGCTTGCAACAAGCTGGAAGCACAAAGTTAAAATGCCTTTGACGGGCTGTTTTTGTATGCTCCACTTTCTACATCTAGATGGAGTTCGTGCCGTTGTTATATTAGGGTAATTACAGCCTTTTCGCATCTTTGCAGCGGAAAATTGTTATTTTGTCTCCTTTCCAATCTGCCAGGCAGAATAACCCATCAAAATGCAAATGAGAAACTAAAGGAAGCCCTCATTTCAATTCCAACCTAATAAACTGCCAATGTGCCTAAATGTTTACATTATTCGTCAATAATACTCGTTTGTGAGTGCCAAATGTTCCCATGTTTGTTGCGAACAACCCTATTTCAATTTCAAATATGCGTTTCTGTATCAGAAAGGGTCGGTATTGATCAGTTACCTTTTGGGGGTTGTTTACCTCAGCACTATCATTTACCATCAAACGGAATTTCACAGCCAACAGTCTGTCATTAGTCTTTATTGCACGAATACCCCCCCCCCCCCTTCACCCCGAAAAAAGTCGTATTATCTGGGTGTAATTAAGGTCATACCTTATTAAAGAAAGCTGCTACGGAGGCCTTCAGAGCTAATAAATTAATCAAGAACGTGCTTGAAATCTTAAGGAAGAAAGTGTTTGGCTCGAGAACAATTCGCTCTTTTCGGGTATTTTTCCATAATTTGCCATGGTGATGGAAATTGATTTCCTGATTTATCGGCGATTTTTAAAAGGGCTGGTGCGCAAAGTTAATATTAGGAATGGAGAATATAAAGTACGATCTGCTCCCATATTGCATTTTAAAGAAAGGTGAACACCTCGAAGCCAGAAACGTAAAATGATTTGCCAAAGTGATGGTGACAAAACAAAAACTGTGTAATTGGCAGAAAAATACAAAAATGGTAATACGTTATGTTGTAATACAACGATGGAAATGATGCCCATATTGCACGAGGACGAAAAGCCAAAAGCGAAGTGCTCAACCGTCCGAAATCGCTATGGACAATCCATCCGAGCTTTAGAAATTAGTTTTTCTACACGTTGCAAATAAATGAAATTTTTACCAAAGTTTAACAGTAACGAATTATTATTTTTGGCACGTTCCAACATTTAATTTACATTTTAATTGCACATTGGCATCCACATTTTTGACAGAATGGATGGCGCGTTGGTGTCGCGCATATATAATTGCCCATGATTGGTCCATTATGAATGTCCACTTAGGGTCGGGTTGGAATGTTTCTCCACATATGGAGAATCCGATATCACTCTTTTGCTTCGTTATTTCCACTCTTATTCTACAACGGAATTCGCTAGCAAAATAATAATTGCAATAATATCTTCGTTACAATGGCGGATTTCTTTAAGTTTTCTATTTTTTCCTACTGCATCTATTTCTTTTAACTTGTGTGTGTTTTTGTTACCAAAAAGAGGCCTCTTGTCGAATATAATTTTTCTCAATATGAATCAATTTTTTGGTTCGTCAATGCAGTTAAAAAATTGAAAAAAAACCTTGTAACCTGAAAAATTAGGTGACATTGATATAAAAAAAAACACAGTTTTAGGCCAAAAGTGTCTTAATAAAGCGTACCATTATACTTTATTGTTTAGAAGAGTTCACTTTTAAGTCAAAATTGTTTAGAATAAACAAATCCCATTGCAAAGTCAAATGTGTGAATTGAAAAGAATAGTCAGAAAGTCTATTATGAACATAATATAAAAAACAAAATATTGCAGAAAACGTGCTAATGAATAAGAAGTAAAAATAAAAACAATCTAAAGTGTGAAAACGCTGTTTTCGATCTTTTAAACGACTGTTGAACCATCACTTCGCAAGCTCGAATTGTGCCCATCAGAACAAAATCTGAACTTGCGAAATTATCGGTACTCAAGACACGTTTCATAGCAGCACCGAGAAAATTCTACCGGTGGCGCCATCTGTGTCCGTTAGTTGAACTAACGACATTGCACTCGTCCAGTATCAACGTCATTGCCCGGTCTAAGGACAAATGGTGGACCCAGATGGCGCCACCGGGAGACTTTTCTCGGTGCTGCTATGAAACGTGTCTGATTGTGTCAGAGCCTCACTGACGAGCCGTAAACGGCAAAACTAGTTTGGGGATGGGCACAATTAGACCTTGCGAAATGATGGTTCGTCAAGTCGTTTACAAAGGTCGAAAACTGCGTTTTCATAGTACCGACGGCTAAAAATTGATTTTTGTCTTTTACAGTAATCTGCATCAATCTAAAGTATTTTCCGGGCTTTGAAGCCATGGTCCAATGTAATTCCTTCCCGACGTTTCGTCTACAGCTGCGTCAGACATTATCAAAGGCGAAGATGCAATGGGCGAAGTGATCTCCCTCCGGTGCTTCTCGACGTTGACTGATCCGACTGTGGTGAGCTCCGTGATATTTACTCCCCCACCGTCGCACTGGAGTGGAGGAACTGGGGTAGTGCGGGATTTCGGCGTACTTAAAGTACGTAGAATTCGCTTCCAGTCTCCATTTAGAAACGTAATTTCCTCCTTCCTGTTGAAATTGCGTTTAAAGATCCCATTGGCACAGCTGCATGGAACTCGGTAAATTTCGGGTGCCGATAGGGGATCTCTGGGAACAACTTGGAAATAATATCTGCCGCAGCTGTAGACAAAACATCAAGAAGAAATTCCATTGGACAACAAACAGTACAGGAATAAACTGAAATAAGCAAAAATTTTAGAAAAAAATTTGTCTATTTGGTGGACAGTTGGACGCACAAATTTAAAATTGTTCTAATTTTAAGCCAAAATCGTAAAAAAAAAAATTTAATTTTCTTAAACATTTGCCAAAAAAGGTTTTTTTCGGACATGAATTCTTTATAAAATCGTGTTGTAAAAGTACCTCTTTTGGGCAAAATCCATAAAAAAAGTCAGTAATAATTAAATGTAAAAACCAGTTTTGGGCCAAAATTGACTAATTACGAATGTGCATACATTAAAATTGTTCACTCTTAAGAAAAGTAAAATTGTTGGTCAAAATTAACTCAAAAGAATGAAATTCCAACGAAAAATCCAATGTATGTAAATAACCAAAATCAATGAAAAGAAAGATGAAGAAAACATCACAAAGAAAAATTATAGAAAAATATGTAAAAAAATATATGAGAAAGAAAATCTTGAAAAAAAAAGACAAGGAAGAAAAGACAGAATTAGTTACAATAGAAAAAGAAAGCACAAACAACACACTTTGTTATTTTAGTAAGTTCTTTTTTGGTATTTTGTTGGTTAAATTTGAGAGAGAAAGAATATAGAATCAGCAGAATTTCTGGTTAAAAAACTGGCACAGCAAATAGAAAAAAATACCTGACAAAAAATTGGCAAAAAAAAGTAGTAATAAATAAATAGAAAAGAGGTAAATATGGAGGTAAAACTGATATTTCTACTATAGAGGACAAATTTACTTTTAATAACTTTTAACTCTAAAATAACTTCAAAGAACAAAGTCAAATATGTTTCTGAGTTCATTGAATATGTTCCTTGGAAGCTTCTGAGACACTCAAAACTCCAATTTAAAAACAAATTCTAAAGAAGAAAAGTGATGTCCAAGAAGAGCAAGCACAAGCTGTCAGAGCAGAGGAGACTGTAAAAGAGTCATTTTAGTCACTATTGAAGAAAATCCTAAAAATCGAATTATGAAATTCATCAACTAATTAAGGATGTGCCGTAGGAAGAATTTCCACTGTATTACGGATTTAAATCCCAGAAAGCACTTTAGCATTTAACTGAAGAAGTTTAAGAAATAACAATATTTTAACACGAAGAAAGTAAAAAGCAGGTTGTGGAGAGGAAAGTAATTATTAAAAAGGATGTTGAAGAGAGGGAAATCGAAATAGTGACTATATGGACAAAAAGAACTTAAATCAGAGTCACTGTGAAAGGGAGTCCAACTTATACTATTAAAGAGCGGCTAGAAGGAGTAGGTACCAGAGATCACAGGTCTAAAGGAAGGTAACCAGCTGTGAGAGTAGAGGAGACCGTAAAAGAGCCATTTTAGTCACTATTGAAGAAAATCGTAAATAATCGAATTATGAAATTCATCTAATTAAGGATGTGCAGTAGCAAGAAATTCCACTGGATCACGGATTTGAAGCCCAGAAACCACTTTAGCATGTAACCAAAAAAAATTTAAGAAATGACAACATTTTAACACGAAGAAAGCAAAACGCAGGTTGTGGAGAGGAAAGTAATTATTAAAAAGGATGTTAAAGAGGGGGAAACCGAAATAGTGACTATATGGACAAAAAAAACTTAAATCAGAGTTACTGTGAAAGGGAGTCCAACTTATACTATTGAAGAGCGGCTAGAAGAAGTACAAGAGATCACAGGTCTAAAGGAAGGTGACAAGCTGTGAGAGTAGAGTAGACCGTAAAAGAGACATTTTAGTCATTATTGAAGAAAATCCTAAAGAATCGAATTATGAAATTCATCTAATTAAAGATGTGCAGTAGGAAGAAATTCCACTGGATCATGGATTTAAAGCCCAGAAAGCACTTTAGCATTTAACTGAAAAAGTTTAAGAAATAACAATATTTTAACACGAAGAAAGCAAAAAGCAGATTGTGGAGAGGAAAGTAATTATTAAAAAGGATGTTAAAGAGGGGGAAACCGAAATAGTGACTATATGGACAAAACAATTTAAATCAGAGTCACTGTGAAAGGGAGTTCAACTTATACTATTGAAGAGCGGCTAGAAGAAGTAGAAGAGATCACAGGTCTAAAGGAAGGTAACAAGCTGTCAGAGTAGAGGAGACTGTAAAAGAGCCATTTTATTCACTGTTGAAGAAAATCGTAAAGAATCGAATTATGATATTCATCGACTAATTAAGGATGTGCAGTAGGAAGAAATTCCACTGAATCACGGATTTAAGGTCCAGAAAGCACTTTAGCATTTGACTAAAGAAGTTTAAGAAATAACAATATTTTAACACGAAGAAAGTAAAACGCAGGTTGTGGAGAGGAAAGTAATTATTAAAAAAGATGTTAAAGAGGGGGAAACCGAAATAGTGACTATATGGACAAAAAAAACTGAAATCAGAGTCACTCTGAAAGAGAGTAGAACTTATACTATTGAAGAGCGGCTAGAAGAAGTACAAGAGATCACAGGTCTAAAAGAAGGTAACAAGCTGTGAGAGTAGAGGAGACCGTAAAAGAGCCATTTTAGTCATTATTGAAGAAAATCCTAAAGAATCGAATTATGATTAAGGATGTGCAGTAGGAAGAAATTTTACTGGATCACGGATTTAAAGCCCAGAAAGTACTTTAGCATTTATCTGAAAAAGTTTAAGAAATAACAATATTTTAACACGAAGGAAGCAAAAAGCAGGATGTGGAGAGGAAAGTAATTATTAAAAAGGATGTTAAAGAGGGGGAAACCGAAATAGTGACTATATGAACAAAAAAAAAAACTTAAATCAGAGTCACTGTGAAAGGGAGTCCAACTTATACTATTGAAGAGCGGCTAGAAGGAGTAGAAGAGATCACAGGTCTGAAGGAAGGTAACCAGCTGTGAGAGTAGAGGAGACCGTAAAAGAGCCATTTTAGTCACTATTGAAGAAAATCCTAAATAATCGAATCATGAAATTCATCTAATTAAGGATGTGCAGTAGCAAGAAATTCCACTGGATCACGGATTTGAAGCCCAGAAAGCACTTTAGCATGTAATTGAAGATATATAAGTAATAACATTGTTTGAACACGGATAAAGTAAAAAGCAGGTTGTGGAGAGGAAAGTAATTATTAAAAAGGATGATAAAGAGGGGAAAACCGAAATTGTGGCTGTATGGAAAAAAAAACTCAAATCAGAGTCACTGTGAAAAACAGCCCAAATTATACTATTCAAGAGCCGCTAGAGGACTTACAAGAGATCACAAGTCTAAACAAAGTGCTCTAAAAAAAAAAACCTAAAGGAAAATAAAAGAAAACAGAAATTATTAGAGTTGAATTGAAGACAGACTATTACAGAACAGAACTAATAAAAAATGTCCTGCACAGAGCGTACTTTACTTGAGAAATTATTCCAATTGATACAAAGAGGATATTGAGGCTCAGTTACATGAGAATGCAGCCAAGAGACCTACTGGGATGATTGTAACTTTTGTAGAGTTAGGGGAAACCAATGACCTAGAAGATATGGACAGAGGCAACAAATGCCGATATTTCCCTAAAAATGGTCCCGTTTGCAGTCTTAAGGTTTCAATTACGTATGTTGCTGTTGTCGTCAGAACACGACATAAAAGTGTAATAGCAACTTAATTCCGCATCGCTTTTGGTTTTTGTTAAGTTGGAAGTTAAGTTTAAAAAAACTTTGCTAGGTCAGTTAAAGGTTAGGGGCCCTAGCGCTCTAGATTATAAGTTCAATCTTCGAATGCATTGGAAAAAATAAATAATAAAAATATTGACAGTGACAACTGTTTTGCTATATTTTGTCACAGGACGTTATGACGTCACAGAGACGTCATTGCCGGCGGATATCGTGACCAGTTTAAAGGTTACCGCTGCTAAAAAGTTGCCAAAACTGTAAAACAGGGGGTGTCTACAGACTACTTCGATGGGGAAAACATATTAGCTTTCACCCAACCTGATTACAAGAAATATAATAAAATTTTCCTTTTGTTCCCTTTTATACTCTATATATCTCCTACGCTCTAGGCGATTTGCTCGTGGTACCATTACGAGGGTTGCAATAATCAGTCTTTGATTAATTGGCAGCAGATTTGAAAGCTTCGCTAATTCCATAATATTTCGCATTAATATCGCTGTTTGCCAACCGAGAACAAGCATATGCATTTCCCTCTCTTACGCAAACGTTGGAGGCACATATTTGAGGGACTGGCAGATATTGGCGTAATTATCCTGAACGTATCAACGAATATCAAATTACGTCGGAATTAGACACTCGAGATTCGGTGTTTGCGTTTTAGAGGGAAGTTATTTGGAGGACCTCTCAGGCCAATGGTGGATGCTTTTGGTCAGATGAATTGCAATGAGATATCAGCTTTTGCGGTAAGTTATAAAGTACTCAACAATATCGGTTTATGATATGTTGGTCGAAGTAGAGATCTCGAAAATTGCTCAATAGATTATTTTTTGTGGTATGAAAACGCTTCTTCAACAAGTCGTTAAATATGATGAGATTTTCAAGTTTTTTTGTTTGGATAACGTTTGCAAAATTATTGAGTCGAATAAATCGAAAAGTGCCTTCTTTAGGGTACCCTTTTGTAATGTTTTTAACCACTTTCTTGTCACTACGCCTGAACGTGGAATCCGTGGATAATTTTAGTCCCTTGTAGGCAGTCAGATATAGGTCAAACACGATTTTTTCAGGCAGTTCAAAGCGACTTTTGGCTTCCAGCTTTTGTAACCCATTCTGGTGAGTTCATCTAATATCAGTTCATCTGACTGCAAATTCAATGAACTGCAAAAAACAAAAAGAAGCAAAAGCTGGCGTAGAGCCTAAGCTCGGTGATCCGGAAAACAAACAAGATGAGGTAATGGCTGACCTGAACTGCGTACTGAATGAAATAAAAGCATTTCAAAAACTAGAAAAGCTAAAACTGAGAGCCACTATGAATGAAATAAAGCCAATAGAAACAAAGTGGAAAAATTGGAACAATAGAAGATGCAACAACCAGAAGATGTATACAGCCTGCTGGAGAACTTGTGCTAAATAAAAAGGAAAGAAATCAGTTTCAGCATCTAGTTGGGACATACAAAGACGTGTTTGCCATCGCAACGCACGACATATGTAGAACAAGTATCGTAGAATAAAATTTATAATGACCCTTCATGTCTTAAGCAGTATCCTGGCCGAGTAAACCTTGCTAAGAAATCTGAGGTGTAAAAAAAGCTTCAAGAGATGCCAAAGTTCGGTAATCGAATTTTTCATAACTCCACGTCATTTCCAGTAAGTAACAAAGAAATATGGCAACATGTGATTTTTGGTGCACTACAAGAATCTAAGCGAACCAAAAATTACAGTAATGCTGCGTCAAGGATACCTAAACAAAATATACCCAACCAAAACTGGAGCTTGCCAGTAACTAGAGATAAGCCTCAGGTACGAAGCTCTCTTGGTTTTCCTCCATTACAGAGGATTTGTGTGAAATCTCGTCAAAATTGCCGGATTTCTGCATCGACTCACAATGATCAGCCTAAAATATAGACGAAAAAATGTCACAAGGCTTTAGAACTTTAAAGTAAGGCTTGTGATCTCGCCAATCTTAGCTTTCACACAAGAAGGCAGTTTATTATCGACACAGATGAGAGTATTGAAGGAGTACTTTCCCCGAAACTTAAAGGATTCAGAACTTTGTACTTTAGTACAGTTCTAGCAAAGCCTGAGGAGCACTTTCGTGTAATCAGAAACGAGATGACAGCTATTATGAAGACCATGTTCTTCTCCACAAGAACTTCTACGAACATAGGTTTATCTCGAGGATTCCCTGCGCCTCCTGGAGTACAACTTCAACATTGAATATTGTCCTGGTCCTCATCACTGCTCAAGCTGAAGAAGAGTAGAAAATAATGATGGCTGAAGATTACCGGGAAAAAAGACAGCCTTAGTGTGTGATGGTAAATGGGACGCCGTTCAATTGGTTCACGATGAGGGACAAGATACAGGCTTAAATATCTAATTAAATGGAAGCAAAAACTTATAACCCGACTAGCAAAATGTCTACGACAAATTCGTAACTCTAAAAGTGTGAGCAATTTGGGATTACTTGTTACTCAAACAAGAGTTTTGGAAGCCCTGATGGGAAGAAGGAGCGACTGCATGAGGTAATACCCAAATCAAAGGTCGATGGTTAGGCGCATTTTAGGATTACTATCAAACAGGAAATCTATATCAACAGAAATTTGAACAGGATTCCCTTACCAGTTGGAAGATATCGGCGGTGTGGAGACTCTTCAACGAGCAAAGATCCGACAATTAACTAAATATTTACGGCGACAAATTTCGACGAAGCAATGATTGAAACTGCTACGTTCTTGTCGATATAGACCAATGCACCAAGTGGTGGAATGTTTCAGCCATTCAAAACCAAGTTATTTGCAGTAGTTTTTTATTACCCATGGAGCTGAATTCAGACTAAAGCCACAACCTAAACAACGAGTTGTAAAGTTGCGGCCTTGGTCCCAGCCAACAAGACGATCAGTGTATGGTGTGCGAGTAGGCATTCAAGAAAACGCCTGCCCTCAAGTTGCACATATTCAATCAGGGAGGCTTTTAAACGAACTTGGGATCATTGCGCTGCTTGATTGCGACAAGTATAATGGCCCATCAAACATCAGTTCCTGAATTTACTGGACCACCAGCTAAGGTAATGCTTAGACAAAAACTATAACCACCCATGGACTTTTTAGTAATCCCTCAGATTGATATGTATTTCATATATGAAGAGCATATGCTTCTTACTTTGTAGAAAGTTACGTTACGATTAAACGCGGAGGAAAGATTATTGTAGAATCTGGGGTCACACAATAAAGGTTCTTCCTTGAGTTGGTTTGAAAATAGGTGGCCGATTTGAAATCCATGATCTAAAACTTGGCGGCATCCAGTTTTCACTGATGCATCTCCTGGAAAATTGTACCTATGTACCACAGTTTTTAATTACGACTTCCCAGATTCTGGCAAGACTGAACTGATTTTTGTTCAATGGTAATTCCCAGAATTTTGTGTAGAGCAGAAAAGGTTTTTATCTACTACCTGTGGCCATGAACACATGTTAGCTTGAGGCTACAAAACTTTCTGAGCAGAGGTGAGGTTTGAACCTTTAGCGGAGGCAGTGGATACTCAATACGTTACCATGGAAAATAACTAGTCTTTTAGACTGGTAACGTTTTCAAATCGCCTCTGCAGCTCAAGATAGCTCAATTCTACAGCAACAGCTATATAGACGATACAGTGAAATTATAAAAAAGTCAGAATTTTTGAACAAGGGGGGTGGGGATTAGTTTCAGGCTACTCCGGTCTTCCTCTATAAGAACATTTTATAGGAATTGAGCATTATCCAGTTTTATATCTACTGCACCAAAGGGTTCTGCAGAATAGTGAGGAATCTGACTAATCTCTACAAGTCCCGTTCTTTTTTCACTTTTTGAAATCTGTCCGAACCAATGAAAAATTTCCTTATTTTTATGGGTAAAGATGAACTCATTTTTCATATAATCTATTATCCAACTAATGGAAATAACTTAGTAAGTGAGAAGGACAGGCAACTTCCCATTGACAAACCATAATTTTACTGGAAAACGAAAACTTTAAACTTTCCTAGTTTCATTCGAAAACTTTAAACTTTGCGTTTTTAGAAATGAATGAATAACTATAAGAATGTGTGTTGTAGGAAACTGTTAGCCAGCTTTTAAATTTTGTATATTTGCTTCAAATTCTGGTGAACGACTGGCAATTTTTAGATATAACCAGTCCATGGATAATTTGTTTTCATTGTTGTTTCCATATAAAAGAGTTGAGGAGCAAAATTTCGAGGATTCGATCGCCAGTCGTTGATTAATAAACATCCCCAATCCTAGAAGTAGAACCGAACATAAACAAACCGAAGCTCCGATCTTTTTAAGCTCTATTTTCACATCCTCACATACACGGGTCATAGCGATCGTTAGACCCCCCCCCACTCACAAAAAATATACAGCGGTTGTTGAGCCCCATCTACACACACACACACACACACACACACACACACACACACACACACACACACACACACACACACACCCACACCATTACAGGCCATAGCGATTTTTGGGCTTCATTTTCACACACTCATGTTCACGCGTCTTAGCGATCGTTGGACCCCCCCCACTCACATAAAGTAAACAGGGCTATAGCGGTTGTTGAGTCTCATTTAGACACATGCCTGGGCCAAAGCAATTGTTGGGCCCCATTCATACACACAAGTACCGGCTTAGCGTTTGTTGGGCCCCACTCATACAGGACACACGGGTCAAAGCGTTTGTTGGGCCCGGCATACATACATTTCACCTTCAACTTATTGAATTAGTTAAATTTCCGTACCCGTTCCCATGCAAGAAAAGCCGACCGTAAATTTTCCTTTAAACCACCGACCGTTAGAGTGCCTCTCGTTATAATCCATCTCTCTTCTTCTTCTTCCTCAGACTGCATTCATCCACTCCTGGATGTAGTCCTCTTCCAAATTTCTCCATGTCTCTCTGTTTTCCGCTGTTTTCATCCAGTTTCTCCCTGCTATCCTTTGGATATCGTCTCGCCATCTCTTCTGGGGTCTTCCCGCGCTTCTTCTTGTTTCTCTTGGTCGCCAAGTTTGTATTTTGTGCGTCCATCTATCTGGGGTTTGTCTTGCTATGTGCCCTGCCCATTGCCATTTAAGTTGGGCTGTTGTTTTTAGTACGTCCATTACTTGGGTTCTTCTCCGTATGTCTTCATTTCGTACTTTGTCTCTTATGCTGATTCCAAGCATGGATCTTTCCATGGCTCGTTGCGTGATCTGGAGCCTGTTCGCCATCTTGCGTGTAATAGCCATTGTTTCAAGACCGTATGTGAGAACCGGTGATATGGACGAGTCATAGACCTTTCGCTTCAGATTAATTGGTATTTCTCTAGATTTGAGTATGAATCCCAGTTTCCCAAATGCCGCCCAACCAAGTCCTACTCTTCTAGATATTTCAGCCCTTTGGTTTTCTTTGCCCAATTGAATTTTATGGCCCAGGTATACGTAGTTAGACACGTTTTCTAGAAGTTTGTCGTCTATTTTTATTCTGATGTTTTCAGGGCTCATTATTTTTGTTTTGTCCAGATTCATTTCGAGTCCTATGTTCAGGGATTCTCTCTGTAGTTCTTCTACCATGGTTTTGAGTTCGTCCGCTGAGCTGCCTATGATGACTATATCGTCTGCAAACCGCAGGTGACTCAGATACACTCCATCTATGTTAATGCCCTTGTTATGCCAGTTTAAGTTCTTAAACATATCTTCTAGGGCTAATGTGAATAATTTAGGGGAGATTGTATCTCCTTGTTTTATTCCTCTTTCGACTGGCATTTTATTTGTTGTTGTTTCTTCGTCTATCTTGATTTGGATAAAGGCATTCTCGCAGATATGTTTGATGAGATTTGAATATCTAGAGTCCACCCTCGCGTTATCCAGAGCTTTCAGGATTGACCAGGTTTCGACAGAGTCAAAGGCTTTCCGGTAATCTATGAAGGCCAAGTGTATTGGTAGGTTATATTCCGTGCTCTTTTCTATCAGTGTTCTTATTGTCTGTAGATGGTCGGTTGTGCCAAATCCCTTTCGAAAAGCAGCTTGTTCCACTGGTTGGTAGGAGTCGAGTTTATTGGTAAGTCTGTTGGTTATGATTTTCGTGAGCAGCTTATATAGGTGGGATAGCAGATTAATAGGACGGTAGTTCTCTATGTTATTGATATCTCCTTTTTTATAAAGTAATATGACTTCCGCTGTTTGCCATTTTACTGGGATTCCTCCCTCATCTATACATTTATTTAGCAGTATTCTCACGATTTCTAGTAGGTCGTCTCCTCCCGCCTTCAACATTTCACTCGTGATTCTGTCTTCACCCGGACATTTTCCGTCTCTCATCTGGCTCAGTGCATTTTTTAACTCGCTCGTGGTTATGTCTGGAATTTCTTCGGATCCTATGTTTTGGATCTCTCTTTTGTGGTATTGGTGGTTTCGATGTTTTGACCTATATAAGTTTTTGTAGAAGTTTTGTACAACGGCTGTGATTTCTTCTCGGTTGTTGACCAGTGTGCCCTGTTCATTCCTTAGTTTGTGTATTTTCCTCCTACCTTGTGATAATTTCGATCTCAAAACTTTCATGTTCTTGTTTTCTTCTATTGTACTCTTTACCAGATTTGTGTTGTATCGTCTTACATCTTTTCTGATGTTTTTATTTATTTCCTTATTCAGTTGTTTGTACGTCTCTGATTTTCTGTCTGTTTGTGTTCTCTGTCTGATTAAGTTTTTAGTTTCCTGGCTTATTTTATTGTTGTTTGTTTTTTGTTTAGCGCAAATTGCCTTTGTTGCTGTCTGTATATTGTTTTTTATGGTCTCTGCAAGTTCGTCCAGTCCCATCTCTCTCATTCTAGTTTTATCCCTCATCTTTTTGTTGAGTATGTCCTGGAATCGGTCTTTATTTCTATTGATCGCTTCTGTTGTGGGGTATCGGTGTTTCTTCGATATCAGTTTATTTCTCTCTATCTTTGTGTTGATGACTATGTTTGCTCTGATGAGTCTATGATCACTATTCGTGTCGAATTTGTTCAGGACTGTAACGTCTTGACAAATTTCTTTTTTGTTTGTTATGATGTAATCTATTTCGTTTTTGATATTACCATTAGGGCTTTTCCAAGTCCACCTTCTCTGTGGGGGTTTCTTAAAAAAGGAGTTCATTATGAATAGTTGCTCGTTATTACAGTAATTTATCAGTCTTTCTCCTCGTGTATTTCTATTTCCCAGACCGTATTTGCCCAAGCATGGTTTGTTCTCTTCTGTTTCTTGCCCTATTTTGGCATTAAAGTCTCCCATGACCACTACATACTTGGCGTTTTCGCTTGTTTTCGCCGTAGTTATATCCTCATAAAGTTGTTCTATCATTTCGTCATCAGCCGTGCTGGTTGGGGCGTAGATTTGGATTATTTGTAGATTGTATCTACTGTTAATCTTCAGCGTCACGTATATAACTCTGTCTGATATGGCTTTCATCTGTATCACTCGGTGTTTTAGGCGTTTATTTATTAGTATTGCTACTCCGCCTTCATGGTCGTTGGTTTCTGAGTTATTTTGGTATAGTAGGTGTCCGGTTTTTAGATGTGTGGCCAGTTCTCCTTTCCTTCTTGTCTCATTTAGACCCAGGATGTCCCATTTTATATTCGTGAGTTCTTCATTGAGTCTCTCCATTTGTTCTTCCGATCTCATCGTTCTGATATTATATGACGCAATCCAGATTTTTGTGCTTCGTTGTTGCTGTTCCCTAAGCCTCTCGGTCGAAATTTTGCCTCCCCCAGAATCCGTGAGGCTGACTGGTAATTCAGTGCAAGATTCTGAGCTATTCGCTCTACTTGCCTGGGGTATTTTCGTTTTGTAGTTCGACATTAGTACATTTTGGAAGGTTTTGGCATTCAAACGCCACGCTGGCCTTGCGGGTTGGCGAGTGTTTTGTTCAGCCGCTCCTAACATGGAGAAACAGACGCTGTTTGCAGCCGCCCACTCTGGGTCAGACGCTGCATATTTGCAACTTGGCAAACAGTGTTGGTTCTTCCGCCTTCTTCACCGTTGGTATGTAAATAAACAATACTCTTCCGCTTCCAAAGCCGTTGACCGGGTTTCACGTGTATCCTCGCCAGGAGCCCTCACATGGTACTATCAGCCGGGCCAGCTGAACCATGGTTTTTTAACGAGGTTGATACTCCTCCCCCTCCTCCTTTTTCATCCGGGCTTGGGACCGGCAACGGCGGAGCCATAAAAGCCCTAAACTGATATACTTTTATAAACTTTTTGATATTGAATCTTGAAAACAGAGTTTAGCCGTATTGAGTCTACTGCGTATCTTACGCAGGACATCTTCTTCCACTGTTTAAAAGCTCCCCTATTGGCATTCCTGTGGACCCTCTACCGCGTAAACTTTTAAATGGCGCGCGAAATAATTTTATTATCAGGTTGGAGGTGAAACGGCCAACACCAACAGGCCCTTTTTCCCTCGCTTATTAAAACTCGTTACACACTTAAGAAGAGATTCTTCTAAATTGTCTGTTTTTGAGGTTAACTACAAGTTCTGTAATCGGTTTCTGAACATACCGTTATTTACTACCTCATCAAGAATAATGAAAAGTGAAATGTGGCCGTACTCCAAACCATTAAATTCTATTCAGGTCAGCCCTTTTGTGTGCTGAACGAGTCGATAATTGATATAGCAACTTACTAATTTACCATTTAATCCTGCATTACAACTAAGTAGATACAGATAAAGACTTAAATCTTTCAAAAGATATTCCTGACAGTTTTGGTAAGTTTCTACACAACCATTTGCAGGTTTGCCATAACATTTTAAAATTGACTTTTTGAGTTCAAAAGATCTTTTAACTACCTTTGAAATTGCCAGTCTTGTTGTTTTATAGTAATAATGCCTAATGCACAAGTGAACTTGTACCAATTTATTAATCGGTTAGAATTGGCTGATTGGGTATTACCTAAAAACGTCAGTCTAAAAACAGCCCTACTTCATCAATAACAAGCCTTTGACAGGGCCCAATACAAAAACCCTTGTAATTTACTAATCGCCAACACATAAAGTGTACCAGTAAGTTATCATTCAGCCATGATGGATTTGCCGATACACCGTACGTAACATTATCGTAATGAAGCCCGCACGCTGGGGATATTAATTGATGATCAGGAAGGGTCGTGTATGCACTTAATTGCCTCGAAATATCGGGAACAGACTGTGTTGTGATTGGTTACTGAGGCGAATTTTACGCCACTGTATAATGCCTGCTTATGCGGAACTGCTATTAATTATCTTTGACCTATAAAGAACACTCCTCTCGATGTTTTGTCGAAATATTGCCAGAGCACCACCACCACAGGGAGCAATACCTTCAAAATATCTGAAATCTGTATCCAGAGTCAATCAGGCAAATGTGCTTGTAAGGCAATTAAGTACAAATTCAAGGCCCCAATTCTGGAGCTACACAGCAGACGTCAATTATCGATAATATACACGATGCATCAATTGCGCCGCTGTTCTCTTGTAATGGCAAATTCATTAAGGTATCGATTAGGCTGCGTTAGTTTCCCTATTGACGTAATTTGCCCTTTGTGGGCCAACTATGATTAATTAAAAGTACTTACTAGATCCCGTGGAATACGCCAAGATCGAGGGTGAAATCCACACAAGGATGAAGGCTTGCCAATAGCAGTCGCACACCATGGCTGCACCTAAAAGTCAATGAAAAAACCTCCTTTAGTGACTCTGATTGCGACTGGAAAACAATAAATGATAATAAGCTCTTAGTCGTGCTCAATTATTCCAAAGACAGAGACAACTTAAGATTCACACTGCGCAGCTATTTCATTAATTAGTTTTGAAAGCTCCAGAATGAATAATTTAGTCGAGACACTTTGAGAATTGCCGAGTGTCGCTGTAAGACGATGGAGGAAGGCAGTGCTTGGCTGAGGCCTCAGGTTTAATAGGGATCTCTTCAGTTAAGTTAAGTGGCATATAATTATTGTTATTCCTATTTTCTGTTTTAGGAAACATTTTGATTAAAATAAAATTAAGTTTGTGCTGCTGAATATTCGTTATGGACTTTTTGAATTATTACTCCATTTAAATTGCTAAGAAACGTTTTAAAGTATTTCACTTCTACTGTCTTCCTTTTGAAAGGCCACTCTTCCTCAAAATCACTAGGTTTTCTGAGCTGAAAATGTCTGAAAAATTATATTTAAATTCATTCTGAACCATCGAACACACAGGTCTAAGGGCAGCTTTCACAATTAAAAAACTAGTAAAATTTCTGTTTAAACTTCAAATAAAACTAAGAATAAAAATTTGAGTTAAACAGAAGTTATTGGGAAATAAAACTTCTACAAGTTCTGGGTTAAATACTAGAGCATTTATTATTTGAATTGACATTTCAATGTTGTAGAGTTTACACATTGTTTTTGTTTTGTACTGTTGGTTGCAACCAAAATATTGACGGATGGAATACCTAACCCTCTCTATGTGGGTAGAGTAAAAACTTAATTTTGCCACGAATGGAAAGCATTTGTTAAAATAGGTAAGCAAAAATGAAATTGAATGGTTGGCACGTAGGCTTCTAGATTATTGGACCCATGTGGTTGTATGGCTGGTTGTTATCTTGGGTTCTGGTCCTTTTTTTTTGTTTAAAATAAGTTACAGCGGGTGCTTCTCACTTTGTTGCTTATTTTGACGTTTCGACACAAATTGGTGCCTTCATCACAGTACTACAACATACGGAATAATTAATTTAAAATTATATTTGTACACTAGCAGGAAGGAATGGTATAAAGGAATAAATGAAAAAAAATATAAAGATTACTACAAGTACAAAATAAAATGTTGAAACATAAACGTATTGAAGGATGATTAAAGTAAAGAATAAAGTCGGTAACTCAAAGCAAAAGAGCGTCAAAAGTGAAACCTACAATGCATATGGTGATAGGTTAAGAAGGGGCAAAATGGTAAGAAAGGTAAGAAAAGGAGGAAATGTGAGGGTGACAATGACTTACCACAAAACGATGTACTGTTTTAGTTGGAAGATTGTTCCAGCAAATGATGACAACAAAACACAAATACATTACACAGTACAGAAAGCATGACAAAACCCGAAGGAAAAGTAGCACCATGGGGGTACCTACCAAAAGAGGCATTGGGGGGGGCAAGCGTTGGAACTAGGTCTTAAAGGCCCTTTTTACAGTTCCCCGATCCACCTATCCCTACTCCGCTTGGGCCCTCCTGCGAGATCATGAGTCGACTCGTCCCTGAGAGGGTATCCCGTTCCATCTCAGAGTCGGGAGCCCCTCTCTTGAACTTGAGCTTCAAAGTTCAAGAAACGTTTCCAATTCTGCATCTGGATTTCCAATTTTACTCCCAGTCAAGACTAGATTTTTTTTCTTAGCCTTATGCGACTTCCTGAGCTTAAACGTTAGACAGAAGACGGTGCTTAAATCAACTATGAAATACTTTTCTACTATTAAATATTTTAATGAGTTGAGCAAGTTGTATTTAAGGGCTACTTGGTAGTTGCCATGTATATCATGTGAAAAATGTGGCAACATGACTTCGTGATTCGTTGTTCATTGAAACAAAACCTCTAAATATGCGCAACTCTGAAGTCTATCGATATCAGGAAAATAAAAATAATGATTGTTCTTGTTTAAAGTAGCCTACCAGTTAAAAGATATAATTTTTTCACAATTAAGCGGAAGTAGGCTAACGTTATTTTGTTTAGCTAATACCTAAATGATGAAGTGACTGTCATATCCAGCGAGGTTATGAAATAACAGCATATCCACGAATGTTACCGCTCAAATGACAGTTATCACGCACAATAACGTTACTGGATGTGAATTTCTTCTCACAAATGTGACATGTTCCGGTGGCATTTTTTAAAGAGATAATTTCGTTCGTTGTTTCAACATACTTCAATTTCGATAAAAACTTTCCCATCTCAGCTAATTCATATGCAAAACATAACATACAATCCTCACCGATATAGCTTCGATAAAATGAAAGGGTGTTATCGAATGAGCATTTCGTATATTACCCTACACTGAAGGCTTCATGTTTTTGATATTTTGCAGTGTGACACATTTTTCTAGAATCACTTTTACACTGCACAGATTTTCTTGAAATCATTTCAGTAATTTCTTTTCATGAAAACTTAAGGTCGATATCACAATATATTTAAAGGGTGGTTTTTGCGTGGATAGACACTTCCACCTTTATAAATATAAACTTCCATGTCTTAAATCATGCAGAGCAGTTACAAGAATCCGCAAAAATGACTTTAATATACATTTTTTTTTACAAAAATCAGAACAAAGCACACAAATTCAAATTATAATCAGTTTCTCTCGCGCTCACTTAATCACCTTTGCTCAGTCTAGTAGTAGTAGTAGCACTTGAGGGAGTGGGGCGACCCGAAGCCTTGCAACTAGGCTTGAAGGCCCTTCTTACAATCCCCTGATAAACCCATCCCTACTTCGCGTGAGCATCATTCCCTCCATGAATCGACCCGTCCCTCTAATGAAGGAGAGAATCCCGTCCCATCTCAGGGTCGGAATCTCTTCTCGATGGAGGAAGGCGGCTCCCAGTTCAGGTTAGGCCCAGCCTATGGCGTAGTTGCGCCCACGTATAGCACAGTCCCAGAAAGTGGTATGACGACTTTCCTTTGCTACACAGTGGGTGCATACTAGACTGTCCACCATTTCTAAGAGGGGTGCATGTGTCTGTTTAGTCTGCAGTGGCCAGTGAGGATTCCTATAAGGTCGCCCAGGCACTGCCGACTTCTTCCAAGTAGCCACAAGGCCTTGAATCTATCCGGGTTAGGGTAGATTTCCTTGGTCTGTCTGTATATTCCTGATTATGTCCTTGTACTTCCTATGCCCACTCATTTAGAGTGTCGGAGACGTACCTATTGCTTACTACTAGACAATGACATGGTTCCGGTCCAGTAAAGCACGTCTGGAAACCACGTTTTTTGCTCAGTCTAAGTAACTCTTGTCTTATTTTGTATCTGTATAATCTTATGTATTTACTTTGATTATGTCATCCTTTACGTCAAAAGTTCATTGCCTTCTAAATGACGTTCACTAATGAAAATACCTTACTTTATCATGCACAAGAATATGTATTACTCCTTTTTCCAATAGCCCGCGTTAAGTCAATTTTTATAAACCTCGACGAAAATACACAGCAAATTTGCAATCTTTTCCTGACGGCAATTCAATTTTCTCTTAAATTAGTGACTGGTTATTGCTCTGGATTTTCGTTTATCCCAATTCCCATCAAGAACTAACAGAATCCTCCTTTCCACCGCATTTCCAGCGTTGCTTCTCGTTTATTCCGACCAATTTGTTCTCCCATGCGACTTTTTTATAATAACATTTTCTCGGTTATTTAATGGGCATCCAGATTTCACTTTATATATACTTCCATTTCTCTAGTTTATTCGGAAAGTTTTTATTGTTCCAGCTGCTGCATCTGCTCAGCTACAACTTCTCGTTCAATGTTTATTACCCCTTGATAATCTTGGGTTTGAGGAGGAATAATAACAAGTCGGGTTAAATAAAATTGTGGAAATTATTATTCATAAATGTCTTAAAATTACAAGCTACGAGCTTTTCCTCGAAACTCTTGGTATTGAAAACTTGTACATCTGGGTGGTTATTACTAAAACGAAACCAAACAATGAAAAACAGTTTCCGTAACAATTGCCAGCCAACACAAACAAAGCCCTATTCGAGTAAATATTCAATTCAATTCCGCAAAGTTCTTTTTCGCTCGCTCATTTCAGTGGTTTGTTTTGCCAGCAAGTATTATGTGTTTTCTATGTAAATAAATTGCCATCTTTGAAATGAGAATTTTCAAATAAGCACGTTGTAGTATTGTTGTTTTGCCGTCAATGCAAAATAATCAATGTAAGGCATTTTTAATGTTGTCTTTGTTGCCAGAGCTATTAAAGAAGTAACATAGATAACTAAGTTACATCTAAATATTCAGAATATTACATTTTATACCAACTCGTAATTGGAGATTTCTGACTTGAGAATCAGTTATGGGCAGACAGCTTGAACAACAAAATAAAGCACCCTTTTGAAAAGTCTTTTCCTATTCTCTCTTCCACTTCAGTAAAATGGATTCGTAGAAGAGCCTTAGATCATTTTACATCTTGCACTGAATATATCAATCATTGGTAGATTAGTCATCTGTCGCAGTTTTCAATTTTGACAACCATAAAAACATCTTATAGAGATGGAAATGAATCGCTTTCATTACGAGCAAACCGTTATTCTAAATATAAATTAAGTTACCAAAACTTGTCTGAATGATTCAAAAGATAGAGAGAAAAATAGAAAAAAAGGCATCAGAATATTATGAACCAGCCGCAAACTATAAACTCTAGAATACGAGATTCTGCTGAAAATTAAATGAGTATCGGTACTTTGTGAAGCTTGTTGAGGATGGCTGAGGTAGAATTGATCAGGACGGGGTGGGGGATTAAGAGCAGATGGCGAAATGTAGGAACAAATGACATTTTATTGCATTCAATCCTAGTTTTAGAGATCGACAGAATAAGTAGCAAACTATGGAAGCTTCGGAATTGCAGAAGAGAAGCATCGTAATCTGTCCGAGTGCTGTGAAGCCACCATGCGGCCACATGACCATGGACAATAAAGATAATCAGGAAGAATTTCGGTTAAGTTTTGCATCTGTGGTTTCTGACTTGATTACTCTGGACGATTCTTGATAGGCTTTTGAAGTCCATGGAAATTCAGCTAGTGTCCACAGAAATCACTTGCTGAGAAGATGAATTGGGTTTATCGGAGCAGTCGCCACGAGTTCAGACATCAGCTAGGAACAGTAGGGTCTCGGTTGGTGAAGAAGTACCATCAGAGCCAGGTTTATTCGACCATAATGCTTTTATGTCAAACGTTTGGGGTTAATGGATGGGGTACTGGATAATTACAATTCGGGTCACTTCGTGCTGGAAGAGCGATTGTATCTATTCAGGGTAGAACACAAGTGAGAGATTTTAAAGATAGGCAAATGAGTTGACCCTGAGTAGGCCAAATTTGATTGAACCATTGGGTGGAAAACGTCTGGATTTCGACGAGCCTACTTTCTTTAATGTGTCATCCATCAGAAACTTTTCGGTCGCCTCGTCATAGTCAGGGGTCTATAGTTCGTTCTTGAAAGTATCGATACTTTATGAAGCTTGTTGAGGATGTCTACGATGTCGATATCGTGTATTATGTGTGTGTGTGTAACTATGGACCACTTCACTGAAGTACCTAATGAAGTGACAATTATCTTAAGGATTTTACTTTAAATATACATTAAAAATATTTGTAAGAATATTGAATTTTCTTATGTATGCCCCTGTGCGATTGTACATTTTGTGACTGTTTTCAGCATAATTACAAGTTTTAGCTCCGCCCATCTATACTATACACATTCGTCAAAAGAGTAAAATATTAACTAGTAATGTAGTACAATACACTAATTTACTTATTAACGTGAATTACTTTACAGCCAATCTAAAATTAATACTCTACCACACATCAGTGTCACATATCATCCTTTCGACAAGACATCTCTTTAACACATTTTTAAATTTTTTCAGGGAGCACTCTGCTATTCAGGGGTATCTGGTTAAACATTTTTTGACCACAAATTCTGGCTTATTTGTGTTTTTGATAGCCTACTCATGGGCAGTATGAAATTATTCTTCGCCCTTGTCGGATAGTTGTCAATATCCGAGTGTTTCTGGACCTAACACTCACCCCCCTCTTTATACCGGGTGACCCAAATCCAATGTACATAGTCCGATCTCAGTTTCTATTACAGATAGAAGTTTGAAATGTGGAACATCAATATAACATCTTGAAACTAAAGTTTTGTTGTTATGAAATGTCATATGTCACTTTAGGGTTTGGCGCAATTGACACCATATTTTACTTTTTAAACCTCAACCTGCACTTTTTAATGCAAATTCGAAATCGGCTCAAAATTACCTTTTCAACGACCCATCACACTTGCAAAAATTTATAAGTCAATTCGCTATAAATTGACATTTTATGATAATTAAACTTTTGGGTTACCCCCGGAATACCGGAATACCAGTCGAGTTGCACTTGCAAAAATTTATAAGTCAATTCGCTATAAATTGACATTTTATGATAATTAAACTTTTGGGTTACCCCCGGAATACCGGAATACCAGTCGAGTTGCACTTGCAAAAATTTATAAGTCAATTCGCTATAAATTGACATTTTATGATAATTAAACTTTTGGGTTACCCCCGGAATACCGGAATACCAGTCGAGTTCCGCTATATTGATCACGATTCCTTTGCGACATGCGCATCAAAACAACAACGTGATAGAACTATTACTGACGGATGCACAGCAGTTTAATTTATTTTCAAATTTTTCGTTTTTTAAATAGGGAAAAACACATTTCTTCGAATGGAAACCTAAGTTTTTATTCACATAGATTGAAACCGCTGATATTGAAACAAGAAAAAACTTATTCTAATCGCTCAAAATGCCGGCTATTTGCCTCGATACAACGTCTCACATTTTCGGAGCATTTCCTCATGACATTTCTAAGTTGCTGATCATTAATGAAATCAATGATCAGCATTGATTTCATTAATGGCCCTTCGAACCCTTTCCTCAAAGTTTTCTCGATTTGGTGCTCGTTGATGTAGGAAAAATATGTTCTTCACATGTGCCCAAACAGAAAAATCCAGAGGAGTCAGTTCAGGCGAGCGAGGGGACCAGTGAACCGGTTCAATAGTTACAAGACGGGAAAATTGAAAATAAATTAAACTGATGTGTATCTGTTAAAAACAGTTCTGTCATGAACTAACTGACTTTGTTTTATTGCAGATACTGTAACAACAAAGTAATCATGGTCAGTTTTGCGAATTTGGACTGGTATACCGGGGGCAACCAAAAAGTTTAACTATCATAAAATGTGAATTCATGGCTAATTGACTTATCAAAGAGGTAACTGTAATGAGTCGATGGATATGTAATTTTGAGACGTTTTCGAATTGGCATAAGAAAATCGAGGTTGAAATTTAAAAAGTAAAAGTTGGTGCCAATTGCGAAAAATAATACAAACTGACATTTGGCATTTCAAACAGCAAAATTTTTGTTGCAACATGTTATATTGATGTTCCAAATTTCAAACTTTTATAGTAACTGTAATAGAAACTGAGATCGGACTATGTACATTGGATTTGGGTCACCCGGAATAGAGAGCACATTGCAATATATGTACGCAGGGAAGTTTAAGAATCCCCAGACTTTGGAAAGCCCTCTGCAGTCCTCCCTCAGCTTCAAACCACCAAGAATCCTGACAGCCTTCCTCTGCAACAACGCTTGGGCTGCTCCTCCCCCCACTCAAGCTCCACACATGTAATTGCTGAATGGAACAAGGTGAAGTAAGCAGACAGCAACGTTGTGTGTGACACACACCTTGTCAAGCCTCTGAGCAAGAATAGTACCCCCCTGAAGAGCTGTCCACCTGAGAATCCCATTTCATCTTTTGATCCAAAAGTAAACCAAAAAATTGCACGTCATTTGTCACTTGAATCCTTTAAAGTAAACACCATCCTGTTTGTCTTATCAGCATTTACCAGGAGTTTATTTGATATAGACCATTGTTAAGCCTTTAACTGCGCCTCAGATGACTTCCCCTCAGCAACCAGCAGATCCCCGTCCCCAGGAGTGAGGGTACTGTCATCCGCAAACAGAGTGTATTTATCAGTACCTTTATTATGAGGAAGGTCGTTTATATAAATAATAAACAGAAGCGGTCTTAATACTGAACCCTGTGTTGTTCCGTCTCGCGACAACACCCCCCAACTCTCACGACCTGAGACCTACCAGCAAGGTAAGAGCAAATAGACCAGTATATTAGAGTTTTGAAATTAATTATTTCCATGAAAAACAAGGAATATCAATCTGTACTATTGCACCAGGAGTCGAGACTTTGCCATTTATGGTTTATTAAGTATTACCTGGAAGTGCTAATATGTTAGCAACCATGGGACAAAAAAGTTCTGCATCTGCATACTTGTTCTGCATATTTGTGAAGTTGAAATTACCTAAAATGGTTATCGTTAATTTAGGTTACTGTACACAATGATCCCTAAATGAATGTTTTACAAACTAATAGCAGTTGGTCCAAAATTGAAATTAATGATTCATGACAAAATAATAATGAAACGAATTGTGTGTTTTGTGAATTTCCTCGATTGACGTTTCGAGAATTCCGAGTTTAATTAGCTATTACAGATAAATTATTAATCCCGTTTAATCAGCAATGTTTTAATGAGAAATAATAGCCGAACCAAATGATTATAAATCGGCAAACTGGAAAAATGGTTAATGTGTTAAATTTTCATGCAGCCGTTGTACTGGCTACTAATTACGCCAATATTAATATCCATTTAATCCAGATATGTTTTGTATAGTATTAATTTCTCTCCAAATAGGTTAATATGTAAGGATTAATGGTGCGAGGCATTGACATTTTTGATTGCGACCATAATAAATCATGTAAAATTGAGAATTGTGATTGCCATTGTTTAGCTTATTCACTAACTGCGTTAAAAGGCCACTATTGTATTGCGAATATATTTAGGTTTACCATTAAACGCTCAACAGAGTATTAGTGGGCGAATGAGATTTGAATGCAGCTCTTCTAAAAGAAAACAGTTCTGAAAGGCAGTAAACTAACTTTTTATAACAAAAAGCTAAACATTAAGTCCATAACCAAGAAGCTCAATATAGCCCCAAGCAACATTACGAAACTGAAACCCTAGAGCCAAGATAAAAAATTGTATATGGAAATAGCTATGCATCAGCAATTCTTTTGCTTTGGTAGCTCTTTTTACTCTATAAACAGAAAAATGATATACAGCTTCCCATTTCGCATTGCCACACAAACAGGCATCCATCGTTCATCAAAACTGAAAGAAGCAAAAATCGTCCAAATGCAACTCTTGGAAATATTCCCACAATTCATTCCGAACTTTATGCATCCTAAGGTACCAAAAACTTTTCCATTTTCGAGTCTCATTCGAGGATCGTGAATAGTTTCCTGATGCGACCTTAAGCGAGTTTTATTTTCGTTTGCCGCCCTAGGACTCAAAAGTTGAGGAAAAATATGCTAAATTTTATTTAGGAGTGTTGGCGTCTCAGTTGTCTTTCGAGTTTTTTGGACACCCGAGGTCAACCATCTTTATATTAACCATTTCGAGGATTTGATGTTTCTTTTGTGCTTTTTGCCGGGCATATATTGACAATTTTCTTTGCCTTTTACGTCTGTAAAATGAATAATCGCACGATTTTTATTGCAAAAAATATCGTATGTTATGGACACATAACGAATTCTATTGCCCTTGCGTGTTTTGCAATGCGAAGCATGTTTAATAACCACTTTATGCACTTTAATTATAATGTTTTGCCACCAGTTATGATATAAAGTGGCTAATTATTTCCTATTGTGGATATAAATAGTTTTCTTCTGTGTAGTTCTAGATGCTTTAAAAATTCTAAAGCTCTGAAAATTGAGAACATAATGAAGGATATTGCAGGGCTTTTGCAGACTAAAAACCCGTATTCTATAGAGTTTTTCTTTTTCTTGAATTTTGAAACAAAAAAGTTTTACCAATGCACAGAAAATATTCAATATCAGTGATAGAATAAATGAGTGTGGAGATAAAAATAACAAATGAATTAGTCTAGTTGAATTACAGACATAACTAGGTGTATTGAATTTAAAGATCTATCCATAACACCTATTGAGACAATTCCAATGACTGTGGAACGATAACGTACATCCCGTTTATTGAACCTTCAAGAAATAACTGGAAACATGCCAAGCCCCAGAATTTCGTTCCAGGTAAGGTGTGGCTTTGTACGAGATACGAATTTAAATTTCCAACGTCTGCTAGGACCTCCTAAAGGTATAACGAACTTTAAATCGAAAGTTAATTATTATTGAGACACCACTTCATGAATATAAAAATAGAGACAAGTCTGAAATTTTGCCCTTTTCGCAATTTCGTTCTTTGTGGCACTATCAAAGCAGGCAAAGGATTTATTCTGGTAAATCTTCAAAAGAAATATACTCGAGCTGAAATCTGCAGGCGCATTAAATAACCGAGAAAATGTTATTATATAAAAGTCGCATGGGAAAACAAATTGGCCGGAATAAACGAGAAGCAACGCTGGAAATTTGGCGCAGGCAGGAAGGATTCTGTTAGTTTCAGATGGAAGATGGGATAAAGGAATATCCAGAGCAATAACAAGTCCCTAACTTAAAAGGAAATTGAAAGTCTTGTACGAACAGGAGCAAAGCTTTTATTTTTCCAGTAAAGTTCTCGTCAGTAGTTTCAGTTTTTTTCTTTAAAATTCAAGTGCAAAAGGTGACGATTCCAGAAGCCTAAACAATTACATCTCTTATCGACAAGTGTCTGTGATACCTGACATGTCTTAATGCTCTTCGGCAGTATAATGTGTATTTGGTCAAGTTAACTTAACACATTAATTTTACAGGCTGGTTACTGCCAGATGACAATTACATTGAGGGGTGAGGAAGGAAATGTATAGGTCGTGCCGTTTATTTCCGAGTGGAAAATTTGAAAGATGCTTTTCTAACTCTATTTGTTCATTAAATCCTTCTGGTGAACCTGCAGCTCATTAAAAAGACTTGTTTTTTGATAATAATTAACTCAGATGTTTGAGAATTTAATCATCAACATTTAAAGTAATGGCTGAGAAATATGTTACTTATTTTTTTTGAAGAGTTAGTTTGTTTAGATCTATTATGACATACATCGTTAAAATCAGAAGAAAATGTCTTGTAAGAGACATTATGGCCAACTATGATGACCATTTAAAAAAAAGGTAAGTTTATGTCATAACTTAAAAATATGAAGAAGCACAAACAATCTGAGTACGCCAATGAGTTCTGCTTTAAAAAGTGCCCCTACAATGCTTTTACAGAATTGCGATAACTGCGATATTAAGCGAAATACAATTCATTTTCAAATTTGGCCAAAATTGAAAAATCGACTGTAGCGCCAAAACAAATGACAATCGCGAAAATCTGAAAGCACCATTAAAGCTATCTTGAAAAAAGCCTACGGGCATGCGAGGTCGGTTTTCTTCTAGCGCTAATAATAACGCAGATACCCTGTTCGGACAATCAATTTGGGACACCCTGTACTTTATGTTACATTTGTGGTATTGTGATAATATGCATACTCGGTAATATTACCCATTCACTTTGTTTTGTCATCTAGTTACTTTTGAAACCTTAATTTTTTTATACCCATCTCCTTTTAGCACATGTTGAGAAGATACGATAAAAATGTCAAAGTCAAATTTCCAACGTCTACTTGAGGACAATAATAAGTGAATGGCCATAGTTATTTACGATATACTCGTAAGTCCGGTAAATATAGTTTTACAGTAGGAGTAAGATGTTTCTGCACGAGGCTACAGCCGAGTCTGGAATTTCGAACTCCAACACGTTACCGGACGTATGACGTACAACATTTTACTGACTAAGGTCGCGTACGCCATTTTCAAAAAGTTTTATAGAGTACATAGGCGGAAGCGAAAATCTTAGTATCACACATTAACTCTAGGAGAAGTCAGATGTGTTGCCTCACATACTTGTAGTCTTGGTAATATTGGTTTGGAAAGTGAGACACAGGTGTGTACTTGCCGCATTCAATCTATAACCAAATTTCTGTAAAACTCGCATTAACTGTTGATCTTGCTTATAGAAATGTAAATCAAGTTGCATGAGACTGTACAATAACGCCAAACTATACGTAAGAATGTCAAGGACGAATTATGTTATGCAGAATTCCACGGGTTGCTTTATTGATCAACCCTAAACCCGTTTGCTTCTAAATCATCCCTCGCAACGTATTTTTTTTCACCTGAAAATATACGTAGAATTGAGTCGACAAACCGGTCTAGCAAACAAAATGAGAAACAAAACATTAGACGAACTCCGGAAGCGAGGAAATTCATTTAAATAATTTACAACTTCTCGCTTTTGTTAAATGTTTATCTCAACGAGCAGGACCATGAAATGCATGTTTTAGCATAGCTGGAGATTAATCCTAAATTTAGGGCGTAATCTTTTAAGACGTCAGGGCTTAATGTTGTTCCTTGTGGATAAAGGATTGTTCCTGGGAACGGATGTGCTTTACACAACATTGAGCGTTTGTTACGTTTCTTAGAGTCGTTTTCGAAAAAACCGCGACTCATAGTGTAAGAGGTTTTTGGTGATAAAGAAATTATTCAGTTCTATAATAGTGTTTTATTATAGATTCCACACCCTTGGGATAAAAACTCTGAAACGAACCCGACACAGTTTCAAAAACAACTCCGCCAGACCGTATTCCAAGGTCGGGGAGAGCGGATCAACTTGTCGGTTTCCCGCAAACTAATGACGTGACCGGCGGGAGGGAAAACACGATTTTCTAATTTTCTTTTACGACCATCCGAGAGTTCCTGCCGCATAAATTCAATGCTTTATGTTTTTTTCAGGAAACGCAAAGGCTTAGGGTTCAGTTTTGTTATTTTCGTAATATGGGATTTATCAAAAGAATGCGAAATTGAATATTTACTCTCTACTCGTCAAAACTTCAACTATAGGGCTATTCCTAACATGTGGATTAATAATTCATATCAGCTCTGCTTTAATCTGCTAAGCTATGCATGGCACTGCGTCCCCAAGTACTTTACTATAAATAGGGCGAGGCCTTAAACTCTCGGTTTAGCAAATCCCCGGACACTTTCCCGGAGATGTCCTATCCATGTTTGGCTTTTAATCCTTAACATCGAGCTTTACGTGGTGTTTGCATGCACAAGAGAAACTCGATGTTTGCTTGTTTGAAATAACTTGTACTATAGTTGTGATGGGCAAAAACTTTTTGCCTACGACCCCTCAGGGAGGCAAACATAATATTTGAACATAGTGGCCCTGAAAGCTTGTCCCCTACAATTTCTACACCATGTTCAAAGGCACTAGAGGACCTGAGGCAAATCAGAGTTTCCGTCTGATCTATGCTATTAAGCACATTACATATCCAGGCTCCTTTTGCATAATGTGAGAACGAGGTATATACATTTCGTGCACGATGCGTCACATTTTAGACGTGGAGGTTCGTCAACATAACCTCACACATTTAATTTACATAGAAATTAATGACATTTAGCATTTAAATACAGTGTTTCATTTATCTTAAAGACAGTACAACCTAATTTTTCTGGAGGTGTTCTAGAATCATCATTCTTGTTAGTGAGGCAAAAAATATTGCTTTTGTGACAAAATAAGTGGTAAGGAGAGCAATATTTTGTGGACAAGTTATCTATCAACAATTGTTTGAAATACTCGAAACCTTTTATTTCTCAAAACTTCTTGAAATTCAGACAAAGAAGCATGGAAATTCCCAATAGATTCTACTGTTATGAAATCTAAAAAGGAGTGGATTGTTAAAAGGTATAATATGATTACTTTGCTGTAATCTGAAATAAGATATTTAATCATTTGTAGACGTGAATTCCGAGTCACATGCTGGACCTGAAAATCTTTCGCCAAATCCATATGATTCAAGCTCTTTTGCGTCAACAAAGAGACAATTAAAAACAAAAAATTTAGATGATCAGTGTGTTCAGAAATAGGAATCACTTGAACTGTGCAGCGTCAAATTAAGGTAAAAGGATTGTCAATGGCTACCACACTACAACCTTGGTGGTCCCTTAAGATGTAGTATATAAAATAAATTATTCCTTCTCAATGTAATATTTCTTTGATTATTTTTGCTGACCTCTTCTTTCCCGCTTTTTTGCTCACAGTATATATATATATAACACTTGAATACTTTTAGGATAAATTGACACTGGAAACCACAAGTATTAAAAGAAAGGCACAATGGAAAGGTTTCAGTTTGAACATATGTTATTGGTTCATAGTATTGTATTTATTTATTAGTTTGATGCTTATTAAATTTTATTTCAAGATTTAAAAAACAAATATTTTATTCTCTCGGCTGTAGTAACTATTTCATTATCTTGGTCACACAAAAAAGTAAGCAGGGCATGACTCTTTTTATTTGTGACAGAAACCCTTGCCTAGCCCTATTGTTGAAAACAAATTATTCTTTTCCAGGTTTGCGAGCAGATGTCTAACGACAAAGCAGGATTGCAATGTCATATCTCGTACGCATTATCAAAATATGGATTGTTCTGTATGCGAGAGGGCGCATTCTTCGAATGATGAAAGGTTTCATGTCTAGCTTCTGATTAATCCATCAGCTGCGCTTATAGGGGCACGACAATAATTCCCCAGTAGCTGCAGGAATTTCAGATAGTTACTGCACTAATTTTAGAGGAAGATGCTTGAAGTACTAAGCACTTCTGCAACTGAATGCCATGCCCGTTTTCGTGGACAACTGGCAAGAATAAGCCAATTGAACAAAACGAAAGAGTTATTTGACGCAGGTGGCCATAAAAATCTGACAGTTTGCCCCCTGTATAATTCATGAACAGCGTCAATGTTAGTCGTTGTGTTATATAAACAGTAAAGCAAGTATTTTTCTCTCGTTAGTCTCGGATTGAAATTGCATATCAATCGCAGCGTTTCGCTCCGAAACTAACGAGAGAAGTCATTGAGATCTTTAATCACAACAATAATTTCATTAGGAAGGAGGAAATTATGTTTTTAAATGCAGACTAGAAGCGAGTTCTACGACACACTTCAAGTGCGCCACCACTACCCCCACCCCAGTCCCTCCATTGCAGCGCGACGGCGGGGGAATAAATATCACGGAGCTCACCACAGTCGAATCAGTCAACGTCGGGAAGCCGGGAGATTACCTCGCCCATTACCTCATCGCCTCTGATAATATCTGCTGCAGATGTATACGAAACGTCAGGAATATATTCGATTGGACCACGGCTTCAAAGTGCGCAAAACCCGTTAGATTGTTTTCTAATGAACACGGGGTATTTGAGGTAAGGAATCTGGAGTAGCTAATTAGTTTATGTACAGAATTTTTAGGATTTTTTTTTTATAAATAGTACCTTGGAGTATACTAAATACGATAAAATATAAAATCGCTGGATGATTCATATATTATTATAAATGGTGCAATTCGCAGCCCTCACTGGCCACTACAGATATAGTCAGGCAGCGGCCCTAAAGGCTACTAACTTAAACTAACCTAAAGGGCCGCTAACTGACCGTTTCAGCTGTATGACACCGCATCTGTATCGCGGTTTGCCTGAAGTAAACCAAACAAGTAATTGAATTGAACTAAAGTGAACTAACCTGAAACGAAAAAAAAACGATGTTTAATTTTTTTTTTCTTTTGCGAACCCTTAAATCTCTTTTTTTGTTTTGTTCTCAATTTGCAGGTTTTTCAAACTGTACCTATTTTTTGGAGGCCTAAAAATTAAAAAAAAAAAAAACAACACTGTTTGTTTTCACTTTCAAGTTGGTTATTTCAAGTTAGTTCAGAAATCTGTCAGGATAGTTCTGTTAAGAGGTTCAAAAAAATCCAGAAAAATTGGTTACTGGAAAAAACCGTGCTGACTTCAGGAAAAGTGCGAAAAAAAATACAAAAATTAGAAAAACAAGTGAAACGTGAAAATAATTTACTAGCCTTTAATTCTCATTAATAAATTTAATATGGCCCTGCACGTTAATTTCATATGTTTGTGTTCGGGGACGCCTTAAATAATTATTTGATTTAAATATATTTATGTTTATTTATATTGGTTATTCTAGAGTAATAGAATTACAATCAAATTTTAAAATATTTATTTTTTTTAAACAAAATATTTAATTTTTAATTCAAAATTATATAAAATAAATTTGCTTTTGGCTTCGGGTAAATTTAGGTTAGTTTAGGTCAGGTTAGGTAAGATTAGAAGTTCAAAAAAAACTGAACTGTTCAAAGAAACTGAAAAAAAAAGTGTTTACTCAAGAATCATAAAAAAAGGAAAATGTGACAGAATTTCAAAACAGTTAAAATTTTCTGATTTATTAGAATTTAATGCTCATTAACAAGTTTGAATAAAAATTATTTTAATAAGGCATAATTAACGTCCTGTGCGCTAATTTCACCTTTTGCAGTTGCGGGACGCCTTAAAATAATTATTTGATTTGAATGTTTTTTTTTTATTTATTTTTTTTTCGTTTTTAGATTAGTATAATTACAATCTAGTTTCCTTTGTTCTGCTGTAATATTTTATTTTTTTTAGGCAGAAAATATTTTATTCTAAGTTAAAAATCATGTAAAACAAATATGTTTTATTTGTGTTATGTTGTGTGGTTGTTATTTTTGTCTAGAAAGAAATTCTATGCTCTCTATATTTCAAAAGTTATGTAAGTATTCATATTTGGCATTTAAGATATGTTTATAATGTACTTAGAAACGCCTAACTGTTTGCTTGTTTTTCAATTTACACTTTTTAAAATTTTATTGAAGATTGGAAAAAAAAAATTTGTTTTTAATTTTTCCATTTTTTTTTAATTCTTAAATCTCTAGATCAGCTTAGGTTTGATTAGGTCAGCTCAGATTAGCTCAAGTTAGTTCGCTCCAGTTCAGTTCCAATTCAATTGAAAATAAGTAAAAACCTGAACTATCCTAAATAGACCTGATCTAACCTGACCTGAACTAACCTGAGTTGACCTAAACTAACTTGAACTCACCCAAAAGATTCAAGGATTCAAAAAAAAAATTTTGTTTTTAAACAAGATAATTTATTTTTAATTCAAAACTATGTAAAATAAATGGGTTTCTGGCTAATTCAGGTTAAATTTTGTTAGTTTAGGTCAGATTAGGTAAGATTAAAAGTTCAAGAACGTGTTTAATTCATCAAAAGTTGAAAAAAAAACGGAAAAATTGAACAAATTTCAAAACAAGTACCTGAAAATAATTTATTAGAATTGTACTGTCATTAATAAGTTTGAATAAATATAATTTTCTTTTTTTTCTTAAACAGAACCTATTTTATTTTAGATTCAAAATTATGCAAAATATAAATGTTTTATTTATTATGTATTGTAATGTTATATTTTTTATCTAGAAATAAATTCTATGCATTCAACAAATGAAGATAAGATAAAAAACTGAATTATCCTGAACTCACTTGAACTAAAGTTATTTAACCTGTCTTAAAAAAAAAATTTCTTTACAAAAAAATTTTGTGCTCTCTACAGTTCAAAAGTTATGTGTATGTGATAAAATAATAATGAATATAATTTTGTGTATTCATATTTGGCATTTAAGATATGTCTAGATCGCATTTGGAAACGCTTAACTGTTTGCAATGTTTTCAATTTGCACTTTTTTAAATTTTATCGATGCTTGCAAAAAAAACGATTTTTTTTTTATTTTCGTTTTTTTAAAATGTTTTAATCTCTAGGTCAGTTTAGGTTTGATTAGGTCAGCTCAGATTAGCTCAAGTTAGGTTAGTTCAATTGAAGATAAGATAAAAAACTGAATTGTCCTGAACTTATTTGAACTGAAGTTATTTAACCTGACCTGAACTAACCTGAGCTGGCCTGAATTAACTTGAACTGACCTAGATGTACGAGGATACGAAAAAATAATTAACAGAGGATAATTTATATTTAATTCGAAAAATAGGCAAAATAAATGTGTTTCTGGCTAATTCAGGTAAATCTGTGTTAGTTTAGGTAATAAAAAAATCAAAATTTTTCTAGAAAGAAATTCTATGCTCTCTAGAGATCATAAGTTATGTGTACGTGATAAAATAATAATAAATATAATTCTGTGTTATCATATTTGGCATTTAAGATATGTCTAGATCGCATTTAGAAATGCTTAACTGGTTGCAATGTTTTCAATTTGCACTTTTTTAAATTTTATTGATGCTTGAAAAAAAAAACAAAAACAAATCTTTGTTTTTCAGTTTTCGTTTTTTTTGTAAATTTTTGAATCTCTAGGTCAGTTTCGGTTTGGTTAGTTCTCCTCAAATTAGCTTAAGTCAGGTTAGTTCAGGTTAGTTCAAATGAAAATAAGATTAAAAACTGAACTATCCTGAAGTGAAGTGATTATACCTGACCTGAATTAACCTGATCTAACAAAAGATAATTTATTTTTAATTCACAATTGTCCAAAATAAATTTATTTCTGGTGAATTCAGGTTAATTTGTGTTAGTTTAGGTTAAAAGAAATCAAAATTTTTCTAGAAAGAGATTCTTTGCTCTCTACAGTTCAAAAGTTATGTGTATATGGTAAATAATAATGAATATATTTTTTGGATTCATATTTGGCATTTAAGATATGTCTAGATCTCATCTAGAAACGCCTATCTCTTTGCTTTGTATGCAATTTGCACGTTTTTCGATTATTTGGAACTTTATCTATTTTTTGGAGGCCTAAAAACATAAAAAAACACTGTTTTCCTATTTTTCGTTTTCTTTTCCGAACCCTTGAATTTCTAGGTCGATTTAGGTTAGTCTAGGTCAGCTCAGATTATTTCAGTTCAGGTTAGTCTAGATCAGTTCAGTTCAATTTAAAATAAAAAAAGGCAAACAGCACCTAAAGGGCCGCTGCCTGTCGGTATCCGTTGACCGCATCTGTATCACGGTTTACCTGAACTAAACCAGAAACAGATAATTGAACTGAACTGAACTGAAGTAATTGAGCTAAAGTGATCAGCTTAGATTAGGGCCTGAGCTGACCTAAACTAACTTGAACTGACCTAGAGATTCAAGGATTCGGAAAAAATGAGAAAAATTGGAACTGAAAACATTACAAACAGATAAGCGTTTCTAAGTGTGTTCTAGGTATATCTTAAATGCCAAATATGAATACAAAAAAATAGTTATTTATGTATTAAGAGCGAAAAGTATAACTTTTTTGCTCGGAGAGTGAAGTTTGCCGCTCGATGCGAAGCGGAGAGCGGCAATCACTCGAGAGCAAAAAAGTTACTTTTTGCTCGTAATGTATACAACGTTTTTTCTGCAAACGATCAATTTCAAATAATGTGAATCACAACTGAGCATAACTGAAGACACAATCTGAAAATATAAATCACTTTGGTTGAATGGTGGTAGTTGCTATTGACAGCAAGCGAAAAAATCTTTTTCTACGAGCGTTCTTAATATATCACTTTCCCGCACGCATTTTGTTTTTGAAAGCTTCACTTTCCCGCACGGCGTGCGTGAAAGTAAATTTGGCGTGCGGGAAAGTAAATATTTAAAGAATTACTGATTTATAATATAATTTAGACTTTATAATCTGTCTATCTAGATAGGTGCACCTGCCTTACAGTCGTGCCAAACATTTTTATCTGTTTTAAGGAACTATTAAGCTTGCCTTTATTGATTTTTGATACAAAATATACCCATCATATACGTAATTTTTATTCCAATGTCACCAGTTCATGCCTGAAACATTACGTCACACCAACAATCACACCAAGATTTTGTCATAACAACCAATTGATTGTTGATTTATTCAGCTGTCATACTGTTGACAAAGATAAAGTTGCTTATGTATTGTATGTTTATTGCTTGTCTTTGTTACAATGAATTGGCTCGTAGAAAAAATATTGTTTCTAACTCGTGCGGAAAGTGTCTTTCCCGCACTTGTCTGCTGCCCGAACTCCGCTTCGCGTCGTTCGGGCATCGGCAGACAGCGTGCGGGAAAGTATCACTTTCCGCACTAGTTAGGAAAATAACTATTTTCGCTTGCTGTCCTGGGCAACGACGGGAAAAGTACACTCACATTCTGATCCTCAAAAAAGGTTAGTTTTTCGGTTTGTCTATTGAAAGCGTAAAATGCGTCATTATTTGACGTTTGTAGAAAAATATAATTATTAATATTTTAACACATACTCATAACTTTTTGAACTATAGATAGCGTAAAATTTCTCTCTAGATAACAATGACAACCGCACAACACAACACAAATAAAACATATTTAATTTATATAATTTTGAATTTAAAGTAACATGCCTTTTGTTTTAAAACCAAAATAAAAGTTCTACTTCAAAAAAAAAAATTGTAATTCTATTAATTTAGAACAAAAAGGGACAAATAATATATAGGGTGTATGTTTTAAGTGCGTGGTTCTGTGGAAACTTTTTAGAAAACATTTACAGTGTTGCCACATTTTAAGTAGTTTCTGGAATATTTAGAAAAATATAAAAATTGCAAAAATTTTAAATATTTTCCATTTCAAAAACTATTGGTGACACAAAAAAATTTTAAATTAAAAAGTTTTACTACAATCTAAGCCCTCCCATATAACATTTCGATTAGCTTCGTGTGAAGAATTTCAAGATTTTGGTATTTTTTACATTTTTTTAAATATTTTAGAAGACTTAAAATGTGGCAACATTGTAAAGGTTTTCTAAACAGGCTCTACAAAAGTCAACTTTTTTCGAATGTAACCGTCTTTGTAACTACAGCCGCTTCGGAGATAGTAATAATGAACACAAAACATAAAGACACCCTGTATATACATATTTTATTATATTTGTCAAATAATAATTCAAAGCCGTTCCGAAACTCTAGAAGGTGGCAATAGCATACAAGACGTTAATTATTCCTTATTAAATTCATTTACATAATTGTATACTTATATCAATCACTTTTCAAATTTATTAAAAACAATTAAATTCTAATCAATTATTTTTGTGTATTTTCCTGTTTATGAATTTTCCTCAAATTTTTTCAAAACTTTCCTGAAATAAAGACTATTTTTCCAGCTCTCAATTTCTCCGGATTTGTTGAATTTCTATCTTACCTAACCTGCTTTAAAGTAACCTAAATTAAACTGAATTAACCAGAACTAACCTGACCTAACCGGTCCAAACCTGATTGGAATTTTGTCGTGTTTAGAAGACTTGCAGGTACTTATTCGTAAAAAAACCTAGAAATTTCCTTGTTCGGCTATCGATATATAGTTCGGTTTTCTAATAAAACAATATACTTTTCATTTACTTCAGTAACACAGTTTTCGAATTGCTTTTCAATAAAATATACTCAGTGAAGGTAATAAAATGGTAATAATAAACTGGTTTGTACCTTAATATTAAGGATTGACAAACTTTATTTTGACATATTATTCTGCATGTAGTTCTATTTATTTTCCTAGTAGTTGTTTTTAGAGAGTTCTGCCACCAACTTTTTTGGTAACGACAATATTTTCTAACCTTTAAATTTTGAAAATACACCCAAAAACACTGACACCTGTCAAATTTTATACAGGGGGCAAACTGTCATATTTCGATGGCCACCTATGTCGAAAAACTTAACGAAAAGCTATCGTGCACCATTATTTTACATTTTTATACGGTTTGGCAAAGGTTTGTGATTTACCCTCTGGGTAAAACTCATTAAATAAATCCGCACCCCGTTATCACCTATTTAACGCAAATCCGTGTAGGCCGTAAGAGAAGGGAAAACCCGTTACTCCATTTATCCCCCAAAATTCGTTTCGTTCAACTCCCAACACCGATTATACTACTCAATAGAATTTCTTCACGGCAAATTGAAATATTGCATGCCACAGATATATTTTTTATCAATTTCGTTACATATCAATTTCGGAAGAGACTTTCATGATACCGAATACTTAGCTAAATGGTTTCTTGTTTGTTTCTACTGGCCAATATTGTGTTTCCTTTGCTTGAGATCGTTTAATGGGCGATTCCATTTGTAGCTCTAATTCAGCGTAACGTGAGTTGCGATAAGAAATCATAACTCTCTCAGACATGCAAGAGTTCGATTCTTTATATTTTCTTTCGACATGCACTTATATCGTCAATCTAAAAACTTCAAAACATCATGAATTTTAGGGTATCAGAAAGCATCTTAGATTGTAACTTTTGATTGAACCAAAAACTTTAAACGCGTCCTTTATAGGTATTTGCAATTGGTTTATTGCAGTACATGAATCTGTCATAAGCTTTCTTAAAAATAAGAGATGTTTACGGAATACTTCTCTAAGAAATGCAATAATATCTTTCTAACTCAAGAGGAAATACCTGTCGCTAATTAAAAATTTATAACAGCTAGAAAATATAAGGATCAGTATCCAAGTAACGTTGCTGTCTTTCAAGAGTTATTTAGTAGCAATCCATACACAATCTGTTCCACTAAAAATAGAGCAAACAATCTTAGGAAGAAGTGGATGAGTTAAAAAGCAATTCAGCCTCCGTTCGCAAGTTTTTAACAAGTTTCCTCATCATTTATTAAATCACTGGGAATCCATAAAAACTTTCTTCATTAAAGCTTATCCGGCTACACTTCCCAGATTTAGGTGATATTGCTGCCAGATATTAATTCTTACCTCCTAAGTTTAAAACATGATAAATTGATTCGGAGGAGAGCTAATACGGGATTATTGTTTAAAGAAAAATTGCTTTTTATGCTGGCTTAATGGATGTATTGCTGCTCTAAATGCTAGGTTCAAATTCTCGGTCGAAGATATGTCCGCTATTTATCACCTCAGTATATTGGATGCTTAGAATTCCTGAAATTTCTACGAAGATGGAGGGTGTAATTGAGTGCTTTTTGAATGAATTTTTTATTAAAGCTAAACGTTTTTGGTTAAAAAGAAAAAACAACAATTTAAGTTAGACATCATCACTAGGGTAAAAATACATTTACTTATCACTACTACTTGTACACGCAAAATGTATGTTAACTGTGGCACTTGCTACCATGTAATTTGCTTCTCTAACCAGTGCGCTATCAATATTCTTTGTCAGCTCTATTCTCCATAGTCGTAAACTCGAATTTTATGGTGATCAACGTTAAAGCCCTAAGGCCCATATAAGCATCTAATCAAAAATTATTAATACATGAAATATGTATGAGGGGAAAGCTTCATCACTCTATTGTGAGTCAATCGTTTTAGTTTTACCGAGCTCGAGAAAACGATAACTACGCCATCAATCTTGGCAACATTGCGAATAAAACCGGATGAAGAAAGTTTTTATGGATTCTTAGGGCTTTAATAAGTGATGACGGAAGTTGTTAAAAACTCTTGAGGAGGTGTTGAATAGCTTTCTAAATTTCTCCCCATTTTCTTGTATGTGCAGAGCTTTCTTTGTTCTACTTTGCTAAATTGTTTATGTTGGAGGGAAGTAGTTTGCAGCAACTTTGACTTAAAGTGCTGATGCTTTGAGGATTACGCTACTAAGGACGAATGTATTATTAGTGTGGGATTCTACTAAAACGAATTATGATTGGTGTCAGCGGTATGGCAATTTTTCGAAGAACCACAAGGCTAATTTTCGATGAAGAAAATTGCAGAAGGCTGGTTTTTCTCCGATTGAAGAAGAAAATTATTTTGATTTTGTTATTGTGGACTATCTCAGTCAACAGTCAGAAAACTATGATTACTACAACCAAGAAACCCTACTGTAATGTACAAGAACGTTTTTGCAAAACACGGCAATCTATAGATTATGGCATTCATGGAACACTACTAGAACTCAGGTTTGAGTCGGATTTTGGAGAAAGCAACAGCACACATGCCTAGTTGAAGATCACCATGTAATGATAGTGAGGTCGAAAATTTGGATCTCTACGAATCTTTTGCGATAATCTGAGATTTTTAAAAACTACCAATCTGCAAGAAAGTGCAAATTAGGGCACCATTTGAGGGCGACAGTATAAAGACTCTACGAGAAAAGAACCAGCTGCGAGTAGATTGATAGCAAGGCTTCTGGCTCAATTTCTGCCATTTTCATCTGTAAATGCCTATAAAGATTTCTAGAGTGTCGCTGTTTTTTTATAAATAAAATTTCTCGCAATATCAGGAAATCTCCATTTCTATTATTTGTCTTTCAGCTCATAACAATCAGCATTTCATTTTACTTTTATGTGATGTGAGAGCAATAACATATAAATAAGATAGAAAGGCTTTCGTGTAGAAAGCTTATAAAACTTGTCTTTCCCCGACGCAGAAGCTCGTCTGCAAAAGATTGTTTACTTCTCTTTTAAAGGCTCCAGGGAGAATTTAATGTGTCAGCTCGAGGGAAAAGTGCCAAAAAGTTTTGATTGGCTATATCCCCAAAGACAGAGGGATAGTCTGTATTAATAAGAGAATTGATAAGGAGTGTTTCAAGGAAACTTGTTTAGATTTGGAGACACTTGGGTATTAAATTATTATAATGGCCTCACCGTTAATATTATTCTTTAAATCCTATACTGGTTGAATTCTCAACTACAAATTCAGCTATCGCACACGGGTCATCAGAATGAAGTTTATCGATGAAAATAGGAGGGCTAATGTAGGTCAAATTATAAAGTAAATATTGAATATTTTGTATCATAGAGACATAGATAATTAGATGCCCAAACGAAAATTCTAGTATAAGTATTCATTACCAACCTTTGGGTAATGAATGTTTGTGAGTGCTTTATCTATTATTTATAAAAATGCATTTGGAAGAAGAAAGTAAACATGTTCTATATTTATTCTAATTAATAATAGCGCTCTAATTTTAAATAATGTTTTGCTTCCACTTAAATAATTGTATATTTTAAGTAATAAGCAGATTTATGTGCCACACCTTAACTCAGATCGACTGAAAAATATTCTCCTAGTTTTAAGAGACCGTCCCTCCTTTTTCCCAGAAGAACTGACTGGCAATTAACTCTCACCTGAAACAAAATAAATAAATATATTAAATGCTTCTTAAAATATAATTAAAAGTAAAATTAGTTTTTCATTCAGTCAGTCAGTGTCAAGGACACATAAAAAATTAACACATGAGACTATTTAAAGAACAAACCCATGAATAGAGAAAGAATAATTATAAAACAATGCATCGCCTCGATTATTTTCTTCTAGGACCCAAATTGAAATCAAACCTGCCATATACAAGGAATATCTATTGAAACAATTCCAATAGCTGCCGCCGAAAGGGCTTTACATGTCGTCTATCGAGCGTTCGGGGAATGACTGGAAATATGCCAAGTTTAAGTGCTCACTTTCGGATTAAACCCGTAGTTTGTACTTTATCTAGGAAGCACTGTTATTACTCGCAGCTGAATACTCCTACTCGTTGCCAAGAGTCAATTATGATACATTTCTCAATCGAAAGATTTTAGTATTACCGACCTTCATGACAGTATGGCCTGGCTGTAATGTGGGTTGTTGCCCCTTTTGTTGCTGTTAAGGATCTTGTTGAGAAACAGAAACAAAGAAACAAATTATTTATAATATTTGAAAAGCTGTATCTCCTATATGTTAATTTCTTGTGTCCGCTTTGTTTGTTGTAGATTGACTAGAATATATCTGTCAACTCTGACATAAAGCGGGTGAAAATCTAAGAAGACTTTCGGACCGTGATCCTTGTCGTCAGATTCTTTTATATTAACAGATCTCTGAATAAGGAATAAACAAACCACTCACCAAATGCTCGAAAAGACACTAATTTATTACAATGTTTATGTAAAAAATCACTTTGATTTGTTACCTTGACTTGTAAATTAATGAGATTAATTTATCTAAAAAAAACTAAACTAAATATGGTCAAACCTGAACAGCATAAGGCTCTAAGCTTACTTAGTTAACCTTAAACTAAACCTTAAAATATCTAAACGTTAAATAAACAACGTATGTTAAAAAGAGAAATCAAATTGTGAGACGCCACTGCTCGGTATCCGATATTATCAACAAGATAAAGTCCAAACGAACGCCGCTGCGTGTTAGTCAACAGGCAATATAATTTTAAAAGAAATTCAAAACTACTTTAATCCAGTGAAATTACTTTAAAATTGAGGGTTCGTGCTACGTTTGATCGGAACAAATTGGGAAAGAGAGAGTCAATAAATCACAAATCACAGTGAAACAGCACAACTCCTTGTTCTGAGCATTAATAAATAAATAGGAACATTCTCACCATTCGTCAGGGTTCATAGCAAGTTTTCAGGGCGGCCACAGAGAGACAGAGAGACAACACAGAGCGGAGCAATAAGCATAGGCGTGCGAATATGCAAATATTTATTTTCCCTGTTGGAGATCATGTCTTCAACATACTGCCTCCTGTTGAAGTTATCAACTTCAACCAAAAACTAAGATGAGTAAGGAGAAATAATGTCTGAATCTATGAACTCATCATCCGTGTCACCAATAGGTAGCTTGCAGAGCTTAGTGATACTGCAAGTGAAGATTCCATTTGCAGTCTGCACCTTGGCAACTCTCAACTTCTCATCACGACCCGGATAGGGGGATTGTTCTCATCTCTAACCAGTACCAAATCATTAACCTTAAGGTTGGGAACAGGGGAAAACCACTTTGGTCGATGTTGCAGGCGATTCAAATAATCAACATGCCATCTCTTCCAGAACAATTGATAACATCGAGAACAATGTTTCCAAAGAGAAAGTCGGTTAGATGAAATCTGGGTAATGTCCTTATCTGGGTATGCCATAAAACTTCTACCAATCAAAAAATGTCCAGGAGTCAATGGTTGTAAGTCACCAGGGTCGAAAGATAGACCACAGAGAGCTCTGGAGTTCAAAATGGCTTCAATTTCAGTGAGCAGGGTACTAAATACTTCAAACGTCAGAGTGGTTTCTCCAATCAATCTGCGGATATGAAACTTGGCACCCTTGATACCAGATTCCCAAAGACCACCCCAATGTGGTGAACGAGGAGGGATAAAATTGAAGTTAATTTCATTTCTCGATAGAAACTCTGGACCGGAGAACCACAAACTTGACTGGACAAGTTCCTGAGGGGAAATTCCACGAGATGGGAGATCAGCCGGGTTATCCTCAGATTTCACTTTGTTCGATACAAAGGTAGTCCAACGACTGGGGTGCGAATTCAACCAACAAAGGGCAATAGTGGAGTCACTCCACTAGTTGAAAGAGTCAAAATCAAATTTGCGGCTTAAAATCTCACGCACTTGGGTCACGAGTTTTGCGAGCAAGAGAGCAGCACACATAGCTCCAATCGGGGTACCTTCAGAGGTGCAACTTTAGACTTTGAGGTGACAAGCTGACATGAGACTGATTGATCAGCATAGAGAACTCTCATGTAAATACAAACAGCGTAAGCGCACATGCTGGCATCTGCAAAACCATGCAACTGAATAGAGATGATGGGGCCAAAAAGAGTCAGTGGGCGAGGAATTTTTATTTCCTTTAATCGAGGTAAGTTTACAATAAAATCTGTCCACTTGGCCAGAATGGATTCATCATCAATCTCTAAATCCCAATCCAATTTCTGTAGCCAGAGCTTTTGCAGACGAAGTTTGCCAACCACTACTATAGAGGAAACAAAACCTAAAGGGTCGAAAATCTGAGCCACAGTAGACAGGATTTTACTTTTTGTGAGTGTGTCAATCATAATAGACTCAGGAACAGAGACGACAAAACAATCTCCACTGAGCTCCATTTAAGGCCTAAAATCTTACTTGGACAATTTTCTTGGGAAATGTCATTTTGTTGAGCAGGGTCATTGCAGCTTTCATTCAACAATTCAGGTGCGTTAGTGTTCCATTTATGCAAATTAAATCCAGCTGAATTCAAACGGTCATTAAGATGAGAGTGCAGCAATCTTAGTTGTTCAGGGGTGTCACTACCAGCCCAAATATCATCCATATATGTCTGGTACCAAAGAGCTTCTGAATCTAGAGGAAATTGTTCAACATATTTTTCTGCTAGGTGTTTTCGTACTCGTGTGGCCAAATATGGTGCACAGTTAGTGCCGCACGTGACTGTGGACAATTCAATGCACCGTAAGGGCTCCTGTCAATTGCTTCTCCAAAGAATATTTAGAAGAAACCGATGATCAGGATTAACTTTGATTTGCCGAAACACTTTTTCAATGTCAGCAGTCAGAGAGTAGCGAAAACAACGAAAACCAATTAAAATGTCATACAAATTGGGTTGAACTTGATAGCCTTTCAGCAATATGTCATTCAATGAAAGACCAGTATCACTCTTGCAGCTGCCATAAAAAACCACTCTGGTTTTAGTAGTGACACTTCCAGATCTAATAACAGCGTGGTGATTTAAAAAGAACTTAATTGCCACCTGCTGGTCAACTATAGTAGAATTCATTAAGGAAACTAATCCAAATCGTGATCACTTCGCCGCTGTTGCCAGCTTGTGCATGAAACCAAGTAGAACTATATTGAAACTCCCCAAATATGGCTACCTCAAATTGAATTTCGTTATTTTTATCTGCGAGGCATTAACCACGACCCGCAGTCTTTATTTACAGTCTATATACGTACTATTTGTATTCGTATGTTAAATTTTAAATTTATCATTTCTAATCTTTAAGATTGCTTTTCTAGGATTTTTGCAGGCTTTAGAACATTCTAATTAACCGTCCGTGAAGTGCCCATTTTGCCAAGGAATTTTCTTAGTTACAGGGTCTTAAGTCAAATGTTTGTGCTTTAGGAGTTGGTTTCATAGAATTTTGAAACTTTCAGCCAAGTACAGTCATTGAGAAAGTGAATTTTGCTGTTATTTATGTTTATTTAGGAAAAATATGTTTAAGTAAATAAATTTTTCAAAACATAGGTAGGGGGGGGGGGGTGGTTTTAGGATACTGACAAACTTACTTTCTGGGCAGAAGTCTTCCTGAAGAAATGAACATCAATAAAACACTGGAACCTGGCCCCTTTCATACTGTTTTAGGCTAATATTATTATGCTCTAGGTTCCGATGGATGCTTAGAGTCTTGAAGCAAGTTTACATATTCATAAAAATTGTAAAAATATTAGTGACTATCAAAGCAGCTAACAGGTTCTGTTCGTATCAGCCATATAAGTAGCTACAGGATTTTCCAAATGCTCCTGAAAGGTATACTTTTGCCACATATTGAAAGGTACAAGATGAAGCCTTCGGACATACAGCAAAGGAGGTTTGAAAAATCTATCTCATTGTTACTTGCTTTGTATGTTTGTCAACAGTCTCTCTGTGCAGCGAGTCGGATTTAACATTTAACAAAGTTGATATCAAGCTAGTTTGCTACTATTTCACTTTAAACTGTGGGTAAAAATAGTAGGTTATTATTGACTAAAATACCTACCTGATAATAAAGGTGAATTAGGGATCAGGACCACATAATATTTCCATATGGAAGTCTGTGATCCAGACAAGTTTTTGTTCCTGATTCTTCAAAATAATCGAAATAGTTTAACATATTCTAATCAAGGTACCTAGCGTATATCTAAAGTTTAAAGCAGAATTGTAAGAAACTGATGGCATCATACAGGCTTTCTAATCTATAATTGCTTCATAGAGAAACTTTCAGACTGTAAAAATTGATTAACATTGTGAACACCATAATAAAAAATTGTCAATGCTCTGAATGCCTAGATCTTACAAATATGAAATGATCATCAAAAAATAGATTCTGTAAACCTACTTCGAGACCTACTTTAATATTTCAAATCTTCCTGCTCTTAGGTTTCCCTAAGAAGAGGAAGTAGTAAAAAGTAGACCTTTTGAGAACATTTGAAAAACGATGTATATTAGCTGTTGGACAATTTTAATGCATTGCATGCAAGGATAAGTTTGGTTGGTTTTCTAATGGGATTCACTTGAACTCCAATTTATATTGCATTTGATTGTGACCCAGTGGCCATTTACTATGACCTTTAACCCAAATATCTTACCCAACAGTGTGTCATCTTTACAGTCCGAGAAACATTGCCACATATGCTTAATGAGTATCGAGAGATGTGAGCCAAAAAAATAGAGTAATCAAGCTCAACAAGGCTGACAAAAAAGCTGTATTATTTGCATTTTAAAAGATGTTTTTAGTTTTTTTTTATTCTATATTGGAATCAAATACATATTATTATCGCAATTTCTGTTCTATAGCCTTGAAATTGTTCCTAGGAAGTTTTTTTGGTAGGACCATGATATGGTTAGGATACGAAAAATGTATCTAAAAATTCCTTTCCTAAACTATATAGCTGATAGGGTAGCAGTTAAGCAGTATCTACTTCTTACCAAGATACCTACCAAAAATGGTCACTTTTTTATGATAGCTCGAATATTTTTACAAATTCTGAACTGTCTTCATCGAAGGATATACAGCACACAACAAACTTTTATCTGTAACTAATATTTATATCTGTAACCATTTTCGAGATATTTGGAAAAAAAATATGAACTAATAAAAACAAATAGAACACATAATAATGGGTCACAAAATGAATATGTTTACCAAACATATTAGTAAAATAGTTTGTTTCAAAACATTGAAAATTTTTTTTATGAATTACGAGTTACCCTGAAAGATAAATTGTTTATTTTTAAATTATTTTGAAAATGGATAAGACATATGAGTTTTGCAGCATGCCTAGCTTTTTGATACAAGATTTCAAAGCATCAGAATTCACAAAATTACTCAGATGTGTCAGCTATAGAGAGAAAGCTATTATTTATTTGTACTGCATTGTTAAGACAACTACGGATGGTTACATCTATCACGTGACTTATTGGCATAGGATTTAGTTAAAAGCTTTTCGTATTCAACCCCCTTAGGAGCAATTTCTAGTCGGTAAATCAAAAATTGTCAGATTATTTCCAATTTTATTGCTTGCACAAAATTGATTTAGCACAAAAAAAAACAATTTACACCATATAGTGCAAATAAGCCAGTTTATAAGGATTGCGCGATCAATCGCTCTATTTTTTTGCTCCGCCCAACGCTATACGCCCCTTTTACTATTAATTCGACTTAGAAAATTCTCTGTTTCTCCAGAAATAATTTCAGGTTTACTTTTTAAATGTAGGAATATATTTTGTATGTTTTGGAAAAATAAAAATAACAACAAATTATTGCTTTTAATTTTACAACCGTCACAAAATACTGCAAAGTTAGAAAGTGAGATTTCCCTCACACTTAAAATAACTTTTTAGTTTTGATTAAGCCACATGAAAATTTCATAGAACAGATTCCAAAATCATCTTATATATGTGCAGAGGCCAGTTCAGGATTTACACACTTGCACCAGCTGTGGAACTAATTTAATTTCTGAACGGTAGTTGATGCGCATCTCTCAACACTGCTGTATGATTCTTGAATTCACCTATGAACAGATTTAGGGAAAATCATAAAGTTAATTCCTAAAGCCTTACGTGCTTACTTGATAATTCCAATAATCATCAGAGTAAAATACATCCTTTATTAGGTCATACAAATGCAGTAGTCCACAGAAGTCCACACAGTGTACAGTATAGGTAGCCACTCAGTTACTCAAATTATCCTTGTTCATTTCTTCTGATAATCTCCTTTCGTTTTGGATGAAAAAACTAACTCTGTGCCATGAATAAATCCTTCTTTATTTCCAGCATGCACTACAATCTACCTATAAAAGATAAACTAAATAAAGTGCCTATAAACAAATTTTGAAAAAATGGGTTAGCTGAAGCTACAAACAGCCTCATATTCCCCTAGTGAGTCCCTGGTCGACTAAATGAGAGCAAACGAGTAACAATTACAATTAATACAAAACACTACACCTTACCTCTTCCCTTCTTTTTTTATTCTTTCAACACTTCGAGTATCCGCATCTTGCCAAGAATGGCTTGATGTTCCATCTTGAAAAAGCCCCGTCTCATCTTTTAGATGCAAAATACAAACATATAGTCTGAACTAAACAATGTCTGGCAGCCCCATTAAACCCCCGTGGATTGTCGTGAAGCCACTTAAAGCCAATCTGTTTCATCAGTCTCATAAGTGATGATTTCGATCCCGCAAAGAGCTGCATTGTTCTTAGTCTCGGCAAAATGCTTTGGGCGGTGACAGATTCTCCTAAAATTCAATTAAAAAATATTCTTTTTTACGTTTTTGTAGGATCGACATCATTGCCTGCATTCCACGCAACTGCCAGAAAACCCCAATGACTGCTTTTGTGTAGTCGGGTGTAGGTGTGTCCAACCTCTATTTTGAAAAAGGATTTAAGTAAAGGATAATTAGGGACAGTTGCTCAGAAACTTAATACTTGTGTAAACTTATGACTTGTTTTGTATGAAATAAACTGATGATGATAGGTACATGGTTTGTATCTCAGTTGGCATCTAACAATAGGTTTGAGTAATTAGTCAAGATTTCAGGAAAATGTTAGTTAAATATTTTTTTTTAGAACATAATAAATCCAAAAAATATACGAGGTTGACCAGGTTTCATGATAAAGTTTAAGAGGATGTTCTACTTCAATTAGTAACACTATCTTGCTAAATAAACTGTACTCAAAAAACCCTTTTCTATAGAAATACAATGGTGTTGATGTTTATTTTCACAAAAAAAAAATTTTTATTTTTTTTGCAAACCATTTCAGATATTTTAATGAAATATTGCAGGTGCCAATAGTAAAGGAAGACCTAAGTTTTGCAATACAAAAGCTTTGTTTATCAGTGTCTAATTTTGTTAAAAGTTAAAATAGCTTTATTCTTTCAAATTGAACAAATAATTCAAAAATAATCTTTATTTTTAGAAAAAACCAGGAACATACAACTTTTTTGCTGAAAAATAGTCAGTGACAAACCGTCTCGCGCGCCAGTAACAATAAACGAAGCTTTTGTATTGCAAACCTTATGTTTTCCTTTGCTATTGACAAGTAATATTTCATTAAAATATCTCAAATGGTTTTCAAAAAATAAAATTTTTTGGTTTATCAGAATACTTAAACATCATAAATATCTCCATATAGAAGTTTTTATAGCATAACCAATAATATTAACACTATTCAAACATTTTACGGGGGTGAGCCAAAAAATAACTCTTGGAAAAACTTTATGAAAAGTTTTATAGAAGCAAACTGCTGTAACTTTTTTAAAGATATTGGAATTTTAAAGATATTGGAATGAAGCAAAAGCCGTATTACACAGTTGACTTGCAAGTTTTTTCCTATGGGAAGAAAAAACCAAAACACCAATGATTTCGAGAAATCTTAACTTATATTTTTTTAATGGAATGTCCTGTATATTTTTGGATATGTGGGTTCTATTCAAAATTCCACGTATATTTTATAGAGCATACCTCATACCTATCTTCAACTGTTTCTGGGAATATGGCGTCTGTTTAAGTCGGTCAAACATAAAATAATAAATATGAAGCAAAGTAAATTCTCCACTTGTCTTCAAATTTACTTCGCTTCTTATTTATTATTTTATGCTCGATTTTGTGTTTATATGACCAACTTATACAGACCCCATTTTCTCAGAAACAGTTGAAGATAGGTATCTAGGTGCTTTATAAAATATTCTTGGAATTTTGAATAGAATCCAAATATCCAATAATATACAGTTGCATTAAAAAATATAAACCCAACTGCATGTTAAGATTTCTCAATATCATTGGTATTTTGCTTTTTTCTTCCAATTAGGAAAAAACTTGCCAGTTAACATATGCAATATGATTTTCAGTTCATTTCGACATCTTTAAAAACACAAAGTTACAGCTAGTTAAAATGTTATCAAAGTTAATGAAGTGCACTGTACTTATCAACTTTCTGAGCAACTTTCCCTACAGCCCAGTTCCAGTTAAGCTTAATGAAAAAAACTATTCCTAATTACTAAAATTACTTAAAACCTAATTACTTAAATTCTTTTTGAAAAGACGGGTTTCACACACCTACACCTGACTACACAGAAGCAGTTATTGGAATTTTCTGGCAGTTGCTGCATTGCTGCACTATTGACAGAAAAATTAATTCTCTCCTCTTATAGGGAAAATTAGCATTGTGAGTTGTATAATCAGTTTAATAAATTCAAATAAAATTAAATTTGGCAAGACCCTTCCATTTGTACCAATTTCAGGTTTCTAATGCCCATATTTATAGTCATGACTTGGCTCCGAGTAAGCCTCAAGTCTGAGTTTGGACATTTAGTCTCCATTTAAAATACATTGACTTACATCAAACATTTTTGATTAAGCACATGCTTGTGCTCAAGTTGCCACTATAAATATGGGCAATACAGGCCCAGAATCCTTCCAGGCAGATACCCTAGAGCACCTTAGAAATCAAAGGGGAATCCACTTTGCCAATGTTTGTACATGTATTGCCATAATATGGTATTTTTTAAGTTTTGCGATGGCACTGCAAGGTATTGTGAATATAGTGATATTGCGGGGTATTGTCATGAGTACATAAAGTTATTATCGATATTGTGACAAGTACTGTAGAATATTGTCATGAGTACGAAGAGGTATTTCCAATATTGTGAAGGGTATTGCTGTATTTCCAAATGTAGATTATTGTAATGGTATTGTGTGGAATTGTGATGCAGTTTATACATGTATTGTGCCTGGTGGATAACCCCTCATTAGAAACTCTAACAATCATATGCATCAATTAGGCCTCACCAACTTTAAAAGTTAACTAGGAACATATAATCAATGATAAAGTACCTGACATTAGGGCTAGTGACTACTTCTTTAAAAAGAAAATCTTTACTTCAATAAGCAACAAAATAAATGAATATAAATTTGAAATAAGTTATTGTCACATAATTTAGAATCTACAGTTACTTACGGTTCTTATACATTTCATAAATTTGGTAACGAATCGCACAAATATCCCATTTCCCTGGATCGGTTACTGGTTTCTTCCAGACAAGAATCCTTTTAGGGCTTACAATTTTGCCATGAGTACTTTCTTGAGATATTTTTGAAACCGTAGCTAAATGAAGACCTAAGGCATCCGCGACTCTTTTACGTACTGTTGCGAGTGGCAAAAGTGGTCCTCCCTTTTCTTTCTCCAATTCAAAAAAGCTCAAGAAGGAAGCTACAAGTTTTTTTGCAGTCTTTACTAAGACTCTTTGGCATCTTGTTTATGTTGAATAAACACAATTAGTTCAACAAAAAACACAAATCTCAATCAAGCGCATAAGGAAATCTTGGAAAAAGTACATAAAAGCACAAAACCCGCCGATCTTCTAATTTCAATTTCGAGGTTAAGTTTGACTTTCGTTGACGGACTGACTGTTGACGTTAGTTCCACGCGTTTTAATAATAATTCTGCGTACTCCACGACCGCGCGGCACTTCACCAACTGCTTGCGTTTTCTATAATAAGATTTAAAATTAAATTGAGCAAAAACAAGAAATTTTTTATCACACCTATAGTTAATATGAATAGTTTAATGGTCTGTTTTAATTAATTTACCAAGCACGTTTACCAATCTTCACAGGTAAGCCGAAAAACGATTGTTACGTTATTTACAATAAACCGCAAATAAGGCAACATTGCTGAAGATCATGTCAACCACCATTGAATTATATCCATCTTTTTCCAAATTCGTTAGAGGAGACAATGTCTATGATCGAAGACATGATCTTGAGTATCAATTGACACATCGCTTGCTTAATGATTCTGCCTATAGATAAGTATGGTTCAAGGGAAAGTATGAGCCATGTCCTAATTTAACAATTTCATTAATAAAATCAGTATAGTCAATTTTGAGTTGGGGATGTTTTTGAAGTTTACTTTCTATCCCAAGAAATCTTTTATAGGCAATGCGAAAAGAATCACCTAATTTGAGGTATTCCGATTTTTCTTTAAAAGGAAGATCAACTTGATAAGTGTTGTCTGGGAGTATCTTAGTGCTATTCACAAAAATTGATTCAGCCAATTCATCCTCAGGTGTATAAACTACAAGCTCAGGTATCTCTTCAGTTTGCCAAAACTTTTCAACCAAATTCTCGAGGGTGCCCTGATTAGGGTGAGTGTGGAGTGCGACATGCGAGAAGTTGACATTAGAATGACCTGTGGTAACGCAATAAGTGACAGAGCGAGACATGCGTCCAACAACTATCCATCCAAGGTGAGTATCTTGAAGATAGGGAAGCTGTTCGCCAAGAGAGACAAGTCCATCCCTTTGGAGGTCGTAGTATATATCTGCCCCCAACAACATGACAACCTGGGAAGGAGTGCCAAAAGTAGAATCGGCTAGTACTTTATCTGTAGGTATAGAGAGTAGTGATATATCTAAATTTAACTGGGGAAGTTCTCCGGTTATTTCCTGAAGCACTGAACATACAACCTTAAACTTTTTGTCTTCATGTGCTCTTGAGTGCAAAGTAAAATTAACCATTTTATTAGAGTTTGTTTTGCTTAAGGAAACACCAGAAATTTCAAGTTGTTGTTCTTAGGGTTTGAGTCCTAACTGGTCAATGGCATGCTGGCTTATAAAAGAGTTTTACGAGGTGCGGAGGTGCGGGGCAAAACCCCGCACCATAGGCGGGTTTTTGCTTGCTATTCAATCCAAAATACAGCTCCAGGGTCAATTGGCAGGTGCCGAGTAATTGTGAGAGATTCTTGAAAACAACGCGACAAGAGGGGTTGACAAAACAGTGAGACACAAACCAAGGGTGTTTTGTCAAAACTACGCGATGTTGGAATTCCTTTGGTGCGAAAATATCACGCTAACCACCAATACACAACGAGAACTGGGACGACAAAACGGTGAGACACAAACTAAGGGTGCTTTGTCAAAACTATGCGACATTAACTCGTTGGTATGCGAAATTGAGCATAAAAATGCTCCCGATAAGCGAACGGCGCGATACTGTGGTGGCGACGACAGACAGACTGGCACTCCTTCGGGGTTTTTTGCACTGGGGTTGTACCTTGTACGGGCACTGCTTACGTGACGCCTTTGATGTCGCTGATGGCGGCGGGCGGAGGGGGGGGGGGGGGTTTCATAGCAAGTTTTCAGGGCGGCAACAGAGAAAGAGACAGAGAGACAACACAGAGCGGAGCAATAAGCATAGGCGTGCGAATATGCAAATATTTATTTTCCCCGTTGGAGATCATGTCTTCATCAATGTTTATGAGTCATGCGGTTATAATAGATCTTTAGTTTGTTGATGCCATGCAGGTTGATCAAGCTGGGACCGTAAAAATGCTCTGATGGCGACAAAGTAAGTAAATTCAATTAAATTTGGGCAACTTGTGTGAATTTTACAAATACAGTGGCGATGTAAAACCCCTATTATAGTATGGTTTTTTGAGCATTTATGCTCTGCAGATTTATGGGCGCAAACAGAGACAAACTGATTTAGCAACGGGCGAGAAAAACACGAATTCAGCTGTTTATCAATCGCACAACACGAGATAAAGATCTGCACACTTTCATTCAACTTGCGGACCTACTTTTCGACCGATACATTTCCTGCCCGGGAAGCAGCGATGTTGTACTTACAAAACTTAAACTTGAAATCTCTTTCATCCTCATGAACAAATACATTTATGCAGACATCAGCCAATCATATCCATTAATCCATCGCGCGATCTATACCATTAATCGGTCGCAAGACTCCACAGCCAATGGGGAAATCAGTAAACGCATACCTACGTCTTCGTCTTCGTATATTATACGATAAATTAATCTGCATTTCCTCTATAGTGCACAGGAAACAGAAACACACTAAATTGAGTATACGATACTGCGATTAAGCCAGAACACCAAACGATTATTTCATCGAACCCTCATCATCACCTACTAAAACCGATATTTTTCGATCGATATATTTTGCCCCAGATACAGGGATGTTTCACTTCCGAAATCTGTACTTCCATTCTCATTCATCCGGGCAAACGAATGCATTTATGCCAACATCAGCATATATCGAGCAATTAATACCATTAATCCGTCGCCAAGTTGCAGAGCCAATGGGGGAATCAGCTAACGCCTTCTGACGTCCTCGTTATCTAGGGTAATAAAACTGTGGTCTGGGCTATTTTTATATTTTAATACTAAGGCTTTCTTTGAATATGGAGTAGATTTAGCACGCTTTATTGCCTTTTTGTCTGAATAGAAACAGAGGAATTATTTGGGAGGTTTACTGTCTGAAGTCGTTTTAAAATGTGTTTATTATTTTCATCTTACGTTAAGTTTTCCCAACACGTCTTTTTATTCTCTTACACCCACTCCTCGACTAAAATATGTTTTTAATGTTACAAATGGTAATTTCAGTACTGTTTTAATTTCCTGATAAAAAATTTTAACTACGATTATGTAGTTTTAAATGATCTAATATGCCTTTGACGATATATTCCCTATTTTCAATATCACATAAGATATATCAATAATAAGAGTAAACGGGACAACACATAAAAAGCCAGAATAAACAACACATCGACAATAACTTTATCTACACTTCGCGAAATTTAATGTGCATTTCAGCGTCGAGATAACTGAAAACCAATATCGCAAAAGTACACAGACGCACATTTCAAACATGCCAAAACGTCTATATTAAACCGTAACATTTCAAAAACTAATTTGGTATGAACAACATATTCCAAATGGAATATTTTTCATATGTCAGTTGCTAGTTTCCAACGTTTACTATTTTAAAACCAGGCAATAATCTGAAACGAAATCAATAATACGTTTGCCAAAGTTATTTTTAAATGAAATCCCTCATGAATATTTGATAGAATCTGCTGTTATAAACAACGACAACGAATTGGCCTGCCAAAACGCCATTCATTTTCCGATATGTATATTTTGTTTCAATATGCTGCAGAATCTACTACAAAAGGGGAGATGATAATAAAAATTCTATGGTGATTAAGCTTAAAATACCCTTCCGGCTTATCTAGTCCATTTCAGCGTCTAAAAAGCTTATACTGCAAGGCGCTAAAACAATTAAAATCCCATTAGCGTTTTGTGTGTCGTCGGGTTTAAGCTTTAGACAAATATGTCGGAAATTGCTTCAATGTTTTTCAAAGAACGATTTTTGGATGCGTTTTAGTTTTATTTTATTCTAATAGCCGGTCGCGTCTGAAAACCAGCCAGCTGTGAAGAGATGTCTTTAGTAAAGAGCTGTTTCAAGTTGCGTTTCAGTAAGAGGCAAAAAGTAAGAGTAAGACTTAGTAGTAAGTGGCAACCACTTAGAATTGGTTGACCCATATTTTAATTTAAGATTATGGGCAAGAATTAGTATAAATCAACCAATATTGATAGTTCTTTCATTCGAAAAGTCTTCAAACTGCTCTAGGACCAATAATTATTGACCACAATAATTAAGATAATAAAGAAGCCAAGGCCCAGGAACTAGTTGTGTTGATTTTGGAAAAATGTTCAAAGATGGATAGTGCTATCAAAGGGTACATACATTAACAAAAGACAGTGCAAATTTATGGAACGTGTCTACGATAAAAGGATCGTTAGGGAAAGAAATGGTACTCGATTGAATGTTAAAGGAAGAAGCAATAAGTCACACATTTCGTCTTTTGGACACAGCTCCAAAAGGCGTTATTTAAGTGGCTAGTTGGACGTTTCAAGGTGTTATTTTTAAGCCAACTAAACAACACGACGTAACTGAATCAAAATAAGACGTCTTTTCGACGACATACACATCATACTAGTTACCTGAGAACTTAACCCGTTCGAAACCATGAACTAAGGACTTTTTGTCATTTGTCACAAAATACTCAAAAAGTTTCCTTACAGCAAAGTGTGCGTACTTTTCTCTAATTTGAAACACCAAGGGTATTCAATAGCTCATTTTTAAACTCACGAGTTTAGGGCTCCATATGTACGATGTCTTTAAGACGTCGTTTTTAAGACAACTGAAAACTAAGACGTTATTGAACCAAAAAAATCGTATTTTCCACCACCTGTATGTCACACTGACTGCCTGGGGTTGGAAAAAAACTGGGTAAGAACTGATTTATGTAATTTTTGTATATACCTATATTTTTCTGATTTATCGGTTGTTATTTGATAACAAGAGTTTTGAAGCCTGGAGTCACAAACTTGCTCGAATTAATTTTGACGAGGTGACACATTTTTTTAGGTCAAATACTAAAACTAGCCTTTTTGTACATAATGCAGAAAAATAATATCTATAGTATTTCTTATTTAGGTGTTTTCCGGGCTTTGAAGCCATTATTTAGTGCAAATTCTTCTTGACAGTTTGTCAAGACAACTGCGGAAGATATTATCAAATGGGCGAAAGAGTCTTCATCTCTATTTTGTAACAATGGTCGAGAATCGAACTTGTAACCAGGTGAACGTACTTAGGACAAATCGGTCTTGAATTTCTTAAAAGTGACATTGTACAACTATGTACCAGAAAGGTAATTGTACATTAGAAAAACTTAGTTTCCACCCCAGAACAAACTGGAAATACTAAAGGAGAAAATAGAACCATTATGGAATCAGTGAGCGCCCTATTGCAAAGTTTAGGAGAAGAGAGAGTCGGAAGAAGTCGACAGGAAACAAAACAGTTTTGAATTGTTTCATAGAAAAGTTTGCAGTATGGAAATTTTCCATGAGTTCAAGTGGTGAAAGAGCAAGTGTGCATATTTGCAAGCAATGACGACTTAAACTGGATGTAAAAAAGAATTTGGTATTTTTGGTAGCTATACAAACAGCACCAAGTTTGTGGAATATACCTACCTGATAATAAGCTTATGGAACAGCAATAAGGCTTTTTTCCAAGGGATCAAAACCTTTCTTCAAATACTGAGTGTTGCGACAAATTGAAAACATCGGGTTATACCTTGATGACACGCCTATTGAACATCATTAAGAAGATGAATTTGTAGAAGAAACAAGAAGATATATTGACAGTCAGATGTTCAGTTCAATTGATGCTTCGATCCTAGGAGCCTCACTGGCTGGTTGTCATCCAAACTCTGATCATTCTGAAGAAACACACCAATCTGAGTTTGATAATGTCGAGCATTAGGAGGAAATAGAGGAAGATATCTTAAAAAAAAGTGAACATTTAAAAACCCAAACTATATGATGGGTTATGATATGGATGAAAGTGACCCTAGTTTTTACTCTTTAAATGATCACTTGTATGGAATAAGTGTAAGAATATCCTTCCACACAAAAACATTTCATTGAAAAAAAAATTGAAGATTTGAAAGCCAAGGTCTGAGATGGTAACGCCTGGGGATTTCTAAATCATAGACTTATTAAGTACTCTTAGTTGTTGCAAATAATAATAAAAAAACTAATTATTCTACGTAATGAAAATTACTAGTGCATGCTTTAAGAAGTTATCAGTGAACTTATGAATGAGACTTCCAGTTAAGACTAAACTTAATTCTAATATCATTTGCAAACTGAAAAAACGCACAATGCTGGAAACAAAAAATTGATAACTTGGTGGTAGATCAAGATTATGTTAACTCAAAAAATGCTAGTTTTTTGACACGTTAGAGACAAAATGTTCCAGCGAGCAAAAATTGTTTGAGTTAATATAAACTGCTCACTTAAAGTTCGACACAAGCAATTTTTTGTCATTTTCAATTGGCTCTAACTTTTTAAGCAATGAATTATTTTAAATACAATTTGCACGGTCTGAAACCTCATTTCCCCTATATTAAGGAAGCGGATAGTTTTGAAAAGAAAAACCGACATTGTATTTATTATATAGGGTGTAAAACAATGTGATACAAAAATTTAAAAATTTTGATGTTCTTCCATTTCGCAATAAGCTATTTTTTCCTTATCGTTTTCAGGTCAGGAGTAAGCCTACATCCATATCTGGGAACTCTTTTGCCAGATTTTTTATTAGAACACTCTGAATTTTTATACAGAGCGAAACGTAAAATGTGTGAAATTCTTGCTTCTGATATTTTTAAATCGTCGTAGTTTGAAGAAGCGATAAAGAATCATACTGTATTTTCCCTCATTTGTTGACATATTGTATGTGGATTGTTACTCATTCAAAAAACAAAAGTGCCGCTTTTTCTAGTATACGAGATTTCAAAAATATGTTGACATTATTGTTGACACTCTTGACCTATAATAGCAATATTAAATATAATAACTTTTCTAGAGGTAAAGGGAAATTGAGTGATGCCTTCGCAGATAGCCAATATTAACATTTCTAGATGTTTTTGTCATTTTTAGTTTTTAATGTATTAGAAACTATACAGAGGGAATCAAAATATTCTTGAACATTTCGTTAGTAGTTTCTTCAAATCGTCGTAATTCACGGAACAGTTGACTAATTATTATTATTCTTTGGATGGGCTGCATTATCTGCAAATTGTTTTTCACCAAGACGGTTTTCCAAAAGTGGTTACTGAATTACAAGTACGGACTTGACAAAATAAATATACGGTTCGAGTCATAGTGGGTGGTCGAAAATGAAGACTCATATTCTTTGGTCGGCTTTAAAGGGGGTCTGTCATACAATTGTGTTACCTACCGAGCTTCGTTAAAAAGTTACAGTTAGAATCTCAAAATTTATTTGTATTGATTATTTCGAAAGCGTAAGAGATATGTTAGTGAAATTTTGTACGTTTCGACTGCTATATAACGCGCAAATTTTGCAATAAATAATTATTTTTGTTTCAGCCAGTGGCGCCCTTAACAGCACGTCAACATATATTATTTGAAAAAAAGTGGTACGTCACTGGTGTCCCGAAAAATTAAATTTAGTTTTTGAATGCCCATTAAAATCTATTGGTTTGCAACATAATTCAAGCCACAAATAATGGAAAATTTTAGATTTTTTATCAAAATGAAATTATTCGCGTCCTACTTACATACATTACAATGGTTTTTATTTAGTGACTCGAAAACATCGCGTCGAACTAAAAAAATCGAAGAGGGGTCTTTTCTTTACAGTAAAATGGGTATTAAAAAAATAAAGCTTCATTTTTCAAAAAATCAGTGACGTGCTACTTTTCTTTCAAATAATGTAAATCGACGTGCTGGTAAGCGCGCCAGTGGCGGAAATAAAAACAAATTTTTATTCCAGAATATGCGCCGTTCATAGCAGTCAAAACGTACAAAAATTCAATCAAATATCTCTTACGCTTTCGGGATAATCAATATATATGAATTTTGAAATTCTAAATTCAACACCCTGTAACTTTTTAATGAAGCTCGATAGGTAACACAATTGTAAGGCAAAACACCCTTAAAATCGACCAAAGAATATGACATTTAATTTTCGACCACCCATTATGATTCACCCCGTATACTAATTTTGTCAAGTCCTTACTTGTAATTCAGTAGCACTTTTGGAAAACTCCCTTGTTGAGAAACAATCTGTAGATAATGCTGTCGATCCAAAGAATAAAAATAATAATCCGTCAACTTGTCTGCAAATTACGACGATTTAAAAAAAATACTATCGAAATTTTTAAGAATATTTTGATTTCCTCTGTATAAGTTCTAATACCTTAAAAACAAAAAGTGACGAAAACGTCTGGAGATATTGATGTTGCCTATCTACGTCGGCCTCACTCAATTTCCTATTAACTCTAGAAAGGTTATTTTATTGCCAACATAAGTCACGAGTATCAACAATAATGGTATCATACTTTATGAATGCTAGTATACTGGAAAAAACGGCACTTATTTTTTTGAATGATTAACAATCCGCAGACAATATGTCAACAAATAAGGGAAACACAGTAAGATTCTTTACTGCTTTTCCGAACGACGACGATTTGAATATATCAGCAATAAGAATTTCACACATTTCACGTTTCGCTCTGTATAAAAATTCAGAGTGCTTTAATAAAAAATCTGGCGAAAATGTCCCGAGATATGGATGTTGGCTTACTCCTTACCTGAAAACAATAAGGAAAAAAGAGCTTATTGCGAAATGGCAGAACTTAAAAATTTCACTTTGTTTCACACCCTTTATAATAAAGATAGTATCGGTTTTTTTCAAAATTATCCGCTTCCCTAATATAGAAGAAATGAGGTTTCAGACCGTGTAAATTGTATTTAAAACAATTCATTGCTTAAAAAGTTACAGATGATTGAACGAGATTGAAACTTGATATTTTCTTGGCATCAAAGCTTTCAAATGGAAAATGTGTTATGTGGTTTTGTGGACTAAGATTGAGGGATTTGTTCGGCCCCAGTGCGTTTCATCAACAGAATCTGAGTTTGCAGCTACCAGAAGAGCTACGAAGAGGTTTGCGAAATTGTTTTAAAATTCCCTCGCCTTGAGGCCATACTTGCAATACCCAATTTCAGAACTACTGCAGTCGCTTCATCTGATACCTTAGGAAATGAAATCATGCCTATTTTAACTAAAATAAAAGAGCTGAAGTTGTGAAGCAGTGTGGTTGCATCTGCAATAGCTGTTTAATAATAAACACCAGACACCCAAAAAATGTATTCCAAGGAAGAAGAAAATTATATTATCAATAAATAAGGTGAAAGGTGTAATTTAAAAACCTGTTCAGAAACATATCTCAATGAAACATATTGACGTTAACAGTAAAGTTTCACGCTCAATCAAGCTCGAAATGACCGTAAAATTCCACACCTAGAAGCTGAAATTACTATACAAATATTGTAGTTGTATAATAAAGAATCCACCTTGAAAATAACTTTCCCTTGCGATCAGCTTTCACCCTCGTAAATAGCCAATAAAATTAAACACCACCACCTTAAACGCGAAGAAATAACACATCGGCTTGAAAATCGATTTTCAGTTAATTAGGAAAATCGATGCTAAAAGGAAATTTATCCGTGGAAGCTTAAGCCTGGATTCACATGCGAGAGAAGATTTGAAAAGTGCGCATTTATTATGGTTGAATCTTACTTTGAATTTTGAATTATTTTTTTTTCTACCCTAAGGAGTAAAATTGTTTCGTGCGGCTATGAGCTCATTCATAGAATTCATTATATAGAACAAGAACACTCTTTGTAAAGATGTAAAACCCATCCGCTGACATCAGGCGTCTGGAAAGGAAGTCGTCTGAACTCGACCGCTTACCAAACTTCTAAGCTGTTGCTGACGGGTTTCTTACCAATCTTCTTAAAAAGTTGAATTCTCTATTCAGTTCAGAAACTTTCTTCCTTACTGCAACTAGTCTAACAATATTTCCTGAAAAGATAAATCCATAACATAAAAAAAAAAAGAAAATCGAACTTAAAGATATCGGAATTCTGATACTTCTTTCTTTCGAAAGCCTGCAGCTGTTTCAAAACGGCCATTATTTAAGAAAACTAATCCCTGTGAAATAGTTTTCCTACTGCTGACGGAAACTCGATCCCCAAGCCACCTTTGACAAGCCGCTGATATTAAGTTTCTGTCTTGAGGGAGTTTTATGAGAAACCTATTTATCACAATATAAAATAAGAAATAAAAATTATATGGCGCTTACGAGTAGTATATTGTATCGTAGGGAGCAAAAGTGTCACTTTCTTAAACTGACTTGGTAAATCCGCTTACACGGGCGAGCTAGAAAAGTAGCTTTAACTCCGAATAAAACATTGTTTTTCTCTAAACCATGGAATTATATTGTGCTAACTATTCAGATTTGCAGATGATCTTCTTCTAAGAGGTGTGCGAAACAACAATTTTCCGCACATATTTTTTGCTTAAAAGTTTGACTTTTTATCACTAGTAGCGAAAAGTAAATTTTCCTAAAATTTCTGCTAAAACTGTCTGGCACAATCTGTGCATAAAAACAGCTTTTCAACCATGTATTACAACCCTATCTGTGAATCACACAAAATGTAAATTTATTAAAACAACAATTTTTCACTTTGTTGCCTGTGAAACAAATGACGTGATTGTGTTTGTTGTCATAACTGCGTAACAATCTATGAAAACGTTGTTATTTATTAGATTTTATCTGATAGTTTTACAGTTGTTCAAATAGTTGTGACGTTTTTCAAGTTACACTACCAGTTAAATTTAATATGGAAAGGTTTTCAAATGGGAAAAAAGTTTACGTGTATAATTATTTTATTTTGTGCCATAGGAACGCTAATCGAGCTCAAGATTTATGTACTGTCAACGATATCCAGAAAGACGGTAACCAGGTTTATCGATCTTCAGAATGCTTAGAAATAATTTAATTTCCTATGGTTCCTTTAAAAAGCACAATCGAAATAGAGTGCCTAATGAAAATATTGAAAATCGTGTTTTGCAAAGTGTAATTGACAATCCTCGTACCTCCCTTCGTCAACTAGAAAATAATGTTGAAATGCCTAAATCAACTGCTCAGAGAATTCTTAAAAAATTGAAATATCGTCTATATAAAACACATTAGTCAAAGACTCCGAGATGGTGATTTTGAAAGAATATTGTTTTTCAACTGGTTTGTAGAAAAATGCCAAGAGAATTTTCAATTTCCGCTTAAGGTGCTGTGGTCTGATGAAAGCAGATTTACAAACTGTGGAATATTTAACAACGTCTATTGGGCCGAGCAAAGTCCGTTCTTAAATCGTGAGGTACACCATCAAGTTAGTTGGGGTTTTTAGAAGTCATAAACGGGCACATACTATTTAAAATTTTTCATAACACCTCGATATCTTGAAATATTGCAAACTCACGTCGAACAAACTTTAGATAATTTGCCTCTTCAAGATGTAGCGAACATGTGGTTCCAGCAAGATGGAGCACCTCCGCATAATGCGAGAATCATAATTGACCATTTGAATCAGCAACATGGAAATAACTGGATCGCAAATCGAGATCCGGTTGCCTGGCCTGCACGCTCGCCGGACCTTACGCCTCTTGACTTTTGCACTTGGGGATACTTAAAGGATAAAGTTTATTGTACTCCCCATAACACAATAGAAGAACTTGAGGCAGCTGTTGTTTAAGCCATAGAAGAAATGCCTGGACAAATGGTTAAAGATGCATGTATTTCTCTAATACATCGATGCAGGACGTGCATTAATAACGACGGTGGATTTTTTCGAACATTTACTTTCATTTAATTTAATTCAATGCCATGTCATTGGTTTTTAGTTTTTAGTTTTGTGTAGAGTTTAATCATAAATAATGTTTTAGTTTTGAACTTTAGTATCACAATTAAAATAATTTTTATAAGAAATTTCATTTTTTGACGAAAATTAAAGCAAAGTAAAATTAGAAAATAAAATTCTAAACAAACAAAAGCAAATAAATGTCAAAGTTTTGGCAGATACAAACACAATTACGGCATTTGCTTCAGAGCCAACTAAGTTAAAAATTGACATTTACATTTTTCGTCATTCAAGAATAGGGTTGTTATACATAGCTAAAAAGCTCTTAATGCACTATTTGATAACCTAGAAACCAAATATGGCAGCCATAATAAATAATAAATTTGGCTATGGTTGCAAAAAAACTAAAGGGTCTAGAAAAAATTCGTTAACTTTGTCCGATTGCCCGTAGTCGCTAATACAAAAGTACTAAATTTGATAAAATTTGTTTATAAGATGGCGACGATATTTAAATTTTTCGAAAAATACAATTTATAGGTTTTGCACGATATTTTGAAAACCCCTGTATACTCCTGAAAACCCCTGAACGAGGCTCTAAATAGCGCAACTTTTTTTTTCCATTTAATGAAATTTTTCGAAAGTTTTCGAAATCTCCACGTAGTTGCTTTTATCTGAAACACCCTGTATATTAATTTAACCGTTTATAAGAAAATTTACGTAAGGCAAAGATAAGAAATAACTATAAAGGTGCTATTGATTGAATTTTGATAAATGATAATTGAATGTTGTTAAGATACCTTCCTAATTCTCTTATTATTGCTATATTGAAAACCGCATATTTTGAATTCCATTCTAAAATAAAATATAGAATTATTGTATGGGGCGGCTTTGGGCACGCCTTGAGAATGTTCATAATGCAGAAAGGGGTTGTCAGGATATTGCCTAACATCGGGTATAGGGATAGAGGGTCCTTTAAGGACCATTTTCTGATTTTTCATGTTAGGATTATGCCTTCGGTTTAAATACTTTTAGGAAAGCCAAACACTTGGCCAAACATAAGAAGGAATAATAAAAGCATTTCAAATAGTAAAAACCCAAATAAATCCTTTGTTGCTATGCTGACAAAGAGGCAACAAATCGTGCTAAATGTCTTCATGTTCAAAGAAAGCCGTCTTAATAAAATCTAAAAATAGCCCAAGCCACAGTTTCATTACTTTACATAACGAAGACGCCGGAATGGGTTTGCTGATTACCCCATTGGCTGTGCAGCATGGCCACGGATTAATAGTATTAATCGTTCGGCATGATTGGCTGACGTTTGCATAAGTGCATTCGTTCACCCGGTTGATTAACAGATTTCGTCGATGAAACACTGTTGCCTCTCGGACGAAATATATCGCTTGAAAAGTATCGGTGTTAGTTGATCATCTGACTGAGGGTTCGATGAAGTAATCGTTTGGTGTTCGTTCTGGCTTAATCGCAGTCACGTGTGTTGGATTTAGTATGTCTCCGCTTTCTGTGCATTATCGAGGATATGCAGAGTAATTTCTCGTAGTTTGCAATAAATGAACGTGACTTTATTACATAAATAGTGGTTCTCTCTTTGAGTATCCAAGTAAAGTGTAGTTTCTGTCACACAACTGCACTAGTTCCCGTTTTGGACTAATGATAATTCAAGACTAGTAATCCAAGAAGACTTCCACACGTAAGTTGCACTTTTAGAGTAACTTTGAGTCAGACATTTACTCTAAAATCAGAGTCAATAAGTAACAATTTTGTTTTCCTTTGCGTATCGTGTGTTTCTGATTCCTCGTTTGGACCATCGAGCTAATCTAGAGACTCCATCCTGTTTTGCAGTTTTGGCCACTATTTTGCAGTGGAAACCTTTAAACTGTGATAAAAGTGAAGTCTCAAAGACGGCATGATGTCTTGCGTCAAATGATTGCAAAACAGTTGTCACTGTCATTATTTTTTCTTATTTCCAAACCAATCGAATATCGAACTCATTTCTGCCATTTCCTAGTTAGAGCGCCAGGGCTCCTAGCCCTTAGCTAACTTAGCTCTAAGGTTTTCTAAAACTTAACAAAATCAAAAAACAATCGACGCAATCAATATCCTGTCCGGCTTTAAGTTGCTATGACGCTTGTATGACGTGCGCTGATGACAACATTACGTCATGTGAATCTTAAGAACGTCAGACTTCCTGCCAGAAAACGGACAATTTTTAGGCAAATATCGGAATTTGATGGTTCTTTCCATATTTTCTACATCATTGCTGACGATACTGCATAGTTATGATGAAGGAACAGACAACATCTATACCTGTCAGCCACAATTTCTCTTGGTTCTAATCCATTTAGGTGCATACAGACTATCTACAACCCCTCATACATTACGGCTTCAATGTTTAATTTAGTGAGCAGATGGCGCTACTAGTACGTTTGTATTGAACACTAGCATAGTTGTTTTACCTTTTTCAAGGTCAGTTAGGGAGTAAATATTGGTAAAGGTGATCATAACATTATGGGATCAATTAAGACAATAAACAAAATTATAACACATTTTAATTTTATTTGTCTTTTAACAGAGTTTGGAAATGTTTGTGGGTCTATTCGATTTTCTGTGCTCGATAAAAATTTGTGAATAGTCTTAAGAATTGCCCAAGTTGAAAAAATGTTTTTTGGACTCACTGAGATTTATGGTTTCTTAACTATTTTCCTATGCTGCAAGTTTGGCTTTTTTATATATTTTTTTCATCCATTATTTCCACATGCCCGACAATGCAGATTTGGCGTTGAAGATGGCACGAAAGCCAAAACGGGTCCATCTCAACAGGTTTTAGTACATCTTCTACAAAATTTGCATAGCCATTGTCCTTATGGCGGGCATTGCCTTATGATTTGGATTACCCTTCAACTTTTTCATTGCATTGGAGTTTTTGTAGTACGTATTGTTTTTAATTTACTGTTCATTCCTAAGAGCTTCTATATAGTGAGGGCCAAAAGTCCCTCATAAATTCATTACAAATTCAAAGAATTTTTTTTTATCAAAATGCTCGAACATGTTAGTGTTGTTCTTAGTTGTGCATTTTTTGACATTACAGACATGGGTCATCCATGTAGTCAGTCATCCATGTCTCTTTTTAATTTTTTTTTATGGAACCCCCTGTACATAAAAAGTTTCCCTGTACATAAAAAGTTTTTTACATTATTTTGGAGTTTCTGAACATATTTCCTATCACATACCCTATCCCAAACGCAACAGTTAACGAGAAATTTGCGGTAATAATACCTACATGAAAATAACGAGTTAATTTATTAATAATTGAAAAAAAATTAGTTTATATTGTAAACTACTAACTCCAATAAATTAAATGCTCGAACTGTTTCCAGTTAACTTCTTGACAGTGGGCAAGCCGTAAATCAAATTCGTCTAGCACGTTTCTTATCATTTCAGCGGGTATTTGTCGAGTTACGTGCGTAATTTTATTTTTTAACTCTTCTGTACTCTCGGGCTTATTTAGATACACTTTATGTTTGAGATAACTCCATAAAAAAAAGTCCATTGGGGTGAGGTCAGGTGATCTTGCAGGCCACTCTAAATGGCCCCTTCGTCCAATCCAACGACCCGGAAACCCTTCGTTTAAATATTGTCGCACCTCCCTGCTAAAGTGTGGTGGCGCGCCATCTTGTTGAAACCAAATTGATTCATCTGGAATATTCGTATTATTTGCATTTGGAAAGATAATACAAAGGTCAGGAATTAGTTAATTTCTTAAAAATTGCACATAACGGTGGCCTGTTAGAGTATCTTCAAGAAAATACGGTCCTATGATCCTATCTCTCACAATACCCGCCCAAACATTGACAGACTGAGGATATTGGGTGTGAGATTCAATCGCCCAATTTGGATTCGTGGATGACCAGTAGCGGTAGTTTTGTTTGTTCATTATACCGTTTAAAAAAAATTTGGTTTATCAAAAAAAATTATTCTTCTAGAGAAAAAACGGTCATTGTTGGATCTGTTCATCAAAATTTCGCAAAATTCCAATCGACGATCTGGATCATCTTCGGTAAGCTCGTGGATTGATTTTGTTTTGCACGGATGATATTTTTCTTTTTTGAGGATTCTTCGAACACATGATTTTCCGATTTCATTATCCAATGCAATTTCTTGAGTTGGTTTATGGGAATTTTCTTCAAAGGATAAAAGAACGTTTTATTTCTTATTCTGCAAAATCTAGGGTCTACTGGATCTGGAAAGGTCTCTTACGTGTCCCACTTCTCTAAATTTCCTTTCAATTGTGCTCACGGTAGGCTGCGATATTTGACTGTCCGAATATTTGGTATTGAATATTTCACAAACTTCGCTTTGAGTTTTGTCCTGTTCTTTGACTTTCGCTTAATTTCGCCATTTTGCCGCCCAACAGTGAACAAAATTGGAAATAGGTGTTTGTCAAAATGTCACTTTCGAAAACTAAAAACTTCAAAGTCATAGGTCAACTGGTAATTTAATTACCTACCTAGTATTTGTAAGTAATTAAATGAGGGCGCTTTGTGGTATTCAATCACAAATTTCTCGTAAACTGTTGCGTTTAGGGATAGGGTATGTGATACGAAATATGTTCAGAAACTCCAAAAGAATTTAAAAAATCTTTATATACAGGGGGTTCCATAAGAAATATAATAGTGTTCGAGCATTTTGATACAAAAACATTTCTTGAATTTTTAATGAATTTATGCGGGACTTTTGGCCCTCACTGTATAACTTTAGGTAAAAAAATTTGTTTTTTTTGTAGCAAGCGAAGTAAGAGTATTAAAAGTATAAGCTTCAAACAAACATTCGTCCTTTATTTAAGGCCCACGGTTTGAGGTTTTTCTGAAAAAAAATTATCACTAAATCTAATTTCTGGTGTAATTTTCTGCAGGAAATTAGTGTTTGCTCTACAGCAGGTGATCACTAAGATCTTTGCAAATTTCACTTTTGTAGTCGCATCATTTTTACAATATTATTTTAAAATCCCTACACTACTCACTATAGTACTTACACTTACCAAAAACTCAATTTATTTCTTTACTATTTTTAGTTTATGATTTTAATATGCACTCACAGAAAATTCAATATACTGAAATCAGAGAATTTTAACCGTTACGAAACTCTTCATTTCGTGTAGAGTAACAAAAAACTCGACAACCCAACTGGAAACATTAAACCCTGTCTGCCATGCTTCACGCTCTGATGCTCTTCATTTCCTTAAAGTTACAACATACAAGTTTGCATACAGTACAATATCAACATTACACTAAAGGAAATAAAGTACACGGTTTCCGTTCGTATATTATATATATGCTTGACTGAGCTTAAAATTCGGTAAATTGTTTTCTATTCTTTTTTTTGCGAGGGGAACATCTGGAAGGACCCTGCACAACTCACCTCAAAAAGCTTACTTACAAACGGGTCTACTCTCCCCATATCACATAAATCAATTCAAATTATCCTCCGTGTACCCTTTGGCTCTTGCGCCATATCTCTTTCCCTCCACATACGTGTACAAAACAGAACCCCATAGTTGGTGTTTATCTCGAGAACGATAAATTCCAAATTGTCGAACTTTGTTAGGGTCAGTCTACGCTACGTTTTAGTTAAAATCTAAACTAGATGTATTTTGACAAATTGCTCTTAAATCGCTTGACTGCTTTAATTCTCGTGGCTGCTCGTTTAGAAAAGGTCAGGGCTTAAATGTTAGGCTGGCAATATGGAAATAGTTTCGTTGTGGCTGTTGGAATGAATTAAAGTTTTAATGGAGAAGCCACCTATTTAATTTACTAATTACGAATGGGTTTCAAATAGGCACAATTGGCATTGGAAAGTGGAACAATTATTTTTGGGTCAAACAGTTTATGGATTTGACTATCTAGAAAGTTTTCAAGGTGTCGAAATTCGGGGTAAACAAGACAATAGCTTTAACTCAAGTTGAATAGAATTAGGGCTCCCTATGAGTTGCATGGCTAAGTTGAGAAACAGGTTTGCTTAGAGGTTCGTTAAAATTTAGCTACAAAATAATTCCTTTTAATTAGAAGCGTACAACTTAGACCTGAATACTAAATGTGGCACTAAAGTAAGTTACCGCTCTCATGTAAAGTTCATTTTTAGAAAAACACGTAGGTAAGGGGGTGTTTATTGGAAAACGTCACCTAAGTGGCTGTGAAATGTGAAAACAAAGGGATAAAAGAACAAAAAGCTATTTACTTTGATTATGCCATCCTTTTCCGCCAAAAACTCATAGCATTCTTGATAACATTTAGATACATAGACTTCCAGATAAATAGTACAAAGAAAATTTTATTTAAAAGAATTCTTTGTAAAAGCGTTTGAGTTATTTTCAAAAGCACACTTTCTCGATAGTTTTTGACTATTTAAAAATAAGGAAAAGTTCCCAGAAGTTTATCTAAAAGTTGCATACATTACACTAGTGCTGTTCTTTGTTATCGCATATAACTGAAGCACTTTGTATGCTTTTCTTTCGTTAGCTCTCCATAAAAAAATCATTGTGGTTTAATTTTTTAAACCAGATATAAACATTGCGTTTTCCTTGTTGCGCAATATTATAAAAATTGTCAGACTCTCGACGCCAATCCAATTAACAATTTAATCAATAAACATACACGTTTTTTGTATCCATAAATGCCTTTGGTGTTTCTTGTAAGTTCATAATAAAGTGCATTCCTTTTTTGTTTGTTTCTCTTTTCGGAGAATTTTATTTAATATTATAAAAATTGTCAGACTCTCGACGCCAATCCAATTAACAATTTAATCAATAAACATACACGTTTTTTGTATCCATAAATGCCTTTGGTGTTTCTTGTAAGTTCATAATAAAGTGCATTCCTTTTTTGTTTGTTTCTCTTTTCGGAGAATTTTATTTAGCCTTTTTCCTTAGCCCAAGGCAACAGCACTGACATGACAACTAGGAAGAGCAGTGGGCAGGAAGTGGGGTCTAATGCTACACGTCCTGCACTGGCTCAACATGGCGGTAATCAAACCGAGGAGCTGGTGGCCAGCGGGGGACATGCTATGAGCTAAGTTTGGCCAGACTTCAGAGAACGGTCTGCCTAGCCATAGCGGATGCATTCAGAACAACACCAGGAGTAAGACTCAATGCTTTACTGGGTCTGCCGGAGCTTACAATTTGAGTTAAGAGGGCGGCGTCCTGCAGAAGGATGGATTGCTGCGGCCAGTGGAAGGACACAGCTATGAGAAGGGATCACACGCAGATCGCCAGCCTCATTCAGCGGGACATCCCAATTGTCCTGAAGGGCGCCCACGTGATCAGCTGGGACTGAAACAGCCATTTGAGATAAATATCCCAACAAGGGACGAATTCAAGGAAGAGCTACTTCAGCAACCTTCTGAGAATAATCAGGCATGGTATACAGACCGATCAAGAATAGAAGTCAGACAGGGAGCAGAGCAGGACATCTACATCTACTTCGACAGTCCCTCCAAAAGGATAACCCTGGGATGGATTCTTGGCCATTGGGGCATCGAAGAGAACGAGCGTGCCAACGAATTGGCCAAGCGGGGTTCCCAGACATGTTTTACTGGACCAGAGCCTTGTCTAGGAGTAAGCAAAAGGTACGTCTCTCACACTCTGAATAAGTGGGCATGCGAGAGTACAATGAAAAACTGGACACGGTCATGAATATGTAGACAGACCAAGGAAATCTACCCTAAGCCGGATAGATCCAGAGCCTTGTGGCTTCTTGTGAGAAGCCTGCAGTGCCTGGGAGAAGAATCTTTACTTAAAACTGCAGACTAAACAGGCACATGCACTTCCTAGGAATGGCTGACAGTCCACTCTGCACCCACTGTGGGGCAGGGAAAGGGTCGTCATAACCTTTTTTGGGAGTGTGCCGTAGGTGGGCGCGAATGCGCTATACTTGGAGCCGCTTTTCTTAATCGAGAGGAGCATCCGACTCCGAAATGGGACGAGATGCTCTCCTTCATTGGGGGACTGTGAAAAGGGCCTCTAGGGCCTAGTCGCAAGGCTTCCCCCCCTAATGTTTACTAACTACTACTCATTAAGCCTAGTTAATACACTTTAAATCACAAAACATTTTCGAGTCTTTTTTCGACTGTATATCTGTGTCCCACATAATGCAAGTGGCAAGTGGAATTTTTTCATTTTTGGTACTTGATGTTTCTTACAGACTTCTAAGGCTTTTCTAGGTGTCACAATACCTTCTAGAATGTTTTCCGACCTTTAAAGCCGCGATCTCACTGTAAACCAAGAGAGGTCACATCATCGCCTTTGATAAAGCCAGCCGCAGTTCTGAACGAAACGTCAGGAGTGTATGCAGGATTTCGGAAAATGATTGAAAATGAATGACAAAAAGACTTGTTATACCAATTTACATGTTTCTATAAAAAAATCCTACGAGAGATTAACAAACTACAGGACGTCTCTCTGTAACTGCAAGGATTTTATGAAAATTTTAAACTGATCTACAAAAAGTCTTTCAGGAGTATTCATCCAACTTTTCTAAATAACTCCCTGAAAATGATTCGACGTAACGGGTAAAATTCTGACCGGAAGGTCCAATTTAAAGTTTTCCAAAACGTCATATCTGAATATCCAGTAATTAGCCATAACCGGGTAGTTCCTAAACAAACTTTCGACCGCATACTCGGACACGCTGGAAATTGTTTCGACTCGGATCCGTCCTGGTAAATGTGCTATTTTAAATATTAGTTTCGATTACTGGTGTAGTTTCAACTTTTTGAAACATAAGTTAGGGAATATCGTTCACGACATTATGTAAAAATATGAACGTATTTTATTCTCTTAACAATTATTTTTAACAGTGTTTTGGTTGAGGCCTGATGATACTTTTTTAGGCAAAACGTGTAGCCAAATAACTTGAAAATAAATTTGAGACTGTTGAGGCATTTTGGCTTTAAAAATTTTAGTAAATCAATAGCATTCTGAGAGTAAATGAAGGCTCGAGAAACAGGTAATCAAAAATCCCGTTTTAAATTATTGCGTATCAATTATATTTAACGTGTTTTTGGGTGGCAAAAAGTGCTATAGTGGGTAACGACTTTTTATGTTTCAATTAATGCCAGGAGTTAGCTGTGGACTTGAGATCATTTAGAAAACGAATTTTAAAAAACTGCAATCATTGGCCTCAAAGACAAATAGGTTCTGCAATAATTGGGCAGTACAGAAAACAACTACAAATGATAGCTAATAACTGTGTAGTTATTATACTCGCTTAAATATGGAAATACTATTCTGCAACACTCTGTATAATCCAATCTTGCTACACGTAAAATAGGATGATTTTCCGCCGACATTTTTAAGCTTACAATATCCCCGAGACCAACTTTACAATAAAGAATGTCAGAACTAAGGGGCTTCATCTTTCCAGAAGCCAAGAGTCTGCTGAACTGGAATTGTGGCTCCATTCGGCTCGTTTAATCTTATATGAGAAAGTAACTTTAGGGACACAAAGCTCTAGGCGACTCTTAATATTACGACAAAGAGCTGTAGAGGCACAGTTTTGAAAGTCTAATAAGTGACTACAGAAATAGTGGTCTTGTGCTTTTAAATTAGGTATCTGGTCATTATTTTCGATGATATTGAGGTGCAAGGGGTCGGGCGGATTTAATTAACCTTCAACTTTAACTTTAAATTCATTATCGAGTCTAAACAAGCTAAATGCTTCTGAACAATTGTGGACTATAAGTACATGAATTGTACTTGTGTTTGTTTGTTGAATAAATAAATAGTGCTTTATTTACATTTAGGTAAAATTATTTTATATAATTTAACAATTAATATCAGATCACAACACACTCAGATCGCCAGCCTCATTCAGTGGCACATCCTGATTGTCCTGTCGCAGGAGAGGCACCCACGCGATCAGCTGAAACTGAAGCAGGCTTTTAGGATAAACATCCCAACAAGGGACGTATTCAAGGAAGAGCTGCTTCAGCAACTTTCTGAGAATAATCAGGTATGGTATACAGACGGCTCAAGAATGACTAATACACAGTCGTCAGGAGCAGGAATATACAAAGCAGGCCATGTAGAGGGCAAGGGCTTCGACTTGGGAAGCCACATGACGGTTTTCCAGGCGGAGGTGTTTCCAGTACTGGAGGTGGCCACACGAACAGAAGTCAGACAGGGAGCAGAACAGGACAACTACATGTACTCCGATAGTCAAGCAGCTCTACGAGTCATCTGCAAGAGCGGAACAAGTTCAAAGCTCGTTGTAGGGATGCTCTAGAATGTGCCGATAAATCGGCCAAGTGTGGTTCACAGACAAGCTGTACTCCACCAGAGCCTTGTGTAGGAGTAAGTAAAAGGTACGTCTCTCACATTGTGAATGAATGGGCATGGGAGAGTACAAAAACAAACTGGACACAGTCAGGAATATGTAGACACACTCAAGAAATCCACCCTAACCCAGATAGATCCAAGGTTTCGTGGCTCCTTGGGAGAAGCTGGTAGTGCCTGGGAGACCTTATAGGAATTCTTACTGGACACTGCAGACTAAATAGGCACATTCAAATCCTAGGAATGGCTGAGAGTACAGTCTGTACCCACTGTGGAGCAGGATAAGAGTCGTCATACTACTTTCTGGGAATGTGCAATAGATGGGCGCAATAGGACACACTTGGAGCCTTCTTCATCGAGGGGAACTTGCGACTCTGAAATGGGACGGGATGGGTGGACTGTGGGACTCTAAAAAGGGCTTCTATGTTGTAGTCGCAAGGTTTTGCCCCCCCCCCCCCCCACCCCACTGTTTTAGGTAAAATTATTCGAGTGAAGTCTCGAGATTGTAAGAATTTACTAGAAAAAAAAAGTGAAAAAAAAATTAATTTAAACACCCTGTATCTCAGGTAACGAAGCCTTTGTGAACTTATGTTTACAGATTGCCATAAGGCACCACAAAGCATAGTGACAACACGAGGATTACGGAACACAAGAGGAGTTGCAGGCAGGGACAAACACAAAAGTCAGCAGTAGGAGAGCACGCTCTCTCCAAAGGTCACGACATCCTTTTCAACGAGGGGGATATCTTATATCAATCGCAGCGTTTCTATCCGACAGTAACGAGAAAGGCGGCAGATGGCGCTTTAGCGTATTGCTAGATTCAAATTAATAACGAGGTTTCACTGTCAATTGCGGTTAAAATGTCACACACCAAGAAGGAGGTCACGATTCTCAAAATTAATTAATTTAAACACATAACATAATCCTCATCGGACCTGAAAGTTTTTAAGGTTTTAAACATTTTAACATGTTTTAAATTTTCGTGCCTGTTACGTGTGGTCTCTTGGTGTCTTTCCATGTTTTATTGACGTTCCCAATTGTTTAAGTTTTAAATTGACTGCCTATGATTGATTTATGTGGTACCTTGGCGCGATGAGTCCTCGCCCTTGGCTTCCCTTCTTTTGACGAGTAAGCATACGCTATTTACCAACAATGTAAGCACCAGCTGTGCTCGTCAATAGATTTTTGGGCGCTGATGATGGCCTTTGTGCCGAAAAAGGTCCGCCAGTAAAGGACTTTAAAGAAAATTGCACAAAGTATACACTTTCCCACACCTACCTACTTGTTTGTTACCGTGCACACGGCAGATAAATTTGGATTTTGGACTAACGAGAGAGGCCACTGAGATCTTACAACAGAATTGAGTTCTACGATATACTTCGAATGGTGGGAGAATAAATACCACGGAACTGACCACAGTCAAATCATTCAACGTAGGGAATCACGGAAGATCACTTCGCCCATTGCCTCATCGCTTTTGATAACGTCTGCTGCAGCGGTAGACGAAACGTCAGGAAGAAATTCCATTGTACCACAGCTTCAAAGCACGGAAAACACTTTAGATGGTACGTCCTACACAGAACTCATAATATCCTGCTTAAAAATTTTAATTTAATAATTGTTTAAAATTACCACCGTTCTATCGCCCCAAATAATATGCCATCAGCATTAGCAGACCCGTGGTTAACCCAAATCGGTGCTGAAAGTTCATCCTGCGCACTAGATATAAATTTTTGTTTGCCCCATAACGAGAGTTGTGAAATTTAACAGCACAATTTCTTGTAAAACTAGTCTCACCGCACCATAAAATCAATGGAATCTTATTATTGTTGCGTAAAATTTATCCCGAAAACTGCATTTTAGGACTATAACCTTCCACTCGTAAATCTTACACCCATTTGTAATGGTGCAAGGGGCACACTTTTACAGTTGCTATAGGAACATTGGTGATTCTTGAAACAGTTCTTATACTAACTGAATTAGTCATTTTTTAAATAATTTAAAATATTTTCAGCATCTCGTTTACCCATTGGTCTTCTTTGGCCATCTCACATAGTGATCTGCGTAAAGTAGAAACTATTCTGTATTCCGGTTACATTGTATTTGGGTACCATAGCTGGTATTCTTGTTGGGCTACCAACACCCGCCGTTACAATATATTTATAAAAAGTAAACATCTGTAATAAATTTACTCAGGAAGTGTATGCTTAATATCTCGAAAATTCTAAAGCGCATAAAGGAAAGAACTGAAAACAAATACACTGTTTCTACTCGCGTGCGCGATAGTTTACTTTCCCGTATGCATTTGAGTGCGAAAAGTAAAAAACATCAAATGGCTGCTATTTTGCTTTAAATAACCTTGGTAACTATGGTTGGTATGGAAAAACGAAATAAGAACCAGTAAAACTACCATAATTTATAGTTGTCAGGAATGGTGGCATTAGGTGCCTGGTATACCATCTTACTTATACCTGTACTGCATCTTTAATTTTAGTTTCGCAAAAAAAAGCAGGATATCGATCTCAACATTTTTTAATTGAAAAGGTTGATTTCCCTAATTAATGCCATGTGCGATAAAAGTATGCAAACATAATTCATCGCGCAGCTGAGGCAGTAAATATTGACAGAGTTTTAGGACGTGAAACTTCAGTTTGAAGTTAAAACTCCAGACATGACGTACAATGCATTGTTGACCTGACAGATAAACAACGCCATGTCTGGTGTTTTAACTTCAAACTGAAGTTTTACTGATAGTTGTAAAAGTCGTTCTTACTCGTTGAAAAAATATTGTTATTAACACTTGCAGAAAGTATCTTTGCCGCACTCGATTTCATGGCCGAACTCCGCTCTGCAGTCGCGTGCGGAAAGGTATCACTTTCCGCACTTGTATAAATAACTATAATCGTGTTAAATTATTTTACTCTAATTTTGAATCACCTCACATTAATACAAAAACACATTTACTTAAATGCAAAACAAATTTCAAGAAATATTCTTCTCTGATGCTCCGAGCGTCTCTTTCTCGTTTTAATAAACGGGAAAACCTATCCAGGTAATCGCGTTGTCTTGCTCATAACATGAACTTTACGTATCCCAGAATCTGATAGAAGTTAAAAGCCTTGAAGTACACAAACGCCCAGTCGTCGAGTGAGAGTTTCAAAGGGGGCTGTTGAACTTTGCCCCCTTTTTATTCCGCAAACTTAAGAGCGCCGAGTGAAAAAATCTTCAGAAAGCCTTTGTGCACGGTTTGCTTTCAGAACGTTCGAAAATTCGCATAGAAATGGGGCTCACGCTAATGACTTTTATATCAATGCCTGATCCTCAATTATTTATTGTGCCGGCGCTGACTATACTCGATTTTTCAAAAACCAATAACTAAGTTGGAGAAACTGTCGCTGCAGCAACAGCGATAAATCAAAAAGTTTTTGTGATTTTTTGCGGTTTCGCTGATTTGTCACTCTCGCGATTGGACCCAAAAATACTGAGCTAATCGGGAGTCGAAAAAAACTGATACGTATTCTGTATAACAAGAGGTGATGGTCTTTTTCTTGACAACTCCGACGGAGAAACAAGATAAAAGATGATTATTTGCCTTGTCAGATAGTCCCCCTTTTCGCCGAATATGCTCACTGAATAATAAGGAGATAAAAATTCCTCCTTCGCCTTATTCGAAATGTAATATGGGAGAACAAGCTGTATAATTTAAATTGCTGAGTTAACATACTTTTTGGTGATTTGTTGTTTTTTTTAGAGCGGGATTCTTGGATATTTCTAGGCGGCTACGCCTTCACCATTCAAGACCAATATCAACAAGCTATTTGTACACTAAGGTCTGTTTATACAGTAATGGTTTAAATTCCACGTAAAGCTAACTAAAAGATTTTGAGAAATTTGTAATATGTAAAATGTACGACAAATGTTGTGTTTAAAACCTCGGGTTTAACCACAGTTTATCCTCGGCTTTAAACTTGGTTTAAACTAGAGTTGTAAAAAGCGAGCTTAAGTCCGCTTTTTTTCTGTTAATCACTTATTATTGACATCAAGTTCACACTTGATGTTGAACTCATGTTGAAAGGGTGTATAAAAATAAAGTTGTGTGTATAAAAAAATAAGGTTTTAAAGTAAACGAGATGGAAACAATAAATGAAGGAGTTACTTCTAGAACAATGATGGCCTTTTGGAAATTTAATAAGCATTGGGAAATACTTTAGGTTTGAAGCTTAAACGGTTAACCGCGAGCTCCTAAACTCACCATCTACCCAATAAACACAGTTTTTTAATATATCTGAAAGAGACTCATCATCATCATTATCAATCAACCATTCGCGTCCCCTGCTGGATATAAGTCTTCCGTTGCTTCCTCCATCCTTGCCGATCTTTTGCTGCCTCTATCCAGTTGGTTTTTACTGGGTTTCATCTCTAAGTGGTCTCCATTTGCTGGATATTGATTATTTAATAATCTTTCGCCGCTCGTTCTTGATATTAATGACATTGAAAGTTCTGGATCGGCCAGCCTCTGACCGCTGCCTGCTTGAAAACTTATTCAGCACAGTTACATCTCGCACTATTTCTTTTCTGTTGGTTATGATAAAGTCGATTTCATTCTTTGTAGAACGGTCGGCGCTGCCCCAAGTCCATTTTCGCTGTGGAGTTTGGCAAAAGAAGCTGTTCATTGCGAATAGGTTATGTTGTAGAAGAAATTCAAAACGCTTTTGACCTCTCCCATTCCTATCTCCAAATCCGTGGGTTCCCAACGATGTTTCGGTTTCGTCTTCCTTATTCCCCAATTTAGCGTTAAAGTCTCCTATTAGCATGCTGTAGTGGGTATGTTCCTGCTGTACCGCAGCTGTATGTACATACTTTTTGTGTACTAGGAACCCGACTCTTCCTTCGTTTATGTGTTGGCCTCCTCTTTAGTGTAGCAAATGGCCTAAATGATGTATTAGTTGTTCATCGTCTATTTCTTTACGCTCGCTTATCCCTAGGATATCCCATTTCCCAATATCACATTTGATATGGGAGAGTTCTTCCTCGATTTTTAATAGCGTTCTGGTATTTAGAGTAGCAATGTTCAGTTTTCGATTTTGGCAGCCTATCCTGTACCGGAGACTCTTTGCATGTTCTGCTCGCTTCCTTGTCCTTCCTCTGCCTTGGTCGGGGGTAGGCGAGCTGCCGGGAACTGAAGGCTATGACGGCGGTTTTAGCCATTTGCCCTACTACGCTGGCCAGTTGCGATATGAGAAGGGATAATTGGTTTTTAGTTAGGGTAAAGAGTTAGAACTTATCATTATATGTCAATTAATAAAAAAATTATTGGTTAGGCTTTATAAATAAATGTTCTTACCTCATTAGCTCACACGGTCCAGCTGCTAAAATATTAGCGTAAACGTTATAACTCGCTCTTTAGATCAGATTTTGATAATATTTTCATTTCTTGTTCATAGTTGGTGTTAAGCTAACTGTTCCAAAATAATATCGTCTTAAAAATATCCGCCAATTTGTCTAGAAAAGAGTGTTGATTGAATATAATGTAGTAGTAACATTGAGATTTAAACTTCTACCTTGTATGTAAATATGGATGATCCCTCGATTTCTCTATAATTTCTCTACTTGTTCAATGATCTACTGCCTTAGAATTTTTACGCTGCGTTGTTTTACTACGGAATAACCCAGAAAACCGAAAAGTCATAGTTTTTTACAGTCCTCGGATTTTTTTTTTGACTTGATATAATTTTTTCATACTTTTTTACCACTTTTATTACTAAATTAGTAAAAGCTTTTTATTATCTATCCGAAAAGCTAACAATCTAATATGGCGGCTATCAGAAAACTAAAATGTTGATTGCACAAATGCACAAAATGATGACTGCATAAATCGAAACGTTTTTAAAATTTTATCTTCATACTCGTGTTCTTCTGAAAAAGTTGCTTCAGATTTATTTTCGCGATTTCGATTATTTTTCAAAATAAAACTCTCACAATACATAATTGTATTTTATAAATGGATTATTTTGGCTTTCCTAACACATTTCTAAATCTTGAGGGTCGAAAACCCCAAACAAATTTTTAAGTTTACGTTAGTTATATAATTATAAGACTGTAAAGGCTTTCACGGCCGGTCAAAATACAATCTAAAGTATTTTCCAGGCTTAGAAGCCGTAGTCCAATGGAATTTCTCCTTCAAAGGAGATGAGGTAATGGGCGAAGTGATCTCCAGTGCTTCCCGACGTTGACTGATTCGACTGCGGTGAGCTCCGTGGTACTTATTCCTCAGCCGTCGCGTTACAGTGGAGGAACTGGGGGTGGGGGTAGCGGTGGCGCGGGGTTTCGGCGCAGTTGAAGTATTTCGTACAACTGACTTCGAGTCTGCATTTATAAACGCAATTTGCTCCTTCCTGTAGAAACTGTTGTCGTGTTTAAAGATCTCAATGTAAGAAATGTATGGTAGACTAGTTCATTCGAACATTTCTTCATCTTCTCCCGTTGCTTCTACCTGGCGCACTACATTCCTTGGAATGACGGCCCTATCGAACTCGTGCTTACTGTATTGATTCCAACCAAATGCTATTCCCAGAACGGACAGAATTGGCAGGCTACTGGAAAAGTTTAATGTTAAAACTGTCTTTAAACCCACTCGCATAATCCAACAGAGTTTTAGATCGGCCAAAGACCTCAGAGAAATCCTATCGGCATCCGTAGTTTGTTAAGTTCCATGCAGCTGTAGCTCGGTATACATTGGCACCACAAAACGAAGTGTCAACACGATGATTTCGGAACACAGGAGGAGCTGCAGACAGGAATAAACACAAAATTCAGCAGCAGCAAAGCACGCTCTTTCCGAAAGTCACCATATCCTTCCCAACGATGGCAACAATTGCAGCACTTCTCTCCGAGACTAACGAGAGAGGCCACTGACATCTTTAAACGCGACAACAATTTCAACATTAAGGAGAAGGTACGTTTCTAAATGCAGACTGAATTCTACGAAATACTTCAAGTGTGCCAAAACACCGTGCCACCACTACTCCCCCCCAGTCCCTCCACTGCAGCGCGACGGAGGGGGAATTATTACCACGAAGCTCACCACAGTCGAATCAGTCAACGTCGGGAAGCACGGGAGATCACTTTGCCCATTGCCTCATAGCCTTTGATAATTTTTGCCGCAGCTGTAGACGAAACGTCAGGAAAAATTCTATTGGATCATGACTTCAAAGCCCGGAAAACACTTTAGATTGTATAGTGATATAATTGTTTAAAACGTTACCTAATTGACCGACATCATAGGATTCGTAGCTCCTCTAGCTGCTTTCAAAATCAAAGTACAGGAAAGGTCAATTTGGCAAAAACCGTATAGGGCCACTCTATAGCCATGCTAGTGGAATGCAAATATTAATGTGTACAGGGTGGCGCCTCTTTAATGAGGTAGATGAAGTCTGATTTCACAACTGATTGCTTTTTTTTTAGCTGTTTCGAATGATATAAAGTTTATACTTTAATCTTCAGCACTGATCGAAGAGTTAATAGAAAATTAGTTTTCTCCTTACTACTTAATGTGTTAAAAAGAGACAGCAGATCTCTAATCAACGGGTAATTATTACTATGTTGCAAACAATTCAGTTGCTTCTTATGAAACCAAAATTGAACGTTGTCATTTTTTTTAAGTAAAATAATCGTCTACTATTATTATCTTATGTCACTAGGAGTAAAAGTGGGTCTTCTCGTGCTGAGCACAGAGATTGATAGCCGAAGCAAAGCTGAGGCCTGCAACTGGGCGAAGCACAAAAACTCCTTTTACTCCGAGTAATCTGTTTTTTTTTTCAAACATGCAGGAAATAAGAAGTCTATTTCAGTGTGCGTCTATTTCCGTTACCAGTTTTGTAATTTTCTCTCATCCAATTTAAGCGGGCCTGGGTTCTTACCCAATTAGTGGCGTATATTATTTATAAAATAAATAGAATGTGTTAGATCTGTGGGTTTCAATGTTCAATGGTTTTAATGGTATTAAATCATAACCAATGGTTTAGGTGGATTACGTAAATTATGGTAAACTGAAAATGTGTAGCATTATTGTCAATACTGAATTAATAGAAATCACATTGACAGATAAATACGATGACGCGCATGACTTTTAACAGACGAATTTCGACTCATAACGGTTTCGGGTGGTGCTTTCGAGCACTCTGAGAGTATTCCTATCCTTTGTTGTTCATTAAGAATGTAAAGATGACAATACACTCAGATCGGTCTATCTGGTATCAGCTAGTGTTCAAATAATTTTTGTGCCTAGTATTTTTTGCTAGTATTTTGGTCTCAGTATTAGAAATCCCACTTTAGGTGCGCGTATGGAGAATAGAAATGACGTACTTTTAGTCCACTTGAAAAAAAAAAAACTTTAAGAGAGAGCCTTAGAGCTCAAAGTATAAAACTCTACACAATTCGAATCAGCTAAAACAGAGCAATCAAACGGACTAACAAAACATCTAAACGATTCAATAATATACAGGGTGTCACTTTAAAAAAACCTAACTTTATTTCATAACTTGGAAGTTGCCTTCAATAAAAACTCGTAATTGCGCCATTAAATTACATATGAAAAACTCTAAAACATTTCTATTTGACTTTTTGTTCTATTTTTTCTAATAGGTAAGAAAGAGCGCCGTGTCGAAAGCGCAATTTTTCGAAAACGTCCTGTAGGAACAAAACTGGTCAAGTTTCCAGGAAATAATGACACCATATAAGTTATCATAAAAATCGGAACCGAGAATATACCATCATATTTCATCAATCTATTACGGTTCTGCCAGTACCCCATAAATTTTTCGAAAAGGCGCCACCCTGTTACCCTGTACGCTTAAAGCTGTTCTTCGTTCTTAAGAATAAGACCAGTTAGCGGGTTTAAAAATTAAATGCTGTATGGGTTACATGTACTCCTATGCTGTTAAAAAAATTAATGAAAATTGTCTGCAAAGTTGCTATTTTATACAGATTAACCTGGGCGAGGAGTTTTTTAATTTTCAACTATGATTCTTTTTAGAGTACTATTACTATAACATTACAATTTTCAATGCTAAAAATGTTCCAATCTCATTGTTCAGGATGTTATCTTGTTTATAATAGGAAAGCGTATTTTCATCAAAACAAAAAGAGAACAATCTATTTTATTAAAAGTCAGAAACTGGGATAGTTCCAGTATGACAAAGCCACTGGCGCTAACGTACTATATGAGTTTTGAAGTTGGTTAAATAAGAAAAGTTCTAGATAATTACATTAGTAGCGTTATGACAAAAAAAAGGATTGCTCTAAAAATTCAGGTTTTTGAGAATTTTGGAGAAACCAAGACGTTGTAATTATAAAACCTCTTATAACTCTTTTTTTTATTCTATAAGAACATCAAATTTTGTATAAAAGGAGCAACTGGAGCAACTGTTTGAGCAACACTTGTAAGAACTAAAATTGGGTATATTCAAATTTAACAGTTAACAGCTACTTTTCGTTCTTACAAAATAAAAATTTTGGTTTCGTTAAACTCTTAACAACTATTCTATTTTTTTTCCTTGAATGTCCTCTGAATTATTTTTTAAATCTCTAAAAAATATTCTGAGTTAGACTGTTATTTGATTTCATCATTTTCGAGTATTATGGATTTACTTGTCCTTGAGGCAAGAAATTCCATTCTTAACTTAACAAATCTATAGATTTGAAGGCTTAAATTATTCCCAACTAGGCGCATGGCATTTTTCATTTTAGATGTTATCCTCCGTATTCAGTTTTTCCATTTTGAGTATTTTTATTGACTTGGAAATGGAATGCCAGCATGTCAAATTTTTTCTAAATTTGAGAAACTCTCAGAACTTTAAAAAAAAAAGGGAAAAATAAAATAAAACTCTTGTAGTATGAATTTTGCCCTCTGTCCAAAAATGAAAGAATTTATTAATTTGAACTTGCTTGATTAAAGTTAAAATTCCACTTTTACAGTTGTATTCCTCTCAGAAATATTTTCGATTACCGACAATTTAATTTTTAATTGTCTTTTAAAATAAAGAAGTTATATCGGTTTTTTTATAAATGCATCGTCTTGATTTTTCCAAAATATCTCCAAAATCTAATTGTTTAGAGAAACGCCATTTTTGTCATTATGTTACAAACAGAATTGTCTGGAACATCTCCTATTTAACCAACTTTATGTTTCTTATTTTTTCTGAGATTCCGATACTTGAAAAGCCAGTTTGTGACACACTGTACACTTCGCGCATATTCACTTTTAACTTTTTCTTTCTGGCGAAACGGGTTTCGGCTGTAAAAAAGTTATAACTTAAAAATGTATTAATATCTCACAGTTTAACACAAAAGACATTGCCCACATGTCAGTAACTGGTATTTACAAGCTGAACTTCTGCTTATATTGACCGGACTTTTCGTGTTTTCAATTTTAGTATAGTTACTCACGGATATCGGAAAACTTGAGCAGAACGTTTTGTGGAACTCTTTCTGCACATAACGCTGCTTGGTTAATGCAAAATGGTAAGCTTATTGAGCCATAACTCTCACGAAAGGCACACCGGTGATCATTAATAAAATTCATCAAGTTAACTATTATTTTTTTGCAGAAAAGGATTTTTCTTCATTCTCTTATAACATTTCACAGCCTACTTTAAGACTCTTTGAAATGAACGCCCCTATTAATTTTTTTTTAAAAATGTTTTTTTTTTATTTTTTTATTTGCTCCATTACTTACAACCCATAATGCGGTAAGGAACTATACTTCAGTAAATGAACATGTTAATATACATAAAGAACCATAGTGCAGTATGCACGTGTTTATACATACGTGTGCATGTATACATAGAAACGTAGCAAACATAGTTAGAAACAGGTGACTGGCCACAGTCTGTCACGTGTTTCGAATATTCAAACAAAACAGTAGTTTAATATTTTGTTATTTATCGCGACCCGTCTATATACTTATGTTTCCATTAATTAGCATAAAATATTGATCATTTGTATAAATACGAAAAAAAAGGAAACACAATTTACATATTTGCTATGAAAATGCCATTGAGGAAACTGCTTTCGGTTAACAAGAAGTTGAAAAAATTCGCAAGCCCACACATTTGTGATTTTTCTCCCCTTAACCATAAGGGTCCTTAACCAAAAGACAAAACGACACGGTAAAAGTTTTTTTTTTATCCAGCTTGTTAAGGACTTTTGTATAACTTACTTTCTCAACGCAATCACAATATTAAATTTTCAATAAAATATGACGTGTACTCGAATAGAATATCGCTTTTTTCTTTTGTACATAAAGAGTTTATTTTCCAAAATTGTTAGTTTTAAACGCAATTAGAAGCAAATTTTATTATCACACTACCTCTTACAAAAAACATTTCTAGAAAGCAGGAAATTAAATATCACAACTGAAATGCTATATAAGCTATCTGTACAATTTGCTTGAAATTTAGGTCACGATCCCCATGGAATTTGTAATTTATTAGCCCTGAAAAACCTAAAAAGCGACGTCGCATGTTCATAATCTTGCCGACTATGACGTTACCATTTTATTAAAATGTGTTAATCAAGTGCGTGGGATTTTCTTGGAGGCCGCCCTCGACAATCGACAATTGGCTTCTTTCGGTTCGGACCTTGACAGAAATTTTCGGCACGTCTGAAGAGTAACTCAGTTATAAAGTTTGGAAGAAACTTCTTGCTCGGCCTAATTGTTACATGGGTGTATTTGACGTCAACGGCATGAAAAGAGTTTTTCGTACAAAAGAAATTTCGCACTTGTAGGTGACAATTATAAGTATTCTATTTTTGGCAAGTGATAATTAGTCTTTGCTGTGAAAATGACAATGTAGTTAATAATAAGGTAATGTGAACGAACACACAATGTTTTTATCTTGTGTCTTCCACTAAAGAAAAGAAGACAAAAAATCTTTGACTTGCGCCTGAAGTTAGACAAAAATGTAATAAAGAGGCAATTAGGTAAATACGTCAAATCCGGATATTAAACCTCAGCTCGAGTTTAAACTAAAGGTACAAAATTGGATTTAATTAGGGGTAATTTATAAACAGTTTTATACAGGTATCCTCCCCAAGTTGGCCTAATAAAATAAGTTAGAGCCTGGAAGAGAAATCTTCAGCCCTAATTCCTCGTTTCCCTTCGCTAATTTCGACGAATTTAAGTTTGTGTTTCTTTGAGGAGCCAAAATGTTCTTAATTAGTTCGAAAAAAAAGTCCCACAAATCGTTGTTAGCTTAATAATAATATTTTAATGTACAAAGATGAGAGTGAGTTTTTGAGTTTTGTGAAAAGTCATAAAAAAAATTTCTGTTTTAATATAATTGTAAGAGCGTTTCTAGAGTAAGAGATACAAAACATAACATGTACCTACTAAGGGTGACTTTTACAACTATCAGTAAAACTTCAGTTTGAAGATAAAACACCAGTCATGACGTAAACTGCATTGTTACCAACAATGTAATCTACGTTATTACTGGTGTTTTATCTTCAAACTGAAGTTTTACTGATAGTTGTAAGAGTCACCCTAAGAACACTTATAAATTGTTCAATAATAACAATACAATCGATTTGGACACCAAGCTAAATAAAGTAGTAATAAGTTGTAATGCTACATTTTAACTTTACTCCACAGGATTATCTGATTTTGGCGTGTCTTCCTGATGGAGTTATGGCACTTGGCTGTTATGATTTTTTTGCTAAAAAAAGCCCTAAAAGAAAAGTAAAGTGTAACATAGGAAAAAAAATCACTGTCCTATCTTAGATTTTACTAAAAAATTAAAATTGTAAAAGAAACGAGATAGTAAAAACAAGTGAACGAGTTATAGATGGAAATCTCGGCCACCTCTCTGTGTCCTTTTTCCTTACATCTATACTAAGTGAAATAGAGCAATTCTCATTCAGCATTGAGATTACATTTCTTGTTGCTTAGCTTTTGATATATTATCAGTAAACATCAACAATTTATCAGTAAACAGTTTAGATCATATATATTTTGCGTCGTTTATATCAGGTCGATAGAAATGGAAATAGCGGGTTTAGGACAGAAATAACTACTTCACACTCGTGAAAAAGCCAACGTTTCGAATACGATAAAGGCCGAAACGTTGGCTCTTTCACAAATGTGAAAGGAAGGAATGTGAAAAGTGTGTAGTTATTTCTAAGAGTTTAAAGAGTTCTTTTAAAGAGTTTAGGTTAGATTGATATGTGACAGCTTGATATGTAAGATCTTCTTGTTTTTTTTTCAGTTAAATGCCTTAAAGTGGTAAGGAGTGTTCATTCGAAAACGTCATCAAAGCTGCTGGACCAAACAAGCGGGATAAACATATTTTTCGATAAACTATTAAGCGAATGATCTTGAATATAACGCAAGATAAAAATATTCTCTCTAATTTTCCAGCAACCTCTAAAAGGATCTGTAGAGGAGGTATTCTAGACTACATCGAACAAAATTACCTATTCAGATGGTGTATACAAGGTGATGAATAAGTTTACTACATTTTGACAAAAATTTTTTTTTTCCGAGAATTTAAGATTCAGTTTTTACATTGTTTTTTGTGAATTGAGGACGATTCTTGACAAGTTTAGAAAAAACAGGTTTAACCGATTTTAAAAATCGTACCACATTTCGGATTTTTTTATTTTTTTCTTTTATATCACTTTTACAATTTACCAATTACATTTACCAATCTTGAATTTCAGCTTCTTGATGATCAAGTAACTGATATGCGATTGGTTAATTTTGCAAAATTAATTTGTTACGTGTGCATGAAGAGATAGTGTTATAAAATGTATCTACAGGGTGCTGACTCTCAAAATGTTTTGACCATTAATATTGATTGGAGTGTTTTCCAACAATTAATTGAACAGATGTTTAATTGTTTACTGATGAAGCAATAATAATAATTTTACCGTTCAATGCAAATTTTGAGATCAGTAAAGTAAAACGCCGAGAAGGATGTTTCGCTTTCCATTTAAAATAATTTACATAGAATATAGAGCGTCTTAAACTTGACCTTAGTAAAAAATGGGTAAATAACGGATGTTGCCTTTAATTGCAATAATACTGGAACTTTCTTTCGGAAATAAATTTCAGGCAGAAACATAAGGGGCGGAATAAGGGATTTGAAAACTCTGAGAGCAATGACGTCATATTTACAAGTTGGTGCCAAGAAATACTTGTAGACGCAGGCCCAATGTTAAAGTTATCTGAAACAGACTCGATGAGAGGTATTGAGATGTGAAGTTGACCTGAATTTTGGAAGTTAAGTAGACCTACAGAGTGTCCCAAATAAACTGACTTACAAAGAAACAAAAAACCAATTAAAAAAAATTCCTAATGTTATTTCGTTTCAAGAAATGTTTTAAAGTGAAAAATATTTACTAGCTCAAGTCATATTCTAATATGGTACTTCAGAGTTAATCACTGAATGTTATTATCACTAATTATGAATATACTCTTAAGATCCTTTGACAGTACTTTAGGTAATTTTACAATAGTAAAAAAAAATTCCGTGTCAGAACACTTCTAGAGCGAAAACATATCCCCGATAGAAAACCAAAGACTGGTAAAAATCGCCAGAAATAGAAAAGCAGCATCCAGCAGACAACCAGGACGGCTTCCCAAGAGGGGAAATAACAGCTGGTCGTCGACGTCCTAAGAGGGGCAAATGGATGGGCAAAACAAGCCTTAAGGCTTCGAAAGCGAAGAAAATGAAGAGCCTTTCCAGTAGCGTGCCGATGCTGTCCGATACTTTGTGAATGTATGGTTGGCTACTCCATCAGCGCTTTTCTTCATCTTCTGTTGTCCCTTCCTCGCGCTCTACATTCTTTGAACGGACGGCCCTATCCAAGTCGTCCTTTCTGTATCCACTCCAACCAAATGCTCTTTCCAGATGCTTCATTTCCCGTTCCAATTCAGCCTTCTTACAAATTCTCTTAGCTCTCACTTACAGACACTTTATAGCTTCCCTTTTCTGTCTGGGATGATGATTTGATTTGTTATTGAGGTATCGGTCAGTATGTGTTGGTTTTCTATAAACCGTGTACGCAAGCTTCCCGTTCGGCCTCTTTAATACCATAACATCCAGCAACGGTAGGCATATTTCCTGTTCTATCTCCATCTTGAATTGAAAGTTTTGAAGCTCGCCCTCACCATGGCTGCAATGGTCTCTTATAATAGTTGGTTAGTTCAGGTTACTTCAGTGTTAGTCATGTAGCCTGATAAAGTTCAAGCTCAATGAGCGAAAAATAATTATGTTCATTGCCGTCTACTACCAGTAGAGCTGTGTCTACTTACTAAGGAGAAAAATATTTTTTTTTTAATTTTTGAACGAGAGCTCATTAGTCGTCACCTCGGAACTCATTCAAAGGGTGAGAAATTGACAGCTGTCCAAAGCTGATTTAGAAATATCCGTTTTGATTTTAAAGACACTTATGAATCGTAAAGGTAAGAGTTCGAGGGTATCCTGGCACGGGAATATCTGAAATTTTAAGATTAACTGAAATGACGGGGAGCAGGTGAAGATTGACTACTGATTGAGAATAGAGGAGGACAGCTTACAGGCCAATGAAAGCGAAATATAGTGGTCGTTATTAGCTGTCACATGAAGGGACCAACTCTGGTGAAAGAATTACAAAGTCGTAGCAGATATTTACACTTCTTTGCCATTTTTCTTCATAACGGGACAAAAATCAACTGTGGGCGCTGGAGATTTATTGACATATCTGGCAGGTCACGTGATAGATCTAGCTGAATACTGCACTTGTGAAAAAAAAATACACTATTCCTCTTCTCCTGTATTCCTATATTCATCTTCTCCCCTTCTTCCTTACTTCTGGCACTCTACCTTCCATTAGATCCACTCGTACAATACAGTAGAGCTTGAGGTCGTCCAAAGACCGCAGATATCCTCTATTGGCACCCGGTATTAACTGAGTTCCATGCAGCTGTGGCTCACAAAAAGCACAATGTTAAAACTGTCTTTAACATCCATTTTATCCACCTCGTTTGTAGTATTTGAAAATGTCTAGTGCAAAGTTATCGATGGTTTTATCTCCTGCAGGTCACTATTACCTGTTCTGTGTCTCACGAAAATCCGAGGGGTAAACCGCAGGCCAAAATCTTGTACACTAATGCCGACTAATGCCAAATAAATGCCTACTAATTCCTACTAATGCTACTAATTCCTCGACCAATGTCTACTAATTCCTCCTAATGCCACTAATTCCTCGACTAATGCCTACTAATTCCTACTAACGTCAGTATTCGTTGGAAGTTTGACTTTGACATTTTTATCATATCTTCTCAACATATGCCAAAAAGAGATGGGTATTAAAAAATGAAGGGTTCAAAGGTGACAAAAATAACTGAATGGGTAATATGCATATGTGTGGAGGTCTGGTTTAATTTTGGTTCCTATATACAGGGTATCTCAATGTTTTGTCTCGATCTTATATACAGGGCAAGAGCTAAGAATGCTTCCAAATGAAGCCCAGCTTTATGGAGAAAAATGTTTGTAATTAATATATTCATTCGACTGAAAACTAGATGTCTTTTGAGCAGGTTTTTTTTCCATTTGGCGTTTTCCGAAGAATTACTCTTTGCCACCATAATACGTTATTTGACCATCTTAGGTCCCTTAAGTCACCTTATAATATCTGTTGTAGCGTTCTCGGGAAACTAAAAAAAAATATTACACTCGATATTACATAATTCTTGACAGCTTTAATACCTCATTAAATGCGAGTTGAATACTATACTTTATCCACGACCAAGATTCCGGGTTTTCTCTAAATATGATAGGTTATACTGGCGCTATAAGTGCCACAAAGATAATTCACAATTTTAAAACCACTACTGGTTTCGCTAATCGACGGCGCGACCTTTGATGCGTCAGATAGATGACGGTCTAGTCGACCGTGGATGTTCGTTTGAACTCTATGAGGGTGGACGGTAGATTACTTCATTGTATGCCCTATTTTAAGTATTTTTCAGTGAAAAGTACATTTTTTAGTGAAAAAGAGACACTGTAACCTACATTTCTCTCAATACATCCTAATAGAAGGATAATTATTTGAATGAACCTAACCGATTTCTACATGTATATTTCTACTAGTAACTACCAATTTGTGGTAGTTACTAGTAGAAAAAAAAAAAATTACTATCTTTCGTTTCCATGACAACTCATTATTCACTTGTAAATAATGTTGATTATTTACAAGTGAAGAAATATTAGCAATAATCTTGAGAATGTACAAGAATAATGTGATTATTATAGTGTGGTCGTGGATAAAACATATGTTTATTTCAGAAATTGATACATACTTTTAGAAACGTTAACACTAGGTATACAAGTTCTTTGGTTTTAACCACTGTTTTACCCCCAGTGTTATGTAAATGGGAATTTCGGTACAAGAAACCAATAAGGTAAGTAGAAAGTACCTCGGAAATTATTTATCAAAAAGTATTTCAATTATTGACAACCTTTATGTTTTATTTAGATATCAAATGGGGGAGGGGGGGGGGATGCTCAATAAAAAAAAAGATGGCTAAACTTGTTTTTTTTTGTCTTGAAGCATATCCCGAAACATGTCGAGGCAAGTGTCGAGGATTACTGCTTCTGATATCACGTAATTATTTTTGAACAAGTACCTACTGAACCCTATCTGAGCATCATTATTTTGTTAATTTATATATTATTTTGATCTTGCTTATATTTTGTCTTTTTAAATTAAACGGTTCATATTGGACAAGTTCAATTGGTCCATATAATGACCCTCCTATATGTATACCATTGATTTCATACGCAACAGCATAATATTTTTCAACTAAAATTTCTGGGGTCTGGAATAGGGCCATGTTCGTAGCCATCAGACTCGATACCAGATGGATTATATGAGGTGGAAGATAATCTTTCTCTCTCTGTCTCTCTCTCTCTCTCTCTCTCTCTCTCTCTCTCTCTCTCTCTCTCTCTAATAAGTCGAAAAATTTAAACGAAATTTAGAAACCCAGCTTAGAAGGGTGTTAACCAGGCCCGGCTTGGAGTATTTTTAGCCCAAATTTTTTTATTATTAACTTTTTCGGGAGATTAACTACAGAAGTTGAAAAAGCATAACTTTTTACATTAAAAAGATGCTCTTGGACGACTTCTTAAAAATGCACCAGTTTCGAGTAAAATAGGTTTTAAATACCTAGTGCAGGCAAATTTATGTGAGGTTATTATGATATATTTTTGCTTATAGTCCTTTGATTGTAAAAGGCCACTTTGGAGTTTCCAATCCAAACCAAGAGATCTCTGTTGAGGTTATTTGATAAACCTAGAATATACATCAGCTGAAAAACTGCAATCCATTTGGACCCGGACCAATAATTTCGGAAATATTCGCAAAAAATCGAAATTTAAAAAAAACTTTTTTATTCTTTCTATAGCCTTAACTTGAAGAGGTATCTAATTAAAAACTAATTGACAGTTCTTCATAGCCACTTTTTGCTCGTTTCAACATAAATGTAATATTCTCAAATTTAAAATCCGACTTTTCATTTTCATGCAACGATCATCAACTTAATTTTTTTAAAGACTGGACATTTTTAAAGACATTTTCGATTCTGGATCTCTTTGCAATTCTGCATTCGGTGATATGCGACAATTAATAATTCTGTTGAAGTTAGATTTTGAGATGTGATTGTTCGAATTTGTTAATTCGGCACGGTGTTTTCATTTTCACAGAACATGAAAACTTAATAATTAAAACCTTTGAAATAACTACTAATAAACATTCTACCCCACAACCTAATTTTAATGTAAAACATAATTATTATTGTATTATCAAGTAAATTACAAACAACAAAATTATAAAAGATGTTCAAATACTTCACCACCTACGTCTAAACAAAGGCTCGTTTTCGTAAATTGTAAACCGCTCGTAAGACATGTCTTCTTCTTACTTTGATCCGTAAGGTTTCTAATTATTTTCCTACGTAGTTCACGAGGTAGTTCATTAATATCAAGAGGTATAAGTAAGTTTTTAGTTTTTTTTTTAACCTAACCCAAAAGTTAATAGAATTATTAATTGTCGCTTATCACCGAATACATAATTGCAAGGAAATTCCGAATCCGACATACAAAAATCTAGACCGTATTTAAAAAAATCAAGTGAATGATGATTGCATGTAAATGGTGAAAGGTAACGGGTTTAGGACTGGAAACAAAACTTCCAATTTCTCGACACGCCAACGTTTCGGCTCTATATTGAGCCTTCCTCAGGGCTAATCGAAGTTAGGAAGTCGCGTCAACAAAGTGAAAAATCCGCAATCCATAACACAAGTGAGTCGGGAAAAACAGGTAATCGTGGCACATGACGTTAATAAAGATGGTCAACACCCACAAATCTTCACTTTCCCTCTCAATGCCGTATTAAAAACAGTAACAACCACCAACCAACTTGAACGGGCAATCAGTGAAATTGATCTATCGACTATAGGAAATAAATCTCTTTATGGAGTGCGGATTTTTCACTTCGCTGACGCGACTTCCTAACTTCGATTAGCCCTGAGGAAGGCTCAATATAGAGCTGAAACGTTGGCGTGTCGAGAAATTGGAAGTTTTATTTCCAGTCCTAAACCCGTTACCTTTCACCATTAACTTAGATAGGACGTGAATACTGTAGTTATTGCATGAAAAGAAAATGTCGGATTTTTAATTTGAAAATACTACGTTAAAGAGAGTGGCTATGAAGAAGTGTCATTTATTTTTAATTTTCCCTTTAGTTTAATTTTTTTTATTTAAGTAAATTAGGACGAGAAAATTGAATTTAAAAATGCAGGTAACCATGTCTTGGCATCTCACATTAGGTAATTAATTAAAATATTTTTCTCTTTTACAATAAAACTTCCTCATAAGTGCCTACTAAATGCTCACTAATGCCTACTAATTCCCACTAATTCCCACTAATGCCACTAAATCCTCGTCTAATGCCTACTAATGCCACTAATTCCTCGTCTAATGCGCACTAATTCCTACTAATTCCCAGTAATGCCAACTAATTCCTCGAGTAATTCCCACTAATTCCTTCTAATTCCTCTCGGCCGTACACCACAATTCCTTTGCGATTTACCCCTCGCGAAAGTCCCTAATTTTCTCCTGATACTGGAATTATCATTTGTTATTTCTTGCTGGAATGTTGGTACTGTTTTCAGTGATGCCAAGTTTATTTCCTTAAAATTTAAGTATCAATTTGGCTTTAACGGCACTTCCCTAAATTTTACTTGATTTTTCTTTATTGACCATTTCATTGACTTCTTTTTTCTTTTTGCTCATCTTGTAATTTTGAAGATGGAAATCCCTAGCTGGTTAAAAGGCACCATTTTTGGGAGCCATTTTACTTTCACTACATGACCTTTAAGAGTCAACGACAAGGCCGGTTGAGATAGGCTGATAGGCGGAAAATTATTTAAGTTTGCTCAAATAATTTTCGCTAGAAGATACTTTCTCTAGCGAACAAGGCATCTTCGAAGCGAAGAATGGTATCTTCGAAACGAAGAATGGTAACTTCAAAAGTAACGATTTTGAAGTACCCATTTAATGGATTGCCATGGGTTGCTGGTGAGACATTGCCAATTATCTAATTATACACCTATGAAACCACGTTTTCCTTTTCTATTTTATATGAACACATGTGCACATTAAATGATTTTAACGTGCCTTCAATAGCTTATTAAGTGCCTTATCATCATTCTGGTGTAACTATTAACTTATAATTCTTGCTTGCTCGACACTAAGCATGTTTGCCTTTCTCATTTCGGTCCCCTCTATTCCTTTAATGTTACCCATAGTTTTCGAGTATCTTTCTGCCACCTCTTTGGCCTACTACCATAGTTTATTAGGTAGTCACCACATGTAGAAACTATTGCATGTAGCAAATGCAATAGTTTCAACCTCAATGATTTCCCAAGCAATACATCAGACAGGACATCTCGGATGTGAGGCAGCACAGAAGTTGGTTTGACCATTACTGCGTTCCCATCTGCTTTTTTTGCTCCAAGGTCTAATTACAACTGGCCAAAGTTATAATTTGGTAAGAAACAATCATTTATATGGAGTTAGATAGAATAAAAAGTAGCATGAGTGAGCGGAATGCTAGTCAGTACAGGTTACCCATTCCTGAAATTGCAGATATTCGATCGTTATATTAAGAAATATACAACCTTTAGATTTATGGTTGGAACGTAGACGTCTAGATTCTTGGACCCTTGTGGTATATAAGGTACAGCGGTTATTAAATAAGATGATTAACGTACTTCACTCGTTTATGTTAATCATCTCTCAATATTTTTGTTGTTCAGTGTTTGATTTTGTTTACTCGTAGTAATCTTACGAGTACTACTAAATATGAAGAAAAATATTCTTCATATTTAGTAGTTTATAATTTATCTCTATGTTACTCCACCGTTTCTTCGTGCTAGTGTACAAATTATAACGTTAAATTAAGTATTCCGTATGTTGTAATACAAAACTCTGATAAAGGCACCAATTTGTGCCGATTAGGACCACCTCCCAAGAAAACAACCAGCCATATTTAGATTTATATTTTGTTTCCTTGCCAAACCAAACTATCAAACCATCTTTCTCTCGTATAATAATTCTCTCAATTTTAATATTATACTTAAACTAAAATAAATTGATTGGCGCCCAACACACTTCTATCTCATGAAGAATTCTCTAGCCTTGAGGAAGTTTAATTTCAATTAAACCAAACAGCGTTGAGTCGTAGTTTTTTATACATAGAACTTTTAATCTTCTTTTGCCCATAGATCACTTATTTTTCAGGAAGCTCATTTTTAAATTCAATTATTTTTTCAAAAGAACAGTTTTTTTTTCAACTCTTCAAAAGTCTCAGTTGATAATTCAAGGGACCAATCAGTTGGGATTTAATCAATAAACACACAGATACTAAAAATATCAATAGATGATATAGTGATTCTATATAAATCTGGCAATCGCCCACCATCACCTGACCAAGGTGAGTACTCACGAATCTGCGCGACTTTTAAATTTTTCAATTACATCTCTCAAACCAGAGGTTGAAAGTCGAAAATTTATCTAGATAGTTATACAAAAATAATTTATGAAGTGCAAGTTATTGGTAACGGAGTGTAGATTTGTGCCCCCCCCCCCCCTCCATTATTGGTTAATATGGTTATATTGCACCGACGCCATTTCCGTAAATATTTTTCCCTTTTTTAAGAGTTTTTTTGGTAAAGTTAAATAGGCAACAAAATGTACAATAATTATTATTAATTTGCTTGCTATCCAACCCCAAGGTTAATCATTGCTAGAATATAATGACTAAGTAGGAGACTTAGCTGGCCTTAAGCGGCATTATCATGAAGAAAGCTTGACTGATACTAATCACGAGCACATAATCGCCACCGACAGAAACTCGCCATAACGAAAATTATATCTCCAAACTTCCAGTTCCTCTAAAGTTGTTGTGAAATCGTCTGTAAACTAGGATCTATAAACTTTGCCGATTTCTCAACTGTTTCGCTGACTGCGACAACAAACGATGATCGCGCATTGTTAAGCTTATCAGATTGTTTTACCGTGCCTGCTCCTCGAAATCAGAAGGTTTTTAGTGAAACGGATATCCCCTTTTATACATAAAGAAGTTATAAAGCTCCATCGGGAGAGAAATCCAATATCTAGAGCCTTTTAAAGGTAGCAAGGGATCGAATTTGCGTCAGCACAAGGAAAACTACTTTGCAAGGATTAGTTCCCGAAATTAGCGGCAGTCAGAAGTTTTCCACGATAGAAGAGATGCCACAAAGAAACCTCGGTTTTACCATAAGTACTCGAGAAAGTATATGGAAGAAAATCAATTTTTCCAAGTTTCACTGTCGCATAATAAAATATGGAATTTCAAATGAGTTTTTCCCCTAGTTTTCGTGCAAAATAGAATCGATTTTCGGAGACGAAGTGTTACTGCCTGACGATTAAGATCGTGGTGTTTAATTTTATTGGCTTTAAGGGGAGAAAACCTACTCGAAGGAAAAGTTAATGTATTCAAGGGAAATTCTTTGCTGCTTGATTAGATTGTTTATTTAGTGCAGCCTCATGGGATTTCCTTTAGTAAATCTGCGTTGGAAGTCGAGGAAATTGATTTTTTTACGACTATTTTAAAGCTGAAGGAATCTTTGTGTAGGATAAGTTTATTGTCAAATCAGTGTTAACAAGCCATCTTGCTTAGAGAATTTTTATTGGTTTTTATATTTAATAGCTTTTTTCTAGATTTTAATATTTTGACAAGGTTCAGTAGATAAGCTTTCAGCCGATTATCTTAAACTTCAGAAGGAAAACGTGGGACATCATACAATGAACTTTCCGAAGCAACGCTCAGGAAGCCTCATCATAATTCATCAAAATTATTCAGTGAAAGTGTGGTAGAATCATAATAGAAATCATGATGTTGGCGGGGGGTCCCTAGACAGTATAGATACAAATCTCGGCCATCTGTCTGTGGGAAGCAAAAACTTCTGCTGAAAACTGGCTTGGTTTAACTTCACATATATCTGAATGCCCTAGTGGAAGCACCTGCCGTCGTCCGATGGCGCCACTTGCATATATTCACAGTGCCTTGAGCAATAGAGGATACCAAGTTATACTCGAACTGGTATTTCTATCACGTTTGAGATATATCATACTGATGAGCTCCAATAAGAGCGAAACCGGTCTATTGTTCCTCTGCCTGATAGAGAAATTAGGTTGATACTCTGCTGAACGTCGCACAGTGGGGCCAAAGGAAAAAAAATCGGAAATAACTTAATATCTTTTTGGTTAATGATGATATCAATTTGCCGTTTGTTTCGTTCGATTCATTTCGATTCATTTAGAGGAAAATTTAGTGTTTATTGAGGATTAAGTTATAGCAATTAATCAATAAATTCAGTTGGTTGAGTTGTACCTTTACAAACTTTATAATAATTATAACTATATATTTACAATAACTATAATAAAATAAAAGAAATTCGCCGAGTCGGAGTTGGGTTTATCTCATTATTATTCTTTATTACTATACAGGGTGGAACAAACTTAACGCAGGATTCGATAGCATCAAAGCTAATATAGAAATTAAGTTGGGACAAAATCTGTATCATGTAGAGCAGTTAGAACATTTTAAAAATAGTGACCATTATACAGGGTGTTCCAAAAAGCATTTACGATTCAAACATGTATTTTATAAACGATATATCATAAGGTATTATGGTGTTTTTGCATTTGAAATTAGAAATAGTTTTTACGTGGAGATAATTGCATCTAAAAATTTGTTATATTTTAAAAATCTGTAGCTCTTAACAGGCTTCAAGTAGAACCAAACGAATTACAGTTTCATATCTTAGATTAAAAATTTTAAATAACGATCTCTCAGTTTGTATTACTTTGAAAAATTTCCAAAAGTCAACACATTTTTTAAACTTCTAAATTTAAAAAAAAGTGTGTTGATTGATAGATCTTTCAAAACTAAATTGTAGAAAGTGCATTGCGTTTGGCTCTATCTCAAGCCGCTTAGGAACTACACATTCTTGAAGCAAAAAAAAAACAATTTTAAAGACGCAATTATATCTAAAACTATTATAGATCGTCATAGGATTTGCTACTTAAAAAAATTTACTACTGTAGTAGTGTCTTACTTAATAAAAAACGTATGTTTGAATCGGCATTAGGCACTTTTTGAATCATCCTGTTTAAAGATCACTATTTTCTAAATGAAGCTCTAACCCTACTACATGACACCGCCTTTGTCTCAAATCAATATTTTGAGATATCACGAAACCTGCGTTAAGAATGTGCCACACTGTGTAAGTACGTACTCAACAGTTATGTGGGGTAAGGGCACATTAGCACCTGGAAATTGCTATCCGGGATCACTAACTGGTCATTTTCAACCAATCGGATTAACTAGCATGTCACCAGTCACCAATCCGGTTGCCTGAAAACTACCTGAAGAGAGTACGCCAATCCAGGATCACCATTTCCAAAAAGTGCTAAAGTCAAATATAAGAAAATGGCCAGAATCAGTTTAAAATTACTCAAAGCGTCAAAAATGCAGATTAAAATTTTCTGGGCCAATTCAGGTTAAGATTAGTGTTAAAAATGATTAAGAAATTGCACAAAGCGTCCAAAAATGCAAATTTGGAGTCCTTGGAGAAATTCATTAGAATTAGGACTAAAATCGGCTAAAACGACACCACTTTCTCTAACAATTTATATTTTGATGTTTTATGAGAATGTCACACTAAGATTAAGGTAAAAATCGATGAAAAGTGGCTCAAAGGGTTTAAAAACACAAATTTAGAGAGTTTGGGGAAATTAATCTTAAGAAGATGGACAGGATCAGTTACAAATTACACAAAGCGTCAAAAATGCAGATAAAAATTTTCTGACCCAATTCTGGTTAAGATTAGGGTTAAAAATGATTAAGAAATTACACAGAGCGTCCAAAAATATGAAAATATCTAACTAAGATTAAGACAAAAATCGGTGAAAAGTGACTCGAGGGGTTTAGAAACACAAATTTAGAGAGTTTATTTTAAATTAAGATAATGGCCAAGATCAGTTAAAAATTACTCAAAAACGTCAAAAGTGGTGACTAAAAATGTCTGGGTCCATTCAGGTCAATCTTCGACTCAGAGAATTTAAAAATAGAAATTTGGGTAGGAGTTTGGCTAAATTCAAATTAAGATAATGGCCAAGATCAATTAATATTGTAAAGGCTAATTCAGGTTATGATTAGAGTCTATAGTGTCAAAGGGCCTACAAATGCCAGTATGTCTGGAATTTAGTTCTTATCATGGTTTGAATTTCTTTTTTGTTATGAGTACGGTTTTTATATGCACTTTCAACACTTTTCTTCTCAGCTCGAGCCAATTCAAGTTGGCGGAACCTCCGCAGACGTATCAGTTATATGGATATTGTCCGGGTAACATCTCTTGTTAGCTGTTATTTTCTTGTAGCTGAAAGTTGCACCTTGCATTCTTCAGGGCATTTCGAATAACCTCATACTGATATTTGCTGAGCTTAGCTTGAATAAACAGTAATAACGCAAAATCTTCATATAAAGCTTCAAACTTGTTCGAAGGCGTCGAGGTGGATGCAGCTTTTATTAAATTTTGAGAGTATGATCATTGAAGTTTGCGGATTTTGCTTCTCTGACTCCGATCTCCACAAACTTCAAATCTCTTGTCAAATATTATCCTTGCCATGAAAAATCGTGAATATAAATGTGTTCTTCATCCACTCATCGTGTTTCTTTCTAAAAGCCGCTTTGTCTCGATTGAGTGATCTCCATTTTGTCATAAAGTTAGGTAAAAACTTCTTTTGAATTTCCACGGAAAATAAACTAACTTTGTCATCGCAAATGTCAGGAAACTTCTGCTAGACGAAATTATCAAATTATTGGTGGTTAAATGGACCGATTCTTATTAAGTGTTCACACAAATCACTGTAAATAATAGTTTTATTAGCCATGTCAACAAAAATCTTTAAACGTTACATTCGATGACAATGACACTACATAAAAATACAATGACACTACATAAAAATATAAAGTGAAAGCAAATCAGATGAGTTGTCAAAGCCTACTTCTTCTGATTATATGCGCAGAGACCAGTAAAATTTGTTCGGCCTTGTCATTTTTCATGATCGCCATACAATTTTTTAGATAAATGATGATAATGACTCAATAGGCAACTAAAGGCGTACAATATTTTGGAAATATGTCGTGTAGAATATTTCGATTCAAATGCAATTAATTGCAATTTAAAGAATAATAACGACTTTTCTTAAATCGTGTTTTAACATTATATTGCATTGCGGTTTTTCAAAGAGCATTTACTTGTATTTATATAACCGCAAATATTAGTAAACGTTATTTCTCACATGTACGAACTCAAAAAGACTGTAAGATTTTCAATAATGAAATGATCTGCACATCACAACCTAGAAATTGTCGCAAAGGAAAAATTTGTATTTAACATTTTAAAAAAGTTCAGCAACTTAAAAATTTAATTTGGCTGCCCCGTATTCTTTTACGGATTAAACGAATTGTTTCTGTACTTAGTAACTAATTAAGCATAAAATGCAATGTAAATATATGTTTGTGACACTTTACGAATTTAGGAGTTTTCCCCACTGTGCGTCGTCCCCAGACTGTATAAGTACGAATCTCGGTCATCTGTCTGTGGGAAGCGACAACTTCGGCAGAAAACTGGCTTGATTTCAGTTCACATCTTTAATAATTGACTATTTTAATCTGTTTGTCTGCGTGTTTTGTGACGTTAAGGTTTTAATGTAAGAAAACCACGTTTTTTTTTGTAATTTTGCCATGTAGTCCTTAAGACAAGGGGGGGGGGGGGGGAACGGACACCACGGCTGCAGTTATGAGCACTGGCCAGAAATTGTGATGACCCGATATCAGGAAAACAACGTAGCAGTCGGTATATTTCACTGTCTATTAATTTTGCCCTAAACCATAATGTTGTAGCCCTGAGGAAGTAATTGCCGAAAGCTTGGTAGCTAAAGAGTTTCATTCTTCGATGCCCGGACCGACTACTCGAGAAACCTATTTCCCTGTAAATGCCCCGGTCCAGATACCCACTATATTCAAAAACATAAATCTAAACAGACCAAAAAACAACAAGAGAATCGTTAACTTATACCAACAATCACATCAATTCTCTTTCAATTTTAATTATAGGGAAAGAGATAGACTTTGACTGAAGCTCTCATTAAGAGCCCGTCCTTAGTCTCAACCTTGAGAAAGCGAACCCCTTCCATCCTTTCCTAGATTATATTCCCCAAAATGCGACTCACAAGTCATTTTCAAAGGAAAGTTATCATATGTTGAAAGAGTTATCATCTTGTAACACAAGGACATTCATCTATTTTCTGATTTGAGCCACTTTGGCCGGTGCAGCAATTTTGAAAAATGTTTCCAAATAATAAATCCGTTTACCGAAGTACCAGTTATATCTCCTTTGCACAGGGAGTCCAACGGGTCCTATATGGCGACAAAAAACTAAATCCAGAAGGATTCTTTGATGCGCCAAGATGGTTGACAACTCTTCAAAGGTTAAATGTATATATCCAACTATGCGGTCGATGTGAAACTTATCGATTTGACGAAAACTATCTGTATTAAATCATAGACTCTGTAATTGCCTCAAACACAGTGTGTGCCGTTATGGATATATTGTTCACGATCACCACTCAGATCCTCCTAACTCCTCTACCTTATAAACCTCTTTGGTACTGTAAGAAAGGTAGCAGTCAGTAGATTGGTGACCAGCTCTATGTGGATGTACAGATAAATACAGAAAAATATGATATGGTGAGAGGAGCCTTGCGCATGGTTGAAGAAATTATTGACAAGGGCCTTTATTGAAAAGATTTTTTTTATTTAACGACCCGATCGTTAGTCAAGCATGCCATTACTTGACAACAGGAGTGGCGATAAGGGCTGCCTTTACGACTATCAGCAAAACTTCAGTTTGAAGCTCAAGCACCAGATATGACGGAGGTTGCATTGCTGTGAGGTAACAATGCAATCTACGTCATTACTGATGTTCTAACTTCAAACTGAAATTTTACTGATAGTTGTAAAGGTCATCCTAAATCTGCGACAGACGACACACGTCCCCTCAACGCGTTTTGCCAAAGAAAGACCACATGGAGTAGCTCAGCATGTTTTTTTCCTGAGAAGGAGATCAACAATCCGGATTTTTTTCCGGTAGCATGATGGGACATGTTTGTATGGTTGAACCCTCAGCACGTTCTATCCAACGTCCAATGCGCAGTATGCCCTCGTCGCCCAAGAATGTATTTAGATGCAAAACAGATTTATCCTTAATCTCTTTTTCTGCTTCTACCAAAGACAGATTCTGCGAAAATTAATTTTTCAAACACTTTTACGATGAAATCAGAGAAATTTTGAAGTTCTTTGATATCGAGAATCATCATCAGTTCTCATGCGCACATTGTCTAGAGAAAATTGATTGGTTTTTTGAAGACATGTGTCTCCACTGGCAGATGAAGGTTAGAAACTGAACTTCTGCTTCACTGTTTTTAACAAAAACAGCCAATCAATTTTGTACGAGCTTATTAAACGAGCCCACAAAGCACAAGCGTTTATTACCAACCTGAGGAGAGCTACCGTGTTCAAGGGGCAACCCTGGTTCTATGCAGCATATGTGGTGTGGCAGGTAAGTCCATACGACACACCTCCATTGGCATACGCTCGATATCTTTGGCCCTCTAGCGATAGTAGGAGGTTCACAAAAGGGTTCTAGTCTTTAAGCAACTCATTCTCGAAGTCGTCTTCCCAAGAGTCACACCCTTTGCATTATTATCTTCGCTACCAACACGACAGGCAAATCCTAGCCCAAAGGGTCATACATCTCAGCGAGTGCAGATAGCACCATATGCTCAGTTACTGGGAACAAATCTTCGCGATAGGAGAGAGTGATGGAGAGGCTGACCAATTTTTAATTCCACACTAAATCCACCAACTTTTTTGACATAATATCCTCCTTGATGTTGTAAGCATCTTTCACAGAAAATTTGATACCTGGTTTAAATTCTACCACCATTTATGTAAAGTGAACTTGACATTACCCAACAACTCGATCTACTCATCATTGAATACAATCAACTCCTCCTCCGATCCATATCTAGACAAAATGTCATCAATGTCTCAGAAGAGGTCAGTAGCGAGAAGAAATTGCAATCTGGTGGTTTCTGCCAAATTCATCATACATTGAGTAGTGAAGAAAGGTGAAGTTTCATTATTAAAAAGTACTGTGGAGGGTTCCAGGCACCGTAGCCAATCAGCCTCCTATTCTCTCTTTAAGATATTTAATAATTTTTTGCCTATATCTATAGAACAAAAAATTAGACGCCCTGATGAAGACAATAAAAATTGTCGGAAGCTTGGAAGTTTAGGAGTTTTCATACCTAGTCGCCCAGACCGATAACCCAAGAACTTCAACACTATTTTACCGCTAGAAATATTTTCTAAATATTGGTTGCTAAAACAAAGCTGAATGTCCGGAACATTTCAAAAAGCTACAATCGAAGACTTAAGAATCAGATCATTCAACAAATAACTTATACCACTTTCCATGGTAGCATCCATGACTACTCTGAGTTTTGTCGCCTACTACTCTAAGTTTTGTTATTTTGTTCAACTCCGTGATGGGCAGTTAATTTTTATTTTGATCTTTAAACGAAGAATAACCTCCGTAGCGTATTCTGCCTGGACATAGTCATGAATAAAACATTTGTGTCCTCGAGAGAGATCATCTTGTTCTAAAAGTTTCCTCGCTTAACTGAGAAACCAAATATGAAGGAGGTTGTTTATAGGAGGCAAGGAAGGGAGGAATTTTGAGCAAGAGTGAAAGGCAAAATTGACCTGAAAGCAACCATTTCTAAGCGCAGCAATTACGTTACCCAGACAACTAAATTTATAACGTATTTGATACCGATACCTATCCACTATCAATTCAATACAAAATGTTTCAACATTACCACAGGACAAACAAAGCACAACCATACGAGAAATAAATCCAATTGCAAGTCGTGGAATTATTTGAACCTAAAATTCCTGAGAGCTACCGAATATATGGTCGAAACGTCGACTTATTTAGACTAACAGAGGTGTTTAATTTTTGTGTCCCATATCCGTTATCCAACACTATCGATTAAGATTTGTGTATGAAAAGAAATATTTGGTTATTCTTAGACAAAAGTGATTAGTGGTATTCATATGGTGAAAATTCAGAAGAATTACTTGTTGGTCCTGTACATAGTTGATGCAAACTTAACTGGAGAAAACGTATTTTAGGAAGAATATAATCTAAGAGCAGATATAAGTTCTTTAAAAATTCTGAATCAAATAAAGTTTTTCCTGCATTTTAGTAGTTGTAAGTCGTGAGAGACCATCTTGATACTGTCATTTCCAAAAAGATAGATAGGGGACCTGGTTGGTCGGGAGAACTTACCACCTGACCAACCCGGTTACACATAATTACTTATACTTACACTTTATACCGAAAAACAATTATACAACACCTGAATTCTACCGGTGTGTAACTCAGGAATTGAGACAGAGCTCCTCATCACAAAGTCTGATAAAGAACCGATCTAAGAGGGTAATGGAACAAGACCTGGAAGATCAAACATACGAAAGACAGATACATTATAGAGATGTTAAGGATAAAGTGGAGATGACCTCCCTACATATTCAGTTATTATAACAGAAGGTGGTAATTAAAAATTCTGGAATGGATAGGCCCGAAGAAGCATGAGAATACCTCAAAAAAGATGGGTGGACGACATAACGACAGTGGGAGGTAAACTATGGATGAGATTGACGGAGGGGGAGAGAAAGATGGAAACAGTTAGGAAAGATTTACACCATGAAATGGAAGGGCGGAGGTTGACAAAAAGGAAAAAACTGAAGACAAATTACACACCTGTAATTATGCTCAAAGAAGTCAAGAAATAAGTTAACATGTAAAATATAAACTTGATGAAAATAAAATAAAAAGGGTAGTATAAGTTAATAAGACTAATCATTTTGTATGTATTTTTTTTTTATTTCTTAAAGTTGTAGGGTTCTATATTTTAAAAGAACAGTTTAAAACAATTTTGATATCCTGTGATTTACAAGGTTAATTGTTATAAAATTTTTTATTAAAAATAAGTGCATTGTTTTTCGAATAAAGTCAGCCTATGGAGTGGGAAATTATATTGGATTGTATTGGCTGTAGTAACATGTGGATGATTTATCTTGTACCATTGGAACAAAAGGTTGTTTCTTTTTTAGAACACAACTATTTATTCTTCAGAAAACCACATAAACTCTTTGGAGGTCAATTAGTTTACTGTACGATACTAACATTATCAGAAAGTACAATATTAATGTTATGACTTTTATCTGTTATTTGGATTAAGGGTGACTCTTATAACTATCAGTAAAACTACAGTTTGAAGATAAAATACCAGTAATGACGTAGACTGCATTGTTACCAACAATGTAATCTACGTCATTACTGGTGTTTTATCTTCAAACTGAAGTTTTACTGATAGTTGTAAAAGTCACCCTAAGTCGATAATATCAAATTTCCATAATTGGGATACATTTATCAATCGCGAACCAAAGAGAAAGCTTTAGCCCGTGTCTATTGTCACCCTATTCTCGCTGTTTTTGGTAAAGAGACATCACGTTGAAGTGTTTTGAATTCCCAAAAGAGCATAAAACTTTGTGGCTCCATAAATTCAATTCTCAGTTCAGCTACTCCACATCCACTTTACGGCCCATAATTCAAAACAACTTATTCGAACGTCCATTCTATTCCTCCCTACATTTCGAAAGAAATTATCTTTCGGCGCTGTTCTAGTTTCAAACTAGGGTATCGGTTTTTGAGTGACAACACTTACACAACTCAAAGAGAAACTTTGAAAAAATAAATATACTCTTTTAAAAGTGTAACCTTATTTACATTCGACAACAAGATGAAAACAAAACAATTATGCTTACCTCTTAAATTCCTCCAAAAACTTCTATAGAATAAAAATCCGGTAGTCCAGAATTATTGCCTCAATGATATGCAAAAGAATCCACCAACTTACAACTGGTAACACATCGGCACCAAAACATACATCAACAACGGCACCTACAGATAATTTCAGATTCAAACTCAGTGACCGATATTTATGGTCGGCGGTACCGCCATTTTAGCACATACGACCTCAAACCGGCCTCTAAAGTCTTGATGCATAATATATGCGTATCGTCCGTTGCGTATAAAAAAGAACTTGCGCCGGAACACCCTGTATAACGCGACGACGTCCGCCCGCTTTCCCGTCACCTGACACACTGCCGCCTCTCGAGCGTAGAGGGAGCCGCCGCCGCCGGTGCCGCCAATGGGAGTGGGCGCGTCGTATCTTTTCAGTCTTCCGATCGAAAGTTGTTGATGGATTTCTGCTCTATGTTCAGCTCTTGTATTTATTTTCCGGAAGGTATTTTCTCGGACTAAGCTGCAATGTGCGCTCTTAATTTCGTTGCAGGAAAATAGACCAAAAACGCACAGCAAAAGATAAAATAGAGCCGAGAATCGATAAATCAAATGCAAACTTAGCTGGAAGGCTACGTCTTAATCCACGTTGGACGCATCGGGAATGAGGAAGACAAAAGACCTCAGTCAACATATTTTATTCACGTTAAGGCAGCTGCGGAAGCGGCAAAAAGTTTTGGTTGTTTTTGGCTTCGCCAGGATTGAGTTCGCTCGGAAATGGATATAGCCCCGAAATCCAGAGCCGTGTTTTATTCAGGCCAGTGCTGTAGGTGGGACGTCTACTTCGTTCTGGGAGAAATTCCTGTCGTTTGTTTTATTTGCAAATTTTGTGCATTTCTCTCGAATGGGTTCAGACGTATTTGGTTAAAATGTTTCGAAAACACGTGTCCCTAATCTTCTGATAGAGAACAACGAACATAATGCAAAAGATCGTTTATTGCGTGTTACCATCTTCAAGTGTTGCGTACTTCAATGCACTTTTATTAAGTGGTTAGATGAAACTGCAGGAGTAATGGGATTTAATTGCAGATACATGAACTCGGAAAAAGAGGCGCTATATGACGATCGAAATTAATAATTCAACTATATAAGATAAGGGTAGATAATAGTAATGTAACATAATAGCAGCACGAGCTGCCGAAAAACAACAAAATTTATTTTTTCTACAAACGTCAAATAATGACGCATTTTACGCTTTCATTAGACAAACGAAAACCTAACCATTTTTGAGGATCAGAATGTGAGTTTACTTTTCCGCGCGTTGCCCAGGACAGCAAGCGAAAAAGATTTTATCGCTTGCTGTCAACAGCAACTACCACCACTCAACCAATTATTTAAAACGTCATTGTCACTTTTTATTTTATTTAAATTTTCAGATTGTGACTTCAGTTATGCTCAGTTGTGAATCACATTATTTGAAATTGATCGTTTGCAGAAAAACCGTTGTATGCATTACGAGCAAAAAGTAACTTTTTTGCTCTCGAGTGATTGCCGCTCTCCGCTTCGCGTCGAGCGGCAAACTTCACTCTCCGAGCAAAAAAGTTGTACTTTTCGCTCTTAATACATAAATAACTATTAAATATATTAAACATAATAAGCACGATACTTGTTCAGTGTAACTGTTAATTGTATAAAGGTTTGTGCGAACTCATCTGAGTTCTTTTTTAATACATTTCACTCTGCAGAAAAGCAGCAATGTAAATTAGAAACTTACAAGAGAACTAAGAATAAACTTTAATTCAACCCACTATACATATTTTCATAATTCACTACAACTTTTATGAATGCATATTTTTGGATAAAAGAAAAAATTAAACAAATTAAAAAAAAAACACATAATGCATGTCTCTGTAAACACTTCCACGTTCAACATTTTCCCAATAAAATAAACATTGCGCTTAACACAATCTTTTCAATGTTTACTCTAAGCGATCTATATCGGAAAATGGCCCTCGGGGATTAAGCATGGAAGGTAGTTTATAACGTTAAATATTACCTTTTTTCACCTATGTAATCATTCCCGGAATTTCTTATTTGCTTTTATCGATAGAGAAATATCCCGAAGCATCGATTGGTTATGCGACCCTGCTCTAACTGGTATTAATTTCAAAAAAAATTTGCTCTTCTCGGTGCAGGTATTTAGCAGTAATTAATATGACAGTGGAATAAAGAACAATTTTTTTTCTATCTCGGCTTTAATATGACAGTATTTACGCACTGTTATGATGTCAAAACAATATCGAAATAATAGTATATTATAAAACAAGCATTCAATGAGAGTCGTTATTCTCGAGGGCACGCGAGTGGCACAAGTTGCCCGAGAAAATAACGCTCTTTAATTGCGAGTTGAATACTATACTTTATCCACGACCATACTGTAATAATCACGTTATTCTTGTACATTCTCAAGATTATTGATAATCTTTATTCACTTGTGAATAACTAACATTATTTAAGAGTGAATAATGGGTTATACTGGTAACCAAACATGTCTTAGCAACTGGCAACTCAAAAAGTAAACTGCCCTAAATATGAAATCGGTAGTTACCTCTGGTTCATTCAAATAATTATCCTTCTATTAAGATGTACTGAGAAAAATGTAGGTTACAGCGTTTCTTTTTCACTAAAAAATGTACTTTTTACTGAAAGAAACTTAAAACAGGCCATAAAATGAAGTAATTTACCGTCCACACTTGTAGCATTGAAATGAATATGCACGGGCGACTAGACCGTCATTTTTCTGACGTATCAAACGTCGTTCCGAGTATTAGTGAAACCAGTCGTGATCGTGGTTTTAAAATTGGGAACTATCTTTGTGGCACCTATAGCTTATCATATTTGAGAAAACCCGGAATTTCGGTCGTAGATAAAGTATAGTATTCAACTCGCATTTAATGAGCGTTATTCTCTCGGGAAACGTCACCCTCGAGAATAACGCCTCTCATTAAATGCTTGTTGTATAATATACTATTATGCACAACCAAGATTCCGGGTTTCTTCAAATATGAGAGGATATAGGTGCCACAAAGATAATTCACAATTTTAAAACCACGACTGGTTTCGCTAATCGACGGCGCGACGTTTGATGCGTCAGATAGATGACGGTCTAGTCGCCCGTGCATGTTAATTTCAATGCGACGAGGCTAGATGGTAAATTACGTCATTTCATGGCCTATTTGAAGTATATTTCAGTGAAAAAACATTTTTTAATGAAAAAGAGACACTGTAACGTAGATTTGTCTCAATACATCCTAATAGAAGGATAATTATTTGAATGAACTAGTTGGTAACTACCGATTTAATGTTTAGGGCAGTTTACTTTGTGAGTACGCTTTTTCCACACGAGCGAAGCAAGTGGCACAAGTTGTCCGAGAGAATAACGCTCATTACATGCGAGTTCAATACTGCACTTTATCCATAACCAAGATACCTGGTTTTCTCAAATATTATATATGATAACCATAGGTGCCACAAACATAATTCACAATAATTTTAAAACTACAACTGGATTCGCTCATCGACGAAGCGACGTTTAATGCGTCAGATAGTTGACGATCTAGTAGCCCGTGCATGTTCATTTTAACGCTACAAGGGTGGTCGGTAAATTACTCAATTTTATTGCCTATTTTATGTGTTTTTCAGTGAAAAGTACATTTTTTTAGTGAAAAAGAGACACAGTAACCTACATTTGTCTTAATACATCCTAATGGAAGGATAATTATTTGAATTAACCAGTGGTTACTATCCATTTCATGTTTAGGGCAGTTTACTTTTTGAGTTGGTAATTGCCTACGACGTGTTTTGTTACTCGACAACTCATGTGAATAATGAACATTATTTACAAGTGAATAAAGATTAGCATTAATCTTCAGAATATACAAGAATAATGTGATTATTATAGTATGGTCGTGAATAAACATTTTTTCGACACCCGTTTTGGTTGTTACCTTGATATGTTAGTAGCGGTGACCAATCAAATGTTTTGTTTAATAGAGATTTGAAATGAAACGATATAAAATAATTTCCATATGGTAATCATGGAACGCAATATTCACAGCATTTAATGCAATGCTTTGCAATTTTGGACAAGTTCAACAGTTCATAACTTTCTTAAAATATGAGGGTTATTGATAATTATTACTTCTAAAATTTGACGTTTATTTTAATATAGTAATTTAATAAAAAAAATAAAATTTAATAAGGTACAAATTGTATAAAATTAAATTTCTGCAATAAAAAAAATATTTTGTGAAAAAGCAATATAAGATACACGTTCATAATATACTGGAACGTTAAGAAGTCATAACTTTGCATACATATTTCGGATGTTTTGCCCACATTTCATACACGGATTTTAGTTGAATTTTTTTTTAAATAACTCGTGCTATCAAATTTCGAAAATGCCGTCACTGACAAACTCTTAAACTTATGCGATTTTTTTTGTTTTGCATTTTTATTATATCTGTTCTTTTTTTACTTTATTGTTAAACAATTACTGTCCCTTACTCTTGCGCAAAGTGTCTTGTCCAGACGTTCTGCGAATGCACGGAGATTTCCCAATCTCTATCAGCAGTTAATTAACCTGCACTAACCTGAACTAACTTTGCGTATTGGTTAAGAAATATACTATTAGTCCTGCAGAGTAATTGAAATGAATTTGAAATTATGTGCAGCATTAGTACGCAGAGTATTTGAAATGAATTGAAACAATAAAATTTGTTGAAAAATGATAAATAATATACATGTTTTTTCACTTCGTAATAAAGCGAATGTAAACAAGATTTTAATGTAACTAACTTTCTCCCATCCCTCCAACAGATGTAATGGTTTTGCAGGTTTAAGACAAATAAAACTCCCTTGTCGTTTGAATAAAGGCCAACGCTTCGACGTTTAATTTACGTCTTCTTCAGGGCTAGAAGCAAATACAAAAAACACAATAAAAAATTGTATTGTGTTAATTTTGTAGAGTGGCCAACAAACATATAACAATCAAAAAACGTTTAAAAAATATTTTATATATTTTGCTTTGAAAAACATGTGGTCTACCCTAACATAATTATATAGAAAGAAATATTATATAATATAATTATAATACAATTTATTATTTTTTTTCAATTTTAAACAAGTAAAAAATGTGTATATAAAATCTAACAACTTTGTGGCACCTATAGCTTATCATATTTGAGAAAACCCGGAATTTCGGTCGTAGATAAAGTATAGTATTCAACTCGCATTTAATGAGCTTTATTCTCTCGGGAAACGTCACCCTCGAGAATAACGCCTCTCATTAAATGCTTGTTGTATAATATACTATTATGCACAACCAAGATTCCGGGTTTCTTCAAATATGAGAGGATATAGGTGCCACAAAGATAATTCACAATTTTAAAACCACGACTGGTTTCGCTAATCGACGGCGCGACGTTTGATGCGTCAGATAGATGACGGTCTAGTCGCCCGTGCATGTTAATTTCAATGCTACGAGGCTAGATGGTAAATTACGTCATTTCATGGCCTATTTGAAGTATATTTCAGTGAAAAAACATTTTTTAATGAAAAAGAGACACTGTATCGTAGATTTGTCTCAATACATCCTAATAGAAGGATAATTATTTGAATGAACCAGTTGGTAACTACCGATTTAATGTTTAGGGCAGTTTACTTTGTGAGTACGCTTTTTGCACACGAGCGAAGCAAGTGGCACAAGTTGTCCGAGAGAATAAAGCTCATTACATGCGAGTTCAATACTATACTTTATCCATTACCAAGATACCTGGTTTTCTCAAATATTATATATGATAACCATAGGTGCCACAAACATAATTCACAATAATTTTAAAACCACAACTGGATTCCCTCATCGACGAAGCGACGTTTAATGCGTCAGATAGTTGACGATCTAGTAGCCCGTGCATGTTCATTTTAACGCTACAAGGGTGGACGGTAAATTACTCAATTTTATTGCCTATTTTATGTGTTTTTCAGTGAAAAGTAAATTTTTTTAGTGAAAAAGACACACAGTAACCTACATTTGTCTTAATACATCCTAATAGAAGGATAATTATTTGAATTAACCAGTGGAAACTATCCATTTCATGTTTAGGGCAGTTTACTTTTTGAGTTGGTAATTGCCTACGACGTGTTTCGTTACTCGACAACTCATTATGTGAATAATGAACATTATTCACAAGTGAATAGAGATTAGCATTAATCTTCAGAATATACAAGAATAATGTGATTATTATAGTATGGTCGTGGATAATAGCTATTTATGTAACCAGTTACGAAAAGTCCGATTTTGTGTAACGAATGAATGTTTGCGGGACGAGCGCAGCGAGTTCCCGCAATTTGAATGAGATACACAAAAAAGGTTTTTCGTCACATGTTTCATACAAGATTTTTTCTAATTTTGACTACAAATACCTACTTAGAGGGAGAATTATTATTATTATTAAACTTCAATATTTACTTTTAAACCACTTTGTATCTACTTAATACCGTAAAACTATAGCAACGGTGTGCCACAGCCGAAACCTGCAACTGGTGGTGACACCAACTTTTCACCACTAGTTACGAAAGATTTTACTTTTCGTAACTAGTTACGAAAAGTAGGACGTTACGTCACTGTCATCAGTATTGAAAAGTGCCACTTTATATGTTAAAATTAGAAAAACATCTTTTCGACACCCGTTTTGACTGTTACCTTGATATGTTAGTAGCGGTGACCAATCAAATGTTTTGTTTAATAGAGATTTGAAATGAAACGATATTAAATTATTTCCATATGGTAATCATGGAACGCAATATTCACAGCATTTAATGCAATGCTTTGCAATTTTGGACAAGTTCAACAGTTCATAACTTTCTTAAAATATGAGGGTTATTGATAATTATTACTTTTAAAATTTGACGTTTATTTTAATATAGTAATTTAATAAAAAAAATAAAATTTAATAAGGTACAAATTGTATAAAATTAAATTTCTGCAATAAAAAAAATATTTTGTGAAAAAGCAATATAAGATACACGTTCATAATACACTGGAACGTTAAGAAGTCATAACTTTGCATACATATTTCGGATGTTTTGCCCACATTTCATACACGGATTTTAGTTGAATTTTTTTTTTAAATAACTCGTGCTATCAAATTTCGAAAATGCCATCACTGACAAACTCTTAAACTTATGCGATTTTTTTTGTTTTGCATTTTTATTATATCTGTTCTTTTTTTACTTTATTGTTAAACAATTACTGTCCCTTACTCTTGCGCAAAGTGTCTTGTCCAGACGTTCTGCGAATGCACGGAGATTTCCCAATCTCTATCAGCAGTTAATTAACCTGCACTAACCTGAACTAACTTTGCGTATTGGTTAAGAAATATACTATTAGTCCTGCAGAGTAATTGAAATGAATTTGAAATTATGTGCAGCATTAGTACGCAGAGTATGTGAAATGAATTGAAACAATAAAATTTGTTGAAAAATGATAAATAATATACATGTTTTTTCACTTCGTAATAAAGCGAATGTAAACAAGATTTTAATGTAACTAACTTTCTCCCATCCCTCCAACAGATGTAATGGTTTTGCAGGTTTAAGACAAATAAAACTCCCTTGTCGTTTGAATAAAGGCCAACGTTTCGACGTTTAATTTACGTCTTCTTCAGGGCTAGGAGCAAATACAAAAAACACAATAAAAAATTGTAGAGTGGCCAACAAACATATAACAATCAAAAAACGTTTAAAAAATATTTTAAATATTTTGCTTTGAAAAACATGTGGTCTACCCTAACATAATTATATAGAAAGAAATATTATATAATATAATTATAATACAATTTATTATTTTTTTTCAATTTTAAACAAGTAAAAAATGTGTATATAAAATCTAACAACTTTGTGGCACCTATAGCTTATCATATTTGAGAAAACCCGGAATTTCGGTCGTAGATAAAGTATAGTATTCAACTCGCATTTAATAAGCGTTATTCTCTCGGGAAACGTCACCCTCGAAAATAACGCCTCTCATTAAATGCTTGTTGTATAATATACTATTATGCACAACCAAGATTCCGGGTTTCTTCAAATATGAGAGGATGGAGAGACGGAGAGAAGAAAAAACATGTGGTCTACCCTAACATATTTTATATAATATAATTATAATACAAATTATTATTTTTTTTCAATTTTAAACAAGTAAAAAATGTGTATATAAAATCTAACAACTTTGAAAGTAAAAATTCAAAAAAGATACCTTCAAAAAAAAACTGATACTTAAACAATAACTTAAAAAAAAAGTTAGTTTTTTTTTTAAAGTTATTCTAAATTATTTAATATTAATTTTTTTTTTAAGCAAAACCAAATCAAAACATTTAAATATTTTTTAAATGTTTTTTTGATTTTTATATTTTTGTTGGCCACTCTACAATTGTTTATTGTGTTTTCTGTATTTGCTTCTAGCCAGGAAGAAAACGTAAATTAAACGTCGAAACATTGGCCTTTATTCAAAACACAAGTGAGTTTTATTTGTTCTAAACCTGTAAAACGATTACATCTGTAAATTGGGAGGACGCAATACATTATCATTCCTCAAACAGTCACCGTCAGGTTTACTTATGGTTTAGTGCAAAGTCTATAATAGTTTTCTCTTAATTTTGGTCAAAGAATCGCTTAAAATACATTGAAGATCCCATAAAAGCCTTCAGCTTATCCAATCCCCTTAACATATTCAGGGACTTTTTCAATTGAATTTTGAAAATTGACATGCTTTTGAAACGCGGGAAGCAATATAACTTTACGTAACAAAAAATTCTTCGACTGAGTTTTGTTATCTCTTTTTATACAAGGTGTTTCCAAAAATAGTACCGTAAATGTAATTCTTAATCTAGGATAGAAAATAAGACAAAAACTACAACATAAACGTAAATCATAAAATGCTTTGGCAGACATTATCAAAGGCGATGGGGGAAGTGATCTCCCGTGCTTCCCGACGTTGACTGATTCGACTGTGGTGAGCTCCGTGGTATTTACACCCCCTCCGTTGCGCTGCAGTGGAGGGACTGTGGTGGGGGTAGTTGTGGCGCGGGGTTTTGGCGCACTTGAAGTACGTCGTAGAACTCGCTTCCAACCTCCATTTAGAAACGTATCTCCTTCCTGTTGAAATTGCTGTCGTTTCTAAAGATCTCAATGGACTCTCTCGTTAGTCTCGAACAGAAACGCTGCGATTGATATAAGATATTCACCTCGTTGAAAAGGATATCGTGACCTTCTTCTGCTACTGCTGACTTTTGTGTTTGTTCCAGCCTGAAACTCCTCTTGTGTTCCGCAATCGTTAACAATGCGTTTTGTGGTGCCAATATATACCGAGCCACAGCTGCATGGAACTCAGTAAACTTCGGGTGCCGGGATCTCTGAACTCTTTGGCCGATCTCAAGCTCTATTGCATTGTACCAGTGGGTTTAAAGACAGTTTTAACGTTGTGCTTTCCCAGTGGCCTGCCGATCCTGTCTCCAACTTTGTGGATGTAGGGTAGGGTAGTCGATCCGCGCTTTTATTCATCTTCTCTCGTTGTTCCTTTCTTGCTATACATTTCTTGGACGGAAGACCCTATCGAACAGTTAGAATGGATGCAGCAAGCACCAGCTCAATAAAGTCGTCCGCCTGAGGAATATAGAGCGCCACAAATCTTAGTAAAAAATAAATGTATCATGCATTTATTGCTTTCTTGATTTTTCCCAGCCCTTGTAACAATATTAGGGTCCTTTCTCGGTTTGGCAAAAAATCCATGTCCCTGTCCAAGTCGTCTTTCTGGTAAAAGTTCTGAGTTCTGATATTAAGAAACATCTTAAATAAATAACTACCTTATCAAATTCTACTTCGTTATTGAATTCCATTATTGATATATTATCCAATGCAAAGAAAAAAAAAACAAGGGGAAGAAAACAAGACAGAAAGAAAAATAAAAAATAAAAAAAGTAAACGGTTGAAAGACAACTAATTTACTTTACTTAACAAATTAACAGTAGGTTAATGACACACCACGGTAATTTCCTTGATTTACCATAGAGTGTAAAACTGTGTAAAGGCGATCAGGAATCTATTAAAATAATTCAATGATTTATCAGGAGTAACAAGCGTTTTCGAAAAATTTTAAAAAGGTATTCCTAATTAAAATTTTTTTTCTATCACGAATAGTTCACGGAATAGAAGCGATTAAAGTTTTGAGAAATTCTTCCAAATAACTCGGCAACCCCTGAAAGCGCGACCACCTCAAAGTGGAATCTTAAAGGATCTCAAAAGAAGAATTTGCTGCTAATTTAAGCGACTTTGTAACTCTTACTGCTTCGGAGATAGCAATGGTGGGAACACCCTGTACAGGTTATGAAGCATTGTTTCCTAAAGCATACAACTGAAAGCACATTTAACCCCCCCCCCCCCCGTATCACCCGCTCCTAGACAAATGTGTTATATATATTATACACAAATACAAATTTTCCTTAACCCCCCCCCCCCCCCCCGTATCACCCGCTCCTAGACAAATGTGTTATATATATTATACACAAATACAAATTTTCCAAATATCACTAATTTATATCGATCCATTTCGGAAATACTAATGAAAAACCCTCCTCAGGATCTTTTTATAAAGTCATTTTCTGTTTTGGGCTTTATGTTACTAATTGTTGAGTGCTTCCGACTTATACCATTGTAAATCCACTAATAGGGCACTAATGATACTAGAAACTTGCAACGTTACTTACTGTAATTGCATCATATATGTTTTGCGTTCCTTTACCAAGTTTACTAGTTTCAAGCACTTAGAAGACTTTACCTTTATGAAATTGCCAACGTTTTGACTTTTATCGACGTCTTCCTCAGGGCTCTTTTAATCAGCCAAGTTTATTATGTATATTTTCTCATGTTACAATAATTGATTTCAACATAGCAAACCTGGGAGCTTCTAGTTTTGCTGGAGAAGGCAATGGCGCTAATCTACCCCTTTCTTTAGAATTTCTGAACTGAAGCAGGCTGATTTATCACGCCACTAAGCAACTAATATCATCAACATAATATAGATGGGAAGTAAAGGTTTAAATGCAGTTTCGAGCTCACTTATCTACCTACCTAGCTAACGAAAGGGGACATCACTGGACAATTTACTCGCCAGAGGTACGTCGAATGGCGAGCCAAATCGAAAACGGCCCTTCGGCTACAACACGGAGCCCTTTGCCCTAATTACAAACCGCAAATTGTCTCTATCCTCTCCGCATCGAGAAATTGGTACATTATTCTCGTATGTGGTAATTTTGATGTAGCTACGAGGGTTATTTATGGGCGGCGCTATGTTTGCTTCATGTGAGAAATGTCCGACTAGAAGAGAATTGTAGAAGAGATTGTTCAAGATGTAAATGACTTCGTAAAATGTGTCGTGTAACTGCCGAATATGGTGTTGTATAAATTTTATTTTAAACAGCATGTCGTGATGTGCATGAAGCTTTATCGACAGCACATTTGCAGAGGTAAAAGCAGTGGCAAATAAAAATATGCCAGTGATAATAGTTTACAGTTTAAGGAAGTAAATGACTGGAAACTTTTTGAAACATAAAAAGCAGCTAAGAATCAACAATCCAACTATCGGATTTTTCGGAGAAAAAGAAAAGCTGAACTTAATACAATTTTCGCAACGCTTGCCTAAAGCTCCCTATATCGGAAACTGGCCCTTAGGGATTAAACGTCGAGGGTGGTTTATAACATCAACGTATATTGTGCTGGAGCAGAACAAGCGTTGCTCTACCTAGCGCTGTACAGACGAGGTGTTTTTACTAGACTTTTGACCCGATTTTTCTTTATTTTTACTGCAAGTAGTTGGCTGTGATATGTAAATTAGGTAGAGGTTTGCACTGCTTGGAATTGGAGTAAAAACAGGTGCCTATATTATAGAGCTGTCGCAGATTATAATAATGATATTTTATCCAACAAGCGTATAATGTGAATGAAAGATAGATAGGAAAATTTCAGTTAATATATTGTTGTCAGGGACTTCAACAACTTATAGTGTCAAAGGGGAATCCAAGAATATTTTTTTCGTTTCATTTTATTCATGGTCAAAGCTCAGCGGATTATAAAGGGATTTATATTGGAAAGTGTATACATAACTAGAAAATTCCTGACCTCTATCGCTCTATATAGTGCTAGAAATATTTTCCACTAAATAATTAGTTGTGTTGTATGTTTTTAGCTTATTATGCAGGACAAGCTTGACGGAAAAAGGTCCTGGAAGACGACGAGTGTCGTGGCTGCGAGGTCTGAGACAATGGACAGGAATGATATTCAGTGGGTTTTATAAAAAAAAATGCTTAGCAGCAATTACAAAAAATACTATAAAAGTCAACATAAGTTGTTTGGGAAAAACAAATAAAAAGGAAGAAGGTAGTGTGAAAAAAAAGTATAAGGATGTAGGATACATAATTAGAAAAATCCTGACCTCCATCACTCTATATAGTACTAGAAACTTTTCCACTAAATAATTAGTTGTGATGTATGTCTTCAGCTTATTATGCAGGGCCAATCCTAGAAGGCGACGAGTATCGTGGCTGCGAAATCTAAGACACTGGACAGGAATGACATATATGGATCTGTTTCGGGCTACATCAAATAAAAACAGATGGGCCATAGTAATCGCTAACATCCACTGACGATAATGCGCAAAAAGAAGAGAAAAGATGCATGTCTGTTGCAATTTTTTTTAGATTAAAGAAAAAAGATAAGTCAAAGTCGACTTATTACCAATTGCAAAAAAAAACTACAATAGTCAACATAAATTGATTGGGTAAAACAAATTAAAAGGAAGAAAATAGTGTGACAAGAAAGTATAAGGAAGTAAGATACATAATTAGAAAATTCCTGTCCTCAATCGCTGTATTTAGTGTTACAAACTGTTTTACTCAATATGAAAATTAAATTGATTGTTATTATTTTAATATGGTTTTATATGAGGTCTCCTCAATAATTTCTTAGTCTATGAAGTATATCACTTAAAAAGGATCAAACTGTCTACATAAAAATCAAACCCTGTTTACACCTAAAAAAGCACTTCTGGAAAATGGATTTAATTTTTTATTTCCCAATACATTATCAGAGCTTTAAATATGCAAATCCCCCACAAAATATCCAAAGTGTCGTACAATTCCCGAGTCCATCAATCAAAAGTATTCGTCACCCTGACACACAAAACCCTGAAACTTATACAGCCCGAAACGATATCTTTGACATACAGCCCGAAACGATATCTTTGACCTGTTAAGCAACAAAAAAAAAGTTTCAGACAACCTTAATGATGTAGCCGTAAGATTTTTCCCTTCAATCCATCCCATTATTATGCCCTACAACTTCGTGAGCCTTAAAGAAAACTTTTAGCCAACCGCCCGTTGTGTGTTCTTTGGAAAAAGTTGTTCTCTAATATTTCTTTTTAAACTTAGTTTTCCACAAATAACCCCGGGAAAAGCAGCTTGTTCTCGAGCATTTTTCATGTGTAGGTTTTGTAAATTTTAAGGTCACGGTTCGTTTAAAAATATACAAAAAGGGGAGCAAACAATAATGTCTGAGTGTGGCCTTTCTACCCTCGAGTAATATCGTATAAAAACAACATCACTGCCATCTGCCGACCGGTGATAATGCGTCACAGCTGCTGCCCTCTCTGTGATAGAAACGTACTGAATTTTATTGTGTCGAGTTTTCTGGTGCTTATCAGTGCATGGCTAAGTGCCAACGCATGGTTTCTGGCTTCGGTGCCAATCAGATTGGAAAGAATCGAGGAATATTTATAAGTTAAAATGCAACACAGGATTATTTCGTGCCAATGCATGCCGATTCGTGCAGGGCACAGCGTCGGACACGCAATAGGTTTGGGGTGGTATAATATCTCACATAATGTCGCCGGATATAAATCAATAACACAAGCACGAAGGTTAACGTTCTGTTAATATTGAAAAACCTGTCTTTGGTTATTTATGGTCTACGGACTATAGTTTTTTTGAAACGGCTGCACTTTAGATGTGAGAGTACATAAAAGAGCTTGCAGGAAAAGATTTTTCTTAGCAGATATCCAATAAATTTCTCCCCTTGTGCTAAGTAAAAGTTCATCTTGGATGTGAATGAATCATAAATGTTGTTTCAGTGTTATTTGATGCTCATTATCTACATCGTTGACCTAGACACAGTGTTCATGGATTCATTTTTTTGACGTGGCAGAACGTGAAATATGTTTCACGTGAAAAACTTTGAATGAAACTCCCTAGTGGATCCTTGTTATCCTTAGTTAAGAGACTCAAACGTTCTAGCCTCGATTCCTTAAACTTAGTGTGTTTTTCTGATTGCGGCAGTGAGAAGAGACACAACGAAAACAGACTCACCCTTATTGCCCTTAACTAGGTATAGTCCATGCTTTTGACCGGCCGTGATCGCCTTCTCTGTCTTATATATATTTTTTATTTTATTCAAACTTCAAAAGTTAGATGAGGCAAACAGGTTAAGTTTTTCTTTTATTTTAATATTGTAGCTAAATAACTGTTTTCGTTACATTGTATAATTTAAATAATTAATTCTCCTTCATTTTAAATAAAATATGAGCCCTATTGCACGACCAGAAATAGAACCTTGGCAGTCGATTATCTTAAGTGATCTACTTCCCTGAACTTACTGGAGACAATATTTTAGCCATCAGCCTACAGAAAGTTTTAAAGCCCAAATAAAGTTACATAAAAAAAAGCTTTAAGCTTAATTATTAAATTATGTTCAAAATTGAGCAGCGGCTGTTAAAGCTAATCAGAGCTAAAAAAGTGATCAAACAGATTACCATGTACCTAAAGTAGAACATGGAAGGCGTGTGGCCGTAACTGCCTATTTAAATTCAAGAATAATTATACAATACTGCAAGTTAATAGTTTTGTGTTAGAGCTATATACATTTTTCTCGAGAAACTAACATGCTAATGGCAATTAAAGGAAGGAAATACCTGAATATACATGATTTTCTTTGACCTTTGAGAGCATTACGATTTCATGAAAGCTAATTTTCCTTATTTAGTTGAACTTTGCTTCAAACGAAAAACTTTTTCAAGGCGTTATTATGTTTACATGATGATAGGACTAGAACTAAAACTTCCAACTTGGGTGGTATGGCAATCTTTCGGTTTTTATATTGAGCCTTCCTAAAGGACTCACATAGTGAACAATTATAGGAGATTAAATATAAATAAAAACATATTTAGTGATATGTAATATTGGGGAATGGTGCAGATTGGCCTTGCGGTGACGTTTATAATGATTGATTGGTGTTGGTCGACTAGACTCCCCGATCATTGAGCTGTCGACTCGACGCCGTCGAGCATGATTATTACCTTGTTTACGCGACATCTAGCGTTATTTAAGCATTTAGCGAAGTTCTATCAAAAAAAAAAAAAAAAAAAAAAAAAACATAATGACAGTCTAAATCGACAGAGCCATTTAACATTTTTACCTTTGTGTATTCTTACGATTTAAATGCTTGGGTGTCAGGTTATAGCAAGAATTAAATTCAGACTGGATGTTTTCAATTATTTTTTTACAGAATTCTTATCAATTTTTTATCGTCCGGTAAAATAAAGCTTGTAACTATAAACCAATTCCGGAGAAGCTTTGAAAGATGGGGAACATCAGCAAAAAAATAAATTAAAGGTAAATAAAAAAAAGGTTGTCGATTCTTCTTCTGTTGTATAACGAGACTTATACTTCAATTTCCAGTTTGCAATTTAACTTTTCTATTGGTTTTTTAATTTTAGAATTATTGTCCATGCTAGTTGATAGAATACCAAAAATAGCCAATATCTCCAATAGTTGGATTTCAGAAGCTATTACAAGTGATGACTTTGTGTTGCAGCCCTGCAGTGACTTTTTAAGTCTTGCCCCTCTTCTTCCTAAGCAAAAACTATAGTTAACTAGATTCATCAACTGGGATTTCAATTAATGACGGTAAAAATAGTGATGGAATAGCTGTTGAGAAAACCCAATATAATAGGGAAATAATAAAGACATTTTAAGACGATTTCAAACAGTAAATTCAAAGAAAACGTAGTGAAATCTAAAAATAGCTCAGACCAAAAGTCGGAATACGTTTGCTGATTTCCCCCTTGGTTGTGCAGCGTCGCGACGCATTATTGGTATGGATCGCTCGATACAATTGGCTGATGTCTGCATAAATGCATTTTGTTTATCGGGGTGAATGAGAGTTCAAGTCCAGCTTTCGTAGATGAAAGATGGCTGTCTCCCGGGCGAGAAGTTTGTGTGTACTGTCTGGTGTACTGAACTGAGTGTGTTTCTGTTGTCTGCACATTTTCGATGGTGTTCAGATTCTCTTCCTGTGCTTTGCAATTGATAAACGTGTTTTTAAATCGTGTTGTTCTCGCCCGTTTCTAAATCAGTTTGGTTCTGTTTCTCCCAACAAATCGGATGTATGTGAGCAGATCTCTTTTATCGTGTTGTGCAGTTAACTATCATGATTAGATTGCATTATTCGTGTTTATTTCTCCATGACCCAGTGAAGTGTTGTGGTTATCGCATAACTGCAGCATTCTCTGTCCTGGACAGATCAAAGCTCGGGATAATTAATCCAAGCAGACTTTTTGATGTAACTTGTGCATTGGAAGTGTTTTTGGGTGCTTAGCCAGAAATTCTGTTTTCGAATTCTAATAATTGCACTTTTCATTGGTGTTTACATTTGCATTAACGATACCCATTCATACTTATATTTATATTTAGTTGCGTAGAACGTCAATATAATTTAGTTTTAAGAGTTTGATTTAGTTTTAGTAATGCTGGTTAGTGTCAAGTGGTTTCTGTTGTAATAAATTCCAACTATTAGCAGTGCAGGTGAAGACTGTGAAGGTTTTCAAGGCCGGTCAAAACACAATCTGGACTTTTTTGGGCTTTGAAGTCGCGGTCCAATGGAATTTCTTCCTGTCGTTTCGTCTACACCTCGTTGAAAGGGATGTCTTGACCTTCGGAGAGCGTGCTCTGCTACTGCTGACTTTTGTGTTTGTCCTAGCCTGCAAATCCTCTTATTTCCCGGAATCCTCGTGTTGCCACTACGGTGGCTCTGCTACTTTTGTGGTCCCAATGTGAATATTGGCACTGAAATTCCAACATTTGCGCTACTTTTGTGGTTCCAATGTGAACCGAGCCACAGCGGCATGGAAATCGGTAAACTCCGGGTGCCGATAGGGGATATCTGCGGTCTGTGGCCGATCTCAAGGTCTTTGTATCGTACGAGTGGGTTTAAAGACAGTTTTAACATTTCCGTGTTTCTGACCTGTACACAAGCAGGTCAGTGAAAATCTAAAAATCGCCATATCTTTTAATACGTAATTAGCATATAGCACATGTATAACTCGTTGGAAAGGGCATATCCACGGCTATGTAGAAAAAATATCTAAAATCTATAAAAATAGTTCTAGTGCCACCCTTCACACTTTGGGGGCGATTTTAAAGTTAAAAATTGTAAAAATAACAGGCGGGGGGGGGGGGGGGGGGAGGGGGCTTGGGTTGACCCAAAATTACGCCATTTAATAGCGCAACACCGATTACCTACCAACAGAAGAGCTTGTCGATCTACTTACGTAAACTAAAACGATAAAATTGCTTCGTAAATTTGGGGAGCCACATATTTGGTTCAGCATACTTTCGAAACCATCCTGGGGCCTTACGATAAAGTAAAGTAGGGACTTATGTACCTCTTTGGGATACAAAATGGCTGTCGAAAATTAAACAAATATGTCGCCCACTAGAAAGTGGGAAAGAAATGCTTCTGAAATCTAATTTTATGGCAATTTAGGGGGCTCGAGGGGGCGCAAAATTTACGGCTTTCGATATCCCGTCCTCGATTTATTTTTAGGTGTAGACCTCGTCCTGATTGAATTTATTGTGTCACGTTACTTCGCATATTTTCCAGAAAATTTGGAAAATTTTGATATTTGAGGAGTTGCATATTTTTGATCCCAGACTTATATACATCGTTGGAAAGGGCATCGCCGAGGGCTACAATCGGATAAAATTAGATTTTTTTTTAAATTTCAAAAAAAAAAATTTGTGAGGCTTCCCCCCTGGACAGTTTGCCCCTCCGACTGCAAATAAATGATTTGGTCCCCCCACGTGTCCCCCCCCCCCTAATTAGGGTGTGACATTTTTTTTCTAAAAGCAATGAGGTAAGCCTTATTCAATAACACCCGCATAGGGCTAGGCCAATTAGGGGGGTCACACGGGCCAAAAAAGGGATCCTAATTTCAACAAATTCGATATAGATATTCGAAACCCCCCCCCCCCCCGGGAGTCGGGCACCATCGTGTAGCCCGGAAAAAAGTAGATACTAGGATCGGGTTTGGAGGGGTCTAGCTAGTGAAGGAAGTCGACAATTTTGAGGAATCCAAAATGTTTACCTATCTCACGTTCATTATTGACGCGCGAGTCAACATTTTCCGGCAATCATCATCTCAGACAAAAAAGGGAAGTCATAAAGACTAAGACTGTGAGAACCAAGAGAAGCCTGTGTGAGCCGGCTGAATTGGAACGGAAAACGAAGCATCTGGAAGGAGCCTTTGGTTTGGAATGGATACAGCAAGTACGATGCAGATTTCTGTCTTGCCTGTCTTTCTTTCTATTTCTGTCCAAAGTTGAGTATCAGTCATTTTTTTAAGAGTGCAGGTGGTTACCAATTTGTCGATCAACCCATGCGTTTTTTTAGATCAAACACTGCATGGCAGATGGCTCTCAGTTCGAGAAGCGGCCCATGTTGCTCTGTACCTCGCTGGTTGTCGGAACCAGAACGAAGTGAAAAGAGTGTAGGTGGTTACCAATTTGTCGATCAACCCATCTGCATACCAGTTTCGGGGTCTACCCCTCATCAGTACAGCTTTGGCTGCTCGACAAATTGGAAACCTCGCGATGTCGTCTTCTGCTCTGTACAATATCACACCAGTACTCCCTAAATTTCCCGTTTTTAACCGCTGAATCGAGGTTTCCAATTTGTCGACCAGCCAAAGCAGTACTGATGAGGGGTAGACACCGAAACTGATATGCAGATGGGTTGATCGACGAATTGGTAACCACCTATACTCTTTTCACTTCGATCTGGTTCCGATAACCAGCGAGGTACAGAGCAATATGCGCTGCTTCTGGAACTGAGAGCCATCTGTCATGCAGTGTTTGATTTAAATTACGCTGGTGGATGTCGCCTGCTTCTGCTCTGTACAACATCTCACCAGTACTCCGTACATTTCCGTTTCTAAACCGCTGAATCGAGGTTTCTAATTTGTCGAGCAGCCAAAGCTATACTGATGAGGGGTAGACACCGAAACTGGTGTGCAAATAGGTTGATTGACAAATTGGTAACCACCTACACTTTTTTCACTTCGTTATGGTTCCTATAACCAGCGAGGTACAGAGCAATATGGGCTGCTTCTCGAACTAAGAGCCATCTGCCACGCAGTGTTTGCTCTAAAAACCGCCTGCTTCTGCTCTGAACAACATCTCACCAGTACTCCGTAAATTTCCAGTTTTAAACCGCTGAATCGAGGTTTCCAATTTGTCGACCAGCCAAAGCTGTACTGATGAGGGGTAGACCCCGAAACTGGTATGCAGATGGGTTGATCGACAAATTGGTAACCACCTACACTCTTTTCGCTTCGTTCTGGTTCCGATAACCAGCGAGGTACAGAACAATATGGGCTGCTTCTCGAACTGAGAGCCATCTGCCATGCAGTGTTTGACCTAAAAAACGCTGGTGGATGTCACTTGCTTCTGCTCTGTACAACATCTCAGCAGTCACTTTCTTGTTGTTAAGGTAATTCAGGTTAATTACGATACTTTCGCTGTCCTTGTTTTGCAATGACCAATTATTGATCTCATTAGAACACATTGCGTCATCATATTGTCACGAAAATGGTAATGGTGAAAACTGTTGGGGTGTTAATTATTTAAAAGATGATGATAGATGGGAACTTATTTATGTGAAAATTACTATATTTCGACTGGGCGTTAATTTACGCTTTAAATCTCTAATCTTTAAATGGGTACCGGGTCGTCGTTACCTCCCCCGAAGGGTCCTATGCTGATTTTCTCACTGAATGGGGGCTTTCAAAAAATATGGGGGGTTTATATTTAAAATAAGAAAATGAGATTCAAGTAAACTTCTATTTTCTGTGCCTTAAGATTACCCTAACTACTTAACTGAAATGACTAATATGAAAACAGACACCGTTATAACAAAAGGGTCTTACCTAGGTCAAGTGTAGAGGAGGACCGTATCGTGCCAACCAATTTAACGTGCTTCAGGGGTACTCCTATACGTACCCGTGGCTTCTCTTCGGACAACAAGGACTTCTAGGACAACTTTCTTCTTTATACTCCGTCGATAACAAATTTTGGGAAAAACACTTAATTACTCTTCGACGGGTGGTCGTTCGTCTATCTGACGTAACGCCCCCAAAAGGATCAACCCGAACTTCAAAAGAATCTTGGAGTCTTGCCTACGTGCAAGCCACCGAGCAAGTCCCCGTTGCTGGCTCAAAAAATCCCCGAGCTTACTTCTCTTTTCGTCAGCACTTTTTTCCAATGCATTGCAACGTTCTTTTCCATGACGTCAATCAGCGGTTCGAAGTAACCAGTTGTTGAACAAATTTACGATCTATGATTTATAAATTTGGGTCAACTATTCCTTGGTTACTAAACCGGTCATCGGCCGACCATTTCTAAGGACGTTGCAATTTTATGCCTTTTTGCTTCTTTGTGACATCCCCCCCTTTTAGAAAAAACTGGTCCCCAGTTTTCAAAATTGATCCACCAAAAAATTTCTGTCCCTGAATTAAACGAAATATGGTCCGTCTCTACCTTGTTAAGTTACCTGAACTAACTTAAAAGTTAACAATTTTAATCGCCAGAACTCAAAATGTTCATCGTCATTACCAACTTCAAAACAGTAAAAAACAAATTAATAAAAGTTAAAAAAAAAAGATATTAAATGAGATATAGTCTAAATACCTATTTAGATACATAAAACTTAGATAGGTCTAAACTACCGATTTATAGAAAAAATTAAAATTCGTCAACCCTTTGTGAAAAACAAAACGATTCCAAATGTAGATAAGATAATGAAAATATTTTAAATTATCCAACTAAATAGAGTGTATCTCTAATAATTAATAGAGTTTGACTGTCAGAATGTGTTAACCAAACTTTACTAAAATATCGATCTAAATTAATAACCCTGCATGTTGCCTCACAAATATTAGTCCAATTGTCCGATTGCTTGCTCACACTTACACTGCCCCACCTGCGCTAGCTGCATCCCTGGATTGCCCCTAATCGTTGATGCTGCTTCTAAGACCGGTTTTAACTATCGGTCTTCTTCTGGTATATCGGCTGCTACCTCGCGGCCTAGTTGAGCTATTGCCGATCGATGGGTTGACCATTGAGCCCAGCATCCCTTTGTTTTTGACTGTAAAGGGACCTGCTCTTTGGTTTGTCTGCCCAGGACCTCGGCTTTGGCTAGCTCTCTCCGTTGTAGCTCTGGCAAGTTTGTGTCTTGGGGGTGGCTTGGGTTCCAGCTCTGGTGCTCTTGGTTCAGTGGTTTGTGTGGCTTACATTATAGCGTCCATGGGAACATGCAAAAGATCTGTGTTAGTATATGGTTTCTAGCTCAATATCTTTTATACTATTTTACATCTAACTTATTTTCCTTTACTTTTAACCAAAAAAAATTTCTAACGATGTATTTTTACTCTCCCCTTTTCCTAACGCAAACTAAACATGTTATTTAACATACTTAGTCCTAGCAAAATAATTCTTTAGCTTGACTCGCCCGAAACATGCAGCCTCATCAGTTATTTTACTAAATTCTAAGAGGGTTTACTATGCTCTAGAATGTGAATTTATCGTACTATGACTCCAACTTGATGGTGTCGATAAGATTTACTTTGCTGAACCGATTTCTTTTTCTTCCTTATTACGATATTATTGTACCTGTATTGTTCGTCGTACCGCTTTCAGCTGTACGTCGAAAAATACTAGATCGTACGCCACCCTTTTTTTTTCTCTGCTTTAACCCGGGCATCTTTTGTTCCCAAAAAAAAATTATAGTTCTGTCTGTTGTATGTTTGTCGGTTTAGCGGGGGGGGGGGGTGTCTGGGGATGTGTGGTTGTCGTAGTGAGTATCGTTTCGTTCAGGTAGGGGTATGGTAAGTTTAGTTCTAGTACCATTTATGAATGTACGGTTAGCTCCATCATGTCTGTTAGTCAGTTGAACTGTGGCAACGTTTGAGGGTTCCCTCCCCTTTTTTTTCCTTCTTCCAGTTTGTAGCACCAACTGTGCTTCCTGTGGCCCCTTTGCTTTTTCCTTCTGTGTCCCTATAATTTCTAGGTCAAGTGTAGAGGAGGACCGTATCGTGCCAACCAATTTAACGTACATCAGGGGTACTCCTATGCGTACCCGTGGCTTCTCTTAGGACAACAATGACTTCTAGGACAACTTTCTTCTTTGTACTCCGTCGATAACAAATTTTGGGAAAACACTTAATTACTCTTCGGCGGGTGGTCGTTCGTCTATCTGACGTAACGCCCCCAAAAGGATCAACCCGAACTTCAAAAAATCTTGGGGTCTTGCCTACGTGCAAGCCCCCGAGCAAGTCCTCGCTGTTGGCTCAAAAAATCCTCGAGCTTACTTCTCTTTTCGTCAGCACTTTTTTCCAATGCATTGCAACGTTCTTTTCCATGACGTCAATCAGCGGTTCGAAGTAACCAGTTGTTGAACAAATTTACGATCTATGATTTATAAATTTGGGTCAACTATTCCTTGGTTACTAAACCGGTCATCGGCCGACCATTTCTAAGGACGTTGCAATTTTATGCCTTTTTGCTTCTTTGTGACAATATAAATAAAGTCGATCGAATTTTGAAAATCTTGATTTGTCACTTTCTAGTTTTTAAATCACTTATAATATCAATATCTACGTCTTTACTGTTACTGCAATTGCTGTCAATCCTTGGTATTGTTAATGGCTGCACTAGGCCACTACTTCTATCCTTTTTACCTTCCACCCTCTTTGCTATATATAGTGAATTCTGATTTGGTATCAAAACTCCGTTCTAAGTATGTTTTATGCTCTAAGTATGTTTAAAGTCCAGAAGACTGTAAGAGATTTTTTACCACATGAGAAATTACTTGCAGTGTTATTCGGCAATCGGCTATTGATTATTTGTTCGTTAATTCCATTCGCAAAGCTTGTTGTAACAAGAAGGCTCCCAGCACATAGATGCTGTCTCCAAGAATTGGGACAGTACCTAGGTATTACGATAGTTTTCTTAGGTACTTAATGCTCGATATTGATCCACTTTCACACTGTGCTTCCAGTCCCAAATATGCGACTTCAGAAAAGTTCTTAATAGGTGGTCTTTTTTAAATTGCAGGTGTCTTCTTCAGGTCAGCAGAGGTGATATCAAATGATCAAGGAAGTATTTGAAATACAAACGCAAAGTCGCAATTTTTTTTAATTGGTGAGATTTCAATTGAAGTGATCAAATCTATCAAAAGATCCTAAGTCCAAGGAGTGTTCTGTCAGACAAATTAGAGAACACTAGTAAAGAGTCCAGGTCCAGGTCGCAGTAGTTCTTTTTCATGTGCCTTGTCTGGTCTCCTTAACGTTGGCGATCATCATGGAAAAACTGTACGGTCCTCCGCCAAACGAAAAAGTTCACCAGCCCTTCATATGCCTGTCCAATCCTGAATATTCCTGAGCCACGATTGTTGCTTTCTTCCAACTCTACGGCTCCCCAGAATTTTGCCCTTTATTTTACAGAATCTTGCTCGGTACAGTACACTCGTACAATACACAACGGAGCTTGAGATCTGCCAAAAACCGCAGAGATCCCTTATCGGCACCCGGAGTTTGCCCAATTCCATGCAGCTCTGGCTCGGTATACATTGACACCACAAAACGCAGTGTCAACACGAGAATTACGGAACACAATAGGAGTTGCAGGCTGGGAGAAACACAAAAGTCAACAGTAGCAGAGCACGCTCTCTCCAAAGGTCACAACATCTTTTTCAACGAGGTGGATATCTTATGTCAATCGCAGCGTTTTTATCCAAGGCTAAAGAAAGAGGCCATTGAAATCTTTAAACACGACAACAATTTCAACAGGAAGGAAGAAATTACGTTTCTAAATGCAGACTGGAAGCGAGTTTTATGACATTCTTCTACACCACTGCCCCCATCCCAGCCCCTCCATGGCAGCGCGATGGCGAGGGAATAAATACCATGGATCTCACCACAGTTGAATCAGTCAACATCGGGAAGCACGGGAGATCACTTCGCCCATTGCCTTATCGCCTTTGATAATGTCTGCGGCCATTACCTTGACGGCCTTAATTGACCACGACTTCAAAGCTCGGAAATCGCTTTATAGTGTGTCTTGGTGTTTTCTATGAGGTCCTTCGATAAACAATAATAACCAACCATAATTTTCAGACTTAGGATGATTACTACAAAGTTTTTTCTAGATATGATCCATTTATCTTTTCTAATTCATTTTCTAACCCATTTTTTTTTATTTTAGGACCTTTGATTTTAGGAAACTAGATTTTCTCACCTTTTCTTTTTCGATTTTTTTAAATTATTTTCGCATGTAACGATACTGTTTTCCTGGAAAAAAAAATTAAAAGTCCTTCTGGTGAAAACCTTCCCGGTCCGATGTCAATAATTTTCAGTTCTTAAATCCACATTAAATCGACACAGATACCAAAACAAATCACGGACAAGGATACGGTAGAAATGAGATTCGTCATCAAGATGTCAGTAAATTAAATTTCTCTTTATTAGAGAGCAGGCTTGTGGCTTCGACATCTTCCCAATCCAGGAGGAACACCGCCTCGAGGCGAGACAAGCAAAAACAGCGTATGTATGAAGGCACATAATTTATACTTAAGTTACACTAATAGTTTTGCCGCGGTCGGTGCTCTGTGTGAACTTCGAGCTGCCTTTTAATATTATAGTTTAAAATAATAATTTTGCTGGAAATTTCTGGCTTACACTAAAACTAAATTCTCGACCAAGTGCAACTAATGAAGCAAAACATTTTCACTTTAGATTCTATATTTTATATTATATTAAAACTTTAAATATTGATACCACTTGAATAGAAGTGTAAACATTGCGCAGAGAAATGCAGAGCGACGCAAGAAAAGAAATTTAAAAGTGCTTCACTTTCCGCCATTTTAAACGACAAACATCAGCCACCACTAGACGTAGATTTCCCATCAGACATACACTAATTTCATTAAAATGCCTCACCCGGAACGCAATTCTGCGATTGCTGCCTTCAAATTCGGTAGTTTTTGCCTTATGGCCCTTCGTAAAATAAACTTTACATCGAGAAAATTCGAGCAGGTATTTTGTCAGCGGTTCAGATTTATTGCCCCAAGTTTATATCTTTAGCAAACTTAGAATCTTTTACTTCGTTACGAGGTCGGTTTTAATTGAATCCCCCAACGAAATTGATTTGGGTTTATGAGGGAATTTAATTAAGCCCTTAATTTTTCTCAATAGCCTTTCATTGGCAAGGAAGGAAAAAAAATCGGGTCGTCTTTGAAGTTTAAAGTTTTTGCTGTTGCTGATGTAATAGTTGTAGTATAAAGTTTACGAGTTGAGCGTCGTTTGGTGAGTTTTATTCGCAGAAGCAAAGGAGGCGGAAATTTCATTTAACTACAGAGCATTTTCCCTTATAACTTTAACTTCATAGGCAAAGAAATATTTGTCGTAAAGGTTCCAGAAAATTCCTGTTAGAATAAAATCAACGTCAACTAAAAGATTAATGTCAAATGGAACAGTCATGCTTTAAAATTACCCAACAGGAAGTTTGCAGACGAATAGAAATATTAGTGAAAGAATAAGCAAATTTTCTTCTAAGATTCGTAAATGCATTCTAATCAATATTTTAGTCTTTCCTTATCAAGTCCATCCTTCATTGACTTGCACTGATTTTCTAAATTTTGTTGCCTTAATTGGTCTTCATTTTTTTAGACAAAGAACTCTCAATTTTTCTTTATTTGTTCTGAATTTTAATTATCCGTTTACTTATATAAGCAGCAACGAGCACATTCTAACCCTTTTTTTTCGGATTCTATTTTTGTTATAATCTAGATCTTTATAGCGTCCTTAAAAATATAAAATTGCAAGATTTTTTGGGCTACAGCTGAAACAATAATTAAAAAAACTAAAAAGAAATTCTATCGCTAACAACCTCTGGTTGATCAATTGAGACAAAATTACGGGCTCAAAGGTTAGAGCACTTCTCTAAAAAAGTAAAGGGGGGGGGGGGGGGGGGGTTCAATTTACACAAAAAGCAGGAGACATTTTTTAGTATAGTTATTAAGTAAGTTGAGGTTTTTTGGATTTCTTCTTATCTTCTTAGGAGTCGAAGAAATCAATTTTCCGTGGCGCGGGGATTTGGGGGGGGGGGATACCTCTTTGAAAAAGGTTTGAATGAAAGGTTGATTTCCTAAAGAATATAAAGCATATTGTCACAAAGGAGCAAAAAGACATTAAATTTGTGGCATTCGTAGAAACGGTCTGCCGACCAGTTTAGTAACCATGCACTAGTTGATCCAAACTTAAAAATCAAACCTTGCAAGTTTCTTCAATATGTGGGCACATAGAACCGCTCATTGAAACGTCATGGAAAAGAAGGTTGCAATCGAATAGGAAAAGTTTGCAGCATTTTTTGAAAAGTAAATGCCAGTGTTAGTCTATGTGCTCACGAAGGGAGTCCGGTTTTAGGAGGGGGGGGGGGGGGGGGCTCACTAGGAGTCGGTGCGGGGAGCTGCGTTGTGGCTGGTTGGAGGTCGACATTACGCCGGAAGGACGAACGACCACCATCAGGTACCAGCCAACTGCTTTAAATTAGAAAACTAAGTCTTAGTCGGGGGGCTCTCACCAAGAGGGTATATAGTTTAGGGGACTGGCAAAAGCAGTCTTGAGCCTGGGGACTCGCGAGAGGGGTCGTTTTTGGGGATTTGGTGTATTCGAGGAGGAGCATCGTTACGTGGAAAGGACGAACGATCACTAATGGAAGCCTACAGTCAAGTTTCGTTGTCAAAGTACAGAGAAGGGCGGAAGCACCCCTGGGTACTCATAAGTCTTTTTACACCCATAAGGCCATTTACTCGAGTCGCAATATATGGTCCTGGTCTACCTAAAATTTTAGAGAACTACTGTGCATTTTGTTTGCGTTATTTCTGTGTTTATTTTCGTTACCCCAAATTTGCTAGAATAGGTTACTTTTAATGTCATAAAAAGTAGAAGTTGACGCAGATCCTCTTTTTATTGCTAAAGCTAGTCCCGTTCTGCTTTTTAAAGAAGAGCATAGGACCCCTCGGGAGAGGTAACCTAAACCGCAAAAATGGCGCTGGAAATTTATTATAGTTTTTCAAAGGACCATGACTAATTAAAAATAGGACAGAGTGCTCTGATAAGTCAGCAATTCTAAAAATAAATGAAATTCTTAAAACTAAAAAGTAAAAGGTATCATACCTTCTATGCAACTAAATATATAGAAATATGTACTAATTAAGTAAATGTATACACACTAGAAGTAAGTACCGTTTAAACAGATTGGGGGTGTTCTTTATGAAGCTATAAACACTATCGAAGACTGCAATGCACTGCAATCTTTAAAACTTGATATTAAAGTTCAAAAACACAACTTGTTGTAGTCAAGCTTATGAGATCTAAGAGCTAAGCAGTTCTTCACACAATTGCTTTATCGGGGTGAACGAATGCATTTATGCAGATATCAGCCAATCATATCGAGCGATCAATACCATTAACCCGTCGCGATGCTGCGCAGCCAATGGGGAAATCAGCAAACGCATACCGACCGCGTCGTTCTCGTTATATTGGGTAATAAAACCTTGGTGAGGGTTATTTTTAGACCTAATTACTGCACCTTTCTTTGAATAAAATTATATTCAACACGATTTATTTCCTTTTTGTCTGCATAGAAACAGAGGATTTATTTGAAATATTTACTCTTTGAAATGATTTTAAAATACGTTTTTTATTTCCTTTTTATATTGGGTTTCCCCAACACTTTCTGCAGAGCTACAAAGGTGTGGGTGGTGGTATTTAAATATGTTGTTATTTTTGGGCATACACTTTTTGTCAAATAAAATGAGGGCATCTTCAGTTATCAAAGTTGTATTTTGTGTCAATATATATTTTTTAGACAAAACAGTCTAACCATTAGGAAAGGTTTAACAAGTGCATATAATTAAAGTATTATAAAACCAGCCTTGTCACCGCCTTTAAAACATTTCAACTATGTTCAAAGGGTCTCTAAATATATCAACCGCCTGGTAATGAACTGGTTATTGTAAACAGTCTACCTGCCCTTGTAATACTTAAAATTGCGACATATATTAATATTACCTGTCTTGAGGCCAACAATCAACTTTCACTCTCGTCCGATTAAGTTCACATCGAGCAATAATAATCACCTCTGTCACGTGATGTCTTTACGACGTGGATTTGTCATCGCAAACCTTCTCAAATTATACTAGAAATAAGTTTATCAAACCAGACATTGCTCTGACGTGGTTTATATTGCAAACACCTTAAAATCTTAGTCAGTAACTGAAATAGAATTCATCTTTGAGCCTGATTCAAGTAGTAACTCTAATTTAATAAGACAAATGTTATGTTATAGGTGACAGAGAAAAATTGAAAAAATTAAAAATTCAATAACTATCACGCGATTTAGTGGTGTACCGATACGGGACTGGATCAGTCAATCCTGGTAAGACAGAGCTTGTGCTCTACACCAAACACAAAAAGGAGGAAAACTACAGGATTCAGGTCACACACGCTGTACGCGGGACCTCTGCTGCTAAAGCCTGAGGCTAAGTACTTGGGGGTGCTCATCGACAACGGGCTGAAAGGGTGGGGGGGGGGGGAAGTATGCCATGACACACACATTAGCGTGTCGTCCTATATGGTGCTCGTTTGCTCGTTTTTTCGTGAAAATGGAGATGTTTTATATTCAGCGGAATGTTGTTTCTAGTTGAAAAACTCCGCATATTGAAAAAGCCCTAATGAAGACCTCAATAAAGGTCGAACATTGGCTCTTTCACAAATGTGAAGTAGTTATTTCTGTCCAACACACGCTATTCTCAGTTCTATCGACCTGATTAAAGGACGCAAAACGAATGTGATGAATGATTAACGTTGATCGAATTTCACATTTCAACATTTGACATTCCGAAGCATTTAAACATGGCAGATGATACATTTAATATTCCTAAGGATCGTGATACGCTTTTAGGAGCGGGAATATTTTACGAACGTTTAGGTTTAAATAGAGTTGTCTCTAGTGAAGCTAAACCAATAATTGTGTTAATTGGTTTGTCTCAAATTTAGCTCAAAATATAAGTTTCAGCAATTACAATACAATAAAAATGACACATACAATATATCCCAAATTGGCATTTCATGCATTGGGCTCTCGGAAACTATAGAAACTATTAAATTTCATTAAGTAGGTAAGGCTTTAGACAATTTCGTTAGTGAGGTAACGAAAATAACATGGTTGCTTTAAACATTAAGTTTTTGGAAAAGCTAATATGTTGTATTCATAAAAGAAACAGATAAAGCTTTTATATTTTAGAAGACAAACGAATTATGTGAAAACATTTCTGAAGCAACTTTTTGAGAGGAGTACACCTATAAACTTGAAATTTCAATACAAAGTTATATACCGTAGAACGGGGTTACTTTGGAAGCGCGGGGATATTTTGAAATTGACGCATTTTGGTACAACTGCGCAACGCCGCATTCACCTTGAAACGCTAACCTCCCCTACTTGAGCTGATGTATACAGGGTGTTTTTTTTTTTAAATGGGCTATAGGAGTTTCCACGCAATGAAGTTCGATTTTTTTGTAATGAGCCATAGCGAATACTATAGCAAAGTAACCTGAAAGGTAGACCACTATTGAGAATGGTTGGTGGTGTTTTTAAATTGACGCTGCTCTCTGACATGAATGTTGCAGAATGAAGAGTCTTGGTATGCTTTTATTATCTCTATTTAGACCTGCTACTCGACCCAGAGGAGTATAGCGAAAACATAAATTTCTTTTCTTCTAATGTTTACATTTTTGCTGAAGTTCAATAACAACTCATCCTGTTAAAATGTCAAACAATAAATGTAAATAGAAAAATACCAGCATACTCAATAATGGTCTACCTTTCAGGTTATTTTACTATAAAATTTGCTATGGCTCATTTAAAAAAAAACATCGACCTTCATTGCATGGAAATTCCTATGGCCCATCTTAAAAAAAAACACCCTGTATGTTCGATACTTGTTACATGATTTGGCGCCTTTTGTAATGAACCGAAAATCAGTGACTTTAAAATGAGATATAGTCGTAAAATAATAAAATAATAAATATAGTAACGTAATAGGAACGCAAGATCAAACATTCATAAAGCATCTCTCGTCAGATTTCCAAGACAAAGTTCAATAAGCGAAGACCTATTAAATCCATGAGTCAACGCACATGGCAATGACACAACCTTGCTCTAAGGGAAAACCAATATCATCTCTTTCTCTCTTACACGGTTTCCACCTGCTAATAATTAATAATCGACGATTATTTGATAGTTTTTAGGTAAAAAACAGTGTAAGAACAAAGGCGATGTAGTAAGGTCTATCTAAAAATAGAAAATAGCAGATCAGGCATGTGTGCGCGTAACTCCAGTTACAATGTGTTAGAACAGTATGTACTTCCGAGAAATGAAAGAAGGAGTAACAAAGAGACCAATAAAAATGAAATTTGCTTGTATGATGCATGACCTAGAAATTGGGTCACGGGTGTTTGATGAGTAACCTCTGGTAGGGAGATTTCGTCACTTGTAGACAAAGGAATTGTGCGAGTATAAAAGAAGAGCTTTGAGGTACGGAGAGACATTGGTATACAGATTCGCATTCTGGTCTTAAGTCTTGATTCTTAATTCACATTCTTATTTTGATTTTGATTCTTATTATTCGCGAACCATAGTGTTAATTTAGCAGTCAACTTGTAGTACTTTCGTCTTCCGTCGTTTACGTTGACCAGCAAGAAAGGATTGATTAGGTCAAGTACTTCATTTTCGTTGATGTTCCAGAGTAAAGGCTAGTCAATGTTTTAAGTTAAAAGCCGGTTTGTTATTGATAATGTGGTGTGTTTTTGTGCATGGTCAAGTCACACTATGGTAAGCAGGATGGTATATATTTTATTGATTTATAGTGGTATTTGCATGAATATTTTAAAACAGACTTTAGATTGGAATTGATAAACCGGGCGTAACGTTTTTTGCCTTGTAGTAGATGGATAAAGTTTGGTCTATGGCAAGTAGCATTTAGGAGGTTCTGACCTAAAGGAATACTGTTAGGTATTGATGCATTCGACTGATGCCTTGTCTTATTCTTGGTGATATCTTTTGCTCCCTTTCTAAAATTCACTCAAGGATGGGCGGTTTCAAGGGTTGAAATGTATCAAGGGCAGGCTAAACACTGGTACTTCGAACCCCCATAAACTAAGTGACGTCGTGGCCGCAGATAGTTTTGACGCATTCGAATTGATATCTCAAAAACTCTAAGAGCTATAAAAAAAAACCCAACCCAATATATTTGTATGAACATTGTGCCCTATTTTTGGCTAGAGATTTCCCAGTTAATTTTAGGGTACATTGTATTGTAACTTACACGAAAGTTCAAACTTTCCGTAAACGCCCTGTAACTGATTTAGTAGACAAAAAATCAAAAAACTGCAAAAACCGTCCTTAGATATCGACCATAGTTCTTAAATGTCATTACAAATAGAGTCTTAAAGTTATGGCTCCCATCATGCCATCGTAGTAAACAAAATTTTAATGAGTTTTTTATTGGATTTTTTGCCATCCTTATTCAAAATGGAATAAAGTTGTTTTATTATCTATGAGTCTACGTCGCTGATTTTACAACCAGTTATCTTTTAGAGATCATATATCTTATTAAAATCGGCTACGGCATTCTCGCGATACAGGGTGATTTACAAAAGAGTGTCAACTTTTTGAAATACCCCTGTAATGTATCTTGTAGGTCAAAAAACCGAAAACTGCCGAATATGTCCCGAGATACCAACTAACAGAATAGAATCGAATAGCTCTTTATTTAGCAATATTGCTAGTACATGTACATTATATCATACAACTTAAAATGTTAGTTACTGATTCTATTTTACTACATAGAACAATTTATAGCAAATTTTGAAAGGCAAAAACCCTCTTTTAACATAAATTTTTTAATCCTATTTTAAAAAAATTTTATACTAGTAATCTGTCTTATATTCTCTGGTAACGAATTATATAAACGAATACCATCATAAAACAATGACTTTTGTAATGCACCGGTCCTAACCAATGGAATATGAAAGTTAAGCCTCGATCAAATATTATAGTCAATTAAATCAGTTCTTCGTTCCAAATAACTGTTGAAATAGCTCGGATAACAGTGGTGCTCAATCTTACGAATAATATCAATGTTTTCCTTAGCGACAAGCTGCCTAACGTTTAACCATTGTAAAGTTTGTAACATATTATTAATGGGTTGGTACCTATCGCAATTTAAGGTAACTCGTATTGCCTTACTTTGAAGAATTTGAAGCCTCCCAATGTCCTCTTGGGTGCATGATATTAAAAGTGAACAACAATCGTTAAAGTGTGGGAAAATTACTGTATAAAATACCAGCATTTTTGCCCATGGTGAAAGATGTTGTGATAGCCGCCGAAAAAACCTGTTAACTTCCCTAACTTTTTACATAAGTAATCCACTTGGATAGAAAAATTCAATTGTGGATCCAATGTCACACCCAAGTATTTCATTTCCGACGCCAACTGTATTGGAGAACCATTTATTAACAATTTTACACCTAAATTAGTGTATTTCTGACAGTTATCTCTCGACCCATGTATCATACATTTAGTTTTTCCTACATTTAATTTTAATCTGTTTTTAGATAACCAATCATATAATACATTAAGTTCCCCATTTAAGTTATCTACCAAATCTTTGACTTGTGTTCCTGCCATGCAAATAAGAGTATCATCTGCGAACAAATTAACACATGATTTTCTCAAAACCAAGTGCAAATCGTTTGCATAAATAATAAACAACAAGGGCCCTAAGACGCTACCATGTGAAACACCATGTTCACTTCTGGTTTTTCTTGATACCTTGTTTTGCACTTTGGTTTTATGGTACCTGTTTTGTAAATAATCCTTAATCCACGCAAAGGCAGAATTCCTTATACCATAATGATAAAGTTTTTCCAGCAGAATGCCCCGGTCAACAGTTTCGAAAGCACGTTGGAGGTCCACGAAAACGCTAACTATTACTAACTCCACTCAGCACGCACATACTGCAATGCCGATTCGCAGGAAGGATTAGATCTAAAACCCGATTGTCCCAAAAACAACAAATTATTTGACTCAAAAAACTGCTTTAACTGACGACACACAACTGTCTCAATAACTTTATCGACTACAGGTAGTAAATTAATTGGCCTGAAATCCATTGGATGCACTTGCTTGAGAACTTTAGACACAATCATACTAACCTCTAGTTCAAGCGGAACCCGCCCTGTACTCAGTGACATATTTACAAGGTAAAACAGAGCATATCCAACAACACAAAATAAGTCTTTTAGCATCACAATATTAAAGAACTCATCGCTGGTGCTTTTCTTCTTTAGCTCCATTATACTTTGTTTTAGATCGGTTATACTTATCTTTGCAAAAGCAGAGAATGTGTAATGTGGCGGTTCAAAGTTGTAATCCCTCGTAATCTTTCGTTTCTATAGTGCTTGAAATTTCACGAATATTATCTTTGTAAAAGGCATTAAAATTTTCTTCGGGCGGTCCAGCATGAAGGTCAAACTGCAAGTCAGAAATATCTATATTCTGTTGTTTGTTCCCCAATAACTCATTCAAGGTCCTCCACATTTTTTTGCTATCACCTTTGCACTTATCAATGCTTTTATCATAGTATTTCTTCTTTTCGGCTCTTAGCGTGCTGGTGACTTTGTTACGTAGTTTTGTGTAACTTTCCCAATCATTGTTGCTTCCGGTGATTTGAAATTTTTTGTAGGCTCTATCTCGATCATTTTGTGCCCGACGGACTATGTCCGTAATCCATGGATACTTTCTACCCAGAATGGCTCGTTGAGGTGCTATTTTGTTAACTGCCGTTTGAATAATGTTCATAAAGTCCTTAAATTCAGCGCCAGTCCTTAGTTCAAACGCCATTAAATGTCATAACAATGAATGTTCTGAAATTACGCTACCTACCAAATGCAGTGGGTTGAAATGCAACCACTTTGCAGTGCTTTTTTTCTTTATCCTGTATATCCTTTAGAAAATAACTTATTTAAGATTAGTCTCCTGCCGTGATTCTAGAAGAAACGACCTATCAAAATCTGTCTAGGTTTTAAATTTCAGTGAAGGCATGTCCGAGATACAGACCCCCAAAAATGACAAAAAAAATTGCTGTATCGATCTTTTCCGTTAGCAGTTTATTCTTATCATTGTGATAAAGGTATGTAGGTTAGGTTACTACAAACATTTAAACGCATGTTTTTCTCAACGGGATGGCTAAATTGGATGGCTAAAACAGTTCTGTTGCTCCAAAATTTTCTCTTAAAAAGGAACAAAATAACACAATTTCTTTCCTAGATCTGCAGTTAATTAAAAATGAAAACAACCAAATACTAACTAATTGGTATCACTAACTTGCATTTACGGAGAGATTTCTTAGCTATTATTCAGAATATGTATTTCATCACAAGTTAAATATAATTCATAGCGTAAAACACCGGGCCTTATGACAAATCCAAAGTTTCTTGAAGAAAATCTAAATAGAATCAAAGATTTTTTAATCCAAAGTCGTAGCTAGAGTTTTTTTTCAAGCCCACTGCTATCAATAATGTGCCAAAACAAGTTCAAGAACACAAAAGATATTTAAAAATTCCATATATTAGCGATCTGGCTGAGAGTCTAGCTAGGGAATTAAGTGATGATCAAATAGTCATTGCTTTCAAGAATGAAAACACTTTACAAAGGCAGTTTTCTATACTCCGTTCAGCGAGGGTTCAATATTACGTCATAAATTGTGATGTCATACAAAAAAACACGTCTGTCTCTGATAAAATGTCAGTTGAACAAAATGTCAAGTTACGTTTGTAGACACGGGCATGTATCAGTTTAGCCTTTTGTGCTAACAATCCAAAGTTTTCCCATTTCGGGTATTAATTCAGAAATAATAACCGCAGCAGCTTTACCATACACACTTGCTATTGTTGCGAACTTGGGGTTCAATAATTCCAGTGTAACGATTTCACACGAAAACACTATTTATTTACTCCATAAATACACACAGGTACAATTCGACTAGTAAATAACTCACTACTAAACACTTTATAGCCTTCTATTATCGCTTCGTAACTAGCTTAATTATAGCTCGATTAAAATAAGACTACTCTTCACCGCTCGCTCTTTGCGCCTTTTATATACAATCCTAAGATTACAGAAAAACCTAGAATCTTCTTGATAAGAACTCTTGAATAATCTCACATAAAAAAAGGTTGTAAACAACTGCCTTTTAGATTAAACCGAGCAATAAATTACTCGTGTCAGCCATGACGCAGCGCGGATAGGTCGCGAAGCTCCACCAACCGACGCGTTGCCCCGCCTCCGATGCGGCGTTGCTGCGAATCGTAACACTATGATTCACCCGGCCATGGATGTAGATCATAAAATATGGACAAAATCGGCCCAAGCTATTCTGAGTATTTTTGGGTGCTGACTATACCTAGAAGTGATCACAACTTGCGTTGTAAATCCAACAAGCAGAAACACTTGTAGTAAACATATTTTTCCTTTTTTCGTTCGAATGCACCCTTTTCTGCGGAATAGTTCAATATGTGTCCGCATGAATCCATTAATTTAATAAAAAAAACTGTTTGACGTTTATTGTATATTCAATTCTTGAAATTTTTTTTAGAAATGAATTTACGCAATATGTGATAATAAGACATACAACATAAATAACTTAAATTGAGTACATAATTTAACTAAGTGTGGGCAATTTTTTTAAGACACCTAACGGCGGTTTTGCTTTTATCTGTATCGCATGCATCGTTCTTTCACATTTTTTCTTTAGTTGATTCAGTCAGCGGATCTAGCCTTTAGGTGACACCAGAGGAAGATATTTTTGTGGACCAGTAGGTGATTATTCAGGAACAGGGGCTTCTTTTCAACAATTGATAGTTCCTCCCTAGGACGTATGTTGATGGAATTTCTTCCGCCGCTTCGTCGCTTGTAACTACTTGTTTCTCCACTATCTTGGAAACTTTCTCCGGTTTTTCTTCACACAGTGGCTTCTTCTACATATGATCCCTTAAAAGCGGATCTTTCGTTTCTTTATTTAGTTCTACAAAATCTGGACTCGGATTTCTAAACTTTGACGATATTTTGATATTAAGCGTCAAACTGACATTAGCTGGTGGTTTCATTATTAATAAGAACTAATAATACGCCTGTTTTTTTGCGATCTTTTTCTAATGAAATGAGATGAGTAATGTGACGTCATATTGAACCCTCGCTGAACAGAGTATAGAATAAAAACACCAACACCTATTATGTCAGAAAGTAACATCATTTTATTGGGCAAAATTTAATTAACAGAAAACAAAAAAACGGCTCTAGGCGAACACTTTGAGTTCAACCAGCATTATTTTAATTTTGACATTACCACGGTTATAGGCAAACAAATATATTTGAAAAAAAGGCTACTAAATGAAATGGTTGAAATAGAAAGACACCCAAACAGTATAAGTAAAAAGATCTTGAAAATCTAACCTCATCATTTTTCAGTATCATAAAAACAATCCAATACCCAGAGTCTGGGTGATATTATAAAAAATATAATTAATATTTGTGGCTTCAGCGGACAGAAATATCACTTGTCAATTACTACGGACGCAATTATACTATCTAAAAAATATAATTTTCGTCTAGACATTGAGAACTTTTGTGGAATTTGGCCTTAACGTAAACAACATGTCCACTGTCGCTCTCTACTCATATGACCAGTTTGAATAGGAATGCTTAACGCGGAGGTAACGAGAATTGTGCAATGTAAGCTTATTTATTATTTATCTATTGTAATTTTTTCTTGTCAGACTTCTTCGTTTTACATACGTGTACCTTATACCACCAATTTTAGTGTCCTGAGGACGACTTCATAGAAGTAGAAACGTCAACAATATACACAGAATATACCTCTAAGTGTATTTTTGGCCTACCCCAACAAATCTAGAATTCACTTTTACTGCCTAAGACATTTTTGTTACATTTCTGGGAATCAGAAAACGCACTTCAAGTGCCTGTATCGGGATAACAAATAGTGTACTTTTAAACCGCTTGAAAAAAAAATAGTTTTGAAATCAATAAAGCCACACGAACCATTGTCCGGAGCACTGCTCGCTCTCCAGTTGAACTGGCCATTTTTCTGTGCAGTTTATTCTGCAAGACCTGTTTTATAATTCACAATACTGCCACGGACATCAGCTTACGTGTCTCAATAAAACTTTTGTGTTGGACGAGGTTAAATGAACATTTTTCTCATATCGATCCGACAAAGCCGACATGACCATTGAAATCTTGAGGCATATTTCGTAGAGGAAATTCCTAATAAGTACGATATCCCGAACGCGGAGACAAAAATGGACTTTATCAGCCATTTCCGAGTAATATAATTTTATGTCTCGCTATTAAAGGACCCGAATTTCTTTGTTATTATATCCCATATTGGACTCGGCTACCATTAGAGTCAATAACGTTGGCTGCGGAGACGCTCCCTGCGCTGAATGTGTTCTTTTTCAAGTGTCTCCAGTGATAATGGTGACAAGTTTCAATTCCACTAAAATCCGAGTGGTTTTAAAAAGCAGGATGACTCTTGTCTTCGGTCGCCTTATTGAATTAGACCGACCTTGACATTTATTATCACCGGACGTAGGGTCGTTCTTGGAGCCATCAAAGAGGGAAGGCCTAATATAAGACCTGACAGGCTCAATCCTGAGGGTTCGTAACGACTACGCATGAAAACGAATTGCCCATAACCCTAGATAACGTTTTCTGTGTGCAGCCCCGGCGTTTACATGTCACTATGGCCGCTCGTATTTATATCGAACTGAATTTAGCTTCAGAGAATTCATAAAAAAGGGAGATCCGCATTATTGCCTGACTTAATTACTTAGCCCTGCGCCATTGGGGAGCAATAAGGTTTTTATTATACATTAAAATGCCTCATGAGGGAGCCATTGAGTTCTTAATTCTGGCTTATTTCGGTCGGTGTTATTGTTTGAGTTTAATCTATTTTTGCTTATTTTGATTATGGTCACGTCCAGTTAATAAATTAGTTCTAGAGTAAGATTCTTATTATGATGAAAACTTTTCAACATGGTAATCGTTTCGAACCAAGCACTGAAGTAATCACTGTCCGGCAATCTAAGATTAAAGTTTAGTTATTTTCCTATTTATCTTTTTTCATTTTACACGCACTAGGGTAGAAAAACACGCACTGCCGCTTTTTTGTTACCTTTGACATGACTGTGGTAAACTTTTTAGAACTTGTTTGCATCTCTTTACCTACGTCTATTTCAAAATCTCTCTACCGCAAGCGCTTACGAGTTGAAAGTGGAACTTTGACGAACTAGTGTGTGTAAAAATTTCTGTACGTGTACTAATGCGGTATAAATATCATGTCATTGCAATGTCACATTCGACATACTCGAGGTATAGTTATTTACGTTATAAGTCCGGTAAATATAGTTTTACAGTAGGAGTAAGATGTTTCCGGACGAGGTGCTAGCCGAGTCTGGAATTTTGAAACGACTACTGTAACACGTTACCGGACGTATGATGTACAACATTTTACTTCATACTTATTAACAACAGGAAAAAAATAATTTTTTCTTCAAGCGGACTAAAAGTACGTCATTTGTTTTCTCCATATGCACACCTAAAGTGGGCTTTCTAATCCTGAGACCCAAAGAGTAGCAAAAAAGTCCTAGGCAGTAAAAGTAAAGTCAAAAGTCACCGCTAATGTCATGGTGGCGCATAGATAAACAATTTTCATTCACCAAAATTATTTGAACATTAGATGACACCAGATAGAATGATCTGAGTGTATTGCCATCTTTACATTCTTATTGAAAATACAAAGGATAGGAATACTCTCAGAGCACCACCCGAAACGGTTACTAGTCGCATAGGTTCTCGAATTCTGAGTTCGTCTGTCAAATGTCATGCGCTTTATCATATTTATCTTTCAATGTGATTTTTCCTAATTTAGTATTGATAATAATGCTACACATTTTTAGTTTACCATAATTTACCTAAACCATCTACTCCACTGGTCATGATTTAATACCATTAAAACTATTGAACATTGAAAACCGCTGTTCTAAGACATTCTGTTTATTTTACAAATAATATACACCACTAATTGGGTAAGTACCTAGACCCACTTAAAGAGGATGAGAGAAAATTGCAAATCTGAATCACTCTGTAATAGACTTCTTATTTCTAGCATGCTTGAAAAAAAAAGTATATGTTACTCGGAGTAAAAGGCCTTTTTGTGCTTCGCCCAGTTGCAGGCCTCAGCTTCGCTTCGGCAGTCAATCTCTGGGTTCAGCACAAAAAGACCCACTTTTACTCCTAGTGACATAATCTACTATTATGCGCGGCGAATATATTTTTGAAAAATCGGCCAATTTGATAAATAGTTACATTACGGTATCCTGTACCGGTACCGGTACAGGTACTGGTACAGGTTACCAACGACACTATGGATTTATTGAAGATGTGCCGGTACTCACTACTGTAAAATTTCTTTACCATATCCAATCCTGTAAAAAGCTATTTACCGGATTAAAATCGAGTACGTAAAAGTGTTCTAAATTATACAGTATGAAGTAAAAACTTTTTCTTGATATTGTATAATTTGGGACACTTTGACTTACCTACTTAATTTTAGTACAGTAAATAGCTTTTTACAGTACTGCGTACCGCTATAAAATTTCTTTGCATTACTAATTTGGTTTTAAAAACTGTGAAATAAAGTGACGCAAGTCATAAGTGCCGTATCGTTTTAGCCCTAATGTAAAATGGCATATTGGGTCACTAGTGTCGAAAATTGCACTTTTCACACGAGTGTGACGGTTTGGACACGAGCCGTAGGCAAGTGATACAACGTCAGAAGAGTGTTTTCGTACTTGTTGCACACTATACCTTTTCTACGACTGCGATTTTGCTTCATAAATGATTATTGGTATTATAAAATATATGCAAGGCGTGTGCAAAACAATCAGAAGCGTGAATCTCACTACGGTACCCTGTACAATAAAAAGCTATTTTTCGGACTAAAATCAAGTTCCCTAAATGATACAGTATGAAGTAAATATATTTTTCTACGACTGGCTCGGAAATGAGTAACTACTGTTGAAAATCGCATATTGCAAACAGCATGCGTAAGTGCACATTGCGTATGCTCTCATAGAGAAGCGTGTGCAAAGTCCACTTTGCACACGCTTCTGATTGCTTTGCACAAGCCTTGTATATATTTTATAATATGAATGATCATTTATGAAGCAAAATTGTAGTCGTAGAATAAGTATAGTGTGCAACACGTACGAAAATCTCTCTTCACACACGTGTGACGTATCACTCGCCTATGTTTGCTCATGTCAAACCCTCACGCTCTTGTGAAAAGTGCAATTTTCGACACTAGTTGCACAACATACTATTTTACAGTAGGGGTATGGTGTTTGCGAACGAAGTGATAGCCGAGTTTGGAATTTCAAAACGAGTACTGTAAAACTTTGCCGGACGTATGACGTACAACATTTTATCTCATACTTTCAAAAACAAGAAAAGTGAATGAAAACTTCAGGCAAAAATTCCTGAATAATTTTATTATAAAGGGTGTCCGGAAACTAAACCGATAAACAAAGGCAGTATAGGTCTATGGTATCATGATGTCAAAGGCAGTATATTTAAGAGATGTTTTAATGTCGATTTGAGGTAAATCGTCTATCCAAAAATGTCTCCTAAGGGAGCTAGGGCGCTTTGAAGATGGCCATTTGACATTGGTTTTCTTATAATTTCTTAGATTGTTTTTCACCTAGAAAAATTTTACTTATATGAGTGATCATATATACAGGGTAATTCAAATTCGACCCTCACCATTGGGATCTCGGAAACCATAAGAGATACGAGGTCTCTTAAATTGGGGCAAAGTTCGGCTTTTTTAAGTTTTAAAACGGCTTTAAAAATTGAAAAATTCCGACTACGTCCGAAGATATTACAAAAAAACCAACATTTTAAGAAAATGTTTTTATTTTTCTCTGAGCCTATTTGAAGAGATAATCGAAGACGATCGATACATTCTCATGGCAGCTTTTTCTCAGCTAAAAGATGGCGATGTCATATTCCTAATCCTAGGTTTCAATTTTCGGCAGACATCATCAACTTTTTTTTTCTTATAAACGTCATATTGGATTTTTAGTCAGAAAAATAGTGCGTTTTAATTTAAAAAAAATTAATAACAACAACTAAAGTAGTTAAGCAAAGCGGATTCCATGACACTTTCAGGGTCATAGAAACATCCATGGGCCTCATAGGGAGTGTCAGACGAGGTTGCTGGAAGTTGAGCTTTAAAATCGCGAGCCGTGACCTTGAAAAGTTGCTGGAACCTCACCTTGATAGTCGCGAGCCATGTGACCTTGAAAAGCGACTTTGGATTTCAGCCAAGCCCGCCTTGAATTAATTAATGAATGCTCTATTGTCCAAAGATATTTACAATTTTATTGACAAAGCTTAAGTAAGCAACCTAATAATATACAAATACACAACCTAATAATATAAAAATACGTAATAAATCTGCTGATGCTAAGGACCATCATAAATAGCATCACAAGATTAAAATTAAATTATCATGTAAATAAAATTAAATGAAACAACGAATGTTATGACCAATCTAAAAGTAATATTCCAGTCACACACTCACACTTGAAACAGGGTAGGGAACAATGCTCGGCGGACCCGATCAATCAAAACTGTCGCGAAAAACTCATCGATATCGTAATAAGGTCTTGAAAGGAGGAGCGACCTTAGACGCCTCCGAAACCAACCTCGGTTCCTGAGCATTCGCAATTGCATCGGCAAATTATTAAAAACTTTTCTACTCCTATATATATAGGAGTGATTTATGACACTTATCTAGATCTTGGTCGAGGCAGTGAAATAAAATAGGATGCGCGTGTTTTTCCCGTATTAGTGTTCATATATTTCATATGTTTTTATGCATTAATGAAGCTGTCTCCAAAATGTACAAGCAAGCCAAGGGTCAAAATTCCACTCTTCAAGAACAGCGACCTACAATGATCCCCACGCCCGGCCCCAGTGACATAACGAACCGCCCTCTTCTGCCAAGCAAACGCAGCCCTAAAGACGGTAATCGAACAAGAACCCCAGAAAGAAACTCCATATCTGAGGCGACTCTCGATAAAAGCAAAATAAGCCGCCCTGGAGATACCATCATTGCAAAGGTCGTGACTAATCACCTTCAGTGCGTAACAACCTGAAGCCAACTTCCGAATCAGCTCCCGGATGTGGGAGTCAAACTTCAGACCACTGTCCACCCATAGACCAAGAAATCTGCTCTGCTGCAATCCACTTACACCACTGTGTCCAATCCTGCCATCGCCCAGTTCATATCTGAAGAACATAACTCCAGTCTTTCCTATGTTCAATGATAACAAGTTTGCGACGCACCACTCCTCCACAGCCGCCAGATCCCTTGACATGGTTCTCTCTAGCTGAGATCTATCTGTCCCATGCCAAAGAATAGTAGCGTCATCGGCATAGAGAGTGAAGGATCCGAGATTGGTAGGCTCGTCAAATCGTTGATATAGAGCAAAAACAAAACCGGCCCAACACAGATCCCTGGGGCACGCTTCTGCTGGTCCCACGCTCAGCGGACTGAGTTCCACCGAAGTAACCTCTCTGACTCCTTCCCCTCAAGTAGCTCGCAGACCAATCCAAAGGAACGCCCCTAAATCCATACACCTCCAGCTTTGACAGCAAGCTGTCGTGGCTAAAGCAGTCGAAGGCCCTCGTCAGGTCGCAAAAGGCTGCCGACACCTTGTTCCCCTCATTAATCCTCAAATACAAGTCCTCCAGGAATGCAACCATTGCATGATTAGTACCTAGCCTTGACGCTTCCCGTGACCTCGAACCCGTGAAGCGAGTTACACAAGGTCGCTTGAAAACGCACGCCGCCAAGCTGTCCTTGATTGCCTCCCGTATGCGCTGGCGCCAGACCTTGAGCTCACCCCCCAGTCCATTTATAAGTAATAGCTTTAGAGATAGCTTTAGAGATAGGAGAAAGAAAGAGATGAGAACAATCCAAGGACTTATTCTTGATTGCCTCCCGTATGGGCTGGCGCCAGACCTTGAGCTCACCCCCTAGTCAATTTATAAATTATAGCTTTAGGGATAGCTTTAGAGATACTAGAAAGAAAGAGACAAGAACAATCCAAGGACTTCCTTCCACCTTTGTCATGACAAACGCTTGGTTGTGACCTCAAAAATCACAACGGCAGGTCCACGCTAGTCACTGACCTTGAACGCCGGCGACAGGTGTAACCTTGAACGAGCGCCTTGACCTTGAGATAGCTATCCCCCAGTGTGTGGGATTCATTGGGACCTTATTCCACCTTGACTTGATTTTGACCTCGAAAATCGAAACGACAAGTCCACCATAGTCACTGACCTTGAACGCCGGCGGCTTTAGCGCGCGGCTTGACCTCGAGAATCGCAAGAAGCGACCTTGACGGGTCCTGCGCGTAACCTTGAGCGCCCGCATTAACCCAAGAGCGTTATTTGACCGAGGCCTTGACGAGTCGACGTTGCTGGAAAGTGACAATCACGATTCTTGAAAAGCGACAGATGCGTGTAATTTTGAGCGCCTGCTGGCTTGATTCAGCGCTTCTCAAATATCAAAAGTTCCCCATTTCCATCAAGTAAACCTATTTAAGACTTATCACGGTCATTTTTCTCACTACGCATTTTCTTATATTTGTTATGAATTAATAATACATTTTGCTATTAGTTATTTATTGAGTTCTTAACAGTACCTTGCTCATTGTTGCATTTTGATTGTGTGCCTGGTCGAGGCCTCACTTGCTCTTTCTAAATCTTAATTCACTAAACTTAAATTGAATAACTCTGGCTTTACTCGTCGATTTTGTGTTCGGAATTTACCTCTTTTGCCTTGTTTTGAATCCACTTTTGTCAGTTTTCGGCTAGAGCGGCCTTCACTGCTTCTCGAGGGTTGGTTTTGTGGCTTCTGCTTATGTTTCTGACCAGATTCACATTTTTCTTGTGCGAAGGGTGCTCCCAGGCTTCCAGTGTGTTTCAGATCCCCGTTTTGCACCTGTTAGTTGTATTTACATCGAATCAGCTAATCGATTTTGAGGTTAATAACAGGCTGCAATGTGAAGTTTCCTTGAGCGTTTCATTTTGAAATACTAATTTGACAAGTGAATTTATGACAAGTATATTATTAACATCATCGGGGCGGTCCTCAATATTATCTAGGAAGCCCAAGCAGTTTAGTGACCAGCTGGTGAACGCTCAAACACCTGTGGCGTAAAGAGAACCCTGAACAAGGTTTTTTTTTTATCTGGGCTCAAGTTTTCGAGTCACCCAATATACGAACATCAGTCGAATTCCTCAAGTTTGCAGCTGTTGGCTACGCTACACCTCATCAGGGATACTCAACGTGTGTTGGTGTCCCAAGCCATTGTTCATCAGTGTACTCGTAAGATTGTTACTAACATAGGCTTAAACTAACAACCCTTATTTGGCCAATATATATGACAGGTGAAACGTTTTCAGGTAGTTGTAATTTTGACTTGACCTTCATGCCTTTATTTGTTTTGGTTTGGATTGTGTTGATTAAGTAGAGTTCCAAAATTAATCTTTGGAGGTTTCTGATTACCCTGTAAGAATCAGTGGCGCTTATACCCACCGCTACTCTCCAAGCCTTTGAACAGGGGGCATTCAATTAATTTGCCAGTCAACTTGACAGCTCGCTTACTCGACACACACTCGATTATTTCAGATTTGTTTATTTATTTATTTTGTTTCTAATTATTCATTTCACTGATCTATCAAGAAAAGTGCGTGGCAGACTTCCATTCCTGGTTAAATAAGACGTCCATGCCTCGTTAGTGGGTATAATGCACGTCTATCGATACTGAAGTCGTGCCCGTACCACCCAGCCGACGCCCTTACATCTGCATGTATGATTTCATTTAGGCGTCGCGACGCGGGGTATAAAAAGTTGCACAATGGATCTTGGTTCTTCTTATGGAGATTTACATGTAAAAAAGGAATAAACTGGGTTCGAAGTGTTGCTGAATATCTACTAACCAAATTTATCTTGACGGTACTCTTTGGATTCTTTTCCACTCTCCATTATATGTGTTCGTGCACTAAACTCTACTGACCATGTTCTCAACCTAAAAAAGTCAGTAAAACCATCTGTGAGTGATCAACCGTTTTTAGGTTACGTCGACGTGCGTATTGATGAGTTAATAGATGACACAGGAGGTGGTCATTTAAAAACGTAATCTAGCTGGCTCTCAAATGTCAAAGAAAAAGGACAAATGAACAAAAGTCCATTTACTTTGACTATGTCATCCTTTCTGTCAAAAACTCATACCTTTCTAGATGACGATTTGTAATGAACACGGGGTATGTACGACTCTCCTTATTTGTATTTATATAGAGCAGATTAAAGTTTTACCCTCAAATAGTTGTCTGCCAACTGCCCGTAGTGTAATTTCTAATTTATAGTTGTAGCCCTAAGAGAGACTTGAATATACAATCGAAACGTCGGAGAATTTTTAATCGAAAGCCGGTTTTATTCTTTCTCATACCCAAAAACCTAGTTGGTATTAATTTGAAGTGATTATATCAAAGTGTTTATTTACCAATGAGGAGTAACTCTTACACGATTTACTTCAATCCCATCTTCAACTACAGTTAAAACTCTGGTAACATGAAATCTCACCACGTTGCTTTTATTCCCGAACCCACTAAAATCAGCTTATCATTGAATATCAAACTTGCCTTCTATCGCTGCCAAAAAGTTTATGAGGCATTAGATGCCACTTGGTTTTACCATTGTAACTGTAATAAACGTTTTTATTATGAGTATTCCATGGTGTAACTTCTTGATAATTTATGATGACGCTTTTGTTTAGGTTTATATCTCCAGGTTTTGATACACTCATAGGTCTTACGTTGGAACACAATTATTATTAGAGGTAGTCATCGTTGTATGATATAGATACCATAAGATTATTGGCGCAGTATGTATTGTTTTCGTTACTCCGGCTCAAAGCCTTATTTGAGTGAATGTAAGGATTTTTTTCCTATTTACTGTTATTCTTACTTAACCAACGTAATCATCTATATGTGAAACCAAAGTGGCATTGAAAAATTCGAAAAATTTTTATTAAATTATACATTGAATTCTAAATTTCGTACTCGTAAGAATACCCCAAAATGTAAGTATTCGATTCTTTTTTTTATTACATAAAATCTAGTAGTATATATATACAATCTACTAGTGTTTTCGTGATGCAGACATTATCAAAGGCGACGAGGCAATGAGCAAAGTGACCTCTTGTGCTTCCCGACGTTGACTGATTCGACTGTGGTGAGCTCCGTGGTATTTATTCCGCTTCCGTCACGCTGCACAGGAGGGACTGGGGTGGGGATAGTGGTGGGGCGAGGTTTCTACCCACTCGGAGTATGGCGTAGAAATCGCTTCCAGTCTGCGTTTAGAAACATTGTTTCCTCCTTCCTGTTGAAATTGTTGTCGCGTTTAAAAACCTCAATGACTTCAATTCAGTTTGGAGATAGAAAAGGAAGGACGCCTACCGTTTGTGGATCTTTTGTTATCAAGGATGGCGAATGAGGAGTTTGTGCACACCGTTTATTAAAAAACCAACACACACTGACCGATACCTCAATAACGGATCAAATCATAATTCCAAACAGGAAAGGGGACCCAAAGACTTTCTCTAAGAGCCAAGAAAATTTGTGACCCGGCTGAATTGGAGCGGGAAATGAGGCATCTGGAAAAAGCCTTTGGTTGGAATGGATACAGTAAGCACGAGTTCGAAAGAGCCGTCCGTCAAAGGAACGTAGAGTGGGAGAAGATGAAGAAAAGCGCGGATGGACTAGTCTACAATACATCCACAAAGTAACGTAGAGGATCGACAGACAACTGGAAAAGCACAAAGGTAAAACCCTCTTTAAACCCACTTGCACAATACAACAGAGCTTAAGATCGGCAAAATACCGCAGAGATTCCCTATTGGCACCCGGAGTTCCATGCAGCTGTGGCTCGGTATATATTGGCACCACAGAACGCAGTGTCAACACGAATATTACGGAGCACAAGAGGAGTTGCAAGCTGCGACAAGCACAAAAGTCAGCAGTAGCAAAGCACGCTCTCTCCGAAGGTCACGACATCCTTTTCAACGAGGTGGATGTCTTATATCTACCGCAGCGTTTCTATCCGAGACGAACGAGAGAGGCCATTGAGATTTTTAAACACAACAATTTAAAGAGGAAGGGGAAACAACGTTTCTAAGTGCAGACTGGAAGCGAGTTCTACGACATACTTCAAGTGAACCGAAACCCCTCGCCATCACTACCCCACCCCAGTCCATTTACTGCAGGACGACGGCGCGACGGGGGAATAAATACTGCGGAGCTCACCACAGTCGAATCGGTCAACGTCGGGAAGCACGGGAGATCACTTCGGCCATTGCCTGCCGTAGCTGTAGACGAAACGTCAGGAAAAAAATTCCATTGGATCTCGGCTACTTTCGCATCCAGCTAAAAAAAGTGTAGTTAAAAAAACTTTAGAGAACTGCTCCAAAAAAATAGCTATTTATGTAACCAGTTACGAAAAGTCCGATTTTGTGTAACGAATGAATGTTTGCGGGACGAGCGCAGCGAGTTCCCGCAATTTGAATGAGATACACAAAAAATGTTTTTCGTCACGTGTTTCATACAAGATTTTTTCTAATTTTGACTACAAATACCTACTTAGAGAGAGAATTATTATTATTAAACTTCAATATTTACTTTTAAACCACTTTGTATCTACTTAATACCGTAAAACTATAGCAACGGTGTGCCACAGCCGAAACCTGCAACGGGTGGTGACACCAACTTTTCATCACTAGTTACGAAAGATTTTACTTTTCGTAACTAGTTACGAAAAGTAGGACGTTACGTCACTGTCATCAGTATTGAAAAGTGCCACTTTATATGTCAAAATTAGAAAAAACAATTTACCTAATTATTAAAGGTTTTTTCAACTTCCACCCTGCTTTTCATGCTAACTGTATATTGCTATTTTAGAGGAAGAATCCTTCAATGTTGTTACGTTTGACGTAAGCGTTCCGCAATCTTTTTGGGATATAAATGCTGATTTACCCTTGTCAAACGGTGGAACATCTTTTTATGTCGAGGACCGAATACTTTAAGCATGCAGATGGAGCCCTCGTCTGAATTCCAACGAGGGGAATACGATTTCTTGCCTTTTGATAGAGTTTTATGTGCGAACATATCACATGATACCGAAAACAACATTATGTTAATAATTTTAGCGCTTTTTTATTCGAATGCTTCCACGTATTGTCGAAAATTATTCCAATATTTTCAAATTTAGAATGGAAATCGTTCGCAAATGCATTTATATACCATATATTTCGAACTCATACATTACAAACGAAAATATATGCACAAGGCACGATAAACGACCAATACTTTGAAAGCACGTTTCCGGCGTATTAGAATATTGCCCCATTTCGCTCCACCTGGAATCTATTTCGCATAACTCTGCAAGCAATGCTCGGTTTCAGCATGTTTGCAGATATTAACTGAAAATTTAGGTTGCCTATCTACAGTTCCTCTACTGAATTTATTTACATTTTATTTATAAGAGTATCTTTCGATTAGTTTAACCAAACTCGGGGTAATTGGTGAAAAATATTTACCCCCTAGAGAGCTAATGTTGTCCTGGGTAGGTTGACCATCGGGAGCAATATTAGCCAGAACCGGGGTAACTAGGACAAGGATCCTTAGCCCGATAGCAAAATCTCGGACAACAAATTTCCCCCGGGGATTCACTGCACTTGTTGTACAAATTGGGCATTTTAACCTAAAGAATACCCCTTGAGGCTTGATGGTAATTGAAGTTTGTAGTGCATTATTGTTAGACAATGAATTTGGGTCATATTTAGCCTGTAATTTAATGCAGAATTAAAAACTTGGTAAAGGTTTGTGGTAACGTGGTAGCGTTTTTGTTTCATAACTACTAGCAACAAATTAATGGATTCTTTTAGATTCCTTCAAAGAGAAAGAAGAGCAGAATAGTTTCTCGAACTTGGCCAAAGCATAAACGCTCATTTTATGCCTCACAATTAAAACCAACAGGAAAATTTATGTAAAGCTAATTGCTGCTATTTGCAGGAGGTCACTTTTGAAATTAACACATTAAATCACACATTATCACACATTAAACTAAACACATATAAGATAAAATCGGCTAAGAGGCTGTAATCTACTACTCCCAGGGATAAATACATTTCAGGCAAAATAGAGAAAACCATTGATCCACATCGTAAGAGAAGTTCTCTTTAGTCGACCAGCTCTTATTTGATAAAAATTCTTTGGGCTGTGAAAGAATAAACAAGATTTGAATTGCTTTTTATGATCGTAGAAAATAAAAAGGAACAACCAACTATATAAAGAAGCGGCCGCTTTATAGATCCGACTTTGATGTTCCAGTTCCGGATTTGTGCGCCCCGGGGCCGAAGCGCTTTCAAATAACGAGACTCTTTCTCGCACTGGATATTGTGTGGCATTTCTATGCTTAGCTCTAAACCAAATCAACAGGTCTTAATTCCTATAATAATAAACTTTCTTGCCACGATATCAAATAAAGCAGAAAAGATGTGTGTTCCTGCCCTCGGCGAAAATAAAAAGCGGGAAATTACACAAAGTGTTTACTGGACTGATATAATAAGAAGTCAGGCGTTGTGTTGTTCTTTCTCTCACAAGTCACGAACGTAAGTAATGTGCGGCGCGTCTAAAAGGCAAAGGACCAAATTGAATTTCTTATGAAAGTTTATTCCCATGTTGGAATGCGATTTCTGCTATTAAGAAGTGCGTATACTTGTCGAATTTTCTATATTAAAACAAAATAATAAACAAACATTTTGTTGGAAAGTCGTCCAACGTCTCTTTGATTAAGCAAAAGTAACCGGCGACTGGGACGCTTAACCAATGACAACGAGCATCAGATCAACCTTTCTAAGAGGACTTGCCGACGGGTGCTCGAATCCATAGATTTCCCTCCAAGGAGCCGTTTCAGGTGTCGCTCAAACGATGCGATTATATCTACAACTTTACTAACTAATAGTAAGATATTAAAGGTTCTGGCAATTTGTCTTCTTCCGGCTAGCCGAATGACAATTATGGACGCTAACACACGCCCCTTAGAACGATTCAGACTACCTAGTAGGATAAATCTTCAATAAAGTAGTCGAACCGACCTTGTTAAAATGCATAATTATCGCTTTTCGGAAAAGTTTCCTGAAGTGGATGGTCTGCTCCAACAGGGCACCTCTACTAACAAAGTTATTAAGAGCAAACGTTTCATTGAATTTTATTTTAAATTGTTGGTTGCCTGCATACAGAAGATGGGATGTAGAAGAAAGGAGTCTAATCGCTCATACCAATCACTCTAACATCGCTCTTGCTGAAATCTTGGGAAATATATTGTACTTGTACTTAAGGAAGGGAGTGCTAACAACGTACCCCTTAGTGCGCGGAAGTATACATACCAGGCTAATAAATTAACAGAACTAGCAATCAACCACCTTGTGGAAGTTGAGTGCTAGTTCTCAACGTACGTAGTAGAGAAAATCTAAAGTACGTAATGAAGAAAATCTAACATACTCTAGACACGAGGGGTATTGTGACGCTTTCGTGCTTAAACGCCGATTACCGTTCGTTGCTCCGTGTGTTGCTATAAATAATACTCCAAAGGAAATTAAATAAATGTCTATTTTGGCATTCTCGAACATAGCCTGCTAAAGAGCAGAAGGGCAGGAAGGGCGGGGAGCGAACAGTGATTGTAGACCGTCGGTAATCGATATTCGTGCCCGGACGGCGGTCTATGTTCAAACGGTAATCGGTGTTTAAGAGATTAAATGGTCATAGGGCGGTAATCAGAAATCGGTCGAAGAGAGGGGGGTGACCGTAGTAAATCCTGCTTTGACACCAGGCGTAACCAGGGCCTCGGGTAACCTCTAAGTTGAGTCGACTTACACCCGAGCTCAACTCATAGATCATGCACGGTGGATACGAGATTTTGTTGGATAAAATGAGCCCTGACTTACACCAGGTCTTTGCCAGTATCCTGCCAATTGAGTCTACTTAGACCCAAGCTCGACAGGCAGCCAAATCACTGTGGGTGAAAGACAGGCCTGACTAAGTCTTGACTTACGCCAGGCCTTACCACTATCTCTATTTGCCTGCTAGTCAACTTACACCCGAGCTCAACAGGCAGACAATTCACGGTGGACGGTAATGCGGGAGGTAGGAAAAGAGACACGATACAGTGAGCCCTGACTTACACCAGGCTTTACTAGTATCCCTGTTTGCCTGCTAGTTGAGTCGACTTACACCCTAGCTCAACAGGCGGACAATTCACGGTAGACGATAATACAGAAAGTAGGAGAAGAGACTAGATACAGTGAGTCCTGACTTACACCAGGCCTTACAAGTATCCCTATTTGCCTGCCTGTTGCGTCGACGCGTTGAGTCGACACCTTACACCCGAGTTCAACAGGCAGAAAACTCACGGGGGAGGTAAGAAAAAAGACTAGATACAGTAATTCCTGACTATTTACACCAGGCCTTACCAGTATCCCTATTTGCCTGCTAGTTGCGTCGACTTACACCCAAAATCAACAGGCGGACAATTCACGGTGGACGGTAATAAGGAAAGTAGGAGGCGAGAGTAGATACAGTAAGTCCTGACTTACACCAGGCTTTAACAGTACCCCTATTTGCCTGATAGTTGAGTCGACTTACACCCGGGCTCAACCTGCGGACAATTCACGGCGGTACGCAGACGGTCGGGCGATAAAGCGGAAAGGGTAAGAGGTATACCGACGATACAGTCTTACCAACGGTTTACCTTACAGCTGACGGTTGCGGCTTGCGCTGGATAGGTGGCATGCGCAGTGGTTGCTCGGCAGTGTGGCTGTTGTAGTCGGCAGGAGGGTCCAGCGTCGACTGACTTCCCAAGGTTCTAGGGTTGACAGTAATTTCCCGTTCAAATCGCAAATATCGCTCTTAGAATGTCGCCCAAATCGCCCAATTGCCAACTTAAAAAAAAAATAGGAAAAGCGGCCTCTAGAGGACAATAGTTTTAATGTCGTACTTCTCGCTTACAGAGATCTTGGTTATTATTAAGATCTTGGATATTATTAAAAGAATTTTTACCTCAAGAATTCAAAAAAAAATGTATTGCAATCAACATAAACTACTTTTCGACACAGAGAGGGGGGGGGGGGTGACGTGACAAGTGACTGTCAAGAATTTGACTTTTGACGATTGCTCAAATGTTGAGTTTATACATGCAGCTGCAGGGCAAGTTGACGTAGAGAATTTAGAAATTAGAAATCTGCCTGAAGTTTCGCCTATGCAACAAAACATGTAAATGAAGAAAATGTGTTTTGGAATATCGCTCAAACCACCCAGTATTTGAAGATCGTCGCAAAATAAGTCGCCCAATCGCCAAATCTTAAATTTGTTCGCAAAATCTTGTATGAAATCGCCCATACTGGGAACCCTGCAAGGACTCCGTCTGGCCTTTTTAGACATGCTGAGCTGCGAGCTGAGTGTCGGAGTGGAGGGGACTAGAAGGACCTTGTGTGCATATTGTTGCTAACGATTCCGTAGTTCTGCGAATTTGTATAATAAAAAACTTTACAATTAGTAACATCGTTACAGTATCTAAATTGATATTTTTATCGACATCTTAGGGGCTTTTATCAATGCAGTTACAGATTCGCTCACCAACGCTGGTATCGAACCAAGAATAACCAACTGGATTTGCGACATGCTAGATTCCAGACTGATCACTATATCATTAAATTCAAAGAGGCGGATAGCGAGTATAGGACCTAAACAATACTTTACGTTTGTGAAATTGCCAACGTTTCGATCTTTATTTTGGTTTTCCTCAGGATTCTTTCAATAAGCGAAGTCTATCACGCGAAGTTTGTTTGGAATAACATTCCACTTTATCGAAAAAGAAAACCTCAAACAGCCATACGAGACACGAGCAAACGAAGACCACACACAGGACGACAACCACGTGAGCAACGGCCCAGCCACGACCAAACTGAATCCGTCATTATGAAGCCATGATGAAAGATGATTTAGGTCACCGTGAGTCATCTCTCTCCGTCTTTTTCATTAAATCTCATTAAATGACGACTTAGTCAGATTCACAATTATCATGTGTTAAAAATGAGTTTCACAAATTTTAGTAGCTAAACTCTGTTCAGCGAGGGTCATAAATTGTAACGGTTGGCACGTAGGCATCTGGATTCTTGGACCCTTGTGGTTGTATGGTTGGTTGTTATCTTGGGTTCTGGTCCTTTTGTTTGATTAAAATGAGTTACAGCGGGTGCTTCTAACTTCGTTGTTTATTTTGACGTTTCGACACAAACTGGTTAGGTCTGTAGGGTTCTGCTATTGTACAAATTTAACTTTAAATTAAGTATTCCATATGTTGTAATACTCTGATGAAGGCACCAATTTGTTGTTGCACCAAAACACACAACGAAGTTAGAAGCACCCGCTGTAACTCATTTTAATCAAACAAAAGGACCAGAACCCAAGATAACAACCAACCATACAACCACGAGGGTCCAAGAATCCAGAAGCCTACGTGCCAACCATTGACCAGAGCAGGGGAAAAATGCTCTCTTACGCAAACATCACCGCAACATATGGAAACCACACCACCCAACTGATGAAACTGTCGATAAATCTTAGCACAAAGATAGCAAATCTTAAAAACCGTAAAATTTTCCTCCTACGATGCAAAACTTAAAATCACACACCCACCTTTTTAAACGTCAACGTTAACCACATATCATTTGCCTGTGAATGTCTCACAAAAACATTTAATAAACACATACTACATAATTTCAGATTCAATACCTTAAATCTACTTATAACCGACACCACAAAACAACTAAACAAATTAACAAGAGACAGACAACACGTAAACTCCTCAATCAAAAATACTGTCACCGATTTCCACAAAGATTCGAAAATCTATTCGCTTCCATAAAAAACTCCAACACAAAGAAATTCAACAATAACCTATTAAAACAACGTAACATCAAAACGTCCAATCCCCCTACAACTAATTGGACCGAAAATCTCAGCAACACCACCATACCAGCCAATGTTTCTCAAACTCTCAGTTTAGGCCCCAATTTCGCCCTACCCATAAAAAACCAAAAAGAAATTCCAGTAACTGACATCATAGCTAATATCGAATCTGCCATATCCCGCTTACTAGCTCAAACAAAAGACAATATCAGATCCGCTTGCAGCAGTCACATACACACCCACAAAAACAAAGTCTCACAAAACACTGGACAACAAAACAATATTAACCTCCACGCAACATAAATGAAACTAGACAGTTTCTGAAAAACAACCCTCAAATAATAGTCCTCAAACCAGACAAATCAAATAAGACCGTTGTCATGAACAGAACTGACTACAACAAAAAAATATACGAGCTACTGGCAGACAAAACTACATACAAGGAAATGAAAAACGACCCAACAAATAAATTTCAAAAAAGCAACAACGACTTAATAAAAAAATGGGAAAATATGGCCTACATATCCCCCAACACCGCCAAAGATCTAAAAATGTACAATGCCTTGCCTCCAAAAATTTACGGCCTCCCAAAATCCCAAAACACAAGACCGACATACCACTCCGACCCATCGTCTCATGTGTTCCCTTCGGATCTCCCCTTCGGAAAACTTTCAAAATTTCAAAAAAATATAATACAAAATATAGTACATCAAAATGAATTCTATATCAAAGACTCTTGGCAATTTAAAGACAAAATTTCCAGCGTATCCTACCCCACAAATTACTCCCTAATATCCTTAGACGTAATATCCATGTACACAAATATCCCTATCGAACTTGCCCTTGACCTCATAAAAAACACTGGGACAAAATGAAACAACACACGGACATACCAATGAAGGACTTCTTAGAAGCAATAGAAGTAACCTTAAGTTCTACTTATTTCGTCTTAAATGACACTTATTACAAACAGATCAATGGCTGTGCGATGGGCGCCTCCATCTCAAGCGTCATTGCTCGCTGCCGTCCTCGAAGATCTCGAAACCACTGTAATTAACAACCTACCAGTAAAACTCCCCTTCTTCTTCCGCTATGTAGATGACTGCTTACTCGCTGCTCGACCAAAAAAAAAGGCCAACACATATTTAACGAGTTCAACAAATACCACCCAAAAATTCAATTTACCATAGAAATCGAACAAAATCAGCAAATCAATTTCCTAGACCTCACCCTCCATAACAAGAAATGACAAAGTAAGAACCTCATGGTACACGAAACCCACCTGGTCTGGCAGATACTTAAATTTCAATTCAAATCACCCTATATCTCAAAAAAAGTCCGTCATAACCAGCCTTGCCGACCGCGCGGTCGGGCTTTCCGATCCTGAATACCGAACCGATGCAATAAAAAAAGCAAAGTCCGCCCTTATAACAAACAACTACCCCTACGGCTTAATTAACACTATATTTAAAAAAAGAATACATAAATTTTATAACAATTCAACCAGGCATACCAAAAAAAATACCGAAACAAACTATCTAACTATACCGTACATCCCTGGTCTTTCCGAAAAAATCCGCAATACAGATTCCAAAGAAAATATCCAAACCAGTTTTAAAGGACATAATTTACTTAACCAACATTTTACCAAACTAAAACCCAAAACTCCCACAGAAAAAAAAAGCAACATCGTCTACGAAATACCCTGCCAAAGAGGATGCCCTGGCGTCTATATCGGGCAGACTAGCCAGTTCTTAAAAAACCGCATTAATGGACACAAACACAACAAAAATAACCCTACAGCCCTAACCCACCACGCAAATGAACATCAGCATAATTTTGATTTTAAAAGAACTAAAGTCCTAAAGAAAAAAACAAGAAAAAAAGGGAATTTCATGAAATGGTATTCATAAAGAAAAACAGTAATTGTGTCAATGCAAAAACGGACACTGATGGCCTAAGTAAAATTTACTCCTACATACTGTAACTACCCTCTGCATAAAATCAGTAAATATGTCAATATCCATATCGAATTAATCTTTTTACAACAAAGTTCAAAAATTTACCCAAAATACATAGTTAAGTTCCAAAACAATATAAACCAAACACCGAAAGCCACAAGTCAGCAGACCTACTTAATTAAAAACAATTAACCTTGCGATGTATGTGATACTAAACACCACCTTGACCAATTTACTAGCCATTGCATCTTCCTTCATTGGCCTCCTTATCCAAAACTTTAAAAAAATTACTTTAATTCCCCATAGTACATGCTGCGTTATCTCTGACGGTTAGCCGCAGGGTTTCGACACGGCGAGCAGCATGTACAAAGCAATAATGCAACTTTCGTTTCTTTTTTTCAAAATTTTCATTAAAAAACATTCAAATCTCGACTTCAAAGTAATAGTACATAAAGGAAAAAACTGCAACAAACTTCGAACCAAAACTGTACATCGGTTTGTGGTAAGTCATTATCACCCTCACATTCCCTCTTTTTCTTACGTTTCTTACCCTTTTGGCCCCTTCTTAACCTATCACCATATGCATCGTAGGTTTCACTTTTGACGCTCTTTTGCTTTGAGTTACCGACTTTATTCTTTACTTTAATCATCCCTCAATACGTTTATGTTTCAACATTTTATTTTGTACTTGTAGTAATCTTTATATATATATTTTTTTTCATGTATTCCTTTATACCATTCCTTCCGGCTATGGTACAAATTTAACTTTAAATTAAGTATTCCATATGTTGTAGTACTCTGATGAAGGCACCAATTTGTGTCGAAACGTCAAAATAAACAACGAAGTTAGAAGCACCCGCTGTAACTCATTTTAATCAAACCAAAGGACCAGAACCCAAGATAACAACCAACCATACATAAATTGTAACGTCATACAAAGAAAAACGTCGGTCTATGATAAAATTTCGGTTGAACTGGTAAAAAATATGGTATATATAGCGTTTTTCAGTGGCTGCACTAGTCCGTACTAAGTGCATTTCTGTCTTTATATTTTGAACGAATTGACAAAGGATAGAATTACACTCAGGGCGCACTAGTTTCTTCGAAAATATATCAAATAAAAACTTACGTTGAACACTGCATCTACTACAACAATATTTTTTTTTTCAAGCGGGCTAAAAGTACGTCATTTGTTTTTTTCATACGCACACCTAAAGTGGGCTTTCTAATCCTGAGAAAAAAAAGTAGCAAAAAAGTCCTAGGCAGTAAAAGTAAAGTCAAGAGTCACCGCTAGTGTCATGGTGGCGCATAGATAAACGATTTTCATTCACCAAAAATTATTTTAACACTAGATAGACCGATAGACTAGATATTGCCATCTTTACATTCTTACTGAAAAAACAAAGGATAGGAATACTCACAGAGCGCTCGTGAGCATCACCCGAAACCGTTATTAGTCGAAATCGCGTAGGTTCTCGAATTCTGACGTCTGTTAAATGTCATGCGCGTCATCATATTTATCTGTCAATGTGATTTTGTATTAATTTAGTATTGATTTATTAATGCTATAAATTTTTAGTTAACCATAATTTACCTAAACCATCTAAACCATTGGTTATGATTTAATACCATTAAAACCATTGAACATTGAAAACCACCGTTCTAACACATTCTATTTAAGTAGGGTAAGTTCCTAGACCCGCTGAAAGAAGATGAGATAAAATTGCAGAACTGAATCACTCTGAAATAGACTTCTTATTTCCTGAATGCTTGAAAAAAAAAAATAGTATATGTTACTCGGAGTAAAAGGTCTTTTTGTGCTTCGCCCAGTTGCAGGCCTCAGCTTCGCTTCGGCCGTCAATCTCTGGGCTCAGCACTATTTCGTGCCACTTTTTCTCGCTGAAAATAGTCAATGAGTCTTAATATCAAAATTTGTTCTTTTTCACCGTAGCGCCAAGGCATTTTATAACAATTTCACACAATTTTATACTCTTTTTCCGGTGACGATTACTCCAGAATTTCTAAATTTTGACAATATTTTGACATTAAGTGTCAAACTGACTTTAGCTGGTGGTTTTATTATTAATAAGAACTAATAATACGCTTGGTTTCTGGGCGATTTTTTTCTAATGAAATGAGATGAGGAATGTGACGTCATATTGAACCCTCGCTGAACAGACAATAGATAAGTGTGGTACAGCTAAACGCATTTTAGACCTAAATATAGAAGTTTCAATAGTATTTACGGTAACATTTAGGATACTTGATTTTAGTCCGGTAAATAGCTTCTTACAATACTGGGTCCCATAACACTTTTTTTTACTTTTTATAAATAATACCGGATTTTTCAAAAATATTTGTTGCGCAGAAAATATTGAAAAAACGTTCTTTTAAGGGTGAAAGGATTTTTCATGCCACCCTGTAACAACTAACGGTAGTAGTAGTAGTAGTAGCAGTAAATAATGGGGGGGCCAAAGCCTTGCGACTGGGCATTAGGGGTTCTTTTCACAGTCCCCCGGTCCACACCCATCCTTACTCCACCAGGGCCCTCATTCCCTCCACGAGATGACCCGTCATTAGAGGTAATGAAGGAGAGTGTTCCGTCCCATTTCAGAGTCGGAAGCTCTTCTCGATGAAGAAAAGCCGCTCCAAATGTCCTATGGCGCAGTCGCGCCCACTTATGGCACACTTACAGAAAGTGTCATGACGGCTGTTCCCCCGCCCCACAGTGGGTACAGAGAGGACTCTCAGCTCTTCGTAGGAGGTGCGTGTGCCTCTTTAGTCTGCAGAGTCCACTAAGGATTCCTATAAGGTCTCGCAGGCACTGCCGGCTTCTCTCAAGAAGCCACGAGGTCTTGCATCTATCCGGGTTAGGGTAGATTTCCTTGGTCCTTCTACATATTCATGACTGTGTCCAGTTTGTCCTTGTACTCTTTCATGTTCACTCATTCAGAGTGTGAGAGACATAGATTTTACTTACTCCTAGCTCTGCTTACTTGACTCTGGTCCAGTAAAGCATGTTTGGGAACCACGCTTGGCCGACTAGTCGGCACGCTCGAACCCCTTGATGCCTCTATGCCCAGAAACCTATCCCAGAGTTACAATTTTTGTTTCTGCCAGTGACTCTAGAGCATCCCTGCAGTCCTTAGCGAGCTTGAACTCGTTCTGCTCCTGCCGATGGCTCGCAGATCCGCCTGACTGTCGGAGTAGGTGTAGATGTCCTTCTATGCTCCTTATCTGACTTCTGTTTGTGTGGCCACCTACAGTATTGCGAACACCTCGGCTTGGAAAACCGTCGTGTGGCTTCCCAAGGCGAAGCCCTCGTGTTCTACATGGCCTGTTTTTATATTCCGGCTCCTGACGACTGTGTATTAGCAATTCTTGATCCGTCTGTATATCATACCTGATTATTCTCAAGGAAGAGTTGCTGAAGCAGCACTTCCTTGGATTCATCCCTTGTTCGAACGTTTATCCAAATGCCTGTTCAATCTCAGCTGATTGCGTGGGCGCCCCTCCTGTGACAGGACAATCGGAATGTTGCGCTGAATGAGGCTGGCGATCTGTATGTGACCACTTCTCATAGCTGTATCCTTTCACTGGCCGTAACAATCCTGGAGGACGCCATCGCCCCCTTTTCACCCAGATTGGAAGCTCCCCCAGTAAATGCAGGAAATGCAGTAAATGCACCAGTAAATGCACCAGCAGCAGGCAGACTGTTCTCTGCAGTCTGGCTACCCTCAGCACATAGCATGCTCTATCCACCGCTGGCCACCAAACCACGGCTCCATAGGTTAACCTCGGTCTGATTACCGCAGTGTTGAGGTAGTGCAGGACGTGTGGTTTTAGATCCTACTTCCTGCCCACCGCCCTTCGTAGTTGCCATGTCAGTGCTGTTGCCTTAATGCATCCTTTTTCCACGTGACTTTTTCAGGTCAGCCCGCTCTCGATGGTCGCCTCCACGTACTTAGCCTCAAGGTTTAGTAGCAGAGGTTCACGGTACAGCGTGGGTGAGCGGAATATTGTAATTTTTCTTATTTTGGTGTAGAGCATAAGCTCGGTTTTGCCCAGGGTTGACTGAGAGTCCCGTCTCGGTACACCATTGTTCTATTATTCTACATGCCCTTCGCATTCAATCCCACATACGCTTGGGCATTGAACCCCTCGGCTTGTTGCCTCTCCAAAAGACCATCCATTAAGAGACACCACAGTTGAGGTGATAAGCAACTGCCTTGTGAACAGCCGCCCTCGACCTCGATATCCCTCCGGCGATCTCCTAGAGAAGCCGTAACCTTACGGTTGCGGAGTGCCGATCTGAGCCTGCTTACCAACAGTGCTGGAGTTCCCGGGCCCTAAGGGCCACGCAGATGTTGTTTGTTCTGGCTTTGTCGAATGCTTCCTCAATGTCGAAAAATAGTGCCAGCAGCACTTCCTTATTCGAGTATGCTTTCTCTATTTATGCACTACAGAGTGGAGAGTGTACTACAGAGTGGATGAACAAAGAACGTGAACTGTTACTGATGATCAAGAAAAGAAAAACTGCATACCTAGGGCACATAATGCCGGATACGAAGTAGAGACAGTGGACCGGCTTACTAACAGCGGAAAGTCTAATACGTACGGCCAGGGACGGAATACATATGAGTCCTGTGGTCGCAAACATTCATTAATTAATATGCACAAGAAGAAGAAGAAGAGGATGAGTGGAGAGCCATGTCGGTCGACTTTCCCTTGCTCCTGCTTGAATGTCTTCCCAAAAATTCCTCTGTGAAGTACCTATCGATCTTCTAACATTTTCATTAGAAAGGTGCTAAACTTATACGTCTGAGCGATTTGGCCACGTTATAGTCACCTTTCCCAGCTTTTGGTATGAAGACCACGTTCGCGTTTATCCATGCCTGAGGGACATATCAAAGAGCCACACTCGCCGTAAACACTCTGCTTAACGACGGGAGCACATTGTCCAGTCCTTCTTGCAGCATTGCTGGGATTGCACTAACGGTAACTCGTAATTAACTTTTGATGTTAGCTTCTGGTAGGGCTGACTAAGCTTACACACGCCATTTGAAACGTTTGATAAAACACTGCAATTTCTAAAAGTAACTCGGAAACTGTGGTGTTTTAGGTTCAACAACTTATTGAGGTTTTTAAAACTGCCTTTGTAAATTATGCTAATATGCAGGAATCTATTGAAAGTGAATTTTATGACTAAGATACTGCTGAAAATAATAATGTATTCGAAGAATGCGTTTTAAACAATTCCTTCAAAGTAACTATGTAATAGTAATTATGTCAAAGTAATTAGTAATAACCTTCAAAGCTTTAATATTCTATTTATTTTCCATACCTCAGGTCATAATGTCACAAATTATAACTAATATAGAAAGCTCATAAAAGACTGTAAGGAATAGAAATGTGCCGACTTAATTTGCAGCAAAAAAGTCGGTAATTTACTTTTCTTGTTAGTTTTTGGTCGGGCTGACTAAAATCACGTACGCTGTTTGAAACGTTTGGTAAAGCATATACGTGGCAGCGGAAAATTAATTGACATAAACAGAGAGATTCAAAATTCAGTACAAAGATTTTAATGGCCTATATGTATGGTGTCAAAATAAAAGGTGTTTTTTCCTATAAACGTGGGTCCTAAAATGAACCGCCTCTCCCCTACAGGCGCTCAAAGTTGGATTTTTTTTTAAATGTGGCCCTATTTATTCATGAAAATTCTTGAAAATGTGTACCTCCCGTTTCTCAACGAGCTTCTTTAAGTTCTTTTCTCAGAAATGGCCAAATTTTTATTATTTTCAGTTTTTAAGGACTTATTGTCATTATGATGACGGACATTTTATGTTTTTGGGGAATTTTGTTAAATTCATCGTCACTATCTAGTAGGATAAACAAATATCTTAAATTACTTGAAGTTTCTTGATTAAACTGAGCCTTTTCGAGAAAAACTCCTTTGACTGAACGGCTGCAATATCTTCATCATAATAAGGAAAAACATAGGAGGCTGGGACTTTGCAATTCGACAACTACTACCATTCACAGACGTTTACATAAACTGCTAACAGAAAAGATCGATACAGCAACATTTTTTTGTCATTTTTGGGGGTCTGTATCTCGGAAATGCTTTAGTCGAAATTTTAAACCTAAAGAGATTTTGAAAGGTCGTTTCTCCGAAAATCACGGCGGGAATTGATCTTAAATAAGTTATTCTCTAAAGGATATACAGGCTAAAGAAAAAAGCACTGCAAAATGGTTGCATTTCAACCCACTGCATTTGGTAGGTAGCGTAATTTCAGAACATTCATTATTAAGACATTTAATGGCGTTAGTTGGTAGCTCGGGACGTGTTCGGCAGTTTTCGGTTTTTTGGCCTACAAAATAAATTACTGGGGTTTTTCAAAAAGTTGACGCTCTTTTGTTAGTCACCCTGTATCGCGAAAATGCCGCAGCTGATTCTAATAAGACAAATGATCTCTAAAAGGTAACTGGTTGTAAAATCAGCGACGTGGACTCATAGTTACTAAAACAATTTTATTCCATTTTGTACAAGGATGGAAAAAAATCTAATAAAGAACTGATTAAAATTTTGTTTACTACGATGTCATGACGGGAGCCTTATTTTAAGACTCTTTTTGTAATGGCATTTAAGAGCTATGGTCGATATATCGGGACGGTTTTGGCGGTTTTTTGTTTTTTTGCCTACTAAATCAGTTAGAGGGCGTTATCATAAAGTTTGAGCTTTCTTGTAAGTTACAGTACAAGCTATCCTGAAATTAACTGGGAAATCCCTAGGCAAAAATAGGGCACAATGTTCATACAAACATAACCCGCAAACGCTTCGTCTCCGAGATACAGGATCTTGATATTTTTTATTTTTCCTTTATAGTTCTTAGAGTTTTTGAAATATTTAACTCAAATTTTAAATGTAAAATGTAATTTTTCTATAAGCGACTCTTTTTCTTCAGTATCTGGAAATTTAAATAGGAACGCAGAAAACAGACATTTCTTATGGAAAAATTATGTGCATTCCTAAACACTTTTTCTCGAAAACGGTGAGACATAAGACAAGGATGTGAGAGGCAAGAAAGTTTCCAAATTGAATAGAGAATTCACACTTTTAAGAAAAAATGATCAGTGGCGTGCCACAAAAAAGTTTGTGAGGGTAAAATGGATACAACCCGAGAAAAAATAAAACCCTGTCGATTTTGGCTAGCGGTTGGTATATCCAACAATGTAAGTGATAAATAGTTACCTATGTTCGAAATTTGAGTTAACTATCTCAAAAACTCTAAGAGCTATAAAGAAAAAATCAAAAAAAAATCAACACCCTGTATCTCGGGGGATTTTTGCCTAGGGATTTCTCAGTTAATTTCAGGATACCATATGTTGTACCTTACAAGAAAGTCCAAATTTTCTGTAAACCCGCCGTGATTGCTTTAGTACGCAAAAAACCAAAAAACCTCTAAAAACGTCCTGAGATATTGACCATAGCTCTTAGAGGTCCTTACAAAAAGAGTCTTAAAGTTAAGGCTCCCGTCATGACATCGTGGTAAACAATTTTTTTTATTAGATTTTTTCCGTCCTTGTGCAAAATGGAAAAAAATTGTTTTATTAAGTATGAGTCTACGTCGCTGATTTTGCAACCAGTTATCTTTTAGAGATCATTTATTTTATTAAAATCGGCTGCGGCATTCTCGCGATGCAGGGTGACTTACGAAAGAGCGTCAACTTTTTGTAAAACCCCTGTAATTTATTTTGTAGGCCAAAAAACCGAACACTGCCAAACACGTCCCGAGCTACCAACTAACGCCATTAAAGGTCATAATAATGAATGTTCTGAAATTGCGCTACCTACCAAATGCAGTGGGTTGAAATGCAACCATTTTGCAGTGCTTTTTTCTTTACTTTGTTTATCCTTTAAGGAATAACACATTTAAGATCAGTCTCCCGCCGTGATTCTAGAATAAATGGCCTTTCAAAATCTCTTTAGGTTTTAAATTTCGGCTAAGGCATTTCCGAGATACAGAGCCCCACAAATGACAAAAAATTTTGCTGTATCGAATTTTTCTGTTAGGAGTTTACTTTAAACATTTATCTTAAACCTATTCACATTTCATCACTGTTAGAAATGGAGAAAAAAGCAAACCTGTTACTTGCACGAACAAAACACAAAGAGAAAATTGTGAAACCGCTTTCATAATCAGTGCGGATATGCCCCCACCTGTAGCGCTACATGCCTCCATTCTTCTCCTCATGGTCGTACTTTTTCAAATATTCTGGGACTATTTCTGATAATTTGAAAGGCATCGATAATCCGTTGGCCAAGCACTTCGATGGTGGCAATTGGTCCTGCATTATACACCAATGAATTAACGTATCCCCATAAAAAGAAATCGAGTGGTGTACGATCCGGGGAACGTGGAGACCAAAGTGTTGCTTCGCCAACAGATTATCGATGCCTTTCGAATTATCAGAAATAGTTTCAAGAATTTTTATAAAACCCCACAATTATGCCCTTAAAATCTTTGTACTTACTTCATTTTGAATCACCCTATATAGATGGTATTGGTTGGATATATAAATGGTAGGACATACTCACAATCATCTACATGGTATTTACCACAATTCAAGTAATGTGAACAAATTTCTAAATTCATATATAGCAGAATTCCGATTTATTTCAATTACTAACTAGTACAAAAATATTTAAAATTTTTCCACATTTATATTAAAAAAGTTTCACAGAAAGTCTTTTTGACTAAAAACTGTGAGAAACAGCAAAATGAGTTTGTTTAGCACTTTTGTTCAAAAACTGTCACAAAACACATCTAACAATTCGATCAGTACTTAACCTGCGGGAATACAACAAAACGTCACAGGAGTCACAACAAATTGTTTTATCTCTACAAGTGAAACTTCCTCAATTAAATATTAAATATTTTCATCAAATTCCAACAAAATGGACGTTATTCCGTCAACTTTTTGATGATTTAATTTTACAGAATGGTCGGTTGAATGATGTAAAGTGATTTAAATACTACACAGCGCCAGTTGTACTAGTAGTCGAGGTCCCAGCATATGCCGACGACATCGTTATCCTGATAAGAGACCATACAAACCAACAAATCGCCAGCACAAAGCAAGAGGTGTACGTGACGTAATTTCGCCATTTTTTGTAACTTGTAACAACTATTTGTAATATTCTATAAACTGATTAATCATATAAGAAAATAATAATTTTGACATAAAAATACTAAATTTGGTATGTTGTTATCGATTCTCTAGTTCAACGTAATACGGTAGGTTAAGCGGGAACACGATCACGAAATGACGAAGACAACTATTAGAATTATTCTACGTTTCGCAGATATATCGTCATAATTGCTTCATTCTCTGGACGAATTTCACTCCTTCGTTTCAAGAATCTGGCCCCAGTTGTTACTAATCAACAATTCTCTACAATCATTCTCATAATTCGTCTAATGACTCAGGTTGTGAACTTGAGTCATTAGGTTGTAGGCTAAACTGAAGCCTTAATTTCACATTCCAGATGCCATGGTGAGGTCCACATTAGCATTCTATGAACTATAAACAGAATTTTCTTATCCAAGAAAAAATAATAGATAGCTGTCTCATTATGCCGTTGCCCGTGCACATGATAAATCCGCCTCTAATCTCACAGGATTAGGGGCGTTGTTTAATAAAAATAGGTCTACAGGGAGTTAATACATTTTCTTGGACGCGAAACTTTCGCAATAAAGCCGGGCCACAGCAAAAGCGCTTTAATCTTCATTACAAGATAATTTACTTAAAAAAATATTTTAGGAAAGTTAAACAGTGGCAAAGTTTTTCACTCTTTTGTGGGCGACCAGAAAATTACCTGTCATCGTAAAAAAGTGTCTGGATTTAAATTTTATTAAAACGATTCTTCCCTATAAACTGAATTTTATTATAAAAAGATAATCCAGGGTCAAATACCTCAATGTGGCAAGCTTTTTCTTCGAGAATTGTGATTTTTGATGACTCTTTATAGCCAAAATTTAATCTAGAGCTTTCCATATAGTCGTGTTGTTATGGCACCAGTGGAGAGCCATGTTGTATTAGTATTTGGCTTGCTGCAAAAATAATGAGGTTTATTACTAAAAACATCCCTTAAATCACAAATTGAATAGATATAACAAAAAACTGAGTTTTAATTATATTTTTCGACAAACGTGTTAAAAATGGCATTTACAACCTAAAACAACCTTAAAAATAATGTTTTAAAGCACTAGTGCTTTAAAACGAAAAATCAAAAATTGTCAAAATTTTACAATGTTTATTAAAATTAACATTGATAGTACTTTCGTTGACGTACTTTCTTCTATAATTCTACCAGAGCCCGTAGTGTAGGAGCTCAAAGATGACGAGCAATGAACAGAAACCATCTCATTTATAGTTGACGTTGCCGTCATAACTGCTGTTGTTGTGTTCACTGTAAAGAGTTTCCAAAGAATCCTCGATGTAGCCCTCAGTAACGGTAGACGATCTCCATCCTCCATGGCGCTTAATTGTTATCAAATTTGTTCCATCATCTGCAACCAAGCTCGCAGAAGAACGGCGAAAACTATGTCCTGTATAAGGGTTCCAATTTGGAAGTTTCAGGTATTTTGCTACAGCAGCAGGTATTTTTTCAATCGTATTAATGACTACAGGACTTCTCGTAAACTTTTTTTTCACGTATTCTACGAAAAGTTGCCGATGTCCCACATTTGGTGGACGAAGAGCCAAATATTTCCGATAAAAATCCAAATACACTTTTTCAACGTTGTACCTCCATCAGAAGATATTTGTCATCCGGTGCACTCTTCAAACAACTAATCCATTTGATCCCTAGTCAATATCTTTGATTTTTTGGGTTGGTAACCTTCTCCTTGGTGCTTTAAATATGCAATGATAATTGAATATCGAGTAATGCGAACACAGAGATGAACTTTTCCATACCTTCGACTTTTAATAATAATAATAAAAATGGCTTTATTTCAATTTCTTTGCAACCTGAACTAACTTGAAATTCGCTTCACTCATTCTGAAAAATTGTACATACGTGCCTTAAAAACCCACTTTTAATACTCGCATCATAAACTATTATATTTTGATGTGATAAATTAACCACGATATTAATTTTCCAATTTCACAACACTTCAATACATTGAAACGTAATTTCGTCGGAAAGTATAGTCAGAAGCAGATACATCAAGCTTAAAGATGGCTTCCTAAATCGAAATCTAGGAGCCGCCAAGGCACATATTTTAAAGGCAGACGTTTACCTGCTTCGACAGCGTGAGATTTTATTGAGAGATTGAGGGTTTAATATATTTTCCAGGGCAAAATTGCCTTCCGCATATGGGGAACAGGCCGGGATGACGAATCCTTAGTAAATATTTTATTGGTGTATCAAATTGGATTGTCGCTATAGGGCACTACGGCACCTTTAATATACTAAGACGTCAGCTTATAATAATATAATCAAAAGGAGGTTTTATGATTTCGCTCCCTATTGCTTCAATAGCGTCTGAAGATAAGCACGTGCCTGTCATACATCAACAAATTATGAAATGATGTAGCATTTCACGCCTCCGATGTGTTCGATCGAACAAAAAGTAAACAACTGAGGCGTGCTCGATCTCGCAAGACAATTAATAACACACAAAAATATATGTTTGACTAATTAAGATCCGCCAGAGTCCATTAATCTTCCCGCTTACAAACAAACCCTTATCCCGAAAAGATCCGAACGGATTTTTCGATAAATAAAACCAATCGCTTAAGATCTTTTTTCGAGAGCGATTATCCTGAAATCGGGCATTGTTAGGGGCCGCTTTAAAGCGCCTTACAAGGAAATTTATCTCTTCCAATTTGGGGCTGTTTTTGTGTGTCGTGTCTGTAATTAAATTCCCCTTTTAAGTGATTAGGTTTACTCTACTATAAATAGGGTGTGGGATGGAAATTGTTGCCTCTAAGTGTAAAACTCCTTAAACAACTTCAATCCTGACACTTTGTAAAATGTCCCAACCTTTCGTGTATAAAACGACAACCTGAATCAGTGTTATTTTCTGATGCCAGGTGAGTGTGGATGACGCTCGTTATAAATTTGACAAAATTATGTAATAAGAACTACATGTTACTCAAACTTATTGGAAACAAGAGGGGGGGGGGTTCTAACTTCTATACAAGTCTTCGAACTCTTCTAAGAAAGGCTTTGCGGTTTCTTGAAAAACAATTCGAAATAAAGAATTTTTTCCACTACTAGCTTTAATAGGGACCCTTAAAGGCCACCAACTTGACTGTGAAGTAGGTTTTCTTGTTTTGCTTATAAAACAATTGAGCATAAGCGGTTTATAATGACAACGTTATGGCCGATTATTTACCGGTAAATAAAGCTGTCAGTTGTCCGGCGCATTAGGCGCCGTGATAAGGCGATTTTGTTTATCTGTTGCCACGATAACGAAGCCTCCACATGGATTGAAGACGCGCCTGTTCTTAGTAATGAAACATGCGGAGCGCTATCTTACTAATTTAGGCAATTTTCTGCTGTAGATTTATCGAGTCTAGTAGTGGAAAAAATCGTATATACACCGCGGTTGTGATCTACTTATGACCCTCACGTCTTAGATGTAAACTTGACGTTAGGGTCTTAATAATGTACTTCACAACCTTGGTTTATAATATACTATTAAGTGCTTCTGTCTATTTAGTGGCAACCTATTGCCAGAGTCATCCTTGTGTGGAGATCTAGATCTTAACTTAACTCATTTAAGTCAAATGTTGGGCGACACTTGGCTATTGCGACTAGCTAAGGAAACAAGCATGACCGCGCTTATACCATAGACAATATTCCTGTAAATAACATAGTAAAACTCAAGCTATAAAAATGTAAATTTTTGTACTGAATCTAAAACTTACAAGTTGAAGTTTGGTGCTTTAACTGAATTAACAAAAGTTACCTAAACAATGAAGGGAGTGAGGATGACGTAGATTATAATCTTGTGTAACCACTGCCGCAATTATCGTATGGTGGCTATACAGGTTGAGCATTTGAAACGAAGCACTCAAATATCTCGCATGTCCATGAAATATGTGTGTAAATATTTAGCATATTTAGTTTTTTCTTCAATTTTACATTGTGTACATATTATACAGTATTGTGTAATTTAAGATGGCATACTTTAGCCCCTGCTAACGTCAGATGGATGACAACTTCAATTTTTTAAATGAATCATTCCTGAATATTGAGTGAAGTAGCATCTAAACTGTTTTCAAGGCTTTGAAGCTTTGGTCCAATGGAATTTCTTCCTGACGTTTGAATTATTTTAAATATTCTCGAGTATTTTCTATGATGTGCGAGGTATTTGACTGGTTCTTTTAAAAGTGGCAACTTTTATCACCAAAGTTTATTACTTTTATTGATTCCATTGTTCCCCCCACCAAAGGTTAAACTGAATTTAAATCTTTGATTGATTAATATATAAAAGGAAATAATTGGCACTTACTACCCATTACCATAAGAAAGTACCCAGGAGGCTACTTCCTAAAGATCATGGCGGGAGTGGGGGGGGGGAGTCATATGCAGCTTCAACAAATCTCTTTTCGAATACCTACTTGATTTTAGTCCGGTAAATAGCTTTTTACAGCACTGGATGTCGTAAAGAAACTTTACAGTATTGAAGCGCATTTGCGCTTCAGTCAGTTGCAACAATGTATTTAACTAGGTACTGCTCTGTTTACTTATTTTTTGTCACAAAATAAATTAAACATTAATAGGGAGAATGTATGTTTAATTAATATAATTAAATTAGAAATCTTCATTGGTAATTTCCCTGTGCGCGGTGCTATTAAGTATTTGGAACTGAAGAGACTTTGCTTCTCTTTGGTTGTTGAAATTTTGACTTAAAGGAGGTTTTTAGAGGTTGTTCAGGAGCTTGGCAGTGAAACTTAATTTGAGATTGAATTGAATTGAGATCACTGAGACTGAAAGCTTTGTGTCTGAGCTGCAACAATACTTAACCTCAATGAGAGACTTTCTAGAGGTTTTCACGTCCAGAAACGAACGTGTTCGTGCATTTTTGGACGTTTATGTTCAGTGCATTATAAACGTCAAAAAACGTTGAGCTTGCTTGACATCTCGTAATGCACTGATCTATAAAAAGACAGTACTTTTATGTTCCATAATAGACAATTTTGTCGATCAAAAGCATTTGTTGATTCAGTCATAAGTAATGCTAAGCTTGTCTCCCTAGAGGTTGTGCGCCTGTTGCCGCAATTAGTCTTTTCTTCCAAAAGAGAAAGTAAAGCCATTACAAATATTGACGCGTGTCTTATTCGTGTGCAGTTGTGGAACTGTCCCATTCCAATCAAAAACAGAAAAAAATATCCAATTTTTTTTTCAAATTGATCAAAGGAGGTTGTTCAGGTCAGTCTTTTTTCGCAATTTTGACCACCTGTAACTTTGGACGGATCTGAGTTAATACAACAGTTTTTTTTTGCTATCCTTGATGTCCTATTTTACCTCCCGCAAATGTAATTCCGATAGGTTTAACTGTTTTGGAGATAGACTCAAACTTAGTGGTCGGTTTTGAACCACTTTTAGAATCGAGTTTTTCATATTATTCGATAGTAATTCATGATGAAAGTTCTATAAATTAGAGATCACTGTCACTGCAATGGAAAATTTCGTGTTGCTGCTCATCCGCTTTGCAACCTACATTTTCAAATAGATCGTCGTTCGTACGATTTTCCACAATTCTTCCTTTTACGACAGTCTGTTTAAAATTACTTCTCTTGACTTTAAAATTACAGCAAGAAAGTTATATTTTGAACGTTCGTCGTAAACGACTTATTTTATGCCAGGAAAGAAAATATATTTAGTCCACGTAAACCTATAATGAATGTTGTCAAGGTATCCATAATCCAGCGATTTCTGTTAATGAAATTTTCGGTTTTGTAGCAGTTACAATTGTATATACTTCGTACTGTATCATTTAGGACACTTTTACATACTTGATTTTAGTCCGGTAAATAGCCTATTACAGCACTGGATGTCGCAAAGAAATTTTACAGTATTGAGTACCGCTACATCCTGTGCAGGTATTCAATAAATCCATTACCGGTACCGGTACAGGATACCGTAATGAAACTACCGGATTCCTCAAAAATATATTTGCCGCGCATAAAATGACTTTTTTCCTGTTTTTAATAGGTATAAAGTAAAATTTTGTACATCCCGGTAACGTGTTATAGTAGTCGTTTCGAAATTCCAGACTCGGCTATCTCCTCGTCCAGAAACATCTTACTCCTACTGTAAAACTATATTTACCGGATTTATAACGTAAATAACTATTACGTTTGGCCAAGAATTATCGTCCATGGAAAGAAAAAACCCTTCAAAAAGCCCTAAACTGGAACATTCCATTAAGAAAACATTTTTCCAATTTTTTGACGAACTCAAACGTTTAGGTCAATGCAGACAGTATCCCTGACCGACTGGTATGAACAGGTGAGAGTGCTCTCGGGCACAGACCGAATACCCAAGAACACTCTCACCTATTTAGGTCAATGTCGAGGCCAGCATCGATTACTACCTTATCTTTACCTAGACCTAAGGTGAAAAATGTAAATTGGGAAAGAAATATGCAAAAGTAGGGGTGGGTGAACTTGCTACAAATTAATAACTCTTTCGAATTATAAATTTCTTCAAGATGTGGCGAAACAAATCAAAGATAAAAGGTCTAGTGAGGTCGAGGAAGTTAGAGATGTAAGCTCAGGTGAATTTTTTCCGCTATGAAGTGTCGTAATTGGCGTACGTCAAAACCAATACTAGAGATGTGCAAAGGTGACGCAATTTGGCACCAAGGTTAGAACCAGACTTAGATGTCTAAAAGTTAGACAATTTCCCTATTAAACGAATAAAGATTGTAACAAAACGCAGATCTCAAAGAGTGGAAGGACCTGAGTTGCATAAATTTCTTCTGTTAGAAAAGCCTTTGTGCACCAAAATAATCGCCTATGGAAAGGAAAATCCCCTAAAAAATCTAAATTGGAACTATCAATTTAAGTATAAACTTTCGCCGGTCTCGATAACAGTCTTATCTTTTCTTGGACTTAGCTTGGAAATTGTGAGCTAGGAAAAAAATATGGGTAAACTTACTGCAAATGAATTACTGCCTCGATATAGAAATTTCATGAAGAGATGGCGACATAAATCAAAGATAAGGGGTCTTCTAATTCCGAAAAAAGATAAACATGTAAATCCAGGTGAAGCCGATGATGGACACAGCCAACAAGTGCCGATATAATCCTAAAAATATCCACAATTTTTAAGGTTCACATGACGTAATGTTGTCGTCGCTGTACGACATGCAAGAGTCATAGGAACTTAAAGCCGGACCGGATATTGATTGTTTTTAGTATTTGTTAGTTCGAAGTTAAGTGTTAGAAAACCTTGGAGCTAGGTCAACTAAGGGCTAAAAGCACTGGTGCTCTAATAGGATATGGATATAAGTTCGATGTTCGATTGGACTGGGAATAAGGAATAAGACAAATAGTTACTGTGACAACTGCTATGCAATAATTTGATGTAGAATGTCATAGAGTCATCGTGACATCATTCCCCGTTTCAGAAGTTTCATTTCCCGTTCCTCCTCAGCGGGATCTCAAATTCTCTCGGCCCTCATACACAGAGACTTTATGACTGACCTCTTCTGTCTGGGATGATGATGTGATCCGTTATTGAGGTATCGGTAAGTATGTGTTGGTTTTCTATAAGCGGTGTACGAAGGCTTTCCATTCGGCCTCCTTGATACCAAAACATACAAAAACGGTAGGCGTCCTTTCTTTTCTATCACAATAGTGAATTGAATTTTTGGGTTGATACGTGGACGACACCTTTGTTATTTGGAGCCATGGCGAGGGCGAACTTACACCTCAACTCTGTCAACCAAAATTTCAATTCACTTTGGAGATAGAAAAGGAAGGACGCCTACCGTTTTTAGATGTTTTGGTATCAAGGAGCCAAGTTTATAGAAAACCAACACACACACTTACCGATACCTCAATAGCGATCAAATCATCCCAGAGAGAAAAGGTGAGAAGGGGAATGAAGCATCTGAAAAGCATCTCGATAGGGCCGTCCGTCCAAGGAGTGTGAAGTGCCAGGAAGGGACTGTCTTGTAGTGTGCTTTTAATAAAAAAATCTTTATTCATTCAGACCCAAGAGCCACGTCTCGGATTCCATCAACTTCAAGTTACATATCAACCTAACCTCTATCTAACTAGGGATGTTCTATTTATAACATCGATATGCGACATCCCCCTTTTTATCCATAATTTTTTTTTACAAAAGCTTATCTTAACTATATTACACTAAATACCAAACAACATAAGTCATACACATACTATTCATACACATTATACTATTCAGTCTCTGTATCTCAATGGCCTAACAACTTCTCTACCAGATCGAGTAACCTGTGGTCTCACATTCTTATCCACACGAACATTATCCCGACCAACTAAATCGTAACTAATAGAGTTATCTTGATTTCCGGTAAAAGGGAAACGTAAGGTTCATCTTTGAAAAATTATTTACAACGAGAGTATTAGAGTTCTGTGCAGGAAACTAATTAGGTGAAGGTCTGATAAAAACTGAATTTCGCTTAAAGGTTTTACCGAAAGAGTCTCGAATCAAATACAATCTTGGAAACTCACTAAACCATACTACTTCTCCGGGTAATCAGTAACCAATGTTCTTTTCTGAATATTTCACTACTTTCTAACGCAAATTTAGGCCTTTTTCTAGTAGATACATCATAATGCTATTTATCTTTAAGTCTATTTTTCCTAACGTCACTATCATTTATTTTAAAATTTCTTCGAAGAATCTTAGCAGACGTGGGCAATCGTTTTGATTATCCTTTAGTAAAGCAACTCAGCAGGAGATATTTGGATTCCTGACAGAGGAGTATTCCTATATTCTAATAATGCCAAATTCGTATCACTATTTGACTCATAACTCTTGCGCAATAAGTTTTTGCAAATACCAACGGCCTTTTCTGCCAAGCCATTTGATTTAGGATAGCTTGGGCTTGATGTTATAATTTTGAAATCCCATTACTTAGCAAATTTATGAAAATCCAAACTATTAAAGGGGTTGTTATCCGAAACATATACTAGAGGTATACCAGATGTTATAAATATTCTTTTTAAGTGGTTAATAATTTCAGTAGATGTTTTTGTATTCAACTCATGTAGTTCAATCCAATTTGAATACTACTCAACCACTACTAAATAATTGCGACTACCAAAATACAAAATATCAGCCCCAACCTTTTGAAAAGGACTACAGGGTCTATCATGCTGAACTAAAGGCTCATTTGGAGGTTTTTCACAATATTTTAAGCATTTTTCACCTTTGAAATATATCTCTAAATATCAGCTGATTGTCCAGGCCAAAAAAAAATCTCTAGCGCGTGACTTAGTTTTTTCAATGCCTAAGTGGGCTATGTGTCATTTTTTCAACATTGTTCTTCTCATTTTCGAAGGGACAACTAATATATCATTATGGAAAAATAAATCATCTTTAACATATAAATAATTTCTCAACTTTGGTAAAGTTCACAGTCATTTAAGTCACGTCTATTAGGCCACGAGTCTAAACAATAGTTTTTAACTTTGGTTATAATTTCATTATTCTTACTTGCGATTTGTAATTCTTTACGTCTCTCATCAGAAATTTGAAGATGTATGTCTAACGAATGAACTACTTCTACCTCTCGAGTATCATTGTCACTCTTCCTAATAAAAGAACGTGAAAGTAGGTCAGCTATACAGGGTGATTCACGTTATTCGACACGCAAGATTATGGCTAAATTTTTAGATTTAAAAAAATTTTTGTATATGGAATGGATGACGGTCTATTGGAAGTACATTTTTAAATTATTGTCATTGTATACAGGTGGTCCCAAAAGTATAAAATTGATTAAAGTTTTATTTTTTTAAATGAAACACCTAGTATATTAATGTATTTTCGTTACCTACGGACAAAAGTAAAGGTAGTTTTATTAAGGTTTATGGCATCTAAACCGTACCGTTCTTCAGATATTCGTGATTTTGTGAAAATGCAGCATCAAATTTAATGTTTAAAATCTCAGCACTTGGTTTCTTTTCAACCACCGAAATTGGCTGGTGGGCTACTAGTACTTTGAATTTTTTGCGGTATGTATTAAATATTAACTACTGTGTACCAAATGTAAAAAAATGAACACTAAATTATTGCAAACTTCAAACAGTAATAACTCGTTTAATTTAAATTAGACACCCTGTATTTTATAGTATCACTAGATGCAGAATTTAGTTTCCTATCAAAAAATATGAAACATTCCAATAGCTTGGTCGTTGCATTTTCTTGGAAAATTGATTTTTTTTGAATATGCGCTAACATAAACGAATGTAGTAATCTAATTTACCTGTTCAGGTCTGTTCAGGTGTTACCTGATTTTGACAAATCAAAATTTATTGTTATTTCTAGTTATCACATATTAATTTAAAGTTAAATATTTTTTTACTGTTATAATTGGTGGTTAACAGGGAGTTTTTTATTTCATCAAAATGCTGGTTTACACAACAGAAGAACGAGTTGATATGATCTTCATTCTAGGAGAATGCTTGCAAAATTGTCTTTTAGCATCAAGGGTTTATGCTGAAAGGTTTCCTAACCGAACTCGACTGAATAGAGCCGCTTTTGAAAGACTGTTGGTTCAATTTAGGCAAACTGGTAGTGTTCAGTATGAAACGAATGCCAAAACGAGACCAGTTACAAAAAACCAAGAAACTGAATTAGCCGTTATTGGCTCTGTAGTTAACGAGAAATTGCACAAAATTTAAATATTAGCTAAGCAAGCGTATCAAGGATTCTTCAAAAACATAAATATCACGATTATAAGATACAACTACATCAAGAACCCTCCGATAACGATTTTGGCCAACGAGTGGACTTTTGTAAGTGGGTGTTAGAAAACGTTGGAGAACAAGAAAATTTTTTTGAATCAGTTCTATTTAGTAATGAGTGTACTTATCATAACGATGGTTCTTTTAACCGACACAATTTTCATTATTATTCTGATTTTAAGCCCCATGAATTTAGAGTTATTAATAACCAACATAGGTGGTCAGTAAATGTATGGGGGGGCATAATGGGACAGTGTTTGATTGGACCTTAGATCACAAGCTTGTATTTATTCAGCGAACATACTCTCACTAAAGCGATAATGTCGAATGTTTTAAACTGTTAAAAATAATCACTTATATATGAATTTTTTATGTATTTTTTAAGTTTTCGTGTTTGGATAACTTTTCTTAATTAAGACATTACTGTTTTATGTTTTGAACCACCTATTTATCAGTTCAGAAAACAAATAATTTTTTTAATATCTAATCTTCTTTTAAGTTATTGACTTTTGACTCATTTTCGTCTAACTGTTTCTGACAGTTGTAATTTTTTAAATTCGAAAATATCAAAATATTATTTTTTACCTTTAGATAATTGGTGACTTTTAGATAATTTAGATAATTGGTAATCAGAAAGTACCCATTGGCTAACTTTTCTCTAAGACAATAACGTTGTTTAAATGTTGAAAAAGTTAAGAATCACTTATTTTTCAGTTATTCTTTATTTTTTTAAAGTTATCGGTTTGTACTCATTTTTTTTTTGTATTTTGAGATTGTACAACCTTTTTTTAAACTTTTATGAGTGTTTTTTTATTTATTCAGCAAACATGATCTCACTAAAGCGATACTGTCGAATGTTTTAAACTGTTAAAAAAAACACTTATATATGAATATTTTATGTATTTTTTAAGTTTTAGTGTTTAGATAACTTTTTTTAATTAAGACATTACTGGTTTATGTGTTGAACCACCACAAATATTTAAACGGAATATCGTTTCTAAATTTTTTGAGAAATCAATTTCCAATTTTAATGGAAGAAATTCCTCTAGATATAAGAACAACCATGTGGCTGCAAATGGATGGGGCACCTGCTCATTATCATCGTAAAGTCCGGGAGTTCTCAAATGTTCGTTTCCCAAATCGAAGGATTGGAAAGAATGGAGCACAACATTGGTCACCAAGGTCCCCTGACATAACGCCTCCCGATTTCTTTTTATGGGGATATGTGAAAGGAATCGTGTATAATACGCCACCAACCCCAAAAGAAAATATGATGGAACAAATCAGAGAGGCCTTCGAAGAGTAAAGGATTTAAAAACAGAATACGTTTGTGTTTAGAATCAGACGGTCGTCATTTTGAACAAATTTTATAACGGTTTGTGTTTGTTTCTTTTACTCTTATGTTGACTTGTTATTTATTGTATTTCAAATTGCCACTATTATTGCACTTATTTTTTTTGTAATGGAGATGCTAAATTTTATAAGAACTCTTGTAATATAATGTTATATTGTTTTATTTGATATTTTATGCTAAATAAAGACACTTTAACATTCAGATGACTGCTAAATAATCTTCATGATCATAATTTTGTAACTTATAAATTAATGTCTGACAAATACATTTTCGTTAATACAGTTCATTAGAAAATTTTGTCTAGTTGGTTGTGAAATGTCAAAGGAAAAGAATGGAGAAACCAAAGTCCATTTACTTTCATTATGCCATCCTTTTCTGTCACAATTTTATAGCTTCCTAAATGAAGTTTGCTAGTGAACACCCAGTACTAACGATAATAAATTTTGCTTTCTCAAAAATCAGGTATTGTACAGGTAAAGTAGATTACTTAATTCGTTTATGTCAGCTCAAATTCAAAAAAATATCAATTTTCCAAGGAAACGCAAAGACCAAGCTATAGGAATGTTTAAGAGTTTTGATAGGAAACTACATTCTGCATCTAACGATACTATAAAATACAGTGTGTCTAATTTAAATTAAACGAGTTATTACTGTTTGAAGTTTGCAATAAGTTGGTGTTGACATTTATTGACATTCGGTGCACAGTAGTTAATATTTAATATACACCGCAAAAAATCCAATGTACTATTAGCCCTCCCACCAGTCAATTTTGGTGGTTGAAAAGAAATCAAGTGCTGAGATTTTAAACATTTAATTTGATGCTGCATTTTCACAAAATCACGAATATCTGAAGAACGGTACGGCTTAGATGCCATAAACCTTACTAAAAACTACCTTTACTTTTGTCCGTAGGTACCGAAAATACATTAACATACTAGGTGTCTCATTTAAAAAAATAAAACTTTAATCAATTTTATACTTTTGGGACCACCTGTATGCAATGACAATAATTTTGAAATCTACTTCCGATAGACCCCCATCCATTCCATATACAAAACTTTTTTTAAATCTAAAAGTTTAGCCATAATCTTCCGTCTCGAGTAACGTGAATCACCCTGTATACATAAACTTTCCTGGTAAGTATTCAATCTCTACATTATAGTTGAGCAACAATTCTAAACGCTGAATCCTACTTGAAACTTTGTAAAAATCTTTCTTAGAGATTGAAGCCAGTGGAAGATCAGTTTTAATAGTGACTTTCCTACCATAAACAAAATTGTTAAAATTATTCAACGTATAACGAATTGCTAGGAGTTCCTTATCAATTTGTGGATATCTACATTCTGTTTTCGTTAAACTCCTTGAACAAAATGCTACTGGTTGTCCTGACTGGAGTAAACATCCACCAATACCCGACTTACTAGCAGCAATCTGAACTTCAATATTTCAGTTAGAATCAAATATTCTACGATTTGATATTTTAGTAATTAAACTCTTAATGCTGTTTAAGGTATTAGTGTGCTCATCAGTCCAGGTCCAAGAAACACTCTGTTTAATAAGTTCGCTAAGATGACACATCAATTCAGACAAGTTAGGAATACATTTAGTAAGATAATTAATCATACCAATCATCCTTAATATATCTTTTTTTATTTTCAGGAATTTCTAGAGTTAAAATAACTTCAATATATTCTGGATCAGGCCTCATACCCTGCTCAGAAAAAAATTGACCCATGTACTGAACCTCCTTATCCTTAAATTGTTCTTTATTAGGATTAAATTTAATACCAAACTCCCTAGCTCTCTCTATGAGTAATTTATCATGAGCTTCTTCATTGTCAGCTGATATTATAAAATCATCAAAATAAATGCCTATATTTAAATCACCAAAAATTTGTTCATTAATTTTTTGAAATACCTCTGGACTAATGTTTAGTTCAAATGGCAACCTTTGAAAACAGTATATTCCAAATGGCGTAGAAAAAGTGTTATATTTTTTACTTGATTCATCCAATGGGACCCGATAGAATTCATTCTTCAAACCAAGAACAATATAAACAAACTTACCTTTTAATTCTAAAGATAATTCCTCTAAGTCGGTAGGAATTGGGTGTTGATCAATACAAATTGATTTATTTAAGCGAACTGGATCCATGCAGATTCTAATGGACTTATTAGGTTTTTCAACAGTAACACTGTCGTTGATCCATTCAGTGGGCTCATTTATTTGAGATCCAATGCCTCTTTTGACTAGGTCAACTAAACTAGTTTTTAAAATAGGTTTTATCTTATCAGAGACCCTACAACAAGCACCTATATACAAAAGGCTTAGCATCATTTTTTAACACAATTTTTTTTTATAGGAGACTGGCATTTTACATGTGCCTTCAAAAACATCTTTGTTAGTTTCAATAAAGGATTTTCTCTATTCTTATGGAACTCAACCGGCTCAACTTTCTGGACTAAGTTCAGCTTCTGACATGCATTTAGCCCTAGGATGGGTACACTAGCACTATCAACTAGAACAAAAATTTTGTTTAATACTTTCTTTCCTTGATCAGACATTCTATTATTACACTACCCACAGATTTTATTTTATGATTACTGTATGTTACTATAGTTTAGTCAGTATTATTCACCTTATTCATTGGTAATTTTAGTAAATTTAGCTTGCAGTTGAAGCTAGCCGCTGTGTCTAGTTTTAAAGTAACAAGTTTATTGTTAATACTTGACTCTACAGACCCAATCAAAACTATTGATACTATCAATTTTTAATGTTAGTTCATCTATAAATGGCAACTCATTATTAGGATCAGAGCTATCGGCAGACTCTTGAACAGCATGTATATTCCGATCAAGGACGGTAAACAGTACAGGACGGTCCACTGCCATTTAAACAACATGAGCCCAAAATCGTGACGTCAGCTTAGTGCGGACTTGGGAGCGATAATGACGTCATTATTTCCCGAGCCCCGTGCGCTCTGAGACATATACCTATTATTTAAATATACGGCGAACGTATGGTAAATAGGTATGTCGATCGTCAGCTGTTTTTGGCTTCTTTTTCAGGACTTACGTAATTTTTATAGAACTTCAAATTATTTGCTCTGAGACTATTCCCGTCATTTGTTTTCTGAATAAAAATGTAAGGACGGATATAGTCTCAGGGCGCTCTAGAGGGGTCACCCGAAAAGGCTGTGAATGTGAATATTTGATTTGACATCTCGATGATTATTCGCTGGCGCGGGTTATTCGTTTTTTTTATGATCGTATTCTAATTTTTTAATCTTTCCCTTGTTGTGGTGATTGTGCCGATTGGGTTGTGATTTAGTAAACATACGAGTACACAATACCTGGTCAGATTTGTGCTGTTCCTGAATGTAAAAGCAACAAACTAAAGTAGAAGAAAGAAGGCAGACAAAGATCCTTTCATTTTTTCACAAAAAGAAAAGATCCTCTTTCACTTAAAATAAGAAACAAGTGGATTCACCTTTACCAGCGAACTGATACATTCAATCCAGGTACCTCGGCAATATACCATGCTCTTTGCATTTTACTGCAACTGATTATGAAAGAGACTTTCATAATTAACTTTTGGATAAGTGAGTATTACATTCAGTATTAAGTACCTAGGCGGCTGGCTCTTGCTCTAAAGCAACCAGCAATTAGCAACGCACCACGAGCAATATTTATTGCACGCCGCTTTTACGTTGAATTATGACGACTCGAGAGACGCAAGACACCAAAATTTAAATAAATTGTTAATTGAATAGATTCTGTTATCAAGTGTTTTCTGTGCTGGGTCCATGAGGTTTGCAGGCTGGTATAAACAAAAAAAGTCAGCAGTAGCAGACCACTTTTTCGGAAAGTCGCGATATCCTTTTCAACGAAGTGCAGTATCCGACACTAACTAATGAAGCCACTGAGATCTTCAAGCACGAGAACAACATTATTCGAAATATTCAGAAAATCTTTTCTAGTGGCATTATGTATTTGTAGCAGTATTATCAATACTAATCAATACTAACTTATCTAGACATCAAGACAATGTGACGGTACATTAATATGCTAAGTATAAGTGTAAGTATTCCAAACTCGTAGATGCTTATGGAGAATTGAATATTGTTGCGTGCAACCCGGTCTGCATCAAAGTAGTAAACCTACCTTTGAAATCATAACTATTTGTATTATTACTAGTTTATAGACCATTTCATACTTATCAACACTTCTAAAATATTATTTAAACCAATACAGGATAAACAGAAGCACAGCATATGTAAAAAAACTATGCGTCCGCGGAATAAACTCTTAATGATATATCTCACCAGAGCACTAATGTGACGTCACGCCGCGGGTACAGAAAAAGAGGCAAACTACTAGATTGAAATCTTCCATTAAAAACAGGTAAAGCTTGAAAAAATTTGACAGTTCATAAAAAATTTAGACGATACATTATCCCGCCAGACGGCGCTATTTGACATTGATAAATTGTAGACAGGACGTTACGTCAATCATTTGATAATATGGACGGAGCATGCCAATGTTATTATGATGACGTCACCGAGATTACTCTCAAATACAATGCTCTCAACTAGCATCAGCGTCATCTATTGATTCATTTCAGAAATTTTGAGCGGTTGATTTGAATACGCTTTTCCTACCAGTGTTCATTAGGGCACAGACGCAATTATTAAAATCTTGAGCAATAAGTTTTATGTTTTAAGTGTTTTTCCTCATCTGATTGGCAAGAGCAAAATTTCGACCAATCAGAAAAAGGAAAACACTTAAAACACAAACTTATTGTTTAAGTTTTTTAATATTGTGTCTGATGCCTAAGAAAAAATCATCAGCTTGGAAGAAAATTTTGATTAAAATAAAGTAATAAAAAAAGTTGGTTCTCTTGAACTCTTGTTTCTACTATCTTTTCTCTTGACATTTCTCATCCAATTTGATGGCCGATGTCTCTTGAACACCCCTACAATGCAGTATTGTACACCAGTAACGATTACTTATATAATAATTTATTTCCTAAATTAAGCACATTTTTTTTATTGGGGAGAGAAATTGATCAATATGCTTTTTAAGACCGAATAAGACATATAGGTACGGGGATACGTATAGAAATAATACCATAACGATATAAAAAAAAGTATATTTTTATTATTTGTACATTTGAATGAATGTAAGATACTTTATTAAGTACCTACGTTCCTACAGAAATAGCATCAGCAGCAGTTAAGCTACTGAAATCCTATATATCTTAATTACTAATTATAATTACCAGTTGAAGAACAAGGACCTTCTTAAATAAAGGTATCTGTATTTCTTCATGATCAGTAGACGTCGTTGTATCAGTAAAATGTACTTACATATTAACAACCTTATTAAGTATAAAAAAATGCTCGCTATGGTTTTCTCATATAGTATTATAAGGGCCTAGATGCCGATGTAGCAAGTTATTAATATCAATAATGATTCAATAAGGCGTTCAGGTTCTGTCTGTCTGAGTCCCAACAAGCTATTATATTACTGCCTTTGAGGCCCGATATCTCCCTTGGGAGTGACTTTAAGAAAAAAAATAAAGCTATACGCTCCCAAGGAATGTTCACGTATTCATGGACCACCCTAGTAACATTGTGTTTTAAACAGTTAAATAATCGATTTTTCTTGAAATACCTTTCATTTTATCGAGAGTATCGAGGTAGAGTACCTTTTTTGATAACAATCTCAAGAATACCCAATAAATGTGGTTGCAGCTGAAAATAATGATATGTATCTAAACTTAAGCAAACTATGAGTCTGTTCCTGTCTTTCTGCTAAAAATAGAAGCCTGGTTTTAGTGTCTGATAATAGCTATTTATCGATAAAAAATTAAACAAAAAATCGAACCAATATACAAGTTGGTTCAAAATTTACAGCCAAAAGCATTGATTCTATATTGTACGTCCTTGAGGCCCTATACCTCCCTTAGGAGTGAGATTATAAAAAAAAGTTATATTACTACCTTGCTGTTAATTTGTGAAAGTTGTCAGTTGGTATACAATAATTATAAAATATTCTATACCTCCAGGAGAAAGGTAGCGGGAGAAGGACCCAAAATAAAGCTTCTGCGCTTCCGCAGAAATTGCCGACGTTTCGACCTTTATTTTACGACTTTTTCAAGGCTATTCCACTCAAATTGAAGAAGTTTATCGTCAGATAGTAACGATGTTTATTGTCCATCAGAACAACCACGGGGAATGACGTACATTGATTTTACAATGTATACATGGATACATTGTACATCGTATATACAGGGTGAGTCATAATAGGAGGACGAAAATGAAATTTCATATTCTTGGGTCGATTTTAAGGGGGGCTTGTCATACATTTGTGTCACCTATCGAGCTTCGTTAAAAAGTTACAGGGTGATGAAGTTAGAATTTCAAAATGCATATATCTTGATTATTCCGAAAGGGTAAGAGATATTTTAATAGAATTTGGTATGTTTCGACTTCTGTGGAAGGCGCAAAATTTGCAATAAAAAAATTATTTTTATTTTGGCCAGTGGCGCGGGTACCAGCACCTCGACTCATATTACTTGAAGGAAAATTGGTACGCCACTGGTTTTCGAAAAATAAAATATAACTTTTCACTTCTCCATTCATCTCGGAATAAAAATGTCCTCTTTAGGTTTTTCAGTACGACGCAACCATTTCTGAGCAAATAAATAAAAACCATTGTAATGTAGCCTAGTCTCGCCCAACACATTTAAGATGGATAAAAAATCTAAAATATCAAAATTCCATTTCTTATGGCTTGAATATTAAAACCTACTGATATGCAACATAATTCAACCCATAAACTGCAACCCTCGCGACTACTGCCATAATGCTTAAAATGGCTATATCGCAATGCTTTTTTATTTACTCAAAGACAGTCCAACGAAAAAAAAGTTAATTGAGCTTTTTGCTTCAGAATTGTAGTGGCGGATAAGATGAGACAAACTAAAATAAGATTTTAATTCATGTGGGAAGAATTAATCAAATACATATCAATAAAAATCAAATACAAAGATAAAAACATCAAAGAATCTGCTCAAAGCGTGCTCCCTCAACATTAATGCAAGCATGGCACCGTTTGATGAGGGAATGGTATACACTATTAAAGTTTACATTAATTCTAATAACCCCAGCTGCATCTTGGATTCTTTGGATAAGTTGAGGGCGTGTATTTATTCTCACACTGTACACTAATTGGTCCATATGTCCCCAGAGATAAAAATCCAGAGGATTTAAATCGGGACTTCTTGGCGGCCAAGGTACGGGACCGGCGCGTCCAATCCACCGCTGTGTAAAATGTTCATTCAACCAAGCTCTGACATGTAAACCATAGTGAGGTGGTGCTCCCTCTTGTTGGTACCAAACATCTAACCGATAATTCAATGGGACATCGACCAAAAATTTAGTAATCCTTTGGTTCCAGAAATTCAAGTATCTAGGTGCAGTCAAATTATCTGGCAAAATTTATAAATTCAATAGGTAGCCTCTAAATATGCCTGCCCAAACGTTTACACTGAATCGCCCTTGGAATTTTCTCTGTTTTGTTGCATGCGGATTATCAATCGACCAAACGTGGCTGTTTCGCGAATTGTTTATTCCATCCCTAGTAACTATCCTCATCCGACCATATTACATTTTCAGGAAAACGCGGATTTTTGTTCACCTTCTCCAGAAGCCACTCAGTGGCCTGTCGAAGATGAAAGTCACGAGGATTGAGACATTGCACTAGTTTAAAATGATATGGATAAAGCAGTCCCATGGATGAGGATTGAAAAATCAAATTTCGTTTTTCGAAAAACCAGTGGCGTACCATTTTTTCTTCAAATAATATGCGTCAAAGTGCTGGTATGCACGCCACTGGCGGAAATAAAAATAATTTTTTTATTGCAAAGTGTGCGCCTTTCAAAGCAGTCAAAACATACCAACCTTCATTAAAATATCTCTTACCCTTTCGGAATAATCAGGACATATGCATTTTCAAGTTCTAACTTCATCACCCTGTAGCTTTTTAAAGAAGCTCGATAGGTAACGTAAATGTATGACAAGGCCCCCTTAAAATCGACCAAAGAATATGAGATTTCATTTTCGTCCTCCCATTATGACTCACCCTGCATATGTGTACATTGTAATATGTGTATGTATTACATGATATAGTTATTCATGGTGTGATTATCCAGAGCAATCAAGCAATTTAATGAAAATTGTATCAACCAAGTTTGCCACTATTCCACTTACTGGCTTATATCAAAAATTTGAAGTGGAATAGTTGTACCCTGGCTTGATTGAAACTTCGTTAAATCCTAATTGCAGAATAATATTTAAAGACCTAGGTCTTATAAAAACGAGATGAAAATCAGGAGATATGTAATATATCAAAAATTCACCTTCTCTCTCATTCATCTCTTCTTATAGGTTTTACCAGGTGGCAAAATATAGGTCTTTCCAAAACATCGCCTTTGATAATGTCTGCCGCTTTGATAATAAAAGCTTTGAACCGTCTACCTCAAGAAGAAATTCTATTGAACCACAGCTTCAAAGCCTGGAAAACACTTGATTGTACGGCGTGTTTATTATAAAACTTCATTTAGCAGGCTATAAAATTTTGACAGAAAAGGATGACATAATCAAAATAAATGGACTTTTGTTTCTCCAACCTTTTCTTTTGACATTTCACAGCCATCTAGATAAAGTTTTATAATGAACACGCCGTATTTTGACCGGCGGTGAAGTTCTAAACAATCTTATAAATTAGACATATTTGTTAAATTTGCAGGCTCGTGTGCATTTGTTAAATCACCCAATGCCTCTTTCACATGTCAATACAGGAAAGAAAATCCAGCTTTCCATGGCACACCATATATCTAATACTTTTATATGCAAAACAGTCACCGAGATGTGCAGATGTTTTTCCGACTTAACTTCCCTCGTATTTAACTTCAAAATCCCCAACAAAAGTCGTGACTTTTCCAAAGTTTAAAAGTGTCTTTTGAACCGTAAGCGATCAGTGCTAAAACCGCAGATGCAACCTCATCCTAATGGAGACAAAAGTGTCATAAAGTTCCGGAAGAAACCCCGATGTTTATGATCGTAACCTTCCCCCGACATAAATTCGCCCCTTACCGAAGGCAATTTGTAGTCATTTACTAAGCATTTATGTGACCTAGTTGGAAAGGCAACACGACCGGCAAACGATCAATCAGGAAAGAACAGTTACTCCCATTCTCGGCCCGACGCCTCATTTATTTTTTTAAGAGATTTAATCCGAGCGTTTCTCCTGTTTTCGCTTTTTGTACGCGGGAGGGCGCCACAATGATAAATCTCATTTCGGTGCGTGACCTCATATTTTCGCTTATGCGGACAAGTTTTTCGGCTTTAGCTTATTACCTGAGGTGTGGACTAAAGGACTAAAGTGGCCCCTCATGATGACTTTCTCCTGGTTATAAAAAGAAAATAATACCCATGGTACTACGAGGCTGAGTTGATAAATAAATAAATAATGATGAAATAGTGACAGATGGAAGAGAAAGTATTCTTACTCAAGCATACACTAACATTGTTTTGTTCCATATAATTTCAATAGTATTGATTATTTGAAACAAGGGAGAAGGGCAGTAGATGAGCAAATATTAGTACAAATAGCATAAATTGGAAATAGGGAAGACTTGTTGTCGAACACGAATTACGATTTTTCCAATTATCTCTTCTAACAGCATCAGTAGTAAGTTTATTCTATTACCAACTCGAACAGTGCATGAATTCGGAGGCAAACGGTCCAAAATTGACTTGTTACATCAGCAAACAAAATGTTTTTGGATCGTTCCAGAATAAATCGACGATGCGGTAGAATATCGAGGCAATATATTTTATTTGCGATCCAGCGACAGTCGGGAAGCTTCACAAAAACTTCGTTATAGTTTCCGCTGGATTGGATCCATGGATAAGCAGTGATATATTTTATTTTGGAGGATGTCGTCGTTTCCGTGTTAAGGATATTAAAATATGGCGAGTGGCTACATAATTTAGTGGGACACGACCCCCATTTCGTTATTCCGGTCCCTGGTTTATTACATTAACAACATTTTAGTTATGAAAACAAATTTATTTTCACAGCCTTAAAGTATAGAAGTAAAGTCCGAAAGAATACCCAAATCAATTGGCCATAAGCAAATTTATCGTCACAAAACTCTGAATCCTGCGCTTATAGAGCGGTATTACAACAGTTTCCAGAAGCTCTTATCGCCCAGGGTCTACTTTATTACAGCTCTGATAATGGCCGTTTTTTTGTGACTGATGTAATTTGAATAGATTTTCCTTTGTCACGTCTCTTCCGCGCTAAAGTACTTTATGAGACGCAGCGATGAAAAATTGAATGTACCTTCTGCTTTTCTTCCACACACATCTTTCGCCGTCATGTAATGTGGTTGAAAATATTCAATAGGGGGCGGTTTTCTTTGTCGGGGGAGTTGTTTTGTGGGTAGCTTTGCGGTTCGTCTCATAAATTATGGTTCAAAAGATAAAAAGAAATGTTTTCTATTTTAACATACGTTCTGGAGAATATTAAGTTATCCATCATGTCCAAATGGGCTCCGGAAGCAGTTTTCTCGAACTATTCTCAATTTTCCAATAAAATTGATAGTCGAGATAGTTTATGGCGCCTACCGATTTGGCTTAGTGATCTCAGGAAGATTGAAAAATATATTCTATTCTGATGACACACAAATTAAGATATATGACCAGCATCAACCGGGCGTGCAGTCCATTTTCTAAAATTGGAAAAACGATGGTCGCCGTTACAGAATTACAAAACTCATATACGTCGAGCTGAGATTAGACCTTGCAAATTAAAAAATTTACTCGAAAACATCAACCGGAAGAAACTATAAATTACAGTGCTCTTCTAATAAAATTTACGTCGTAATGGGTCTGAGAAAACCAAGTTGCCGAAGAATCGTTAACTTGCTTGCTGTTGGCTGGTAAATACCCTCCAGCTTTTATATTTATATGAACATAAACAGTAATTTAGCAGGTCTTAAGTTGTCGTGCCTGTTTCGTGTGATCTGTTGTTGTCAATTACATGTTCTTTTTTTAGCATAAGTTTTAAACTAACTGCTTGTTGTTGGCTTCTCCGGGGGTGACTTGTCGCGATAACTGACTCCCCCTTTCTGACGAGTAAGTTCTAATTTTTCTTTTTAACATAACCTATGTTGGCAACTAACAATACAGCCACAAATTTATTCGTCAGTAGATTTTTGGCCTTTGTGTCGAAACCGGTGCGCCAATAAAGGATTTTTTAGAAAATTGCACGAAGTATGCACCTTCTCCGCCCCCCCGCCCCCTCTACCTATTTGATTAGTTTTAACCCGAGTGACGTGTTAAACCAAGCACTATGAATCGTATATTGCGGGAGATAAAGGACACAGCAGGAGATCAAAGTAGTTTTTTTTATCCAGAGGCCACATTTGAAAAAACGCTAAGTCTTGAGACGGATGAGCTATTTTTATATATATTCTGATATATAAAAGAGTAAAATGATATCTTTAGGTAGGTGTCAGACTAGTTGCCGATTACCATTACACAACGGGTGTTTTTGTGAAATTTTACTATTTAACTATAATCTCGTAGGATACAAAATAGGTGGAATAGAAAGCTACGTTTTGACTTTTATTTTCGGGAATAACGTGTCACATTTCTTCCCTTGTGAATAAAAGTCACACTTTTAATTATTCAAAAATTCAACCTGTATGTACACAAAGAACAGTAAACTGAATAGATAATATTTTTGTGATTTAACATTTTAAAAAATTATACAACCAACAAAGTACAAAGCATGGAGTTATACACCTCACGAATAATTGGCTTAATTAACCAACAAAGTACAAAGCATGGAGTTATACACCTCACGAATAATTGGCTTTTTATCCCTCAGCCTAAAGGTTGCTGTATAGTCTCTTGGTATATAAAGCAACACTCCTTTAGATTCATCCATTTGACTCCCTATCCTGGTGAAATAATTGTATTACTTTAGTCTTCAAATTGCAAGAAAAAATAGTTTTGCATACTTTCAGTCACCAAAAACAAAAGATATAATCTAAAGTGTTTGGCTTTGAAGCCGTGTCCAATGGAATTTCTTAAGCGATAAAGCGAAGTGATCTCCCGTGCTACCCGACATTGACTGATTCACTGTGGTGAGCTCTGTGGTATTTATTTCCCTGTCGGCGCCATCGCACTGCAGTGGAAGGACTGGGGTGGGGATAGTGATGGCGCGGGGCTTCGGCGAACTTGAAGTATGTCGTAGAACTGGCTTCCAGCCTGCATTTAGAAACGTAGTTTCCTTCTTTCTGTTGAAATTTTTGTCGTGTAACCAATAACCAACTATCATGGACAGGGAGAACAAGGATCAGTACTACAGTTATTACACTTTTTCTTAAATTTTGATACATAAATCATTCTTAATTCAGCGATATTTGATGTCAGGTGCATAAAGAAATTTATCAGAGGCGGCCTAGTAAGCTTTTCGGGATATGGCAAACTAGGAATATACTAAATGACTGCCATTATCTCATTTTGTCTCACAAACTATTGCTAAATACAAACTAAAGTGTTTTTCGGGCTTTTACGCCGTAGTCCAAAGGAATTTCTTTCTGACGTTTCGTCTCCATGTGCGCCAGACATTCTCAAAGGCGATGAGGCAACCGGCGAAGTGATCTCTCGTGCTTCCCGACGTTGACTGATTCGACTGTGGTGAGCTCCCTGGTATTTATTCCCCCGCGCCGTCACGCTGCAGTGGTGGGACTGGGATGGGGGAAGTGGTAGCGAGGAGTTTTGGTGCACTTAAAGTATGTCATAGAACTCGCTTCCAGTCTGCATTTAGAATCGTAATTTTCTCCTTCCTGTTGAAATTGTGGTCGTGTTTAAAGATCTCATTGTCCTCTGTCGTTAATCTCGGATAGAAACGGTGCGATTGGTATAAGTTGCGAAAGATATAAGATATCCACCTCATTGAAAACCTTTGGAGAGAGCGTATTCTGCTACTGCTGACTTTGGTGTTTGTCCCAACCCTGCAACTCCTCTTGTGTTCCGTAATCCCCATGTTATCAGCGCATTTTGTGGTGCCAATGTATACCGAGCCACAGCTGCCTGGAACTTGGTAAATTCCGGGTGACGTTAGGGGATGAATCTCTGTGGTCTTCGGCCTCTGTCAAGCTCTGTTTTATTGTACGAGTGGGTTTAAAGATAGTTTTAACATTAGGCTTTCCCAGATCATGCCGATCCTCTTCGTTAGTTTGTAGACATATGGTAGACTAGTCCATCCGCGCTTTTCTTCACCTTCTCCCGTTTTTCCTTCATGGCGCCCTACATGCCTTGGACGACGGCCCTATCGAACTCGTGCATGATCCATTCCAACCAAAGGCTCTTTCCAGATGCTTCATTTCCCGTTTCAATTCAGCAGGCTCACAAGTTATCTTGGCTCTCACAGACAGAATATATATGACTCCCCTTTTCTGTCTGGGATGATCATTTGATCTGTTATTGAGGTATCGGTCAGTGTGTGTTTGTTTGGCCTTCTATAAACGGTGTGTTAACCTAAGATATCCCTCAATCAAATTCAAAGCTATTACAGACCGATGGTGAAAATTTCTTAGTAGTTATAATGACAGGGTTCTGGGCCACTTTGACCTTGAAGTCTACGTGAGCCCTAGTGTAAAAGGGGGCCGGGAGCCCCAAAATTCTTAGTCTAGTGAAATGTGACAGATTTGACATAAATTATGACAATGAGGTGTAAAATATGATAGTTGTGTGACAATTCTATAGTAAGGTATGAGAGTTCCCAGGGAGGTATCTGTATTGATGGTTGCCTGAAACCCGTAAATTTCAATTTCTCATGGTCCGGACCAGGCGAAAGCTTGACAGGACCGAGGAGAACACGTAATCCGTAATCATTCGCGATGCGCCGGGCAAAAACCTCCATTTTATTTTATGTATGTTTATTGTATTGATTTTATCATTTTAAATCGTTTCGGATTTAAATAAGTCAAAAGTCGGTCTCAGGTGAAGTTTATGATCATTCTAGCGCATACTGAAAGGTCCTTTGTTACCTATCGTCAAAAAGAATTGTTGGTAGAATTTATGGCTGAAAATGAGAACCTCCGGAGTGGACAATTTATTGCAACTTTTACCAGGCAGATAAACTTAATGCCCTTGAAGGTGGAGCCCAAAAAACTTGCGATAAGTGGCGAAAAGTATGTTAAGTAGTTCTTTTAAGACCTTCCTCCAGAACATAAAACATATACAGGGTGTCCCAACTCTATTTAGACACTAAATATCTCCGCCTCTGTACATTTTAGAGAAAAAGGTTTCAAATAAAAAGTTCATGGTTTGGAAAGGTGCTTTCAATGACAATTTACTAATATGTACAGGGTAGAGCAAAGACGTACTTTTTGACGTAAATTTATTTTTTTTTAAAGGAACACCCTGTATTTTATTGGAGATTTGAATACTTTGTTAAATATTCAATCAACAATGTATAACACTTTTTTTTCTAATTTCAATACTTTTCAAGAAAATCACAAAAACATCATTGCATGTTTAATTATTATGACATTGTGATTCTGAAACTTTTCTGTCAAAAAATTTCTGTTATTCATGCGAATGGCGAGAGATATTTAATGTTCCTGATTGAAGTGTTGTCTGTACTGCTGGAAGATGTAACCATAAACGAACGTTTAAATATGTGGTATATGGCAACAAGATGGTGCTCCGCCGCATAACAGCCTAAATGTGTCAATGTTTTTAAATAATTCTTTTGGAAATAAGTAGATAGCTAATCAAGGACCAGTCAGGTGGCCCGCAAGGTCACCTGACTTGACACCATTAGAATATTTTTCATGGGGTTATTTGAAGAATGAGGTTTATTCTGTTCAGTCAAGAAATTTGGAGGAGTTGAAAAACAAAATTACTCGTGCCTGCAGGGAAATATCCCCACAAACTATTAGAAATGCATGTACCGGGGAATTGCTTAGAAGGTATGAATTTTGCCATACCGAAAATGGACGCCAGTTTGAGCATCTCTTATAAGTTTACTTTTTAACAACTCTATTTAGTATTATTATGTTTTTGTGATTTTCTCGAAAAGTATTGAAGTTAGAAAAAAAAAGTGTTAGACATTGTTGACTGAGTATTCAACCAGGCATCCAAATGTCCAATAAAATATAGGGTGTTCCATTGAAAAAAAATAAGTTCAGCTTAATGTTATTTAAAGAATGAGGTTTATTCTGTTCAGTCAAGAAATGTGGAGGAGTTGAAAAACAAAATTACACATGCCTGCAGGGAAATATCCCCACAAACTATTAGAAATGCATGTACCGGGGAATTGCTTAGAAGGTATGAATTTTGCCATATCGAAAATGGACGCCAGTTTGAGCATCTCTTATAAGTTTAGTTTTTAACAACTCTACTTAATATTATTATGTTTTTGTGATTTTCTCGAAAAGTATTGAAATTCAAAAAAAAAGTGGTATACATTGTTGATTGAGTATTCAACGAGGCATCCAAATATCCATTAGAATATAGAGTGTTCCATTGAAAAAAATTAAGTTCAGGTCAAAAAGTACGTTTTTGCTTTACCCTGTACATATTTGTAAATTGTCATTGAAAGCACCATTCCAAACCATGAACTTATTATCTGAAACTTTTTTCTCTGAAATATACAGGGGCGGAGATACTTAGTGTCTAAATAGATTTGGGACACCCTGTGTACATTAATTATATTCTAAACTACATTCAACAAAGATGGATCACATGACAACACAGAAAAAAGATAATTAATGATCCTATCATAATAGCTCTAATAACAATCTATTGTGGACACAGACAGCAGTAACTGTAGCGCCTATCGATAGTATTTTATCCCAGGTATACCTACAATTCTATGTTTACAGAAATCTTGGTTGCTACATGATTGTCATCTTTCATGAATCATAGTTACCAATATTGTTGAGACAATTTAATATTTTAATTTAAACAGCGATTAGTAGGCAAAGATTGGTAGTACCAATTGGTATATTTTATCCTTGCTTAAACCCATGAGTGGAATGAAAAAAAAAAGCACAACAATTTGAGGTACCAATCACCTACCAGTTTTAGGCCAAATTCACCTTATATTAAGATTAAGCCTTATTAATTAGCGATTGTTTTTAGACATGGCAAGATTTAAAAAAGAATGCCTTAGCAAAACAGGCCAAAAAGAGAAGGGCAATGACAGGGACTGGTGGTGGTCCATTAAAAGTTGAGATTTAAGCCAGGAAATACAAATTTTGGAATTGATTCCAACAGCTGTAGTTGAAGGCCATAGGGCAATTGATGAATCAGTTACTGATTTTGGTTTTGGAACCAATGAAGTGCTTATAATATACATATGATCTTTGCATAATTTTACTTAGCATATTAACTTTATTATAGGGGTATCAAGTACTGCAGTATCAGATACCCATCAGCAGACAAAGTCAAGAAGCTGGACCATCCAGTAGTCTTGTTCAGGATAATGTTCCAGAAATGTTAGTGCAGACTTCTTCTGCTAAGCAAAATATTGCTGTTAGTGATGGTAATAAAGTTCATGGCATTATTGGCATTCAATATTTACTAGTAATTGTAGTGTATTGTTTAACGCGTTGTTGGTAACTAGCACAGAACTTTTATTATTTTAAGTTTTAGAAAAATATTGTGGTTAATGCAGGATACAGGTATACCATATGTTCTACTAGTTACAGTTGAAAGGTTACTTATAATCATATTTTACACCCTAAATCTATTTTACTGTGAATCATCATGAAGAGTCTATTTTCCACTAAAATGTGATATTTTGAATTAATTTTTGTAAAATATATTTAGACCATAACTATACAGTAAAGCCACACGAACAAAAACGAAAAATTCGCACAAGAGGTTTTCAAAGATTGACTAGGCTGAAAGAATCCCAACAGCAGTCAGCCAGGGTGTTGCAAAGGGCTGAGGAGTAAGCAATAGAGACGCGCCAATACAGACGAAGAATGCTGGCCCTTTTGGAGGGCATTTTAACAGAGGCGAGAGAAATCAAAACTGGATTAAAAAATTAGAAAAGAAACTAGAGTTCATTTATAATTTATCAATACATAAATATTTTTGTTCAGAGGATAATATTCTATTAAATCTTTTTTCTGGATGGTCACAAGGGTAGTGGATTGAATGCAGTAAAAGAATGCTTATCGTCTATGTCGAAAAAGAGCCCCAACGATTCAACTATATTTTTGTTTGTGCTCTTTTAAGTTTTTTTTTTATATTGTCCAGCATCCTTTTGACCTTATTAAATTATAATAGTTATTAATTTAATATATAATAATAGTTATAATAGTATTAAATTATAATAAAATATTAATAGGACTTTACTGCAAGTGCACCATTGGTATGGACACTTATTATTTGTTTGTAATAGTTTTGTTTCTAGTACTTAAGGAAAGTTATAGGGGGTAAAGGGGGGTATAGTTTTACCACTGTGGTTATATATTCCAGTTGCCACGTTTAAAAAATGGTAATATAACACTAATAACAAATTTAACAAAATTAAATATATAACAATTATAATATATGTTTATGAAAATAAATTTATTGTTTTAATCCATTGTTCCAGTTACCCCACAAGTGGGGAAACTAGGTTCCTTCCTGTATTGTGAATATGAAAGGTGCATATGATTTACTCTACTACTCCTTATATCAAAATTCCTATAGACAAAAAAAATCTCTAAAGATGAAACAGCTATTGATATTGTAAAATAAGGATGGCATATATACCTACTTTTGCAAGACTATTCATTTGGCAAAAATGTGAAAAATAAAATAAGAAAAAATTGCAAAACAATTTTGATGTATATGCTAATTCAGTAACATAAAAAAATTAAACGTAATTTAAAAAACGACTTAAGCATACAAAAAAGAAATAGCTCATTGCTCTCTCTGTATTGAAGATTATATTTAATGTGACTGATATATTATGTTTTAACACCTTATCTAAAATAATTTTCTACAATATGCTGCCTCAATACAATTCAATCTTTTAATTCTGCATTTCGTACTCTTTGGGCTCCCTCATTTGCTAATTGTTCATTTGGGAATTGAATTCCCAAATTAATATTATCACGAATATTTATTTTATTATCTTCAAATAATAATTCAATATTACTTTCAATGCACAAATTGTGTAAAATAAAACATGGATTTACAACTTGTGATGATTTCTCAGGTGAGTAATGCAATACTCTGTGCTTTAATAGACACCTGAAGCGATTTTTTAACAGGCCATTGCATCTCTCTATTAAGCTCCGAATGCTAGTAAGGGCATTATTGAACCGCCCTTCTGGTGACCCAGGAGCTACATTGTTCATGGGTATTAATAGCCAATGCCTTAAGGGATAACCTAATATGATTTCAAAATGATTAACGGAGTAAAATTTCAAAATTGTTGTGATTACAGCTACCAGAGTCGCCTAGTAGGTAGTACATATTTGGATGGTGATGACGCAGTGCCTCAATTGTTTGATAGATAGCTGAATCTTGCCAAATTCTGCTATCATGTACACTTCCAGGATATCTGGCATTAATATTCAGTATTTTTAACTGGTCATGACATACCAAAAAACAAAAACAAAGACAGTTTTTAGAAGCCAAGTAAAAATGCACTTACGAGTTAGACATTTATAGAATGATACATCTTGCGGATACATAGATGTGCTCATTTTCGGCTGGCCTAGTAATTGCCACATGTGTGCAGTCTATGCATCCAATGATATTTGGGAACTGGTACTTATTATAAAGCTATTAAAGGGTTAGTTAATTATTTGTTTGATAATCTTGCCTTTCTTTAATAACATTTAACTCTCCAATATTTCTTGGAAAATAAACCCACTGATTCATAACATTAGGATTGTTAAATGCCTGCGATACTTCAGCACTTTGGCTAATGCATGCATACATGTGAGCTGCAACAATTGCTTGATAGCTACCTGTCGCATAAAAACGTAGTGTTACGAGAACCTTCGAAAAGTAATGAATTAAAGATTACACGTTACATTGGCGAGTACCTATATGATATGTCTCACTTTTGTTTCAACTTTTACAGCAAAATTTGTTTTGCTGGTCGTAAATATTGCCTAAACAAATCTGTTACATTTCTGGCCAACTCTTTGCTTAATATATATGTTTTTTTAAATTTTATTTCACTTAATACGTCAAAGGGATCCCGAATATTTCCAACGATTGGGTTTTCCAGATGATTTTCAAAGTCATCTTCAGCTGCTTCCAAGTTTTCCAGGATTTCATTCATTAAAAGTATAACTCCAAGATAAAGTACATTGATCAAATTCATGTTTAGAACAATTAAGTGTAGCTATTAATAATAATAATAATAATAATAATGAACATCTTTATTTAAAAATTATGACAACACATAAAATGAAATAACGTCATCACACAACACAAAGTACCTACACATTATATCTAATCAATGAGCATCAAAATAATCATTGATCGAATATGGTTCTAGATTTGATAGTAGTTTAAATACTGCGTGCTTAAATGACTTTAGCTGTGTCAGTAGCTTAATAAATTTTGGGAGTTTGTTAAAGCACCTTATTGCATTATAGTATTGTCCATTTTCATATAGTGACAGCCTATGTCTTGGAAGAGAATAGTCCAAGGTTCGGGTTACATAATTATTTTGTGGCTTATGTTGATAAAACACAGCCTTATTCTTAAAAAAATACAATAAGCATTCTTGTATATAAATGGCGTAAACCGTTAGTAAATTGTTGGCCCTGAATTTCCCTCTGCATGTCTCAAGTGCTTTCATCCCTAACGTAATTCTTAGTACCCTCTTCTGACAAACGAATATTCTATAAACATCACTGCTCTGTCCATAAAAAACAATACCATACCTAATATGGGATTCAAAGTTCGCATGATAAATAATTTTTCTTGTTTGCATCATCAGATAACCTGTCAAAACACGAATCGTATAGCAAACATTTTGCAGCTTGCTCACAACTCGGCTTATATGGGGCTGCCAGGAGAGGGTGGCGTCTAGGACCATATTATTAAAATTGTAAATTGTTTGCAGAACCAAAATCGACAGGAAGAACGGGGAATAAACAAATAACAAAGTAAACTTTAGTCAGAGCCTTTAGTAAACAAAAACAATACAAAAGTGAAATGTGATTTGGATTATGGAAGTTAAATGTCAAATTATTTCGTGTTCCAGCATTGTCAATTTTCATGCATTTTCCAGTGCTCTCTCTCACTCAATTATAAACTATTTGAAACCCAGAAAAAAGTATAACAATTAATTTTTCATTTTAGCTTCTAATTTTGGGTAATAATATAAACTTGTAACATAAATGTAAAGATTAGATATAGGCCATTGATTGCATTTCTATATGAGGTGTTGTAAAGAAAATTCTCTGGCAACGTACAAAATAGGACAAATGGCAATACTGCAACTCTCCTCGGTTTGCGAATAGAATACATGAAATAACTATTCGTGAAAATTGGCCATGTTGTTTCACCAAATATTGTCATTGTCACACCAGGTGAGGTGTGATATATGACAGACTTGAAATTTGTGACACTCAGGTGAGGTAGACAGGCTAGAGAGGCTTGACAGGCAGGGCAGACAGGCCAGGCAGTGTAGAGGAAGTAATTCTAATTATCCCTCAGTGGAAAATGAAACAAACCGTTTAAGAAAAAAATATTTATTTAAGTTAGGAAAAAAGTTTTACAGATCGGTGCTGTTTTGGGACGCTAAATATGACAAAAAAAATTTTTAAATGAGTCTTATTTATTCCCCACTATTACACAAAACGATAGCACACACACACCTAAATAGCAGATTAAAGATCAAGAAGTCCATACGCATTCACATACAACCTTAAGAAATAGAAAAAAATACGTTTTTTGGAATATACACTACATTCCAATAATTTTTTAAGAAATAATATATTAAACATAAAACCTCATATTAGTAAACTAAAATGTACTTACGTAAAGAGCCAGTTGGAACTTCTAATCGATAGACTGTCTGAGTGACTATTTAGACTAATAAATTTACTTGTTATTCAAGCAATTGCATAGATATTAATTTCGAAACGGGTGAGTCATTTGAATAACTTATTGCGAATTGCAAATAAGCACGACTTGATGTGTCACGTCGTATCCACATTTATATATATCTATAATTTATATAACATAAAAAAAATAACTTGAGATTTTTTAACAAAAATGAATGAGTACGTTTAACTGCGAATAACCATGTTTAATCTAACAAACAAATATTAATTAATTGTGTCCACCAACATTTAAAACATTTATTTAAATTAAGAGGCGCTTGTTAAATTGTTTTATATTTATGACAAAACAATTAACTTCGTCGACAATTTCATTTACTAACAATATGTAATTTGTATTTGCAACATCATTGCCAAAGTTCTGTACTTAACGCACGTTATACATAAAACAGAATACAGTATAACTTTCAGTCCCATTGCAAGTTGTTAATTGCAGATAATGTCTAATCGAAGTTTCTGAACTTCTTTTACTATTATCAGTTAAACTAGCAGGGGATAGGTACACCGAAAACAGTCCCTGCGAACATACAGTGTTCGAAATTTAGTCGGAGTTGGGGTAAATGAACAATTTCAGTTCATGACATCCAAGAGGGGGTCCTTTGAGCTAATAATGAAACCAGTTCATTATTATTGTTATCACAAGAGACTTCTCAGACAGACGTAAAGTGCTTGCCTGCTGCTTTGTATTGCGTGTGGTTTCTATTGTGTTCGAACGAGCAAGAGTGGTTACCACAAAGAAATATCTTATATTATTTAACTTTGTTGTTACAGATGGAGTTAGGCAAAATTAGTTTTTGTAAAGTTATGCAAATTAAACTAACTAGCATGCTATTTTTTATTTAGATATGAACAGAGTTATTCATAATTTCTGTTGACTTGTTTCTGTATCTAAGATGCACGTCTGTAAGTTATACCTATAGCTTCCATGTTAATAAAATTTCAGCTACTAGATATGAAAGGACGATTCCTAGGTGTCATTCAAAAAATCATGTTTCGAGATGATTTTTATAACTTCAGAAAGCAGCTAATAACTAAAAAATCTAATATCTAATATCTAATATCTGCGAGCCACATCATCACTTGTCATCGTATGCCATCTGCCATCGTATGCATAATAAGTTTTATTCGGTATGAAAAAAGATTGGTGGAAAAAATGTCTTTAGCATTTTCGCTAGAAGTTCCTATAAAAATCCTTTATAATTGGGCAATAAAAAAAATAGGTACCAGAACACAATTTTTCGGTGAGAGCATGGTGTAAGATAACCCAGAATGACCTCTTTCCCCAATTGAATATAGTAACTGCAGGAACTTACTCTACAATATTCAATTAATATTACTAAAACACACCACGTACGCAAATATTCATTTTAGATCCTAATAGTGAATAAAAACTTTGCTAAACTTCTAACAAGAAAGAACTTCCACTGCTTCAAATCAGCAACAGCTCAAGCGTATAAAAACCGACCATCCTATTCCGCAAATTAACATTCATTCATACGCTCAAAGCAAAGCCTCTAATTAGACTAATGCACAAATTATACTCTATCTTTACATAAAGGGAAATTGCTCCAACTCCCGAACAATTTAGCTTGCCTTTCCTCTCTATAGATTCTCTTAATAATTATGAATATTAATAATTCTAAAATCCAACTTCTGTTTAACACGTATGGAGAAGAGGTCACGAAATAATAATTCAGTGCCAAAGGAATGCACAAATTAAGTGGTAACTATAGGTAACGAGGTTTCAGCGCTAGGAGCATGGCATTTTAAAAGCAAGAAGGAAGTGGCTCTTTATTCACAGAACGAGGGTTTTAATTGTAGCATTAATGTTAAATGGATGGAAATGGAGATTGTTTAATATTTTAACTTGCTTTGCTTTGCTATACAAGCTATATAAAAATAACAGAAACAAAAATGTCAAAGCTATTGATAAATGTACAAAGAAAATTCCATGACCACCTGAAATGCAGAAAATAATGGAATAGGATATACAGTGCTCCCTCTGCTAATTATTATGTATAGGCAGCTATAAAAAAACAATTTACCTAACCAGATTTTTATGACACCCGATACAATCCGCTTGATAAACCTGTCGGTCTTCCCCCTGCATAATATCCAGACAAAAAGCTTGATTGATGTTACGTATTTACCTCAGGATATGCTGAAGGCCCGTATACAATGGAAATACGATCCGGTATAAATTATCAGAATAGAGACGGAGGTTGTTGTTCTAAGTGATAAATTGAAACTGCTTGTTTTGTAGTGGATCAATTATTTTATTTGTGCCTCAACTAACCAGCTTTGTTTGACAGAAGCTTGCAATGAAACCCTTCTTTCCATACTGGCATGTCATCAGCTGGAATAAAATAATTTGCTGAAGTGTCACACGCTGGCACATCGCGTTCCGCTATGAAGATAAACACTCGAGAAGGTCCCTAATCGAATTTACCTAAGGAATATAGAGATTCCAATTACGCAGGCATTCGGCTTAGAGAACACATTTGTCGCTAGGGATCTGAAGGGTTCCTTGAAGGACGCTGATTTATAATGGAATTTATTGACGTTTATATTGCCGGCCTCAGTGACATTATTGCTGACAAGGACTCTGGCCTAGATCTGGTTCTGAATATTCGGCTTTCTGTTGCCGGTTGATTTGCTTTCGATGGGGTTTCCCATATTTAACAAAATTAAATTCCTTGATAACTCCTAAATGTTTGTGCAGGATTAAAAATTTTTAACTGCTTACTTAAAGACGCATTTTGTCTTTTGGTATTTAATCCCAATACACTTGTTTTACTTGTTTTGTTTGACGTTAGAGAACGAACTGACGTTTCGCCAACTTATCTATTGCCTTCTTCAGAATTACCTAAAACATGAAATACTAGAAATGCTGAATTCAAAACGTCATCTACTTAAGGGCTTGAGTTGTGAGTAATAATGTTTGAGATCCTAAAAATCGTTGAGCTTTTGATATGAATTGTCATTATTCCGAGATACTTTCTGTGTAACTTCCTTTTATGTTTGATATAAATAACAAAATTTTTTATTTCCTCTCGTTGCTTTTGTTGCAGTGTCCTGAGGATGCAGGAAAACTTTGTGAAACGTTCGCAAATTTAAATAGTTGCTTTCGTCATTTTGTTGTATCCTGTTCTCCGTACTTTCTGGGTACGTCCTCCATACCTCAGTAACTACTATTTCATTGCTCTCGAACTCTTGGTTCAGCTCCCGCAAGAGCGTTTATAAAAACGAAAAACATCCACACTAACTGCCTCTACAAAACATTCACTATCTAAAGAGACGAAAATGACGGCTTGACACGTGAGGAAACGTCAAGCATTTAATATGTGACTATCCTGCAATAATTTAGTTAGTTAATTATAAGAATAACTACTAGTAAGTAATTTCCTAGTAGGTGCACGTCAAATTTATGTTATTAAGCACATAGTCCTGCGAAACGAATCATCCACTCACAATCAGCCACCATCCAGCAGATTTGCTCGAACTTAAACAAATCAAATTTAATCCCTTTTGCGCCTACAACTCTAATTACGTAGACACAGAGTCCAGAGAATTCAATCATTTACATCAAAAGCGTCTCTAGCTGGAACGGAAAGTTTGTTGTTGAGGAAGCTCCTAATGTAAGTAATGGAGAAAGGTCACTACGTCACATCAAGCCAGTTCCTCGACAGCTAAAAGCTCCTGCAGTGGTCAAAAATGAAAAGGAAATGATTATCGATAAGAAGCAACATGAGGTTGGCCATACAGAGACTTGATGAGTTTTTGGCCACTAAAAATGGCACCAAAACCTCCAGAGGTTTATTTTAAGCAGAGGTTGAAAAAGCCAGCCACAAGCCGGGATGCTTCTATCCCAAAAAGGAAGCAGTCCCAGGGGTTTACTTCTGAAGCTCAGGAGGAAGGCTATCAAGTGGGGGAGAATGTAACTACAACACAGAGCCAGGTGCATGAAAGATACAAAGGGGAACACGACTGTAAGAAAGCTGACACTATAAGGCTGGTGGGGTGTAAGTACCACTACGAAGATAATCTACACACCTGCACCACACCTATTACCACTCCTAAGCTAATACAAAGAAATTGTACTGACCAGTATCTATAACTTTAAGGTCAAAATACAGTTGGCAGCAAGGGCAAGGTGTTGCGTCACCGTTAAGTGGAGACCAGAGATGTTGGTGAACTCCACTCATAGAAATTACGGAAAGACTGAATGGAATGGCGACTATAAATGAGAGGCTCCAAAGAAGGTTGCCCGGTATCTCCGGAAAACAAAATCCCCCCCCCCTCCCCCCCCTCAAGGAAATATAAGATGTCACCAACGAAGAAACCATCACCACCACCACCGCGTATGTAAGCGAAAATTTCGTGGATTCCAGTAGAATCAAGCAATCGCAGCCTAGCACCGAAAGAGATGTAGATCAGTACAGATTTGTGGACTCCAGGTATACGATCGTAGACAATGTATGTGACCCCACAGGTACTCAAAATGCCATTGGAACCTCCGACAAAGTCCTCAATTATTTACTACAATGATCGTCTCTACGGAAAACTGGTTGGAATCAGCTATATCTGCAGGAGAAACCTGCAAAGGATTCTTTCTTTTCACAAAGATTCAGAAGAACCTGAACCAGTTCAGCGACTCCTCTACAATAAAAAAACAACATTCTCAGCAAATCACCAACTATCATCCATGATCCAATAACTGTGATAGAATTCTTCAAGTCAGTGTCTAAATTTTCTGACTCTAAAACCTGGATACCAGTGAGATCCAGCAGTTGCAGATTAGCACCGATTCAAAATGCTTCTTCAGACACACCTCAGACTCTAAGGACACAGTGGTGACCAATCGTCTATGATTCCAAAATGACACAGAACAACATTGGGTCAACTGTTAATTGCTGAGAGATCGTGTGTTGACGAGCAAAAATGTCATTTGTCACTGCAATGATCGTCTCAACGGAAAACTGGTTGGAATCGAGCTATTTGTGCACAAGAAATCTTTAATGATCACCACAAATGACCTTTTTTCACAGAGATTAAGAAGAACCTGAACCAGTTCAGCGACTCCTCTACAATAAAAAAAAAAACATTTTTAGCAAAGCCCTAACTAACATCCCAAAACTCAAAGATTGTGATAGAATTTTTCATGTCAGTGTCTAAACTTTCTGTCTCTAAAGCCTGGATACCAGTAAGATCAAGCAGTCGCAGACTACTACCAATTGAAAAAACTTCTTCAGACCCAGTGTAGACTCTATTGTCTATAGTAGACCAATGTTAGTAGACCAATGTCTATGACTCCAAAACGACACAGAACACTATTTAGAACAAATGTTAAATGATGAGAAATTGTGCCTTGGAGAGCAAAGATGCCATTTGTCACTGCAATGATCGTCTATACGGAAAACTGGTTGAAATGAGCAATTTCTGTTAGAGAAATCTGCAACGATCACCACAAATGATTTTTTTTCGCAGAGATTAAGAAGAACCTGAACCAGTTCAGCGACTCCTCTACAATAAAAAACAACATTCTTAGCAAAGCGCCAATTATCATCGATTACTCAAAGACTGCGATAGAATTCTTCAAGTCAGTATCTAAATTTTCTGACTCTAAAATTTGGATATCAGTAGGATCAAGCAGTTGCAGACTAGCACGTATTCAACAAACTTCTTAAGACATAGCGTAGATTCTAAAGACACAGTGGTGACCAATGTCTATGACTCCAAAACGACATAGAACACCATTTAGAACAACTGTTAAGTGCTGAGATATCGTGTGTTGGAGAGCAAAGATGTCATTTGTCACTGCAATGATCGTTTCTACGGAAAACTGGTTGGAATGAGCAATTTCTGCAGAAGAAACCTGGATCGATCACCAAAAATGATTTTCTTTTTGACAGAGGGTACGAAGAACGTGAACCAGTTCAGCAACTCCTCTACAATAAAAAACAACATTCTCAGCAAAGCCCAATCAAGATGACCCCAACCAAGTCCATGAATCAAAGGCTTTGAGAGAATTTTTCAAGTCATTGTCTAAATTTTCTGACTCTAAAGTCTGTATACCAGTAGAATCAAGCAATCGCAGGCTATCACCGATTCAAAAAGGTTCTTCAGACACAGCGTAGACTCTAAGGACACAGTGGTGACCAATATCTCTACTTCCAAAAGGACACAGAACACCATCGAGAACAACTGTTAAGTGCTGAGAGATCGTGTGTCGACGAGCAAAGATATCATTTGTCACTACAATGATCGTCTCAACGGAAAACTGGTCGGAATGAGCTATTTGTGCTGAAGAAACCTGCACCGATCACCACAAATATTTTTTTTCAGAGAGGCTAAGAAGAACCTGAACCAGTTTAGCGACTCCTCTACAATAAAAAAAAAAACATTTTTAGTAAAGCTGCAACTATCATCCCAAAACTCAAAGACTGTGATAGAATTTTTCATATCAGTGTCTAAAATTCCTGCCTCTAAAACCTGGATACCAGTAAGATCAAGCAATCTCAGACTACCACCGATTCAAAAAACCTCTTAAGACACATCGTAGATTCTAACGACATAGTGGTGACCAATGTCTATGACTCCAAAACGACACAGAACACCATCGGGTACAACTGTTAAATACTGAGACAACGTGCGTTGAAGAGCAAAGATGTCATTTGTCACTAAAATGATCATCTCTACGGAAAACTGGTTGGAATGGGCAATTGTTGCAGGAGTGAAATCTCTGTGAAAAAAATTATTTTTTTTTCACAGAGATTAAGAAGAACCTGAACGAGTTCGGCGACTCCTCTACAATAAAAAACAACATTCTCAGCGCGAACTAAAAGCGTTAACTATCATCCACCACCATCAAAGACTGTGATAGAATTCCCACATCACAGCGTAGGCTCTGAGGACACAGTGGTGACCAATATTTATAATTACAAAACGACACAGAACACCATTGGGTACAACTATTAAGTGCTGAGAGATCGTGTGTTGACTAGCAAAGATGTCGATTGTCACCACAATGATCGCCTCAACGAAAAACTGGTTGGAATGAGCAATTTCTGCAGGATAAACCTGGAACGATCACCACAAATTATTTTTTTTTCACAGAGATTAAGAACAACCTAAACCAGTTCCGCTACTCCTCTACAATAAAAAACAAGATTCTCAGTAAGGCGCCAACTATCACCCAGAACACAAGGATGGTGATAGAATTCTTCAAGTCAGTGTCTAATTTTTTGACTCTAAAACCTGGATACCAGTAAGATCAAGCAATCGCAAAGTAGCACCGATTCAAAAAACTTCTTCGGATACAGCGTAGACTCCAAAGACACAGTGGTGACCAAAGTCTATGACTCCAAAACAACGCAGAACATTATCGGCAGCAACTGTGAAGTGCTGAAAGATCGTGTGTTGGAGAGCAAAGATGTCATTTATTCCAGTGACAGTACCTATGGGAAAACTAGATAGAACAGGGAATTTAGTTATGAACTGCCGCTATAACTGAAAGGAAATTCGCCGAGCAAGAGGACTTAGTTACCTTCAAAGAAACCTTTGGATAAATCTTTTACCCTGAACACTGATAATCAGTTTGTAGTCAAAAACTACGTAAATGCGAGTAAAACTAGACAGTGGCAGACCAGTACAGGTTTGTGGATTCCAAGCATACGACAGTAGACAATATATGTGTCCCCACGGTTACTCAAAATACCATTGGATCCTCCGAAAAAGGCCTCAATTATTTACCCCAATCATCATCTCTAAGTGAAGGTGGTTGGAATGAGCAATTTTTGCAGGAAAAACCTGCAGCCATAACCACAAAGATTTTTTTTCACAGAGATTAAGAAGAACCTGAACCAATTCAGCGACTCCTCGACAGTAAAAAACCACATTCTCAGAAAAGTCCCAACTATCATCCAAGACCTAAAGAGTGTGATAGAATTCTTCAAGTTAGTGTCTAAATTTTCTCTCAGAAAGAGACTCTAAAACCTCAGTCTAAGACCTCCAAAGTTTCACACAACACTCTGGAACGCATGACACTTCGAAGCCTCAGAAAGGTCCCATAGTTAGTAAAAAGGATTCTTCTAATGATGTATGTTGCGACTATAGTTATTAGGTCACAAATCCCGGTTATTTTTATATCATCTGTTCAGTCTTATGTAATTTTGTGAAGTAACATGATGAAAGATTTGCATCTAGCCCGGGCTCAAAATCATGACCAGAGGCTTTGAGATAGTTCATGAAAGAAAAGTTGATTTGTCTTGATATTCTGCTATTCCTAGTTCGAGCCTCAAAAAGTGAAATTCGCATCAAAATCATTGAAATGCTGATAAATTAGGTTTAACTTGAGCACTAAACGACTTAGTAGCTGTATAAGGAATTCACCAGTTTTCTGAAGGAATTTACCAGGAGAAAAGCTTCTAAATGGTGAAAATTTTACCCCTTTGGTTTCACTTTTATATTGCACCCACCTAACATTCGTTGACGCTATCCGTTTTTTAAATAGCAACTGGCTTTTATAAGCGATTTATAATAATTATCTAGCTTTATAAATGATTCTACAAGTTTTATAAGTAATCTTTAGTTGCTTATTGTTTTCTAAAATATTCTACAAATACCAGTAGTTTTGGTTTTCAGTAGAAAAATATATTTTATTGCTTCAAAGGCCAACAAATTTTTAAAAAAGTTTTATAAAAATTTCCAGACATATATCTCAAACAATGTGGTCCTCAATTTATATAAAAGTGTTGTTATAAATTGTGGAAACTTTTAGTCAGTTTTGGTAACTTAAAGGTTACCTAATGAAGAAGTATGGTGTTATAATATAGAAGAAGTTTTATTCTTCAACAGAGATGTTTTCTAGGTGTTTGCAAGTATTTTTTATAAAAATTAATACCATTGATGGTGCTCTTAGTGTTTATAAAAAATTATGTCGTATGGGAATGAAACACATGAAGTCAGCCATGTTGACATTTATGGTACTTAATGTTACAAAACCTCAAATTATTCTTTCCTCATAATAATAAATATAACTATAAAAAGCACATAAAGTTTACATATAAAACTTGCAGAATCATCTTTATAGCACGTTAATTATTATAGATCTCTTATAAAACCCGGTTACCATTTTAAAGAACCGAAAACACCCACGAATGTGGACTCTAATTTTAATTTAAAATTTTCAAATGGCGGGGCATCGGGGTCAGAGGTAAGAAAATTTAAGGGGGATTGCCGACGGAAACATCCCTCCAGGACAAAGAGCTGACAGTTGATGTCCTTTCTATTAGGTAGTAAAGAGGCTTAATGTTAAAAACCTTATTAAAAGCAATTGCATTTAATTGCAGTAAAATCATTTATGACAAGCATAAGAAAGCGTCATTATTTATACCAATACACAATACAGGCTTTGCAGATATGAGTCTCATTATCATTACGCAATAGATTACTACCGTTAGCATAATTGCACTGGTTACGACATACGGTTTCCCATAATTAAAGCCAAATAAGAGCTGGACCTCTGCGGGGATTACGAATGCCCATGCTCGACCACCACGGGCAGAAATTTACTTGACCAACTAGATTTGCGGTCATTTATTAACAGCATTTGCATAAACCCCTGGACTGCGTTTAAAATACGGCCACTAATGCCCTTCGAACAACTTTAGGAAATTCAGCTTTGAATTCAGTTTTGCGTTAATGTAGGTTAGTTTTAGGGCACCCTAACGATCGGGGACTCGTTTTTATTGAGCTAAACACGCCTTCTAAAGTACTGGATTAAATTTTAACGAAGATTATATAAAACAACCCAGAAATCCCGAATATAATCTCAGAAGTCCTGAAAGAGGCAATTAGACACGATATAATCGCACAGCAAGGGGTATCAGCAGGCATTTGCATAAGTTTGCAAACCCCTAATCAATTACTTTGCAGGGAATCCGAGCTAAAATCTGGCAGAGTAAGTTATGCAAAACTGTCTTCGGTTTGTAAGTTGAGTGCAGCAGATCTCCGAATTGAATTCCTTTAGCGGAGGTTTGCAAATTATTAAGTTTGTTTTGGGAGAAACTCCGGATTGTGTGCGGCTTTGTGTGTGGATTGGAGAGCACTTACAACTATTCGCACAATGAAACTAGTTATACATCGAAAGTTGCTTTACTTTCCGAATAATTAATGCTTTGATGTAAGTTGAGATCAATTAAAATATTAATTCCACATAGAGTAGTTCCTTAGATCGATTTTAGACACGCATCCAAAGAGGCAGATATCTTCTTTCTATCTTAACTCCTTTTGACGAGTTAGTTTTAATATATTCCTTACTCTAGTCCTTATTATAGACATAGTTACCGCTTCAACACACTTGGGGCACTGACGAAAGTCTATCTGCCAAAACTTGTCCACAGTAAAGAATTTTATTTGTGCAAAGTGTGTTAACGGAACGTTAATTTATTTTAATTGCCACCAGAAGTAACCTGGGTTTGTCTGTCGGAGCGACGTCAGGCTAATTTAAAAAAAAGTAGAGCGAATTTTCCCGGGGCTAAGCTTTTTCTATATCGAAACTTATCGGAGCGTTTTATTCGGAAACCTAGAATTTCCAGTCCCAACCTCCCAATCCCAGTATAGTATACAAGTTTCCAAAGGCGCCCAACAAGACCTGCTGTGCCGCTGTTTGCGTCAGACTTGCAGACACAGGGAACGATTATTCCTAGTCAAACAAATCGTCACCTTATAATATGGCGGCCCAACGTGGGGCTCACTGTTCAGCTTGATGAATCGAGATACCCAACGGAGACGACGCGGGAAGACTGGAAACAAGCAAGCAAATTCAGAATCCAGCCAAAGCAGAGCTCCAATTGGTGAAGTAGAATCATCTTTCTTATAACCCGCTTAACCTTGGTAGCGGAGTAATAACTCACAACACATTATCTCGCCAAACATTAGCCAAGTATTGTTACCAGATATTAGTTATTTAGCTGTGACCTGATGAAGATCTAGTTAAGACATAGCTGTTCAGTCTTCATACGTGCTGAACGAATTAGATCCAATATTTATCATTCTCATTCTCTTTTATAATATTCCCGTAGTCCTCGTTGGATAATTTTAGTAATTTGAATAGCAGGTTTAATTTAAGAAAATTATAATGGATTCCTCAATTTGTAAAGTAGTAGCAGACGAAGCAAAAGACACACCAACCATTAATACTCACAGCTTATACGAACAAGACAACTACAAAACCCTTGAACGTAACCTAAACGTAAATATAACTAACCCTTTTGTTCAAGGCACTTGTGGTTCAAACATTCCCAATGCTAATTGGCCTTCGTTAAGTTTATTTAACTCTCAGACAAATGAACCACAAGAAACCTCTGCCAAATCCATGGAAGATAGTTTATAGAAAATAACTAATGCCTTTACTGAAACTTTAAAAACTTTGACCAACCAAAGGCATACAACTATTATTGATAAACCTCAAACAGTTTTCTCGGGTCAGGATTATGACAACCCTCTTCAGTTTATTCAGACATTGGAGGATTACTTTGTAAAATCTCAAACAGTGGACGATAATAGCAAAATCGTTTTAGCTTCTTCCTTATTAAAAGACGAAGCAAAAAGGTGGTTTGAGCCTTATTCTCCAATTTTCGACAACACAAATTTTCGACAACACTTTTTAAATCGTTTCAATAGTATATCTGTGGTAGCTTTAGCCACATCAAAATTATATGGTGAAACTCAGGCTCCAAAGGAATTGGCAAGAATTTTCATCACAAAAAAGTTGTCACTTTTTAATAGACTAGATCCCTCCCGGCCAGAATATATAAAAACTGCTATTATTATTGAACTTCTTAGACCTGAAATTAGGTCCAGAATAAGACAGGTAAGTGCTAATTTATCTATTCAACAGTTAATTAGTATAACAATTTCAATAGAAAACGATTTAAAAGCAGAATTGGCTAGTGAAGGTCATTCAAGTAAAATTGTAGGAAATGTTTCTAAAGGCCCACCCTCCCCTTGCAAGTATTGTAAGGGTTGGCACTACCATAAAGACTGTCCTGCTAACCCATACACTCAGGGAAACGGGCAGGTTGCTGGAAGGGGCGTGACCTCCTACCCAGCTCAACCGACTGTGAGAGGTCACAACAACTGGAGGAACTCTGCCCCCCAGAGACAGTAAGTGATATTTTACCTATTTTTAACTGTACTAAAAAAATAAACAATACCCTTCCAAGGTAAATGTAGACAAACTGCCACGAATCAATGTAGTTATTAATGGAACAAAGATTTTAGCATTTTTAGACTCAGGATGCAGTAGTAACATTTTCAAATCACAATTTCTTCCCCCTCAAGTTGAAATAGATTATAACGCTCAGACATTTGTCTCTGCTTGTGGCGAGCATTATCCTTCTCAAGGTTCTGTAGCTCTCGATGTTTTGGTGGATTCCATCATTTGTCATTCCCAGTTTGACGTTTTACATGAATTACAAGAACAATGTATTCTGGGACAGCCCTTCTTTGAACAGAATGACGTTATTTTAGATTTTAAACGTAGATGCGCTTATATAGGTGAAAAATCTAGAAGAACTGTGTATTTTGATGTTTACAATCCTATTACTAATTTGCATAATCCTACTTTTCTTTTAAATTTGGATCCTTCTGTGAAAAATAATTCTTTAGTTTTGGAATTGTTGACTGATTTTGAGGATGTTTTATATTACGGCCTTCATCAACCAACTACAACCAGCACAAAACACACAATTGTGTTAAAAGATCATACCAAAATAATTATTCAAAAGCCCTATCCAATGAATCCTGTTTTGAAAAACACCATGTATAAGCAAGTTACCGAAATGTTAGCCGCAGGAGTCATAGAACCATCTTGTTCCTCTTATTGTTCTCCTGTTGTGATGGTCAATAAAGAAGGAAAAAAGCCACGTTTTTGTGTTGACTTTCGAAAGATTAATGCTATTACTGTCGATGAACCATCCATTCTGCCTAAAATTAATGATACCCTGAAAGAGCTTGGCAATTCCACAATATTTTCAGTCTTTGATTTAAAAGCTGGTTATTGGCAGGTGCCAATGGAACCTTCGTCCAAACAGTACACTGCTTTTTCAACCCCTGATGGTGCTCTTTATCACTTCAATGTGATGCCTTTTGGGTTGAAAAATGCACCGGGGACATTCCAGCGCCTCATGACAAATGAAGTGCTGTGTGGTTATTTAAATGATTTCTGTAAGGTATATTTGGATGACATTATAGTTTATTCATCGGACTTGGAAACTCATTTAGGTCATTTAAGATTAGTTTTAGAAAGACTTAGGATTTATAATTTAAAAGTGTCCCCTGAAAAATGTCAGTGGGCTACTTCGGAACTCGAATATCTGGGCTATCACCTTTCTGGAAATACTGTCATTCCTCAAAGTAAACATGATTTGGCTGTAAAAAACTTTAGAGTCCCACAGAATAAAAAGCAACTTCAGAGTTTCTTGGGTACTTGTAATTGGCTTCGGGAATATATACCTAATATGTCTGAACTTAGTGAGTGCTGTTCTTTATTCTCTTTTACAAAAGGCCACTAAATATCGTTGGACCCACGAACATCAAGTAGCTTTTGACAGAATTAAGCATTTTATGTCCCAACCATTACAATTACATAGACCTAATTTCGACCAGCAATTCTATTTGCAAACGGATGCTTCTTCTGTTGGTATGGGTTGCGTTCTTTCTCAATTAGATCAGAATGATGAAAGAAAAATTATCTCATATTCAAGTGCTCATTTTACTCCTGCTGAAAAGAAGTATCACTGCAACGAGTAAGAGTGTTTGGGCATTATATGGGCTATTAAAAAATATAGACTATACTTAGAAAGTAATAAATTTACTTTAATTTCAGACTCTCGTTCGTTGTTGTGGTTTGATAAATACAAGGATTCCAAATCTAAGTTAACTCGATGGGCCCTATTACTACAAGAGTTTTCATTTGATGTTGTCCATTGTGCAGGTAGGAATAATGAGCTGGCTGATCATTTAAGCCGCAATCCAGAAGGAGCTTTTTCTGTATCTCAGGTTGATCAAGATAGACTTTTTCCCCCTACAAAAGGAAATATTACTAGTGATATCAATAAAGCTGATTCTTTAAAAATTAACAATTTGACCCATTATGATGTTTATAAAAACGTCATTAATTGTCAGCGAAACTCAGGGCCAATGCAAAATAAAATTCACAAATGGAATAACTTTCAAATTAACAAACCTACACGTCCCTCTGAAATTCGTTTCTGTAAAGACTATTGCGTAAAGGAAGGCATACTTTACAAAAGGTTCAAACATAATTTCCTAGTGGTAGTTCCGCGAAAAGCAATCAAACATGTTATTTACTTTTTCCATGATACCATGAATATGGCTCATCCTGGTAGAGATGAAACAATTCGGCAAATAATGCGCAGATACTATTTTAAAAATATTTCAAGAGTGACTGGAGAGTACCTAAGGGATTGCCTGATTTGTATGTCGGTGAAAAAGAGGCAGCTTCAGAAATTGGCTCCACTAGAAAGTCATTCTCCTCAGTTTCCTTTTCAGACAATTTCTGTAGATATTCTTGGTTCTTATAATCAAACTAAATCTGGCAAAAAGTATATTCTGTGTGTTGAGGATGTTTTTACGAAGTGGGTTGAGGCTGAATCTTTTTCTTCGGTAGAAGCTAGTACAATAGTTAACTTCTTGGAAAAAGAGGTATTTTCTCGTTTTGGTTATCCCCCGTACTATCATCTCAGATAATGGAACTCAGTTTAAAGCAAACACTTTTCGTCAATTCTGTAACAGCCACGGAATTGAACAATTATTTACTCCTATATTTCACCAACAAAGCAATCCTGTGGAAAGAAGGAACCAAGAAATTAAAAAGATTCTTCGGACTTTGGTTACGGCAGACCGAAAAAATAGATGGGATAAGTTTTTGACAAAGACGTTTTAAATTTTAAGAACTAGAACCAATGCAGCTACTCAGTTTACTCCGGCTAAGGCGTTATTGGGATATGAACTGGCAAAATCTGGGGAATGGAAGGTGCCATCTTACGCCGAGCCCCGAGAGCGTCAACTATCTCATTCAAGTAGACTCGAACAGGTAAGACATAATACAGATAAATATCACACCAGATATGTTGACAAAAACCAGCGTCCTTCCGTTATGTTCGATGAGGGTGATAATGTAATGGTGCTCGAGTTTGGGCACGCAAAACACCCTTTTGGTTTGGTTTGGTCGGGGCCTTTTAAAGTTCTAAAGAGAAAGAGTGATCTTGTCTATGAGGTAGGTAAAGATGGAAGGCGAGTATCGCTTCACGTAAATGATTTACGTCCTGCCCCTAAGGGTAATGTAGATTGTTCTATTTCCACTGTTTCGGATTCGGATACTGATCAGGACTGGTCAGAATATTCGGCAACCAATACAGAACCACGAATGGTATCTGCATCATCAGAGGAAACTTTGTTCTCTGGTCACACTCCTGAACCTGAAAAAGACTGTTTGGATGAACAGTTAACTCTTTCACTTTCTAGAGCAGATCATAAGCTCCTCAAATCTCCTATAACTCCTATGGTTTTGTCAGAGCCCTTGACAAAAGGCTCCAATGAGACCTCGTTTCAGACTAGACTACCTAAACAAAGACCAACTTTCCGTAACCTTCCCGATTATGAAAACTTACCCGATATAGACACTCCTTATCAGAGTCCTAGAAGACTACGAAGGAAAAAAACTTGCACTACTTGCGACTGTCACACGAAAAACAATACATCATTAGAGCACGTATTCTAAACTTTGAATTGTATTTATTACACCAATTTATATTTCTTTTAACGTGTTTGTTATTACGGGTATCTGTTTATCTTAAGTACCTAGAGAGTTTACTTATGGCATGGTATTGCCAACGTACAGAATGACTTCCTGCTTTGTAGTCGGATTAACATATCTAAACAAACTGCATTCTATTTAGTTGTTACCAATTTATGTCAGATTGTAATTTTTTATCTTAGCACTGTTAGCATTTTGTACAGCAGTATAATTTTTGATATGTAAAAAGTTCAGACTGAACCTTATATGTTTAAACGTTTGTATACATCTGTAACATTTGTTGTTTATTAAAGGAATGTTGTTGTTCCGCAAAATTCGCTCTTCCGAAGTGGGGGGAGGGTGTTAACGGAACGTTAATTAATTTTAATTGCCACCAGAAGTAACCTGGGTTTGTCTGTCGGAGCGGCTAATTTAAAAAAAAGTAGAACGAATTTTCCCGGGGCTAAGCTTTTTCTATATCGAAACCTATCGGAGCGTTTTATTCGGAAACCTAGAATTTCCTGTCCCAACCTCCCAATCCCAGTATAGTAAACAAGTTTCCAAAGGCGCCCAACAAGACCTGCTGTGCCGCTGTTTGCGTCAGACTTGCAGACACAGGGAACGGTTATTCGTAGTCAAACAAATCGTCACCCTATAATAAGTGCATATATTAATTCGGTTCCTTCCAAAAACTGCACAAAGTACTCCTAATAGGTCCGCGAATATAATAACGATATGCTCTACTCGTTTTGATGTATTCGATAAAATCCCTAGTTTGCCACCATATTTAATTTTTATTATGTTTCACCTTCCTTTTGGAGCATTATTATTAAACGAACGAGAGCCCTAAAGTTACATATCTCAAGTTAATGAAGCTGCCCATATTTACAAGAAAAAGTCGTTTAATAACGTGGGACGTCGTCGCCTACAAGAATGATTTACGGAGACATGCACTGATTGATCTGTTTTTAATGCACCTTTGTATGAAATGTGTAGTTATAATGGATATAATCTCTAAAAATTGTGCAGGAAAGTTTTTAAATTATTGTGTTAATACTGATATGTACACCCTACGTCGTATTCGCCCTATTTATAGCTTTACCGGCTATTCCATAAATCATGTAACGTCACAATAATTTTTCCTGTTAAACGGTAATGATCCAAAAAATAAACAAAGGATCTCCTCACCTCAGACAATAATTGTAATAAACCATATCGACTCCATTCCGTTAAAATCACGTTGATATGTATAGAATATACCACATTGTACAGTATGTTTGAATCCTAGACAAACAATCAACCATTAAACAGATGGAATGTGGATAAAAGCTGCAAGGAAAAACCACTTACACAATTAAAACTCGGAGTAAAAGCGGCGATTAAACGTCGAAAGATAAGTCATTTGTTGAGTCTTCAGCAATCAGCTAATGGGACAGGTCTCTTTTACTCTAATTGATATCCTTATCTCCAAGTGCAGCAATAATGGGTTGAAAGTATCGTGAACGTGGCCAGTATTTCTATTCGCTAAGGCTTTTATACCTCTTACGACAATCGCAGAGAGTGTTTTCCGGTCTCCACAAGTATTATACTGATAACATATTAGAAGAGGATTTTAAAGTTGACATTTTCTAAAGACTTGTAAGAAAGTAATGAACTTGTTGTCTACGACAAATTTATATTTTTATCAGGCTACAGATATTTTCAAGACCACTCACCTATCTGTTCATTAAAAATAGATCAATCAATGTATGTCGTCAAACATTACTCCCCGAGGCGACCGACGCGATGAGGCTTGAGCCCTTTGCTTTAATATACTCCTCACTAAGCTCGGAGTTTTTAATGCGCAATATCCCTAATCATAAATCCATATCAAAATGCAACCCGCCAGCCGGGATGTTCGAACATTCAAGAATAAACATGTACTAGTTTGTTGTTTGTTTTACACAGCAAACATGCAGTGCTTGGTTGCTCTGTGTGGCCATAAAGTTTCATATTATGCTCGCAGTTTAATTAAAAAATGGAGGAGATACAACAAGGAAAATCTCATGGGTGGATAAAAGGAAAACAAAATTTTGCCTTTTGAGGACATTACACAACTCTAATAGGGGATTGAATGATATCACTTATATAACCTCAATGTTGTGAGAGAATAAGTTTAGATTAGTAAGATAAATCAACAAATCAGCCTTTTGGGGTACTTAAAAGTATATGTTTTTCAATACTCTGTCAATTTGATTCAATCTGACCATGTTAAGAAACGAACAATATTGGCCATCACCGCACAAATTTTTGACCTAGAACTTCCTTTGTTCAAGCCATATTTATATTGCAAATGCTACGGCAATCGAGTTTGAATTAGGACCACTCTATACCATCAGTTTGCACGGCCGTTTGCCATCTTATATAGTACAGCTCACAACTACACACAGAGTAAGTTTTTCATAAAAGATACCGTACGACGAGACTACGAAAATTGCTGATAGACGCACCACCGGCAACACCAAATAATAGAAGTTGCACCATGACAGTTCATTTGTGCATCTAAAGAGGGCATCGTCGAGGTGGTCAAGAGTAACTGGGATCCCTAGAGGAGAATGACGGTATTTTTTCGAGTTTCGCGGATTGGGGTTCCACTGCACAGGATACTGAAGCTCCTCGGGTGCCAAGGGTCAGTGTTTTAGGCGAGCTGCAGAGGGAGGATGGACTAGTGTTCTTTGTATAAATATCCAATCCATCAGGTCTAAGGTAACACCCAAACAAAAACATATGGCGGCACAAAGGAAAGCATTGCTTCGGCTGATCTCCGGATACTCGACGACCTCAACGGGAGCAACACATGTTCCACCCATTGACTTACTCATTGAGGAAAAGACACAAAAGCACTGAACAGGATGCACAAAATCTGAACTAAGGGAAGAAACGTTGCACAAATGGTAAGCCAGATGGGAAGTTGAAAAAGTTAAGGGACAATGGACAAAAAAATTAATTTCAGACCTACGAAAGTGGGTTAGCTGCCAACATAGAAAGGTATTTTATAACTCAAGCTCTAAGTGGAAACAGAAGCTTCCCGCACTACACTAATAGGATAGTGAAAACACACAGCAACTGCCCACACTGTGGCGCGGCCGATGACACGGTGGAGCACAATCTCTTCCCTTGCCCCAGATGGACCAGACAGAGAATATCACTTGAGGTGGGAGTGGAGATAGCAGCAAACAGCCTCGTTGACGTAATCTTAGAATTGGAAAGATCGTGAAACCATTCTGATGGAAGTTACACAAGCGAAAGAATAGGAAGACAGAGACAATGAGCATGTAGCATAAAGAGAACAGAAAAATAAACAAAAGAAGGAAAAATAGAAAAAAAGCAAACATTCCCCCCGGTGCTTCTAGAAATACCCTAAATGGTGGTGCTGTAGCGATCGGTGAGAGTGAAAACTAAAGTCGAGGAAGTTGTGTTTAGTGAGCAGGCATTTGGTGGGGAGCTCAATGCAAATTCCACACTACCCTGCATCGGCCGGGTGTCTTTAGAAGAATTTGTGACCTCATAAAAAAAAGATCTAAGGTGGATGAATTGGGTCTGTTTTTAGAAAGCCTTCGCTTACCACATGTTTAAATGCTGAGTGAACATTGGACGAAATTGGGATAATCGGCATTTGTTCCTGATTAATCAACTATTGCAAGATTCTCTAGATCTCTATATGGTCACGGAGAAGCATGGTTCTTGTTCCTGAGCGCTTTCAGTAGTCCTACTCGTTTTCTGCTATGACTAAGTTCGACCAACACCTGGAGGAAAAACACTTTCTCAATGAAATTCTCAAACAAAATTTACTTATTTATATGTTGCTTTTATAGATCCCCCAGAAGAAATATAAAGAAGTTTTTTTCTAAGCTCGAGCTTATTCGCAGCGAACGAGTGGGGGTTAATCTTGTCGAGCATGTGGGTTAATCTTGTTTGGACACTTGAATATTGATTACTTTAGGTCTGGTGATGCGAATATACAGTACATTACAAATTTGCTGTGCTCCTTTGACCTGCACATGCATGCTGACACTGCAGACCGTCTTACGTCGCTTTCATCTACACCTATGTATTATGTGTATTCAAACTTTGACCGGAAAGAGGTTTTGAGCAGTGTGATTAGTGCTGGTGTGTGGGACCATGAGGCAGTGTACTGTGGCTTCAGGACGCGACGCATCTCGACAGGGAGTAGTTGCAGGAGCGCTAGACTTCTGAGTAAGCGTAATCATGAGGGGTTTATGCAATGAATCTGATTGGCAGACCTCATTGAAGTCAGTCGACCCTTTTCAGAGGTTTCCTGAAGTACGCATGCAAAGCAGCAGTACCATCAGGAGAAACTTGGTGACAATACGCAGAGGGAGGCTTGGCGGAGTTGAGGGGCAAGGTATGCACAGAACCTGTTGAAACGGGCTTGTCCTCTGAGGATTTTAATAACTTTTTCTGTGCGTTGGGGGTTGGGGCGTTCTTGTTGGAGCGGACAACTTCAGGAGCTTTCTGGGTCCTCTTTTTTCCTGTCTTGTTGATGCGGCCGAGATAAGGCGAATGGTAGCTGAAATAAAAAAATAAAACTTGAGTGGCTATGATGAAATAGCGACATGGTTATTTGAGGTTCTCACTCAAAATGCCCTGAATGTATTGGCTGAAGCTATAAATGCTTTCTTTGTTATGGGTACATTTTACAAAAAGGGGAATCGAAATGATCCATCAAATTGTAGACCAATTGCATTACTGCCGACTCTGTCCAAGTGGAAGGGTTGGTGAAGGTTCGTTTGATGTCGTCCTTATCAGAAAACAATATTGTTGCAAACTCAGGGTTCAATAATTCCAGTGTAACGATTTAACACGAAAACACTATTTATTTGTCCCACAAATACACACAAGTACAATTCAACTACTAAATAACTCACTACTTAACACTTTATAGCTTTCTATTATCGCTTCGTACTTTAGCTTACTTATAGCTCCATTAAAATAAGACTACCCCTAATCGCGCGCACTATGCGCCTTTTATACACAATCTTAAAATTACAGAAAAACCTAGAAAGTTCTTGATAAGAATTCTTGAATAATATCACATAAAAAAAAGATTGTAAACAACTGCCTTCTAGATAAACAGAGCAATAAATCAGTCGCGTCGCCCCGCCTCCGATGCGTCGTCGCTGCGAATCGTAACATTGCCCTCCTCCTAAGGCTGTTCGTCCCGAAAAGATAGAGTTCCATGGTATCGTGCTAATCGATCCAAATGAACAACCTTCATCTTTGACCTGAGGGTCCGCTGGATCCTATACACCACGTCATTAATCTTCTCTATAATTGTTTAAGGTCCTTCCCAATTTTGGCTAAGTTTGGGCGACTTCCCCACCTTTCGCCGCGGATTGTACATCCACACCAAATCGCCATCCTGGAAGCCGCGGCAGTTAGCTAGTAAGTCATATCTTGCTTTGGTTCGATCACTGGAGATCCGCATTTTATTCCTGACTTGTTCATGAACATTGTTAAGCCTCTCCTTGAGCTCCTCCACAAAATTATCAGAGTTGAGCGACTCTTTTTCTGGTGCTCTATACATCAAATCCGCAGGAAGCCTCATTTCACTTCCGAACATCACTTTCGCCGGAGTATAACCAGTGGCTTCATGCGTAGAGCTTCGATATGCCATCGACATGAGAGGTAGATGTTGGTCCCAATCACGCTGATGATCTGCCACCATTTTAGACAGGTAATGTTCCATGGTCCGATTAAATCTCTCCACCATCCCATCCGACTGTGAATGCAAAGGAGTAGTTCTGGTCTTCTGGATTTTCTGCTATCAGGAACAACCAACTGATTGACTACGGACTTGCCATCCGGACTCTCTCACTTCAGTAATCCATTTTCTATTCTAAGAGAGTGTCACTGGGCCCAGAGCGCCTTCAGGTTTGGAGTTTTACCAGCAACTTCTTACCATTCTGGTCTCTTGTCGTCAGTCTTTGCAGAGAGGATGGGTCCAATATCTGGATCATTCATTTGTTCTTCTCGAAGCGTCTATGTGGTTCAGCCATCGTTTATTTCCACCGACGTTCTCCTTAGAAAAGGAAGTTCCTCACGCTGCTCAGTTGTTTGACAATGCTGACTATCTTCTTTGCATGGCCGTCTAGACAATGCATCGGTATTTCCATGAGACCTTCCCGGTCGATGTTCAATTTCGATCTTCTGTCCATTAATGCGTTCCGCCTCGGTAAGCCGTTTCCCATTCAAATTATTGATTTGACTTGATTGTTTAACTTGACTGATCCCGCGTGTCTTAATAGGCTCGGTCAACTGCCCCTTTACATTGACCGGAATTGGTTTTTCCTGGAATCTAGGGCGGTCTAGGTTGCCGCTCTGTCTTCTAAGCAACGGCGACGGACTTCTTGCCCGATTATGGCAGTTACTTTTGACGTGACCCAATTTACCGCAGTTAAAACATTTTATGTCGCGATTGCCTGTTGATCGGGGAGTTCTTTCTAACAGAGCTTGCATATTGACTGCCATGTCCTTCATCGCTTTATGTAAACTGGCCATGGATTTAGCCATAGACGTATTCTTCTTGTCACCGCAAGTTGCCACTTTTACACTTGCAGAAGAACTAGATGAAACTCGTGACGCCTCTAATTCCAGGGCCCAACTAATGCCTCACTGATATTCCTGGGCCTTACTAGGCGTAAGTGATATCTCATGTCACTATCACGAACTCCCTCAATGAACCTTTCGGTGGCAAATTGCGTTTAAAAATATTCAGGAGCTCATGGGTATGCCAGGTGAATTAGTCTGTCTATGTCCGCCTCAAATTCTTGTAAGGATTCACCTGACTTTTGCTGCCTCATCCTCAGCTGGGCCTGGAACACTGGGCCCAGCTGAGTGCTTCCTACCCTCACAAATGCGGCGAACAACCTGTTGCAAACTTTGGTGTGATTTTCTCAGTGACTTTTTTAAAAACCCTATGTAATTTTCAAAAGGGAAACAATTAACTTAGTTTAGAGTATAAAATATTTTTGCTTCTTGAGCAAGGTGTAACAATGAGTGCACATTATACACCAAAAAACTATTGCCTTAAATTTTGGAACTCTACTGAACAAATAATTTAAGCAACTGCTCTGCATAATCATTATACTTTGTATTTAATGTTTTGTTTAGCAAAATTGTCAACGCAAATTTAAGCAACATTGTATGGGCAAAAATATGTGGACATAAGACATCTTTAAGTAGTGGTGTAACATATAACAAAAATTGACGATATTCTGTGGCTTTCCAATGCTCAAGTTCTCTGAGAGTGCGAGGGTTACGATTAAACTCCACAGGCCAATAGGTCTTCAAAATTGTAATTCTACTTTCAAGAATTTCCAACTTTTCAGCAGGAATTCTAAACAGGCGACTGCCATCCCGCCACTCAAACAATATCTTTCTCATCACACCAAGGCACACTGAGTGCATATAATCAATGGGAAATCCTGACACCATACCAATGTTTATCTTTAACAAAGAGCTTTCAGCTTTGTGATAGTCACCATATTTCTTACCATTGCTAAAGTTTTGGTCAGTTCTGAGAGGGCAACCAGAATCTAAAGAAACCATTTTCTTATTAATCCACACCCCTCGAACTTCACATTTATCACAGCCTTGATAAGAATTATGTGCTTTTGTACCCTTAACAAATGCCCTGCCTGGTGTATCACAACAGAATCACCTGCAACTCAGATTAATAACTTTATTATTAATGACGAGAGGATCTTCATTTAATTTATTAAGCTCACTCACAAAATCAGAGAAAAAGTGATCAAGTGGAGGATTTGCCACAATAGATTGCCACTATAAAAGGTGGTTCTTCAGGGTAGTTATACACTGTGCATAGAACACACTGGCTTTGTGCTCATTTCCAAATCGTAGTTGCAGAGAGTGTACTAAAACTGCATAATTACTTTGATCAACTGCCGACAGAGATTGGAGTAATTCAGCAGCTTTCCCACGAAGTGCTACCTCTAATGATGTAGCTTTCTGGGGCTCAGACTAACCATTAGCTTTTGCAGCTGCCTCAAACTGGGTTTTATAAATTTCCCATGCCGTAGTACCATCATAATCTGGAAGCTTAATTTTAGCGTAGACTGTGCTAAAACTCTCTGTGGACACGTTGTCGTCCTCAAGTTGTTCCCGGAATTTCTTTTCTAGCTCGAGAACTCTCTGCCTGACAGCTTCGAGTCCTTCGTTAACGCCGTTAATGGATTCGTCAAAGCCGTTAACGGATTGCATTATTCTTTCTTCCAATTGTTGCTCCCTAGCTGCGAGATGGTTCATTAATTCTTCTTTGAATTGTTGATGACGTCGCTCTTGTACTTGATCACGTTTTTCCTGCTCTTCCTTCTGTTGTTGATAACGTCGCTCCTGTAATTGATCACGTCTTTCTTGTTCCTCTTTTTGTTCCTTATAACGTCTTTCTTGCTCTTCCTTCTGTTCGTTATAACGTTTTTCCTGTTCTAGATAACGTCGCTCCTGTACTTGATCACGTTTTTCCTGTTCTTCCCTCTGTTGTTGCATAAGGGACAGCAGGGCGGCAAGTTTATCCTCCATCGCTTGATGATGGCTTCTGGTCACTGGCATAAACACGTAATGTCCGGTAATGAAGCAGTCACTTACAGTTCAGCAATATTGGTTCTCAAATTCCCACTGGAACCCCACTTCTGACACCAATTGTTGCGAACTCGTAGACACAAGTGATGCAATATTTTTCATTTCTAGAATCCCCGTATGTGATACTTAATGATGCTGTTTGCGGTATCTCTCGCGCGCGCATGGGATACTATTGTATAAACTCGAATATCTTGGTGTGAGGGGACGGGCACGGGATTGGTTTGAGGTGTACTATCTTGTAGGACCTAGAGTGTAGTGTGAAACGGCTAGTCCCCTAATAGAAAGATGGTGCATTGAGAGATTCCTCATGGTTCAGTCTTGAGACCTCTGCTCTTTTTAATTTATATAAACGACTTTCCCAACTTGAAAATTATTACGGGTTTTACACTATATGCGGACGATGCCATCGTTCTCTGGAGGGAATTGGGTCGAGAGGCTCTTAGTGATCGGATACTCACAGACCTACACTTAATAAACAAATGGTGTGATGATAATGAGCTTTCCTTAAATCTAAACAAAACATGTATTAAAAACTTCAAAAGTACCATTTGTGTGTGAGTCCCATACTCTCTGGTCAAGCCTGAACTCCAGAAATGATGCAATGTTAAGTCCCATGATTGGTGGGAGGACCTACCCGGACTATCACACTTTAAAAAATGTATCAGGGGAACAGGGAGGGCAAAAGCCCAAACATTCCTCAGTCTAAATAGGAGACAAATCAGAATGGCCACTGCACAGATTCGGACTGTCCGAAAAGACGGAGGGTCGGCTGTGCTTGAAGGACGACGAGACATTTGAACACATCCTATGTAACTGCTCGGCTATTTCCAGATAGAGATACTCACTGTTCGGAAACACAATCATTGAACCTCAAGATGCAAACGCAGTGTCGCCCGAGAGACTCGTCATATTCGTTGAGGGTTTGCAGGTCGGGGTGGAGGACTGTACAAGTCCACTCACGTTGAATCCAATACGATACAATACCATTAGTATAAAAGTGGAAGGTACTGAAATAGAGGTGTCGGAGGAGAGTAACTTTCTGAGTCTCTTCATTGATCAAGCCTGACGTTTGAAAGTTATGTCTCGTCTCTGAGAGCATAGTTGGCATCCGCTTGCTATGCCGTTAGAATGTGCGTAGCACAGTTGAACCTAATAAGTCTTAGAAGTGTATATTTTGCCCATATAGAGTCGCGTCTAAGGAAGGTAGGGTATTTGATTCTGGGGTGGTCGCACAGGGCGATTGTTTAACGCGGTGTTCACCCTTCAGAAGCGTGCTGTTGGGTCTATGTGTGTGCTGCAGCCCTGTGAGTCTTGCAAGCCATCGCTTCCTCTGAGAAACTGCTAACTCTCTCAGCCCTGTACATAATGGAGACCACCTGTATGATGCATAACAAATTTTACACTGAGATATGGGAGAGCTCAGACCAGCACAACCGTTCATCGCATGTCATCCCTCTGCCTATACCTATCTACGGCTCTAACAAAGAACTCTATCATTTACAGGAGTAAATGTGTGTTGAATCGCTTGCCCCTATTAATCAGGGAGATTGGGGATGCTCGAGTATTTAGGAGTGCGGTTAAGGCATTTTTGCTGAAAAGACCCGTTTAAGAGTTTTTGCAATGAATCAGGTCAGTCAGGGCTTTCCCACTTATGTAGTTACTTTTAGTTTGATTTGTCATATACAGGGTGTTCATTATGAATCTTCTTCCTTCAGCAGGCTTCATCCAGCAGGCTATGAAATTTGGACAGAAAAGGATGACATAATCAAAATTAATGGACTTTTGCTTTTCCATCTTTTTCTTTTGACATTTCACAGCCAACTAAATGAAGTTTTATAATGAACACTCCGTACATTCTGGCAGAGTACAGGCTTTGAGCTATGTTACTTTATAACTTACCCTCATTTGCAGCAACTTTATTTAAGCCAATGTTAAGTTTGTCTTTGACTGTGACATCTTTCATTTTATTTTTCACATTCAAAACAAAACTTAGCTTAAGCCTGGTGTAAACAACGTCGGTGCAAAGGAGAGTAAGTCATGTGAATATGTATTTTAACATTAGTAGTATTTTGCGTATATCAACTTTATGCTTTATCAACCACATTTTATATGTCACGGCAATAAAGCTCTTTTTTATTTTGACTTAACTTTGCGATAAAACTTGAATGATGTTTCATGACAAAATTCCTAAATTAAATAATATAAAAATTTCGCAACCAATTCTTTGTAGCTGACAATGCCCATAATGAGTTGCATGATCTCAGTTATGCCTCTCCGAGGGCCTATGGTGTTCTGCTTCTTCTGCTCATGCAATTCTATGAATAAAGCTAAAGTCACGATGATTTACGCCGACTGGCGAATAGTACCGTTAAAAACATTGTTGCTTCTCATATTACAGTTAGCAGGTGCTGTGCTCCTCGCTCGATTAAAGAATAATAGTATATTATTAAGCGAGCATTTTATGAGAGCCATTATTCCCTTAGGGGGACTTCTGCGTCACGAGCCGCAGGCGAGGGGCGCAAGTCTTCCGTGGGAATAATGGCCAAAAAGCGAGTATAATACTATAAATTGTTGTAATTAGCGTCCTTAAGTTGTAAGTTGTTGGTGAAGTTAGCAGGATTGGGACAAATAATGCACCTCTTCTTTATTCGAAAATGGCTGACGTTTCGACTCTTTATTTAGTCTTCTTCAGGGCTATTCTCACTTAGAGAGGGTAGTCAGTTAAAAATCTATTCATGATGGTTAAATTAGCAAGCTCCATTCGATTTTTCGGTGACCCTGGTATTTTAGGCTCGACAAACTACACGTCCGCTGCATAAGGTACAAAATTAGCAAAAGTTACCCTCTCTAAGTGAGAGTAGCCCTGAAGAAGACTAAATAAATAGTCGAAACGTCGGCCATTTTCGAATAAAGAAGAGGTGCATTATTTGTCCCAATCCTGCTAACTTCACCAACAATAATACTATACTTTGTCCACGGCCATTGTCTAATAATTACAAATTATAAAATCTATAGGTAATGTAAATAAAATTATTGAAATGTCAAGGTGACACTCGCGTTTGACTGCAAAACCGGTGCCACCAGTGCATTTTTTACGCTGCGGCATTTGATATTGCATTGTTGCCTACTCCTACTGGTTGCCAAGGCAACATGAACAACTTAAATGGCGAGCGGGAATAATGATATTATGTTTCAACTCATATTTACCTATGACGCTATATGAGCCCTATTTAACTTTTGTCAACAAGCTGAATATCAATATATTGGGTGGTCGTGGCCAAATTAATTAGTTCTCTAAATATTAAGGCAATGCGACCTGTAGCAGTGGCATCATGTACCTTCAAGATTATTCTTGATAAAAAACTCCACTCTTAACGTCGGCCTTGTTTCTCAAATTGAGAAGTTTTATTTTTATAGTTCTGCACCCTATACCTAGACTCCTAGACAGTTTAATTTGATAGACTAACTAAAGCACAAAATAATAAATCGTAGCATAAAAAAGACAACCCAGCTGACGACGTGCTCTCGCGAGGTTTAAGTCCTGACAAATTGGGCGGTTGTAACCTACAGTGGAGTGGATCATTTTTTCTAGTTGGAAATCAAGAGTGATAGTCAGAGCTTTCTGCATCTATTTTGAATCTTCCAGAGATAAAGCTATAGCGATTAACTCTGCTCAAAATTCTAATGCTGAGCCCTATAATGAGTTCATTGAGACATTATTTAACACATGATCGTTCTTTTTCTAGACTACAACGTGTTACAGTTTTCTGCATGCGATGCATAAATAAATTATAAACAAGCCATGCAGCAATCTGTTTACTAGCTCTTCTGACAGTTTTAGAGTTCAGTAAGGCTACGCATGTTCTCTGAAGATGAGTCTGTTCATTTTGCTTCTTATCTGAAAGACGAACATTCTACAAAGTCTAAAGCCTCAAATTTCCTGATTGAGCCCGTTTATTGATGAATTTTTTCTTGCTTCGTGTTGGGACACTCCTTATATTTTCAATACTTTCTTCAGTTCATAAAAAACCAATATTTTTGCCTAATACGTCGCGGCTCAAGAACCTGCTAATACACTTACACAATCTTCGTGACGGCGCCCAATGTACCTTGGCATAAGTTGTCATTTTATGATAATCAATGGAATCTAGACCATAAAAGGAGTAATTCATAAGTCTGGTGATGCGACCCACAAATTACTCCTGTACTCGAGTTACTCCAGTAACTGTCTGAACTGTTTTAAATTAATCCTAAAGAATGCTTTTCAATAATTAATACGCAATCTTAAATCCAACAATCTTAATCCAAAACTAAATTTTTCTAACCTTTTTGGGCTCAATCTATAATCTATGAGCTTCTGTCACCTCTATCACTAAACCCTGCCTCCCTAGTTACATAATTTTTGCCTGATAATCGCTCAGGATATTTTATAAGCTGCATCGGCTTAGACATCGGCGTCATTAATCATCATCGATAGCAATTTTTGCTGCGAAAGTAGAACACACAGCTGAAGTATTGACATAATACAAATCGTCTATCGGGAATACCTTTGAGGCGGTATTTTAATAGTACGAATACCGGTAATATATTGGTTGCACCATTGTGTGGCACACAGATGTTGTAGTTTGCACTCATAAATAATCTCGGCAGGAATTAATTTTACTGTTGGTTATATTTCATAAAATCAACATAAATTTTATCAGGCCGCAAGTGTGTATTTCGCTCGGCATTTTGCATATATTGTAAATTGCTGCGATAGCAGCGAAACAGTATGTCGCCCTTTTGTAAACGTTTTATGTTATTATGGTCCTTTACGAAATATTTTCACAACTAATTCGCGACTGGCGTCTCTTTGTTTCGTTTCTAACAAGAACGATTTGGGGACAGAATTACAAGAGAATTGAATGTAAAAAAATTCACACAATCTTACTAATAATATGGTCCGAGCACGAAAGAAAACAACCAAATACTGCTTGTTTGCCTGTTTAAAGCTTTAGAGCAAAAAAAGGTTTTGATTTGTTAACTTACCTACAGGCAGTAAATTTCTTAACAACCACTCGATGTAAATTTGATTACGTCCTCACATAACAACTAACTTGTTCCAAAGGAAACATCCAATTTGAGCTCGCCAAGTTAAAGTGTGTGGAAATTTCTTCTAAAAGTTTCAAATGAAACTTGCATTTAACAAAAGGGTCTGATAATTATAAAGTGTAAAGTTTAGCGTGCCTTATGTTCTGAAGTTGCCCTCTTTAATTTTTCAACGTAGTAGTTGTGGAACTTCGATGAACTATTGGAATTTAGTTTGAAAAAGTTTATATTAAAGGGTAGTTTTTATTTATCGAATAAGTTTGAGGGAAGATTTGGTTTCAGATGTTGGCCGCAATAAATTAAATATAGCAGAGAGATTGGTTAAATAAGTTTTATTTTTTTTTAGAATCAAATAATAAATATAAATATATCAATTATTGCATGAGCAGGGAGAACAAGGATCAGTACTATAGGTATTTCACATTTTCCTTAATTCTGATACATAAACCACTCTTAGTTCAGTGATATTTGATGTCAGGTGCATTAAGAAATTCAAATCAGAGGCGGCGCACCTAGTAAGTTTTTCGGGTCATGGCAAACTAGGAATATACCATATGACTGTCATCTCATTTTTTTCTCACAAACTATTTCTAGATACAATCTAAAGTGTTTTGCGGGCTTGTAAGCCGTGGTCCAATGGAATTTCTTTCTGATGTTTCGTCTCAATCTACGCCAGATATTCTCAAAGGCGTTGAGGCAACTGGCAAAGTGATCTTCCGTGCCTCGCGACATTGACTGATTCGAATGTGGTGAGGGTCGTGGTATTTATTCCCCTGTTGCCAAGCTGCAGTGGAGGAACTGGGGTGGGGGTATTAGTAGCGCGTAGTTTCGGCGCACTTGAAGTATGTCGTAGAAGTCGCTTCCAGTCTGCATTTAGAAACGTAATTTCATCCTCTTGTGTAAAAGTACTTTGCAAACCTTAACACATACACAATGCAATATAAAAATCTTCACAGCAGAGGTTGTTCTTGTATTTCCTTGATATCTACAAATGCTACAGGATCATTACTAAATTAATTTATTGGCAAAAATACTCTAAAAGCTATACAAAGTTGAAAAAAGTTACAGTTACAGAAGTTGGAAATTGGAAAATAGAAGAGATACCCCCCACTTTGATCAATTAAAAGAAAACTTTACATTTTTTTATGCTGTTTTCCATCTGTATGATGGGCGAAGTGATCTCCGGGGTTTCCCGACTTTGACTGATTCGACTGTGGTGAGTCCGTGGTATTTATTCCCCCGCCGCACCGCGCCGCAGTGGCGGATCTGGGGTGGGGATAGTGGTGTTTCGGCGCACTTGCAGTATGTCGTAGAACTCGCTTCCAGTCTGCATTTAAAATCGTAATTTCCACCCTTCTATTGAAATTGTTGTTGTGTTTAGAGATCTCAATGGCCTCTCTCTCGTTAGTCTCTGATAGAAACACTGCGATTGATATAAGATATCCACCTCGTTGAAAACGATGTCATGACCTTCCGAGTGCTCTGCTACTTCTGACTTTGTCACATTTTGCGACTCTTCTTGTGTTCCGTAATCCTCATGTTGACACTGCGTTTTGTGGTGCCAATGTATACCGAGCCACAGCTGCATGGAACTCGGTAAACTCCGGGTGCGGAGGGTGCCGATAGGGGATCTCTGTGGGCTTTGGCCCACCTTAAGCTCTGCTGTATTGTACGACTGGGTTTAGAGACATTGGGCTTTTCCAGTAGCCTGCGGATCCGTGTGGATGTTTGGTAGACTATTCCATTCGTGCTTTTCTTCATCTTCTCCCGTTGTTCCTTCGTGGCGCTCTACATTCCTTGGACGGACGACAGATGCTTCATTTCCCGTTCCAAGTCAGCCCGCCTACAAATTCTCTTGGCTCTCACAGAGAGAGTCCTTATGACTCCCTTTTTCCCTCTGGGATGATGATTTGCCTAATTTTGAGGATACTATGAAATAAGGTGAAGCCGTGACGCCCGATTTTTGGCAACAGAAGACGTGGGTTCTGCATCAGAACAAAACGCCCGCCGATAATGCCTTGTCTGTGAAATCTTTGAAAGTAACCCATTTTCAATGCTTAGAAAATACAAAGAACGAAACGTCGCGATTATTTAGCTGCTTATAGCTTGAAGATTTTCTCCGCTCTTGTGATCATTGGGAGAAACGTATGCAACGGTGTGTCAGAACATAGTTAGATTTTACCAGTTTAAAAATTAAGTAGTTTCGCGTACCTATATGAATGTTGAAACGGCGCACACTGGCGCATATTCACAATTTCTTGGTTATTAAAGAAAAAAATAAAATTTATTACTTTTGTAAGTAATTACTTAATTCTGTTTGATTAATTATCCCCCTTTAACAAGCGATCTATTTGGCTAAAGATAAATACTGTAAATAGACAATATGTTACTTCAAAGGCTCCTTGAATATTTTTTCAACTTATTGTATATGATAATTTTAAATTCGCATATTTTAGAAATAAGTCTTATCAAAATTTCACCCAAATGACACAATATCCTAGTTCCATCAAATACGTAAAACATATTAACAAATTTTGATAACAAAGGTATTTGCATCACCGTGTCGAAGTATAAAAAGAAATTATGTTTGCTCCTTTCTCTAAGGCATATATTTATTGCTTAAAACAGATTAACTGTAATAAATTACTAACTTATAAAATAGAATGTCTTGTAAGATTTTCTATTAAAATTTTGTGCAACCACTTGCGTCTTTGTCTAGAATAGTAATGTAAATGTAAATAGGAAGAAGAACACTACCTAACCACTTAAATTTTTATATTATCAGTAGGTGCGAAAAAACTTTGGAATTATTATATTTCTTAATTATTATTTTGGTATTTATTATTTTGGAATTTATTTTTTGCTAGACCAGTGGCGTACCATACTTTTCTCCAAAAAGTTGAAGCGTCATTGCGGTGCGCGTGCCACCGGTAAAGCAAAAAAAAATTTCGATTTTTCCACAAAAACATGGCTACAGTTTCAACAGAAACATGGCTACTCGCTAGCTATTGACATCTGTAAAATTTTATTAAAACATTTCAAGCGGTTTAGAAGATATTATTATTTTCTTTTTATTTTTTTTATAAAACTTCCTGTATCTTTGTAACGATGCTCTTAAGGACTCCCCTTTATTATAACTTTTTTTCTTAGAATAATGTAATAAAAATAAATAAATATGTAATAAATATAAATAAAAATGTAATAAAAAAATAAAATTAATAAGCACTTACCTGAAGTTTGTCAAAGTACTTTTGAACCACCCTGTATACCCCGTGTTCATTAGCAAATATCACCTAGAAAGCTACGAATTTTTTGACAGGAATAGATGACATAATCAAAATAAATAGATTTTTGGGTCACCATTCTTTACTTTTGGCATATCACAGCCAACAAACGTTTTCAAATGAATATCCTCTATATATATGATATATTTCCACAATGAAATGAGTTTCGTTAGCCGTAAAAACTTCTTTTTTCTTATGTACCTATTTACCTTTCATACGTTTTTGAAATTCGCCGCTCATTATTGAGACCCCGTAAACCGTACAAGATACAGATTCGATTGAATCTGGCAAAGTTGCGCATTTGTGTGAGTACCGTAGTGATATTTAAAAATTTCCAAAATTTTGACTGCGTTCGAAAATTTTCGGAAAAAAACTGAAATATACGAAATTAGTTTTATTTGTTTCCTGAAATTAGTTGAAAAATTATCTTAAAATAAATTGAACATTCTGGATACTTTTTGACCTCTATAAGACGGTATTATTCAGTTTGTGGTCCGACGTTTCGACTTGTCTGGGGAATCATCAACTTTAGGTTTTCAAGTCAGTATACAAAATCAATGATATGTAACACTTTTTTTACATACTTTTTTAATATATTTTTGTTAAAGTTTATGGCATTTTTAACGATTTATTTATAGCCAGGTATATGGGTTATTCAAATTCGTCGACTCAGTTTAATTGAGACAAATACGCAAATTTTAATACTCAACAAGATGTTTTTAAATTTACAAAAATCTAATTAATTCCGAATTGTTTTATTGTTTTTCTGAACTTATTTTAAGAGAAACGCGGAAAACACTTTAGTTTGTATTTAAACACACTTAAGATTCAATTGGTATTCGATATCCACTGTATATCCAATGGATATCTCAAATAAGATATCGTTTTGGGAGGTCCACTGGATATCAATGAACCATCCAAAGCGGATATAAAATTACGTGAGCGGAATTACCTCTCTCGTGGATGTCCAATGGACATCTTATGAATATCCAGGGTTGGACAGTGTATAATAGGTAGGTGTAACTAACCGATTTTCGTATTTTTTTTTATATTAAAAATTCTGAAAAGAGGTTATACTGGATTTAAATCAAAAATTATCTTGAAATGCATACATCGGCTAGAAGTGCTAAAATTTCCATTTTCAATTCATTCGATTTGGGATGTAGTTTGTACATTTATTTTATATTTTTTACTGATAGGTTGCGTTTAACTCCAGCCATTCAACTGATCGCTATTTTTGTGTATACTTCTGTAAGTATACTACCTATTATTATTATTAATATTTCAAGTTATATTTTATTCATCTTCGGCGGCAGGATTTAAGTAGCAGCCATAATAATTAGCGACATCTATTAGATTTCGTGCGAATGACGCGTTGACGTTCCTTTGACATGTGACGACTGACAATAAAGACAGAAGAGTAACAAACCGTGTGGATAATTTTTAACTAATTTTGGCCCTAATTCTAACCTGTATTTTTCCAAAGGCTTCAAAATTGCATTTTTTGTAGTTTTAAGCCATTTCTAACTAATTTTTTTCCTAATTCTTACCTGACTTTTTCGAAAAACACCAAAGTAGCATTTTGAGACGCTTTCAGTCAAATTTCGCTTATTTTGGACAAAATTGTAAATTTACTGAAAACAACAAATTATAAGATTTAATCACTTTCTTCTGATTTTGTCATAAAATTGAATTTCTTCAAAATCATGAAAACTTTAGACGCTTAGACGCTCTGAGTAGTTTTTAACCAATTTTCGCCCTAATCTTAATCTATTTTTTTTTCAAAAACTCCATATGTGCATGTTTTTTAGTAGTTTTAAGTCGTTTCGAAATGATTGTTGGTCCTAGCCCTTACCTGACTCTTTCGAAAAACACCAAACTTGCGTTTCGAGACGTTTTTAGTAAAATTTCACTTATTTTGGAACAAACAAAACAAATTAGAAGATTTAATCAGTTTTGCGTGATTTTGTAATAAAATTAAATTTCTAGAAGTGAAACATGAAAACTTTTAACTAATTTTCGCCTTAATCCTAATTTATACTTCAAATTTGCAATTTTTTACTCTACAAAACATCAAATAATTTTGTTTACTATGCTCTAAAATCAACAATTTTTTCATCTGTTCAAAAAAACATAAAATATTAATTATATATTCTGATTCAATCAATATTTCTGATTGATGGTTTGCTTCTAAGCAAAAGCTCTGATAGTCAGTTTTGGCCATTTTTAGGTTGTATAAGTCAATGAACGAGTAGAGAATAAAATTCTTGTGATAGGACGGATTTGAAAAACCAGATAATTCTGATGTTCTTCTAACCGAATTTCCTTTAATGAAATTTCTGTTGATTTTAATATTTAAATGTTGATATGTGATTTTCCAGCAAAGTCCTTGATTCTGAAAATTAAATATCCAACGTGTTACTTACTTTTCATACCCTAAATATTCAATAGAAGTCAAATTTAAGCGAAATGTCTTTTCTTGATGGCAATAATGTAGCAAAACGTACTGATTACTCTTTCAAATCACGCACTGAACCTGAACATTATCAAAAGAAACAAAAATCATCATTGCAAAAGTTCCTAATTTTGCTAGTACAAGACTAGGAGACATGACGATATGTTTTTTTTTAATGTACGAAACTTATAAGTTCAGGAAAAAATAAGACCAATTGTAACAAGTATCGATTTTATTCGATTATTTCCGGAAAAAGTACCTTTTTTTAAATTTATTTTTTTATTGTTTATCTAATAGTTCTCATCTTTTACGATTTCCGAGATTCCAATAGTGAGCAATGAATTTCAGTAATCTCTATACTCTGTGTAAAAGTAAGTAAATCGTTAAAAAGAACATAAACTTTAACGATAGCATGAAGTGCTACACATCATTAAATTTGTAATCAAAAAAGCTTTCAATTTTCAAATGTAACAGCCATATTTCAAAAAATTCTACTTGATAATGCTCCAGAAAAGTCGAAACGTCTGACTAAAAAATAAACAACACTGTAATGTAGATTAGAAAAAGTGCCCACGAGAATGTACAATTTATGTCAGAATATGGCTTCAATTAAGCTCATGAAAAAAAATTAATTTTGTAAATTTGGGTGTTTTTGGAATAGTTGTCAGAAGTTTTCGAATTCTTCGGAAGTAGTCAAAACTTTAAAATACCATTATGGTAGGCACGCAAATGTGCAATTTTGCCCAACTGAATATGTATCTCTTTCGGTTTACGAGATTCTAATGATGAACGGTGAATTTGAATAACTCTGTCAGTAATTAAAAAATTTCGTGCCTAAAATTTTTTTTTTACTATTGCACTGGGCTCCTCAAAAGAAATTAAAAAACGGTTCTATTTGCACTTTCCTTATATCTGTCTTAACTGGATATAATTTGATACAACATTAGGCATGGTGGGCATACCGTAAGTATTCATTCTACCATAACACCCAGTAGAAATTGTTCTACAATTATAACTACAGTCACATTAAACTCAGTATTACTAAATACCGATATATCTTTTACACCTTGTTTTATTATCGAAATTAGCTTTTTCACTAACTAATAGCGTATTCCATTGGTAAAATTAGCGCCGCACCAGAGCAAATATTGCACACCATTGGTGAAGTTAGTGCAAGTTTCAGTGTTCCATTGGAAAACGAGTGCCGCCCTTTTTGAACTTAGTGCAGCCAGTTCCGTACCAGGTCAGGTAGGAGATGCGGCACCGATTTTACGGATATTGGTGGATGGGGAGACCAGAAAGCATAATTTTATATTTTTCTAATAGGTACCTGTAGTAAAATAAACGGAAAATTAATGCCGTTTCGTGAATTCTCGCTTCCAGTTCAAATTTTCTGCCAAAGATATTTCAAGCTCATAAAATCGGTCTCCATTGACTTTGCACTTTTACTGCACTGACAACGAGCGAGTGCAGCCCTCGTGCGATTCTAGTGAGGCACTAATTTTTCCAATGGAATACGCTGTAAGTAATATTGACCACGAAATCTTGAAATTGCGCCAGTGTGCGGCGGTTGATGAACTGCTACACTGTACTCTTTTAGTGGTAGTCTTCCTAGCGGCGGTATTATGTTGGGGTATAGTCGGAAGCAGTGTTTGTCACCAGAGGGTGGAGGAAGTCATGCATAATGGGTATTTGGAGGAGGAAGATGCGCTCTCTTGGGTTTTCAAAACAGGAGTAGAAGAGTGTATCAGATTATATTCTCTAGTTTCGTACTGTTTACTTTGAGATAGTAAAAAGAAATATATCCCCTAAACCATCCCTAACCGCAAAATTGCCTTCAGCCATCAAGAGCGTATAATTTATAAATTTTCAGTGAAGAGTATCAGGGTATACAGGGATACATAACTATTCCCGGTTAATTGCAAAGACAATGATGAAATTCAGTTTCATAAACTTAGAATCGCTGTTAGTTAATACATAATTCTTAGGAAAAATGCGTTGAAGTAGTTTAGAATCACATTCATAATCGAAGTTATGTTGAGGATTATTGAGAGTATTTCTATGAAGAGGCTATTTGTATCTCAAAAATTCGTGTATTCAGTGATCTATTAGTAGCACAGTAGACATTGGGGGGGGGGGGGGGGCAAAACCTTGCCACTAGGCCTTGAAGGCCCTTTTCACAGTCCTCCGATCCACCCATTCCTACTGCGCCTGGGCCCTCATTCCCTCCAGGAGTCGACCCGACCCTCTAATGAAGGAGAGTATCCCGTCCCATTTCAGAGTCGAAAGCTCCTCTCGATGGAGGAAGGCGACTCCTAGGGTCCTGTGGCGCAGTCGCGCCCACCTATAGCACACTGTCAGAAAGTGGTATGACCACTCTTCCCCTGCTTCACAGTGGGTGCAGAGTGGACTGTCCATCGTTCTTAGGAGGTGCATGTGTCTGTTTAGTCTGCAGTGGCCAGTGAGGATTCCTATAAGTTCTCCCATTTACTGCCGACTCTTCCCAAGTAGCCACGAGGCCTTGGATCTATCCGGATTATGGTAGATTTCCTTGGTCTGTTTACATATTCTTGACTCTGTCCAGTCTGTCCTTGTACTCTCTCATGCCCACTCATTTAGAGTGTGAGAGACGTACCTATTGCTTACTCCTAGACATGGCTCCGGTCCAGTAAAGCACGTCTGGGAACCACACTTGGCCGATTCAGCGGCGCGCTCGTTTTTCTCAATGCTCCTGTATCCAGGTTTACCTTTTTTGTTTTTGGCACTGACTCCCGAACATTCCTGTAGCCCTGAACGAGTTTTCAAATCGTCCTGTTCCTGCAGATGGCATGCAAGCCACTTCGAGTATTGAAAACACCTCCGCCTAGAAAACCGTCGTGTGGCTTTGCTACTTATTTTATTGCCGGTAGCAACACGGTCGTGGGTGAGAAGTAAAGCTGAGGATTGCTCACTCTGAGGAGATCTGCAATATGCAATATTGTGGGTCTCGAGATATGGGGAAAAACTTCCGACAACTACCCTCAAGCCGGAGAGTGGTCGTGGGTAGGAGGTTTACTAAATATAAATTAATAGGTGCCACCCCCTTTCCCCCTCTCCCCCCCACGGAATCTCAAGACCCCTCGCTGTAAATAAGTTAGTGAAACCAAAAGCGGGAAACGGTAATTGAGGAAATGCAATAATATTCAATCTCAGTAATCTTTGAATTTATTATTAATTATAAAAACAAGCAAAAGGTCAAACGAAACAAATCAAATTAGTACAATTTAGCTGATTAAATCTATTTTAAGTTAAGCAAAAATTTAGAAATAGGGTTTCAAGCCATCGTTCACTTTATAGGTACAAACGTTTAAGGGCAGTAGGCTTTTACGACATAACAATATCTGAGGCAGTAATTACACAGTTAACCTTTGATTAGTGAATGGGGTTTTACCCATACCGTCCATATATAAATATATATACATATATGTCTGGCTTACAATAGTTGCCCAGTTAATTGCATGCTAGATTTTATTAGCATAATATTTATACCGGTATAGTATGGTGTTTACTCCACCAGACAAAAGAAGATAGATAGAGGAAGCAACTTTACTACTGCTTCAATATACCCAATATGTATATCACGAGAACAGAATACTTTATGGCCCATAACCATTCAATATGAAGTTCTGTGCGTGTACCTATAGTGTGTGTAATATGAAATGGACCCACCTGACTAATTCCAGAGTACTCTAGTGTGCTGTGTGGTGTTGGAGATGATGGAATGGTTTTGGTGAGTGCCAACATGTATGGCCCTAGTCCTCTCTCTCGCTAATACTTTGTTGTTGTGGTAGGTTATGTTGAGTGTATGCGTGTACTCTCACAGTAGATGGTGAGAAAGGTCTCGATAACCCCAATAATCCAATTGATCGTACCAATTATTCAGATGCAGGAAGTAAGTTAAATGGAAGAGAAAAGAAAGAAGAAGAAAAAAAGGCTTGCAACAAAAGTTTTCGGGTAGTCGCCACTAGTACAAAAGGGGTAAGGAGAAAGAAAACTATATGGCAAAATATGTGTGGTAAGAGTTTTAGATATGTATTTACGAATAGTAATGGTACTATGCAGTTATAATGCTTACCTTCAGATGATAGATGGCCTTAAAGAGAATATCACGTGACTGGTATTTTAAATGTCATAGAAATTAGGTTTTCCGAATTCCTCAAAAAGTGAAATCAGTCACTCGAGACTTAGGGGTACTTTTACCCAACTATAATTATGAGGGTGGACCCAATTTTTAGGGGGTAAATCTGCTAGCGTGAAAATCTGGAGATCCAGCTGCTTAGCCAAGAAAATCCCAGAGTCAAAAACAAAATGACGATTGCCATCCCCCTACTTATTCACAAAAATCGGGGCAATATCAGAGGTTAAGAAAGTACACAAAAATAGCAATATTGTACTAAATCTGTATAGTAATGGTCATTGGTTGCAGCTGAAATCAGATCATTTTTCAATAGTTATATCCAATGACTGTAGAGTACTATGAACTGTCTCTGGTACAATAATAAACAACATAATTTTCATTTACAAAAATTTAAAAGTTGCAGCTAATCTACAAAGTTTAACCCATGTCAACCGTTAGCCAATGAATAATTTACCAAAAATACCGAAATTAAACTCAAAATACTGAGACAAAAAAAAACCTGTAACATAGCTCCTCTTCCAGACCTTTCTCAAAACGTTACTAAAATATAAACGTATTGTTCTAATAAAATAGAAGCCTTAACACAATAAAATACAAATCCATAAACGAAAAATCTTACTGGTAGATATGTAACGAAGCGAAGATCGGAACCATCAACCGAAAGACAAGCAGTCAAACAAAAAGGTCTACACACCAATGACAAAACTTAATAAGGAGCGAATCAGTTGATCTGGCCATCTGGAGGGTGAGCATTCCGTCCCGTAGCATCATGAAATTCGTATGTTCAAGTAGACAGAGTCTTCCCAATGGTAAAAGGACCAACAAATTTGTGTGCACACTTTGCAGTAAATTGCTTGGTTGCACTGGAAATAACACAATTCTTATGCCAAATGGACTGGTATTTTAAATGTCAAAAAAATTAGGCTTTCCGAATCCCTCAAGTAAAACCGACACTCGAGACTTAGGGGCACTTTTACCCAACTATAATTATGAGGGTGGACCCAATTTTTAAGGGGTAAATCCCCTAGCTTTAAAATCTGGAGATCCAGCTGCTTAGCCAAGAAAATCCCAGAATCAAAAACAAAATGGCGATTGCCTTCTCCCTACTTACTAACAAAAATCAGGGCCATATCACTTGAAGATATCAGAGGTTAAGAAAGTACACAAAAATAGCAACATTGTACTAAATCTGTATGGTAATATTGATTGGTTGCAGCTGTATTGAGGTCATATCCTTTTTCAATAGTTATATCCAATGACTGTAAAGTACTATGAATTGCCTCTGGTATAATATAAACAACAGAATGTTATTTCCAATAAATAATGAAGTGTTTGACTTTACGAAAATTTAAGGGTTGCAGCGAATCTACAAAGCTTAACAGTTGCCAACCGTTAGCCAGTGAATAATTTACCAAAAATACCAAAATTGAACTCAAAATACTGAGACAAAAAAAACCCTGTATCAGCTTCCCAAGGAAAAGCTCTCACCCTCTTCATGGCCTGCTTTGTATATTCCAGCTCCCGACGACTGTGAATTAGTCATTCTTGATCCGTCTCTATACCATACCTGATTATCCTCAGAAGGTTGCTAAAGCAGCTCTTCTTTGAATTGTTGAGTGATCCAAAAGTGCTTTCCATTTTATAAAATTTCATATTTATATTATGCTGGCTGATTATGGCTTAGAAACATATTGTATTATTTCGTCAAAAATTAAGGAACCCACGACTTCTCCGATAAGCCCCAAGTTGTGGGAATGATGAAGGTAAATTGATAGGCTATTTACACGTAATCTTCTTATTATAATCACGATGTCAAGGCCTTATCCGTCATTAAAAGCAATCTGTTTGACACTGTTAGGTTGTCTCAAAACATTTTCAGCTGAACAAAAGATCCAAAATTGACAACTACTGTAACGGTTTATTATTTAAAGGAGATTATTATTTATCATTTTCTACATAGTTTACTCCGAATGTGGATATACTGATCAAGTGCGCTATAATTATCTTTTATTATAAGACTATTTACTTGGTATAATCGTATCAATTATAAATATTAATTGTTAATTTAAATATTTATTATGTTTGTATTCTAAAATGGTGGTGACGATATGGAAAAAATCAAATTGTTGAAACAGTTCTTGTGACCACCCTCTTCTATATCCATTTATATGGTCGAATGTCAACTGATTTATTGGCATCCGATATTTTGTTTTTGTGACCTGATACCGAGAGGTAGCTTCCATCATGGCTCTATCGAACGTGATAAAAATGCGACATGAAGTGCTAAAGGCCCAAATGGCAGGCCACACATAAGCGAATTTTAAAGGTTCTTATTTATCCACTTTCTAATTGGGGCCTTCTTCATTATATAGTGGCTCCAAATACCACTGCCTTAGGGACATAGATCCCAAGCCATCCGCCATACTGAAATGTAGCTTAGCCACTTGCACGTCGCCTTAGTTCTAGCCCCCAAGTCTGAGCAGCCCTATATCAACCATGGCTCCATAGCAGCAGTGTTTTGGAATTAACCATGGCAGTCCCCCATCTTCGTGCTGGTGATATCACCACTTAACCTTGATAATAGGCAATTTATCTCGACACTGAACATACCATCAGGTCATCACCAACTGAGAAGGGACTTGACTATGTAAGTTTTTGCTTAACTATTGTAATTCAATTTCAATTTTATCAATCAATTTTTCTCGGGGTTTTTCTATTAAAATTTCATTAAGTGAGTATTTATAAACTTAATTTTAACAATAGGGATTCATGAAATTTTTGTCAATAATGTAAGGTCAATCAAACAGTAAATCCCATTTTTTATATCCAAGTAACTATGATGTAACGTAACAACCTGCATCATTTAATTGTGAATATTTTTATCAGAAAACTTAATACAGTTGTTGTTTTGTTGGGTACATTTATACTTTTATTCATCAAGACATTGAAATCAGATCTTACCAGGTTTCTGTTTTTTGCTGGCTAAATGAAAATACAGTGGCGCTTATCAAACAAAAAAAAAGAATCTCCTTGCCTCCAACCAACCTGCACCCTACTCTCCAACTTTCGTAACTGCCGTTTGCAATGTGACTAAAAGTGTTACACTACGTTTTTTTTTTTATTTTAAGGGCTGTTAAAGCTTAAATATTATTGGCAGCAGGGGCACCCTTAAAAAGTTTCACACCAAGGCTGATGTCCTAACGGATAATGCATATGGCGCTGAAAGGTTATTATAGTTTTTCGAAGGACCACATGGAAAACATCATGATTTGACACAAACAGCAATAATAAAACTAAATAAAGCTCCTTTAATTATATGTTGTCAATGCAACTAGATGTTGCAAGATGTTGTAATATTGTACCGTCTATGCAACTAGATATATAGATATATGCACCATTTAAGCAAATGAATACACACAAGCAGTAACTATCGTTAAAACAGATGAATATACACTAGCACTTTGTACCGCTTATGCATATATAAACACGAAATATAAAAGTGCGTTGCAATCCCCGTTGGCAACGGGTTATCCAAACGAAACAATGAATCACACACGATACGCAGAGAATAAAACAACGCAGGACTTGTTTGTTACATCTATTTTTATTTGAAAGGAAAGCACTTAAAATCACTTCAAATGCACAACTTACGTGAGAAAGTCTAATCCAGGAAGGATTAATTCTCCCTGAATTATGAATAGCCCAAAACAGAAAATATTGCAATATTGTGACAATAACTACACTTTACTTGGATACGCAGAGAAAGAAATACACTATTTATTCAATAAAATCACATTTATTTATTGCATACCAGGGAGAACTAATCTGTACACCGTCGATAACCCACATATAACAGATACACACTTAATCCAGAACACGAGACTGCGATTTAAGCCAGAGCGGACACCAAACGATTACTTCATCGAACACTCAGCCAACTCGCTGACTTGCGAAATCTAAACTTGAACTCTCTTTCAGTCCGGTGAACGAATGCATTAATGCATTTTTGTCAGCTCCCTGGGGCACATCAAATAATTATATCGAGTCAATACGCGCCAAAATTTGAGCGCCCTATCCGCCGTAACAATGAACAACCAATGGGAAATCAGCAAACGCATCCTCGTTTTGAAAGGTATTGATTGTGGTCTGGGCTATTTTTAGATTTTATTACGAGGGCTTTCTTTGAATATGAATTTTATCCGTTTTGTCTGCATAGAAACAGAGGATTTATATGAGATTTTTACTGTTTGAAATCATTCTTATGTTGGGTTTCCTTAACAATTATATTATAACAATAAACAGAGTTATTTAAATTCCCCGCTCATCATTGGGATCTCATAAACAGTAAGAGGTACCGATTCGATAAAACTGGGGCAACATTGCACATTTGAGTGCAAATCGTAATGATATTTGAAAGCTTTCAAGCACAATTTTAAACTCCGCAATAAGCAACAAATTCGTTCCTCGAAAATCGTCCATTGCAGGCCCGAGGCTATTTGGGACCGATTTTAAGGAAATCTCGAGATCAAAAGTTCGAAAATATATTAAACTTCCCAACTAGTTTCAAATTCTCAATAGACCGTGTACAGGATAATCGCCGCCGGGTTCCAATCCTAGATGTTATTGTGTTCGAAGAGTTTAAACGAGTTTACGTAAAACTTCTCCATGTACCCAGTTCATTATTTTTAATGACATCTAATGGACAACTTGCCTCTCATCGTTTCCAAACGGGAAAAACAAATGACACGAGATATATCTCGGAATCGAGCGGGGAAAAAAATGCTTTCCTAATACACTGTCGCAATATATCTCAGCTAAGGTCCACTAAACTCTTTTACGATTAAGAAGGTTATTTGTCACCAATCATCTGATTTATGTTCCCTGGTTTTCTGTCCGACACTATATCGTAAAATCCCATTTTCGGGGAGGCCCTCCATCGATTGGACAAATCTTTCTTTGATCGTGGTTTTTTCCTTGTCCTGCTTTTGGATTTATTTCACCTGTTTCGAGTGTTATGTGTCTGGAAATATTACCAGTTTTGCGCCTGTTGTATACAAAATAGTCTGCGTTTTGTTATTTTTACTTAGAAAAGTTATAAAGACCTTTGTGTAAGCCCAACTTGTATTCTTATAAATGTTTGAGTTGTGTTACTTCGCTCCCTTTCTACACTACAAAATGATGAAACGTACTCTATTTTACCCACTCTATTTTAGATGGCAAGTGAAATCCCACTTAAAGCAAAACATGGAGGTTTACGTCTAATTTTAATTCTACCAAGCATAATTCGTTCAAGCTTGAGTTAATAATTAGTATATTATAAGCATTTGTATTGTGGGAATTCCCCAAGAGTAAATTCTTATGAAGAACCCATTAGCAGGCAATTGTTTACAACACTCTGACCTTAGATTTTTTATGCGTTCCTAACTTTCAGTCCATATTCAGATGATACATAGTACTGTAGCCATCCACTCAAACTCGTCACTGTTTGTGGTCTCGTCATAGATCATCATAAAACGAACGAATGACCGCAAAAACACACAAGCAATAAAATAGTTGATAAAACTGACATGGAAACGTGCCAAACCGCACGACCTCGTGAAATCCAAAAGTTATAACTTTTCCAGTGGACCAACGGGACAATATGTGCGACGTTTCGGGGGCACAATGTACGACGTTCCGTTGTTTCAGTTTACATTTCCTATGTGTACTATAAGTAGAAAAAAAATCCCGAGTTGACTCAATAGCGCCAGCTAAAAGCTCGGAATATTTGTAAACAGGGTTATTATTGTTTGAAGTTGCTAACTGTAGGCACCCCATTTACGATCTCAAGTCGAAATTCCGACTCACTTGTATTGGCGTAGTGCTTGAGATTAGACGAGAAACTATTTCGTTTACTTGAGGAGTTTGGATGGAATTTGTTTGTTTGAGATAGCTGTTGTAGAGAATTGGTAATGAAAGATCCAGTAGATTTCCGCATTTCAGAGCACTTGGCATAACTAAATAGGTTATGACGCACAATAAGACTCAAGGTTGATAGCTTAAAATACTTTTTATTAAAATTTTTAGAGACATCCTATAATAGCTACAAATGAGGTCACGTGTTTTCACATCAATATTTCCGGATTAAGCCATGAGGTTACATTCTTTAATAAGATATAACCAGCTCTGTCAAAGTTTATAGTAAACCCAGTTGGAATCAAACTTTACCTAAAATATGCCACGGCAGTCCCAACCTTTAACAACGAAGATAACAGGAAAACTTACTACTCACTATCAAAAGGGAACAGTGTGACACGTGACATGTGTCGTGAAAACCTAAGACCTAAAGAATCAACAACGATTCATTGCAGCGAGATACCTACTTCACGAAAGGACTATAACAGAACCATAGAGTAGAGATGTTCCCTACGAAAACCAAAAAAATACAGGGTGTTACGGGACGAAATATACACACTAATATGAGAGATAGGTTTCCACCATGCCAACAAATATTCAGCATTAAAAAAGTTCGGAACTCATTTCTTACTGATATATAGGGTTTTGTATACATTTTTCCTAATACAAAAATCAATCATATTTCTCAGATTTTTGCAGAAATGAATTCAAATTGCGTGTGCGTGAGACTTTGGAGGACAAGAACCCAGGAAGGTACAAAAGGATGTAAATTTCCAGAGCCGGAATAATAAAGTTGTTCTTTTCATGATGTCGCAAAATAAACACTCAGTATACGATTTTTTAAAACTTTTGCAATAGATGTGAGGTTCACAAACTCCAGACATTAAGAAATCGCAAGAATTTAAGTTGTCGCACTTTTGTTTTTTTTTACAATTTTTTAATGTTATCAAATGCGTTTTGTGTTAGAAATGATTTAATAGGTTTAAATTTGCGTTACTCATTATTATTTATTGTACCATTTCTTGATATTTATGACAAAAAATAAATTACAGCTATGAGAGAATAATAACAACGAGAAGCATAATAGATGAATAATTTCAAATACAAATATATCTCACTGTTTTGTTTATTTATTGGTGACCATTACCCCAAAAATATTACAGATTTATCTAGTTGCATGATGTATGATTGATTTTATTTTGGGCAAAATTTATACAAAACCCTGTATATCAGTAAGAAATGAGTTCCGAATATTTGTAATACTGAATATGTATTGGCATGGTCAAAACCTATCTCCCATATCGTTATGCACGTTTCGTCCCGTAACACCCTGTATATAAAATCGGGTTGGTCGAGGTCCACACCGGGTAAAATCTACATACTACTCTCAGGTGAGAGAATTCCTAAGTCGCAGGTAAGAGGATTTTACAAACAATTCATACCCAAACGAGCAGGGTTCTGCTTTCGGTTATGGGCTTGTATTAATACTTTATTTTTTGCAATTACTGGGCTGACAAGACCAAGAGGATGGAAGCACTGTGCGAGGTATGACAGAATTTTTCTTTTTCTCATAACTTCAGCTGTCGAAGGCTGAGATCATAAAATAAGGGATGTTCATTTGAAAATGGATTAAGGAATTAGAAAAAGAAGGAAAGTAAATTTGCTCTGATTAAGTCATCCTTTTAGATGGATGCCATTTATAGTCTAGGACTTTTTTGAGTCTGTTCCCAGGAGAAATGATGTAGAGTTTGAAAGTCACTTAACAACATGAAGAATGCTAATTTGCTGTTATCATTGCTTTAGAATTGCGTCAGAAGCCATGGGAAAGTCTTCTGTAGCTCGAACTTCCACTTGATTCAATACACGAATTCCCTCATAAGTGGCAAAATTAGAACCATAAGAAACGGTTGTTAACTCGATGTACTAAAGAGGTTCGTTTGTACGAAGGCGTAGAGAGACAAACAAGATCTTTTTTTCTTAAATTCCGATTTCAAGTCGGAATTTAGTTAAATTCCTAGTTCAAAGTTAAACTCCTAATTGAAGTCAGGAATTTAGTCAAATTCCGAGTTCAAAGTCAGGATTTAGTTAAATTCCGAGTTTAAAGTCGGAATTCAGTTAAATTCCGAGTTTGGAGCAAGTTAATTAAATTCCAATTTTAATCTCGAGATTTAACTAAATTCCATCTTTGAACTCGAAATTTGACCAAACTCCGAATTTAGTTAAACTCCGAGTTTAAGATCGGAATTTACAATTCCGAATTCAAAGTCAGAATTTAGTTAAATACCGAGTTTAAAGTCGTAATTTAGTTAAATTCCGAGTTTTGAGCAAGCTAACTAAATTCCAACTTTAAACTCGAAATTTAACTAAATTCCATCTTTGAACTCGGAATTTAACTAAATTCCATCTTTCAACTCGGAATTTAACCAAATTCCATCTTTGAACCCGGTATTTAACCAAACTCCGAGTTTAAACTTGGAATTTAAGTAAATTCCATCTTTGACTTCGGAATCAAACTAAATTATGACTTCAAGCTCAGAATTTAACTAAATTCCGACTTCAAACTCGGAATTTAGCCGACATTGAACTCCGAATAACTAAATTCTGACTTTGAACTCTGAATTTAACTAAATTCGAGTTTAACTTTGATCTAGTAATTTAACTAAATTCGGACTTTGAAGTCGTAATTTAGTTTGATTCCGAGTTCAAAGATGGAATTTGATTAAAATCCGAGTTCAAGAACGAAATTTAGCTAACTCGTTCAAAACTCGGAATTTAACTAAATTCCGACTTTGAACTCGGAGTTTAACTGAATTCTGAGTTTAAACTCAGAATTTAACTAAATTCCGTCTTTGAATTCGGATTGTAACTTTAAATTGCGAGTTCAAAGTCGGCATTTAGATCAGAATGTATCTTTAAATTTCGAGCTCAATGTCAGAATTTAGTTAAATTCCGAGTTTAAAGTCGGAATTTAGTTAAATACTGACTTTGAATTGGAACTTTAGTTTATATCCGGGTTCAGATATAGAATTTAGATAAATTCCACGTTTAAAGTAGGAGCTTGTTTAAATTCTGAGTTTAAAGATGGAATTTAGTTAAATTCCGAGCTTAAAGTCGGAATTTTGTTAAATCACTAGTTCAAAGTTATACTCAGAATTTAGTTAAATGCCGAGTTGAAAGTCAGAATTTAGTTAATTCTGAGTTTAAAGTCGGAATTTAGTTAAGTTATTAGTTCAAAATTAAATTTACATGAATTTAGTTAAATTCCGAGTTCTAAGTCAGAATTTAGTTAAATTTGGAGTTTAAAATCGGAGTTTTATTGAGAGTTCAAAGATGGAATTTGGTTAAATTCCAAGTTCAAACATGGAATTTAGTTAAATTTCGAGTTTAAAGTTGGGATTTAGTTAACTTGTTCAAAACTCGAAATTTGACTAAATTCCGACTTTGAACTCGAAATTTAACTAAATTCCAACTTTGAATTGATAGTTTAACCGAATTCCGAGTTGGAACTTAGAATATGACTAAATTCCGCCTTTGAATTCGGATTGTAACTTTAAATTGCGAGTTCAAAGTCGGTATTTAGTTAAATTCCGAGTTTAAAGTCGGAATTTAGTTAAATACTGACTTTGAATTGGAACTTTAGTTTATATCCGGGTTCAGATATAGAATTTAGATAAATTCCACGTTTAAAGTAGGAGCTTGTTTAAATTCTGAGTTTAAAGATGGAATTTAGTTAAATTCCGAGCTTAAAGTCGGAATTTTGTTAAATCACTAGTTCAAAGTTATACTCAGAATTTAGTTAAATGCCGATTTGAAGGGCAGAATTTAGTTAATTCTGAGTTTAAAGTCGGAATTTAGTTAAGTTATTAGTTCAAAGTTAAATTCGGAATTTAGTTAAATTCCGAGTTCTAAGTCAGAATTTAGTTAAATTTGGAGTTTAAAATCGGAGTTTTATTGAGAGTTCAAAGATGGAATTTGGTTAAATTTCAAGTTCAAACATGGAATTTAGTTAAATTTCGAGTTTAAAGTTGGGATTTAGTTAACTTGTTCAAAACTCGAAATTTGACTAAATTCCGACTTTGAACTCGAAATTTAACTAAATTCCAACTTTGAATTCGGATTGTAACTTTAAATTGCGAGTTCAAAGTCGGCATTTAGTTAAATTCCGGGTTTAAAGTCGGAATTTAGTTAAATACTGAGTTTGCATTGGGTTTTTAGTTTAAATCCGAGGTCAGATAAGAAGTTTAGATAAATTCTACGTTTAAAGTAGGAGTTTGTTTAAATTCCGATTTTAAAGATGGAATTTAATTCAATTCTGAGTTTAAAGTCGGAATTTAGTTAAATCACTAGGTCAAAGTTAAACTCAGAATTTAGTTAAATTCCGAGTTGAAAGACAGAATTTAGTTAATTCCGAGTTTAAAGTCGGAATTTAGTTAAATACTGACTTTGAATTGGAACTTTAGTTTATATCCGGGTTCAGATATAGAATTTAGATAAATTCCACGTTTAAAGTAGGAGCTTGTTTAAATTCTGAGTTTAAAGATGGAATTTAGTTAAATTCCGAGCTTAAAGTCGGAATTTTGTTAAATCACTAGTTCAAAGTTATACTCAGAATTTAGTTAAATGCCGAGTTGAAAGTCAGAATTTAGTTAATTCTGAGTTTAAAGTCGGAATTTAGTTAAGTTATTAGTTCAAAGTTAAATTTACTTGAATTTAGTTAAATTCCGAGTTCTAAGTCAGAATTTAGTTAAATTTGGAGTTTAAAATCGGAGTTTTATTGAGAGTTCAAAGATGGAATTTGGTTAAATTTCAAGTTCAAACATGGAATTTAGTTAAATTTCGAGTTTAAAGTTGGGATTTAGTTAACTTGTTCAAAACTCGAAATTTGACTAAATTCCGACTTTGAACTCGAAATTTAACTAAATTCCAACTTTGAATTGATAGTTTAACCGAATTCCGAGTTGGAACTCAGAATTTGACTAAATTCCGCCTTTGAATTCGGATTGTAACTTTAAATTGCGAGTTCAAAGTCGGCATTTAGTTAAATTCCGGGTTTAAAGTCGGAATTTAGTTAAATACTGAGTTTGCATTGGGTTTTTAGTTTAAATCCGAGGTCAGATAAGAAGTTTAGATAAATTCTACGTTTAAAGTAGGAGTTTGTTTAAATTCCGATTTTAAAGATGGAATTTAATTCAATTCTGAGTTTAAAGTCGGAATTTAGTTAAATCACTAGGTCAAAGTTAAACTCAGAATTTAGTTAAATTCCGAGTTGAAAGACAGAATTTAGTTAATTCCGAGTTTAAAGTCGGAATTTAGTTAAATCACTAGTTCAAAGTTAAACTCGGAATTTAGTTAAATTCCGAGTTCTAAGTCAGAATTTAGTTGCATTCTGAGTTCAAAAACGGAATTTAGTAAACTTGTTTAATACTCGGAATTTAACTAAATTCCGCCTTTGCACTCGGAACGTAACTTTAACTTCCGAATTCAATGTCAGAGTTTAGTTAAATTCCGAGTTTAAAATCAGAGTTTGGTCAAATTCCGAGTTCAAAGATGGAATTTAGGTAAATTCCAACTTCAAAGATGGAATTTCGTTAAATTTCGAGTTTAAAGTTGGGATTTAGTTAACTTGCTCAAAACTCGGAATTTAACTAAATTCTGACTTTGAATTCGGAATTGTAAATTCCGACCTTAAACTCGGAGTGTAACTAAATTCCGGATTTCAATTCGGAATTTAACTAAATTAGGAGTTTAACTTTGAACTAGGAATTTTAATAAATTCCGTGTTTAACTTTGAACTAGTAATTTAACTTAATTCCGACTTTGAACTCGTAATTTAACTAAATCCTGATTTTGAATTCGGAATCTAGTTACAATTTTAACTAAAATCCGAGTTTAAAGTTGGAATTTAAGAAAAAAAGTCTTGTTGGTCCTTCTACGCCCTCGTACGTGTGGGTTATTGCTCCAAAGAATGTTTTGGAAGAAGCACTGTTTAGTATCGACCTTCAACTTGCCTCTACGTCGCGATATCACAAGTAAAAACGAAACTAAAGAGTCGGGATGTGCAGAGAACGTCTTAAAGATCACGCTGAACCTGAAAACCTTTGAAAGTCACGTTAGTTATGGAGCAACTTGAAGAAATTTTAGCCGATACATCAAACACAACTCTGTGTTTAGTTGTGGGGCTGAATAAAATCCTTTCTTTTCTCTAATCACTTTTCAGGGTTAGGGACAAGATATGGCATGTCCAAGAGGAATTCATCGATAAATTGTTTGTTGAAACGACTCAGGGTTGGCCTTAAAGCGCTTTTTGAGAGCTGAATCAAGGATTACGGGTCATATAAAAAGAATCGGACAACACTGATGTTCCGAAGGAGATTTCGGTGCATTGTCTACTTAAAGAGAAACATTTTCTAAATTTTTGGAGGTTGTGACAAAAATGTGTCCTGCCAAGTCGGCATCTATCGAGGCAATAGACTTAACATGAATTTTTCCTATTGTCCAGAATATATGCATCGTCCAAATGCATCATCGAGAGGATTGAAATTCATTCACATTAGAATGAAAACTGAGAGCGTGAAGGCCTATTGCGTTGATTGTAAGGCGAGAAAGGACTACACCAGCTCCTGATAAGTATTCGTAAGAATATAGATATTATAAGGTCTTAAACAAATCAAATCCTAAATGCTCAATTCATAACAAATGTCAGCTCCCAAGAGTAAGTCAATTGCGGAGGGTAAAAAAAAGTTTGGATTTTCCAAGTCAGGGTAAACTTTTACTGGAATGCCCAAGCTCTGCTGGATCGAGTTCTACTTGCGGCAAACGAGAGGTTATGCTTTCTAGAATGACACAACTGAGTCTAACTCCTTTCGCCTGATCCACTCTATAGAAGAGCTCTACATCAACCATGGAGGTGGATTGAGCAGAACTTTGATTCCTGAAATATGTCGCGCTAACACATAAGAATATCCGAGGGTGTTCTCAATGACGAACAAATTCTGAGATCCATTGCCCAATAAGTACGAGTCGTGACGAAAGATCCACTTTTTTTGAAACATTCTCACTAGTGCTGAAGAAAGGAACACTTCGGAATTTTCTGACAACTCTGCAGTGAACGTAGAAGAGCCTACAGTCCACTTCAGGGTCATTTGAAGGAAGGCGAACATTCTGAGAATAATGCGAGTCATTAGGTTAAAATCCATGGTTCGGTTAAACAGTATGAGGAATGTTTCTATTTGCTGAAATCTATGAAATGCCTGAAACTCGAGGGGGGAGTTGACGGATTTGCAAAGAATCTGAAGCAAGGGGTGATGTTTAAAGCTATAAATGGAATACAACTTGGTTGAACTCTAATTGCTTTTAAATGCTTTTATGATTTACTTCGTAGGTTGGGTTTTTCCAAAAAAAATGCATATTAGTAATGAGTCAGAATAGATGAAGAACTTAATTAACAGATTATTAAACAATATCATACTACTGTGTTAATAAATTGTACCTAATCAAAGAGATAAAATTCGGAACACATTAATTTATAGTTTCAAACTGATCCATTTTGAAACGGTCAAAGTTGTAGAGTTTTACTCTTAAAGGTGCTGAGGTAGGTTATTTAAAGGGTTCCGTTATAGACTTACGAACAGATAAAGGATAAAGTGGCATACAAGATGATTTTATCGCTAAATGGTAAGCACATCTCTGGATAGAATCTGGATCAAGAACCTTGGAAAAACATGCATTAGTATGAGTAGCTTCCAATGAAAGTCCCCTTGAAATTGATAACATGTATAATGTGTTTGTTTAAAGGTGGTAGACAATGATGTACTATTAAGCGAAACATCTTGGACTTACATCTTGGTTTCGCTTAATAGTACATCGTTGTCTATCACCTTTAAACAAACGATACCATTATATGTTGTTATATATTCTGAACAAATGACATTTCAACTTATTATATAAAAACTAATGTAATTAGTCAACTACACCTCTTCTATGTTAAGTCATTAATCGCCTAACAACTAAATCCTAATAATATGGATAAATCGGCAGCTAAAGGGCAATAACCCTCGTGAAAACATCGTCTTTGTTTGAGCAGAGACGACGCTTAACCAAACTAATTAATTTCAGATTACGGTAACAATTAAAAGGAAATTAGGTAATAGATTTACAGGGTAACCATTGTGGTTGCTGCTTTATTTTTAACAAATATGGTTGGACAGTTAGATAGCAGAGGACAGGAAAATCTCCACGAAAAATGCCGCCGATTTGACTAAGCTTAATTTGCTTCAAAGGGTTAAATCTCATTGGAAGATGTTCCAACTTACATAATTACGTAATAAATGGGTATAAATGAAAAATGATAAGACCTTATATTTGCTTTTTCAAACAGAATTACTACTGACGTTTTATTTGTATAAATAGTGAGTGACTTTTATAAAGACTGAGTTATATTTTCCGATTATACTCCTATTTTGTCTGGTCGACGAGTTTTTATTCGCTGATTGTCTAGAAATAAAGGATTTTTTTAGCAATTAAATGTTATAATATATCATTGTTACATGTGGTTTTACTCATTATGTCATGAATTTAATATTTTAATTTCTATTCGCTCAAATCGCTAACATCACTTCGCTCAAAATGTTTCTATATTTTTGTTATTAAGTTTTGTCCAAATCGCGGCCAAATACAACTTTTATACATGCAAAAGGTATTACGGTCGGAAGTGAGAGCTGGCTCTCGGTTTACAATTTCTACATTACTAACTATTTTAACTAGACTACACAGAACCTGTCGTTTTAATGACATATTCAGAATAAAACATACTGTTAATTTATATCCTGCGTTCATTTCAAAAACGTCATGTAGAGGGCTTGTAAATTTTGGTATAAATTTCAAGAATGAAAAGGGTGAACTATCAACCATTTTTTTGACATTTCACAGCCAACTAAATGAGTTTCTCAAGTGAACACCCCCTACTCTACACTTGATATGATAAACCTGTAAGCGAGTATCTGCATTAGCAATTATTTATTGTCACTCTTACATTTGTGAACATAAATATAGATATATGTAAATTGTTGTGTATTGGATACGCTGCCACTCATGTTACCAATTAGCTTATTAGCATGCAATTTGACATAATTAGTTGATTTCCACGTAAAGCCGATTAATATGTCGTTGTATACACAAATGTTTCCTGGTCGCTCTATGACATTCCCGGAAACAAATTAATGATTGTCCATGATAAATATAATATTACTGAAAAAATGCTATGCAGAAAGAAATATTTTGTATTAATAATTTGCAACTCCCATAAATAAGGAGTACAACAGCGAATTGCGAACAAAACAAAATAAATTTTTAGAAATTGCCGACGTTTCGACCTCTATTGACTACTTTCCTAAGGCTAAAAATATAACACCACTGTCTTAAAATTATTGACCAAGCTGCATAGAGAACTTGGGGCTTGTGGAAGTTCTTTAAAAACTTACGCTAGCTGTCTTAAAGACTCTCGAGATTTTGTAAGTAAGAGTAAAAACTTACTCTTGTAAAGAGTAAAAGACCCTTAGTAAAATCAGACACTAGTAAAATCTTAAGCGGATAGAAAATTGAAAATTCTTGACTCCTGTGGAGGGATGGTGAAAAACCCACAGAAGGGGCAAGTCTCCAAACCGTCCACGTTAGCATTCCTCACCTCTTCACTTTCGATTTTTAATACCAGACGTTTGAAAGGGTTCTGAGGCAAGACCATTTGTATAGTGCGAATATCGAACTCTGATTCAAAGTTGTTGCAGCACGGACAGTTAGATCATTGTCCATTCATACTTCAATATATTTCTGCAGGCAGTCCTTGCAAAACATGCAAAGAGCTTTGGAATTGAAACGTCCAACGTCCAATCTCCAACAGCCCTAAAGCTCTCGCTTCTTTTTGAGCTGATGGTAAGCTTAGTTTTTATATTTAAAAATGTTCTTAACTAGTTTTCAATGCTTTAAATGGGCAATTTCTTGCATGAGAACAAGACTTTGGCACTAAGACAGTAGAATCAGAGGTCGTCCAGTCCATCCATTGGACAGGCGGTCCAGGTGGGTGCAACAAGGCACTTTTTCTTTATTTTGAAAATATCCCAAATAATTTCTCTGACTCTATGCATCCAAAGAAGCAATAAATCGTGCTGAATATCTTCATATTCACAAAAAGGCATCGTAATAAAATCTAAAAATAGCCCAGGCCATAGTTTGGTTACTCTAGATAACGAGGACGTCGGTACGCATTTGCTGATTTATCGATTCGCTGTGCAACGTCGCGTTACATTAATAGTACGGATCGCTCGATAGGTTTGGCTGATGTCTGCATAAATGTTTTCGTTCATCAGGGTGAAAGGAGAGAAAAATCAGTTTTTCTCTTCTGTCTCACGTGGTTTGTGCATTTAAAGTGTTTTTAAGTGCTTAATCAGACGTTTACTCTCTTGTTATTCATTTACCTAATCAATAAATAATGAAGTGAACAACTGCTTATCTCTTTCATATCGTAAGCTGTAGAACTCATTACAAGTTGTGTATTTGGATTCTAATATCGACTAGTGAAGATTACAGTGCGTTGCAACCTTTTATAGTGTTCATATGTGCATAAATGGTACTCTTTGCTAACACCTCTTTGAAACGTGTGCCTCATGCCTGCACAACCTGCAAGACTGCTTAAGGCACTCGGGATTCTCACACTTGAAAATGTTTGACTCTTCTGGAGGGATGGTGGCAAACTCACAGAAAGGGCAATTCTTCATGCCATCCACGTTAGTCTTCCTCACTTCTTCACTCTGGGTTTTTAACACCAGACGTTTGAAAGTGTTCTGAGGCAAGACCATTTGTAGAGTGCGAATTTGAAGCTCTGATTCACAGTTGTGGCAGCAGGAAAAGTTAGTCAGACCATCGCCCATTCGCACTTCAACATATTTCTGCATGCAGTCCTTGCAAATCATGCAGGCAGCTTTGCAGTTGAAACATTCTTCAGGAATCAGCTCATCTCCCGCACATACCCCGCAACTCTCCAACAGCCCTAAAGCTTTCGTTTCTTCTTTAATGCCATGGTAAGTTTGGTTTTTATATGTAAGAATGTCCTTAATGAGTCTTCGATGCTTTAAATACGCAATTTCTTGCAGGAAAAGAAGACTTCGGCACTCAAGCAGTATGACCAGAGGTCGTCCAGTCTTCATGCAATTGGACAGGTGGTCCAGGTGGGTACAACAGGCCACAAGGCATTTTTTCTTCGTTTTGAAAACTAACACAATGCGCCTTATACGAATGTTCGGGTATTTGTTGTAAACAAAAAATGTGTGTTCAACAAAATATTATTATTAAAAGAATCCTAAAATGTATTTACATTATGGATTACCTTGCTCTCTTTGCTTTATGCCCGGCATAAAATACACTTTTTTGTGGTATATAGATTAATCTGTTTGTGGAAAAGTATTTAATTATCTAGTGTTATCGCAGAATACTATTTTATTTCATAAAAAGCGAAAGCGTCATTTTTCTGGTGAGGCCATACAGTTTGGCAACAGCTAGACAGAAAATTTGCTATGCTCCCAATAAAATACAACATTGTTCTAAAAACCTTTGAGTTACGTTACACAAATACTTACGAATTTATAGAGATGATCTTATCAGAGACAGGAAAAGATATTTTCGCTCTCATGACTCTTCAAAATCTCACACAAATTGATAATCAAAATGTTAAAAACATTACCACCAACTGTAGCAAGACGAAAACAGAAGTAGATAAAAGAATGCTAGAAACTATGTCACATTAAGAACAAATATATAGTGAAGTAGCTTTAACACAAATTTTGCAAAAACTTTACAGTAACTTGAACATGTTGCCTTATAAAGAGCAACGTCTCGATATCGTCTCGTTAGAGAGTTCCTTTAGTAATAATTAACAGGCTGCCGAAGCAAAGGGGAGATCATAGGAGCGATTTCCTCTAAGGAACCGAATAATTCCGGTTGCAAACAACTGAACTTTCCTCATCGAAACTTGAAATTTGAATAAATTCCGTCTGAAATTTTAATTTCCGCCTTGGAAATTCATATCAGACGCTATGCCAATATCGTCTGAAACTTTTGAAAGTTGATGCTGGCGCGGTCGTTTTGTGCATTCAATTCATATTTAATAATGTGCATCTTAAATATGTACATAAGTTTTACCATAAAAGGCATTCACGTACGTTTAGTGTGAAAAATTGTGAATAATAGGGATAGTCGTTCTCTATTTCTGTAAAGAAATCACGCAAACAGTAGATATTAAAAACAAGTTAAGTTTTGAAAATAACAAAGAGTATACAATTTGTCGAGGAAAATGTCCCCCTTTAGCGTTTCCCTTAAAGGGGTATCATGTTGCTTTTAGTGACTATAAAATGGAGAAATGCAATGCCACGAAAACAAAGGGGATGGAGTTTTCTTGTGTTCTACTTTCCCACAGGAAAAATGTTACAGTTCTTTATTGAAAATTTCGTGATAACTGTGAAATATTATAATTAGTGATACTTGGGCAATATATCAGGAACCGCCGGAGTCAGACAAATATTATCCATCTTAATAATAAGAAGTTTCCGACGAACAATGAAATTAGAATTAGTTAAGCGCAGTCGAGGAACTTCGAGAACACTGATAAGCACGAAAATAACTGGAATTTCTCCCCCATTCGTCTCTGGGAGCGATTAATTTTGGTCGATATTTGAAGTTGAGACAGGTTACGTTTCCACTTTACATTTAAATAATTCCCCTTCTTCTCCGAGTCAGGGGAGGATTAGAGCGAAGTTTTAATAAGTTTGACAAGATATTTTGTGTGAGTTTATCTCATTAATTTGCCCGAGGGAAAATGGCTCGTGGAAATGTCTTAGACTAGCTGGCCTCCGTCGACAAAGAGATTGAAACTAGCACTAAAAGCAGATGGCAAAACAGGTTTAGCTCGAGTTCTCCGCAGTTTCCCAGCAGACATTCTGAGATAAATCATGCAATATTTGGCTGAGGAATAGATGATACATTGCGCTCAACGAACCGTCGACTGGAAGTTCTGGTTTTGTTCTTCGGCTTTTGTTAGTTAGGCGTAGACTATAACTAATTAATTAAGTTATGGCAATGCAACAGAACAAGACATGCAGCAGCCTAATGGAAATTATCCCCAAGGTGATATGAGATACATCATGGAGAATTTTTAATTTGATATCAATGGTAACATTTAACAAAATAGGAAAATTTCTGCAAAAAATGTTCATATTTCATTTCGTTTTTTTGATTTTTTTTTTCTGTGTATGTTATGAATTTTACCCATTCATCTGTTCACTTAAGTATAGCGATAGACGCGAAGAAAGCTGAAAGAACTTTTCTTTCAAATTTTATCGTCTCTATACCATATTAGGTCCGAGAAAAAAAAACTTAAGACCCAAAGCAAAGCAGACGTCTCAGGGTCCTTATTTGTTCAAGGGCATAATCCTTCTTTTGACCTTTTAAGGAGTAAAATATCTGATTAAAAAGGGTTCAGGGTTGGTCACCAAAAACAAAAACAACGGGTAATATTTTTACTTTAAAGACATTTGTCAACTGGCGACGAACAGGACGTTATTTATGTATCACAGGCATAACATACATGTTTATGCCCTGAGGGCGATGAGCTTAGAAAAGCCGAAGGCCTCTGGTCTGATGGTTCCTAAGTAGCCCGAAGGATAAACATATCTTAATATGCTTGGCGCATACAAACTTTTATGTCCCACCAGTTTATACTGATGTGCTGCACAAAAAGATTATTATTAAACAATTTCCAAAATTAATTAACTCTATATCTGCGCGGGTCAAAAGGTGCACTTTATGCCGCCGCGGGCCATAAAATGCAATTTAAGCCCGCGTGGGCCTAAAGTTTGCGTAAGTGTATTTGGTAATTCAGCAATACAAACATAATAATGGACCGGTAGGACAATAGTTATTTATCATATAAGGGGATTAACAACCCTTTGATCCACGAGAAAAAATGTACAATTGAGCTAAAAAGTAGAAAGTCTGGAAATCGTTTCTATAAAAACTTAATACACTAATTGATTGGTTTCAGCCATGGTCGTGGGTAAGACGTTGAACTAAATTCGGGGATTAACGGCCTTAAATCCTCTCGCAGAAATTGTCTCGTGGATTAAAGACTTGGTAATCCTCTTATATAATAAATAACTATTAACCACGACCACTATATTATGAAGATTTAATACGTGTGCTTGGCGTGGATTAAAACACTTCTAACACTCGTGATTAAAGGTCTTCTAACACACTGTTGTTTTAAGCTGTTTTGGAAACGAGTTCATTGGTGGAAAAATAAATGTGTCAAACTTGACATTTTTCAAAAACTAAAACGTTGAATTAAATTCTGTGATTAACAACCTTAATTTTTCTCGCAAAAATGAAACTCTCGGCTGCGCCTCGAGGGTAATTTGTTTTGGTGGATTAAAGGCTTGTTAATCCCCTTATATAATAAATAGATATTATTCACGACCACTATACTATGAAAGTTTTATACGTCTCTTTGGCGTGGATTGCAAAACCAGAAATTTACACCTGCTCCCCCACACCTCATTGATTGGTTTTACACGTGGTCGGGATGAAACGTTGAATTAGTTCGGGGATTAATGGCCTTAAAGCTTCTCGCAAAAATGTAACCCTCGGCTGTTCTTCGAGTGTACATTTTTTCTCGTGGATTAAAAGCTTGTTAATCCCCTCAAATAATAGATAACTATTATCCACGACCACTATATTATGATGGTTTAATATGTCTGTTTGGCGTGGATTAAAGGCCTTCTAACACACTAGGGGATTAAAGGTCTTCTAACACACTAGTGTGTTAAGTTGTAATGGAAAGAAACGATTTCCAGACTTTCCACTATTATCATCTCAATGATCTCAATATCATTGTTGTAAAAATAAATTGGTCAAACTCAATACTAGAAAATTTCACCTGCTCCTTAATTCCTAATTGATTGGTTTTAGCCGTGGTCGTGGATAAAACGTTGAATTAAAATCAGTAATAACGGCCTTAAATCCTCCTGTAAAAATGTAACTCTCGGCTACGCCTCGAGTGTATTTTTTTTCGTGGATTTAAGGCTTGTTATTCCCCTTATACCATCAATAAATACTATCCACGACTACTATATTATGAAGGTTTAATACGTCTTTTTGGCGTGGATCAAAACCCTTATAACCCACTAGTGGAATAAAGCTCTTTTAACACAATAGTGTATTAAGTTGTATATGTAATAATATTGTTCAGAAATCGTTTCAATTTCTAGAATTTTTTCTATTTCATCTCAATAATATTGTTATAAAAATAAATTGGTCAAACTTGACCATTTTCACAACCAGGAATTTTCACCTGCTCTTCCACTCCGTGGTCGTGGATAAAACGTTGAATTAAATTCGGGGATTACGGCCTTAAGGCTTTAAAACAAATGTAAATCTTGCCTGCGCCTCGAGCCGTACATTTTTTCTCGCGTATAAAAGGCTTGTTAATCCCCTTATATAATAAATAACTACTATCCACGATCACTATATATATTGAAGATTTAATACGTCTGTTTGGCGTGGATTAAGAACCTTCTAACACGCTGGTGTTGTAAGTTATTAAGGAAACGATTTCCAGAATTTCTAATATTCAGATCAATATCATTGTCGTAAGACAGCATTTGTCACACTTTTCATTTTTCAAAACCAGAAATTTTCACCTACACCCCCACTCGTCGTTTATTGATTTTTGACTTGGTCGGGATTAAACGTTGAATTAAATTCGGAGAGTAACGGCCTTAAATCCTGTCGCAAAATTGTAACTCTCGGCTGCGCCTCGAGTGTACTTTTTTCTCGTGGATTAGAGGCTAGTTAATCCCCTTATATATTAAATATCTATTATCCACAACCGCTACAATATGAAGATCTAATTCGTCTGTTTCGCGTGGATTAAAACCCTTGTAACACACGGGGGGATTAACGGTCTTCTAACACACTAGTGTTGGAAGTTGTTGTGGAAACGATTTCCAGACTTTCCAATGTTCAGCTCAATATAATTATTGTAAAAATAAATTTGTCAAACTTGTCATTTTTTAAAACCAGGAATTTTCACCTGCTTCTCCACTTCTAGTTGATTGGTTTTAGCAGTGGTCGGGATTAATTAAATTCGTGGATTAACTACCTTAAATGCTCTCGCAAAAATGTAACTCTCAGCTGCGCCTCCATTGTATATTTTTTTCGTGGTTTAAAGGCTTGTTAATCCCCTTATATAATAAAACTATTATCAACGACTACTTGACCTATTATGAAGGTTTAATACGACTCTTTGGCGTGGATTAAAACCCTTCTCACTAACCAGTGGATTAAAGGTCTTCTAACACACGAGTGTAGTAAGTTGCTATGGAATACCATGGTTGTAAATAAATAGGTCAAACTTGACATTTTTCAAAATCAAGAACTTTCACCTGCTCCTCCACAACTAATTGATTGGTTTTAGCCGTGGTCCTGGACAAAACGTTGAATTAAAATTCGGGGATTAATAAGTGCCTTAAATTCTCTCGCAAAAATGTAACACTCGGCTGCATCTCGTACTTTTTTCTCCTGGATTAAAGGCTAGTTAATCCCTTTATATATTAAATAACTATTATCCACATCCGATACATAATGAAGATTTAATTCGTCTATTTCGCGTGGATTAAAACCCTTCTAACACACTAGTGGATTAAAAGTCTTCCGACACACTAGTGTGTTAAGTTGTTATGGAAACGATTTCCAGACTTTATACTCTTCCATCTCAATATCATTGTTGTAAAAATAAATTGGTCAAACTTGACATTTTTCAGAAACAGGAATTTTCTAATTGATTGGTTTGAGCCGTGGTCGTGGATAAAACGTTGAATTAAATTGAATTGAGTAACGGCTATAAATCCTCTCGCAAAAACGTAAATCTCGACTGCGCCTCAATTGTACATTTTTCTCGTGGATTAAAGACCTTCTAACACACTAGTGGATCAAAGGTCTTGTGACACACTAGTGTATTAAGTTGTTATGGAAAGGATTTCCAGACTTTCTACTATTCAGCTCAATATAATTATTGTGAAAATAAATTTGCCAAACTTGACATTTTTTAAAACCAGGAATTTTCACCTGCTCTCCCGCTCCTAGTTAATTGGTTTTAGCAGTGGTCGGGATAAAAGGTTTAATTAAATTCGGGGATTAACGACCTTAAATCCTGTCGCAAAAATGTAACTCTCGGCTGCGCCTCGAGTGTACCTTTTTCTCGTAGGTTAAAGGCTAATTCATCTCCTTATATCATAGATAACTATTATCCAAGACCACTATATTATGGAGGTTTAGTACGTCTATTTGGCGTGGATTAAAACATTCTAACACACTAGTGGATTAAAGCTCTTCTAACTCACTAGTGTATTAAGCTGTTCTGGAAACCATTTTCAGATTTTCTGCTATTCAGTTCAGTATCTTTGTAAAAATAAATTGGTCAAACTTGACATTTTTCAAAACCAGAAATTTTCAACCCCCTTGCAAGGACTGTGCTTCTCGCAAATACTATCAAATAAAGATTCTGAGAGAGCTTCCTTCGCTTCAAATATAACTAAAAAACAATCTTCAGAAATAAGACTGTGAAGGCTTTCACGGCCGCTCAAAATATAATCTAAAGTATTTTCTTCCTGACGTTCCGTATACAGCTCCGGCAGACATTACCAAAGACGATGATGCAAGTGATCTCCCGAGCTTCCCGACGTTGACTGATTCGACTGTGGTGAGCTCCGATGTATTTATTCCCCCGCCGTCGCGCTGTAGTGGGGGTAGGGAGGCACGGCGTTTCGACGCACTTGAAGTAGGTCGGAGACCTTACGCCTTTCAGAATTACTACCATTTTCTTCACGTACACATGTATGTAGTTCTAAATTATCATTGACTGGATGTGAAGGTTTTCTTTGTCATCAAAATAGGATTAAACGCAATAGGAAATAGTAGTTAATCAATGGCAATTAGAATTAAAGAGAAAGAAGTCACGTAAACCTCGCCTTTACAGATACTGTTTCCTTTTGATAATCTATGAGTATGTTTTGAGTGATGAAACACGTGCCCTTTTTCCACTAATTAATCTTTACTACAAGTATGTTTCAGCAGTTTAATTTCATTAAAATTTTCCTCACAGTGCCTTTGTTCTTGCTGAACGTTTTACCTTAGAGAGCGTGTGATTGACGTACGAGCGAGGGGGATGTCAGCTTTTCGACTGAAAGGAAATATTTACGTTGAGGAGTCCACAGTAAAAGATTTGTCCGCAGGAAAACTTTCTCAAACCAGCAGAGAAATACGACAAGATCACTTTGTCTTGTATTAGGGAAAACTGCCTTAAATAAAAGAAATATTGAAATTTTTCCTGCCTGTGATTTATAAGAATTCTCCTAAATAATTTGAGCAAGCACGACATTACTTCTTGTCCATTGCGGGCTCATACATGACAGTAAAAAAGGCGGTCACACAGATTAAAGTTGACCAATATAAACATAGAGCCGCCGCAGTTCTGTTAGGACCTTATCTATGTCGAACACGTGTGCGATGTCGCTTTTCCGCAAACCAGTTTCCACTTGTTAATGCCATTTCTAAACAGAGCCGTGTACAGGATTAGGCCTATAGAAATCTTTTATGAGCATTGCTTCTGCACAGCGAAATTTTAGTAATGTGGTTTTCTGCTCTTTAAGCCTATAAGCAGTAGACGTGATTGAGAGTCAGTAATTATTAAGAGCTCACTTTTGATGCCTTCAAAATGTGTGACATAGACCCTCTATGATTATGATAATTTTGCTTTATTAGACCCTCTATGATTATGATATTTTTACTTTTTATCTGAGGTCTAAGTTTCAAATTTGACGTACATCGTTTTCTGTCGAAACTTTACATGTAGTTTAAACTTGAGATGCGTAAATGGTCTTTTATGCCTTAATGATAAATATTTGTTTTTGGTCACCATTCCAGAGTTACACAATTCTTGGCCCGCTCAAAGGTCCTTTCCTTCTTCGTCGAGGCGTGAAGGCATTCAAATATTCAGGATATGAGTTTATAACGTTACTTGGCAAACTCCATACATATCCGCCAGTATTGCGCAATTTATTCCGGTTTTATCGAAGCGTTGTTCAAATTTCCGTGGATAACGTAACCTAGTTATTGATTTATGTCTTGTGCATTCTCAAGGAAGCTGTTGTTTGTCTCGGGGATGCCATTTCGTGGATCTAATAAATTGGGAGTACTCAGCGAAAAAATTACGATCATATGTTTGGAATTATTGAACAGTGCTTGCTACGAGGATACAAGGAATGGTGGATCTGCAATAATTTTACAAATAGAAGACTAGATTTGACGGTAGATATGAAAGTTGAAAGAAATTTATTTTGACTATAGATATATAAAGCCCCTAAAGGTTTTCTACAGTGTTTTTCTACAATATGTATGTCTGTTCCAGATGAAGACGATTTTTCCTTTACATAGTTTCATACTTGAGTACTTCTTGAGCATTTCAGAGTTAGACGCAAGAGCAAAAATAGCACCGAGAGTGAGTGAAGTGAAATAATCTAATATAGAAAAAAACCATTTAATTTTACTTTCGTTGGTTGCTGTGTTTACATCCTGGGGCCCAACATAAAACCATAAAACATGAAACCATAATAAACTTTAAGTTTTTGAGATTCTGGATAAAATTACCTTTCCCACTGGACATTTTCCTGGCACGAACTATTTACTCACATTACAAATTCTGTATATTACAATTGTATTACAATACTAATAATCGCAAAGTAAACTCAAAAATAATTATATTAAAACGTTCAAAAATAGTATAAATTATATTAAAACTTATTACGAAAAATCTTGTATAGACTTGCACCAGCCATAAATTAATATAGAGACACTCAAAAAAATAATAATCAACAATTTGTTTCTTTCGTGCTCTACAGAATTAAAAAAAATCAAAAGTTAATTTTATTGTCAAATTGATACAAATTTTATCGAAAACAATGAAAAAGACCTGACACTTTATTATGAAAATTGTCTTGCGCTTACCGCAAAATGATGTACAGAACGTCAAAAAATAACATTTGATTTTTTTTAATGTCGAGCTCTAAAACATTTAAAAGTTCCTCATTGTTGATTTTCCTGTTAAATTAATGGAAACCAAAGTACAAAAAAGCAAACCTGAGATTTTATTACGTAAAATCTTTTAGCTGCTTGAACCAGCCCCAAATTAATATACAGGGTCTCAAAAAATAATAATTATGAATTTGCTAGATTTTGAGCTCTAGAAAATTTTTTTAATTTTCAATATTGATGTTGTCAAATTAATGCAAATTTTGTCGAAAATACCAAAAAACAGACCCGAGACTTTAATATGAAAATTGTCTTACACACTTGTGCCAACAGCAAATTGATATTCAGGGCGTCAAAAAAATAGCACCAATTTCCTTAATGTAGAGCTTGAAAGCGATTGAAAATTTCTAAATATTAATTTTGCTGAGAAGTTAATGGCAATTTTGTTAAAAACACAAAAGAATCTGAAAGTTTATTAAGAAAATACAAACCAGCCACAAATTAATATGCAGAGCCTAAAACAAATATGAAGTTGCTTAACTTTCGTGTTCTAAAATATTTTAAAATTTTTCAAAATTGAATTTATTGACAACTTAATGCAAATTTTGTCGAAACTACAGCAGCAGACCTGAGAATTCCTTAAGAAAATTGTCGTAAACACTTGCGCCAACCGCAATCTGATATACAGGGCGTGAAATTAATTCACAAAAATTTTCTTAACGTAGAGCTCGAAAACATTTGAAACTTCCACAATATTTACTTTCCTGTTAAATTTGTGGACATTTTGTATAAAAGACAAACAATCAAATCTGGGCTTTATTACAAAAAATGTCTTATGAGGGATCTTACTATAAATCTTTGTTTGGATATTGATCTTTGAGCCGAACGTCACCGTGACGTTACACTATTATGGCCTATAGAGTTAGAGGTGATGTGCAAAACCTGGCGACACCTTCCGTGAATTTTAACAACTACGAGGCTCTCTGATATGTGGCACCATAATGGTTCCACCTACGTAGGTTAACGATATCGAAACGTCAATATTTGCATAAACCTACAATACAAATTATGCAACGAGCCCTATTTTTGGTTTTATAAGGCGACACCTTGAGACCTTTTTCGTTTGTCTGTCAATCAACAGCCGCTCCGATGAGGTGTATTATAACGAAACGCGTACGTGATAGGTCCATGTACAAACGAATTTGCGCCTCTCGCTGCTTTCTTTGAATTGCAAATTAATGCAAATTTTGTTGAAAATACAAAAAAACCGACCTGAGACTTTATTACGAAAATTGTCTTACACACTTGTGCCAACAGCAAATTGATATTCAGGGCGTCAAAAAAATAGCACCAATTTCCTTAATGTAGAGCTTGAAAGCGATCGAAAATTTCTAAATATTCATTTTGCTGTTAAGTTAATGGCAATTTTGTAAAAAAACACAAAAAAATATGAAAGTTTATTAAAAAAAAATACAGACCAGCCACAAATTAATATGCATTCCTAAAAAAAAATATGAATTTGCTTAACTTTTGTGTTCTAAAATATTTTAAAATTTTTCAAAATTGAATTTATTGACAACTTAATGCAAATTTTGTCGAAACTACAGAAGCAGACCTGAGAATTCCTTAAGAAAATTGTCTTAAAGACTTGCGCCAACCGCAATCTGATATACAGGACGTGAAAATAATTCACAAAACTTTTCTTAACGTAGAGCTCGAAAACATTTGAAACTTCCACAATATTCATTTTCCTGTTAAATTTGTGGACATTTTCTATAGAAGACAGACAATCAAACCTGAGCTGTATTACAAAAAATGTCTTATTAGGGATAATTCTATAAATCTTTGTTTGGATAATGATCTTTAAACCGAATGTCACCGTGACATTGTACTATTATGGCGTATAGATTTAGAAGCGATATCCAAAACCTGGCGACACCTACCATGAGTTTTAACGACTACGATGGTCGAAGGCTCTTTGATAAGTAGCACCATAATGGTTCTACCTACGTAGGTTGACGATACCGAAACGTCAATGTTGCAACTGCCGCGCCGATGAGGTGTATTATAACGAAACGCGTCCGTGATATTTCCATACACAAACGATTTTGCGCCTCTTATTGCTTTCTTTTAATTGCAGTTTATGCATATTAGATCTAACAGAAAACGATAGAAACAAAGAGCTTGGAACTAATAAAATTCGAATAGAAAGTTTGCAAGACCCTGGCAGAAGTAGAACTTTTAATGTCACGTACTTAGAAATTTTATGGAATCGCAAATTTTCCGACACAACTATGAAACAAGTTATCTAATGAATTTGCAAACAAGAAGGAAATGTAGAGGCATTTGTACTTAAAAAGACTCCTGAAGAGACCGCAAAGCTTTCTGTCTAAACTGCTGGCCAAACGGAACGTACCAAGCCAATTTTACTACCAAGTTTTAAAGTCTATATCTCGAAAACGGCTAGTCGGATTTTCTTGACTAAAAACATATCGGATAGGCCCACTCCTTGACTAATTTACAAGGGGAATTCGGAGTTCCACCACAATATTTCGGTCTGATATCTTTTCTGAGAGACATTTCTCTTCGCTCTCTCAAGATGAGTGCAAGCAGTAAGTCTACTGCAACATATCCACGAGTAAGAAACTAACAGAGTGCAAGTCAGCGATATACAGAGGGCAGGAAAATGCAGATTGGTTCGGCCATTGGTAAAGTAGTGAACTGGCAATGCGTGAGTGATATTCTCAGTGAGGCCATGAAAGGTTTCGAAATTGGGCATCAGAATATCGAAATTGGTGATCTTTACTCGGGCCCTTTTTCTTCTCTTCGCGATATCTTAATTGGCTGAAGAATTATACAGGATAATCGAAAGTCCGAATTTTGGAATTTTACTGGGTGTGGTTCCATTCATAATTTTCAAGAACTTTGAAAACTAACTTTTTCGCTGATGTCAAGTAAATCGGGGGTATTCAGGGTGTTCCACAAGTAGAGATTTCGTGTTTTTTATGCGGTTCTCGTGAACGATGATATGAAGACAATCGGAATGTGAATTTTCGGATAACGAATCTTGGGTTGATAACTCAAAAAATGTTTGAAAATTAAGCAGTGTTGTCGTATATATATAAAATCACAATCTAAACAAGTTTATATAAAACGTCGGATGAATGATGATGGACGCAATTTATTTTTCCGAAGGGTTGTTTGGATCCTTTTTCGTTTCAGCATTATCATATTTTTAATACGTCTTTATACTTTTTCAATTTATTTTCTTCAACATACGCATTTCCCTTAAAACTTTTTTTGGAGTTGCGCTAGACATTTTTAGTCTAACAGCCATATTTCAATTATGTTTACATAAAAGGTTAAAAACAAATTGAAACCCTTTAACGCATCTAATACAATTCAAGAATTAGATTGACTACAATTTTTGTATATACCACCCTGAAGAGCGTATAGGGGAATGTTTTTCCATTCTTCCTCTACAATTTTAAACAATGTATTTTTTATCAACGAGTTATTGCTATTGTGACAGATGTTTAGGCAATACCAGGGAAACGCCTTGACAGATCACTCACATTGATTCATTTCATAACATTTTGTCCACGTTTTATTTTCAAAATGCCTCGGATAACAGAGAATGAACGTCTTAATTGTTTGAGATTGATTGATGAAGGGTTAACTTTAAGAGCTGTAGCTAACATTTATAACGTTAGTACTACTACAATAATTAGATTGAAACAAAGAGTGACCGCAACTGGCGAAAATCATTACAGACATGGAAAAAAATTTCCATCGCCCAGAGAGAATTTTAATACGATAATCACTCATCGAAGAAGAACTCATAGCTCCAGGAAATTAAATGAAACTTTCAGGCGATATTCCCAAATTGTTGTATCAAACAGAACAATTAGAAGAACGCTCAACCTAAATAACTTGAGGTAGGTACCTACATTATTGATTGAGTTGAATAAGTAGTTAATCAAGTACTAGGTACTTTTCTGTATTACACCATTACTTCTTGCTCCGTGGTATTAAAAATGTATTTTTTTAATAGAGCACGGAGGCGAGCAAAATGTGTACGTCTTTTAAGACATCATCGACTCCAACGACAAGAATGGGTTCAAACTCATATGAAGTGGAGGAATGAAGACTGGGAGAATTGCATGTTTTGTGATGAGACAAGATTTAACTTGATTCATTCTGATGGGAGAATTCTGGTTTGGAGACGTGCAAGAGAGAGACTCCTGGAAGAAAATATGGCCCCTCAAGAGGCTTTTGGTGGCGGAGGCATAACAGTGTGGGCTGGGGTGATGATGAATGGAAAAACCGAACTTTTTATTACCAACCGATGTAACCCGTCACTATATGTTAACCAGGAATGGCTCTTGAAAACTAAGGACCAAACAAGACGAATTAAATTACTAGAAAATGATAATATTCAAAATGCGCAGAGTGCAACTGATGGCCAAGAAATATTCCTTGAAAACCCAAAGCGTCAATGGGTCATCATAGAAAGCAGCGATCAACAGCTAAATAGGAATCCGGCTCGAAGGACCACGTTTAACCCTCAGTTATCGCTGGGGGTGAACAGCAATAAAACGCGATGGTGGTTCTATCGATACTAAAGTGCTTATTTTACAAATTAAAATTAAGGCTTAAAATTAAGAATTGATTACGCAACTATGCGACTGCCACAAATAATTGTTTTGTTTTACATCACATCATATGAGTAATCAATTGTTAATTTTAAGGCTTTTGTAAAATAGATATTTTAATATCGATAGAACTATCATCGCGTTTTATTGCTGCTCACCCCCAGCGAAAACTGAGGGTGAAACAGTGGGCTTTTGACCACCATTGAATATAGCGTCGCCACACACACTTACACCAGCCATTGTTATTGTTAAATTTATTTGCTTACATAATATATGACCACACCACGTCATACAGTGCTTTTATTTCGTCATTGTCTTTCTTACGAGAATAAACTGTTTCGACGACGCCAAAAAAAGGACAAAAATATGTTTAGCTTAAATAGTCCTACAGAGAGCCGCAAAAAGGACAGTTTACAGATAAACAGTTTTGACAAAATGCTAATTGACCAAGACTTGCAAACTAAGATTCTCCATCTCATCAACCCAAACGTCCGAAGAAGGCCAAGCAACAGAAGTGTCTTAAGGAATGGGATAGTCCTAGTCCAACAGATCAAATTTAGCTATCCAAAAAAGTGGTCAGACTGTATCAACTCGCACCTCTATTAACAAAGGTCTTTAGAGCGTACCTTGAATCGAACGGGGGATATTCCAAACTGCTGGTCCAAGGTGAGGGTCGTCTACGTACCAAAGATGGGATGTAGGGGAAAAGATCCTAAATCGCTCAGGGCACCTCGTTTCTGCTGAGAAGCTTGGAAAAGCTGCTAGACTTATACATAAGGGAGGAAGCACTAACAACGTACCCCCTTAATATGGAACAATTTGCATACCAGGCTAACAAGTCAACAGGACTAGCACTCCACAACCTGGGGGAGAAAATCCAAGATTCAAAGGGTGTCGCCGTTGATATTTTTATAGACATTGAAGCAGCCTTTAATAATGCACTTACAGACTCTGATGACTACATCATTAAACGATGACACTGTCAGATTCACAACAGCGGGAGGCTGTCCGCAGGACGGAGTCCTTTCACCACTCTTGTGGTCCCTACTAGTGGACGACCTTCTGGCAAAATTGGAAATATGGGGAGTCGAGGTCCAAGCATACTCGGACGATATCTTTATCCTTATAAGAAACCACCCAGACCAAAAAGTCTCCAGCACATTCCAAGAGGTGCTGGATGTTGTAGACAGCTGGTGTTCAAAGAAAAATCCGACAATAAACCTTAGGAAGACGGTGATTGTGCCATTTACCCGAAAGAACAGGCAGGACTTCTTGAAACCGCCATCTCTGTTCGGGACGACAATTCCGTTTACCAACGATGTAAAATTTTTAGGAGTCATCTTGGACAATTCACTCACATGGCTATACGTGACGGTAATAAGACCGATAAACACGTATGGGGCCATAGTTTGGTATCGAAAGAGAAGACAGAGCTCCATTAAAGCTAATAAACTCTTGCGTGATGCAGAGACAGATATGTCTCTGCATCACGGGGGCAATGAGAACGACGCCCACGGAGCCACGGAGTGTATAATTGACCTGTGTCCGCTTTTAATACTTCTAGACCGAGAAGCATTGAAGGCGACATGTCGGCTGCAACAAGTAGGCACATAGCACCGCTATCATAACTTTAAACCAGGCGTTCGTTTAAAGTTATGTCACAAGGTCAGTGACTAGCGTGGACCGACGATTTTCGAGGCCACGTTCGTCGACTGGAGACCATGTTGTTCAAGGTAGCTCGGCATGCTGCGACACGTTTCCCGCGCGAGCTCAAGCCTAAACGATGTGAAAAAACGTCAAGTCGTTTTGCATGAGCCTCGGAAATTTTAGCAGGGGTACCCGTCAGGGCCGCTTGTTGCGAACATGGACGTATGACTCACTTCCGGAATGCGGCCGGGATAGTATGACCTCGTGGACGCGTCAAGGTGGAATGAAGGTCCGTGTGTGGACCGAGCCCAAGGTCAACAGATTTTCAAGGTCACGTGACTTTTCAAGGTCATGAGCGCGATTTTCAAGGTCCTTGAAACCTTGACTTTGAAAGTGTCTGGAATCCGCTTTGATTATCTAGTCACACTCTTGTGACTTACCAATAAAATTTGTATATGAAGGTGATATTTTATTTTAAACCGTTTATTACAAATATCCACTAACTTATTACTAGATTCCTGAAACTATAATTAACAACCTAAAAACTTTATCATTATGAGACCTGTTACTATTCCTCATTGTTGCAATTGCAAAATAATTATATTATTTAAACTAAAATTAAATTAAACGAGATCTCTTTAATAGTTATTTATGTATTAAGAGCGAAAAGTACAACTTTTTTGCTCGGAGAGTGAAGTTTGCCGCTCGACGCGAAGCGGAGAGCGGCAATCACTCGAGAGCAAAAAAGTTACTTGGTGCTCGTAATGCATACAACGTTTTTTCTACAAACAATCAATTCTAAATAATCTGAAATTTGAATGAAGACACAGTCTGAAAATTTAAATCAAAGTGACAATGACGTTTTAAATATTTGGTTGAATGGTGGTAGTTGCTATTGACAGCAAGCGATAAAATCTTTTTCGCTTGCTGTCCTGGGCAACGCGCGTAAAAGTGAACTCACATTCTGATCCTCAAAAAAGGTTAGGTTTTCGTTTGTCTAATGAAAGCGTAAAATTCGTCATTATTTGACGTTTGTAGAAAAAGGATATTTTTGTACTAAGTAGTTACATAAGAAAAGACGTAACTCATGCGCTTCAATATTATCTAAAATTCTGTTTGCTCTTTTATATGGCTGTGGTAATAGTAGATCTGCTTCATCTAGTGCATCAAACCATGTATTTAGAAATACATCATTTGCCGCCTCAACAATATTGTGTAGAGCACAGCATGTAGCTATAATTTTTGGTACCAAAAAATAACCCTACGCCACCTAGCCTTTAGCCGTTCAAAGGCAATTTCAACACATACTTTTGCTAAGTTCATGTATGCGTTGAATGAATCTTCTTCAGGTGTTAACCTAGGTCCAGTAAAATTTTTCAACAGCCAAGGCAGCAAGGGATAGGCGGGATCACCAATAATTATATAAGGGATGTTTCTTCCTTGTAACTGTACTGCTCCCTAAAAATATGTAAAATACATCCTCAAATACGGGGTAGTTTAAGGTACCTACTACATAATATGAGACATAATAATTATTAATATGGTAAAATAGGTAGGTATTTAATAGTACTTGTGGCAATACTAGATCCATATTTTTATATAAACTACTTGATAGGAGTGCTGCAGCATCATGACTACTTCCTGGTTGTTTTACACAAATATCCAAAAACTGATGCTTTGGTCATACTACTGCTTGCAAAACCATTGATGCCCATCCCTTCCTAATGATGAAGTTCCTGTAGGCTTCTTGTGGTGGAAGTATAGGGATATGAGTGCCATCAATTGTCCCTATTATATTTGGTAACTTCCTTCTGGCTTCAAAGAGGTTAGCACATGTGTTTTGACATCACATCCACAAACTGATGTATTATTTTACAAACTGTAGTTTTGTGGATACCAAACTGATTTGCAACAACTCGATACTCGCAGCAACTGGCTGAATAATAAAGAGCAACTGCCACTTTTTTTGTAACAGTTAACACTTCTTTCCTTCTCCATAATTCATTCAATTTATTATACTTTCCAGTTAAAAATGGTCGTAGGTCAGAGCAAAGTTGTTTTGCTAAGACGAGAATTTTCTTTGAATTCAGCCTCATTTAGCTCTCCTCGCAGAGAAACATTGCTGTACCAACTGGTCGATCTGCTTTTTTCTCTTAATGCACCCCTTCTTCTCATCTTTTTCTTTAATAATAGTGTTGCGAACTCGGGGTTCAATAATTCCAGTGTAACGATTTAACACGAAAACACTATTTATTTATTCTACAAATACACACGACTACTAAATAACTCGCTACTTTAACACTTTATAGCCTTCTAATATCGTTTCGTACTTTAACTTACTTATAGCTTGCTTAAAATAAGACTACTCTACTCGGGCGCTCTAGGCGCCTTTTATATACAATCCTAAAATTACAGAAAAACCTAGAAAGTTCTTTATAAGAATTCTTGAATAATCTCACATAAAAAAAAACGGTTGTAAACAACTGCCTTCTAGATTAAGCCAGACGAGCAATAAATCACTCGTGTCAGCCATGACGCAGCGCGGATAGGTCGCGAAGCTCCACCAACCAACACGCTCCCATGCGTTGCCCCGCCTCCCATGCGGCGTTGCTGCGAATCGTAACATTGCCCTCCTCCTAAGGCTGTTCGTCCCGAACAGATAGAGTTCCATGGTATCGTGCTAATCGATCTAAATGAACGACCTTCATCTTTGACCTAGGGGTCCGCTGGATCCTATACACCACATCATTAATCTTCTTTATAATTGTATAAGGTCCTTCCCAATTTTGGCTAAGTTTGGGCGACTTCCCCACCTTTCTCCGCGGATTGTATAGCCACACCAAATCACCATCCTGGAAGCCGCGGGAGTTAGCTACTAAGTCATATCTTGCTTTGGCTCGATCACTGGATATCCGCAGTTTATTCCTGACTTGTTCATGAACATTGTCCAGCCTCTCCTTGAGCTACTCCACAAAGTTCTCAGAGTTGAGCGAGTCTTTTTCTGGTGTTCCATACATCAAATCCGCAGGAAGCCTCATTTCCCTTCCGAACATCACTTTCGCCGGAGTATAACCAGTGGCTTCATGCGTAGAGCCTCGATATGCCATCAACATGAGCGGTAGATGTTGGTCCCAATCACGCTGATGATCTGCCACCATTTTAGACAGGTAATGTTCCATGGTCCGATTAAATCTCTCTACCATCCCATCCGACTGTGGATGCAAAGGAGTTCTCCTGGTCTTGCGAATTCCGAGAAGTTCCATGACCTTCTGGAAAACAGCCGATTCAAAATTTCGGTCCTGATCAGAATGAAGTTCGAGAGGGACTCCAAATCTGCAGAACATTTCATTTACTAGCACGGTTGCCACAGTCGTTGCTTCTTGATGAGGCAGGGCGTATGCTTCAGGCCATTTAGTGAAGTAATCCATGGCGACCAAGATGTATTTATTGCCCGATTCAGTCTGAGGAAACGGTCCCGCGACATCAATTGCTACCCTCTCGAATGGAGCACCTATAGTGTACTGCACCATTCGGCCGCGTGATCTTGTTCGAGGTCCTTTTGTGGCACAACAAACTTCGCACTTGCGGCACCAAGATTCGACGTCTTCATGATAATTCACCCAGTACAACCGCTCTTTAATTTTGGCCAAGGTTTTATTGACCCCAAAATGACCTCCACTGGTTCCGTCGTGCATTTCCTGTAGTACGTCCGATTTTCTGCTACCAGGAACAACCAACTGACTGACTACGGTCTTGCCATCCGGACTCTCCCACGCTCTCTTCAGTAATCCATTTTCTATTTTAAGACAGTACCACTGGGCCCACAGCGCCTTCAGGTTTGGACTTTTACCAGCAATTTCTTGCCATTCTGATCTCTTGTCGTCAGTCTTTGCAGAGAGGATGGGTCCAATATCTGGATCATTCATTTGTTCTTCTCGAAGGGTCTGCGTGGTCCAGCCATCGTTTATTTCCACCGACGGTCTCCGTACAGAAGGAAGTCCCGCACGCTGCTCAGTTCTTTGACAATGCCGACAATCTTCTTTACATGGCCGTCTAGACAATGCATCACGGAGACCTTCCTGGTCGATGTTCAATTTGGAAATCGTACTGCTGCAGGCGCTCTATCCATCTGGCTATTTGACCTTCAGAGTTTTTCATCTGTAATAACCATTTCAAGGCTCCATGGTCAGTTCTAATCAGGAACCTTTTTCCATATAAGTAGCGATGGTAATGTTCGACTGCTTTAACGATGGCCAACAGCTCCTTTCTAGTGACGCAATAGTTTCTTTCTGGCTTACTTAAAGTCTTACTGTAGTACTCAATGACCCTCTCGCGCCCGTTTTGTCTTTGAGAGAGTACTGCACCTAGACCACAGTTACTTGCATCCGTGTCCAGAATAAACAGTCCGTCATTTATAGGGTAAGCCAAGATTGGACTAGAACAGAGGGCAGCTTTAAGCCTTGCAAACGCCTGACTGCAATCATGGTTCCACAAGAACGGTGTTTTCTTTTCTGTTAATTTGTGCAGCGGTTTTACGATGTCGGCGAATCCCTCTACAAATCTCCTGTAGTAAGTACATGGTCCCAAAAAAACTAGCTGTAGTAAAGTAACTTGCTGAAGATTTCTCTTAAATTCTTCAAATGCTCGTCAAAATTACGTCCCATGACAATTATGTCATCCAAGTATACCAGGCAAGTTTTCAAAGTCAGCCCCCTCAAAACAAGTTCGATTAGTCGCTCGAAAGTTGATGGAGCATTGCACAATCCAAAAGGCATAACAGTGAACTGGCATAGCCCAGAACCAGTAGAAAATGCAGTCTTGTCTTTGTCTTCGGGAGCAATCTTTACTTGCCAATACCCACTTTTTAAATCTAGAGTGGAAAACCACTTTGATCCCGATAAAGTTGCTAAGGTGTCGTCTATACGTGGCAATGGGTAGCTGTCCTTCTTGGTTACGTCATTAAGTTTTCTGTAGTCAACACAGAACCGCGTTGAACCATCTTTCTCCTTAACAAGAACCACAGGCGACGACCATGGACTAGATGATTCTTCTATGACGCCCTCCTTTAACATTTCATTCAGCAAACTGTTAACTTGTTGTTTAGCCAGAGGGACCCTTCGTGGGTGTTGTCGTATTGGCTGGGCATCTCCTGTGTTGATCTTATGGACAACTAAATCAGTTTGACTGTCGTTGCTCTTGAAGTTGAACATATCAGATTCATCCATAGCAAATTTTATGGCAGATTGAAGTTGTTCCCTTGACAGATGACTCCAATGTCGTTTGAAAGCATCAATAACCTCTGGGGAAGCTTGGTTAGAAGATTTAACTTTGGATGTCTCTGCTTCGACACAATTGCATACCCATTGCACAGGCTCATAATTGGCAAGAACTGTTCCTTTTTTGAGCTTGATGGTCTTTTCTCCAATATTTGCAACTCGTACTGGCCAGTCTTCTTCGTGTCGGTCAAAGTTCGTGCTACCATGATTTCATTCGTCAAATCCAGGTTAGGTTCTATAAGTCCTATGGACCACCCAGGATCATTTTCAGAAGTCACTGTGATAATTTGTTCTGAATTTGGAGGAATTTTCACATCTTCCACCACCAGTAGACGGACACTAGTTTCCACATTTCCATTGGTCAATGCAAACTCCTCATCTCAAAATGTGAGAATATTCCGTTTGTGATCATAGGAGAATCCATGTTTTCTGATGAGATCCATTCCCAAAATAAACTCGTCTTTGATCCTGGCAACCAACATTTTATGCCGAACTTCGAGTCTTTCTCCAATAATGATGGTGACATCGGCTTCTCCGTCTATAGGGCAAGACTCTCCAGTGACTGATTTTAACATAATAGGATTGGGCAATGGTTGTATGGTATATCCGACAAGTTTATCTGGCCTTACAATGGTCACATCTGCTCCTGTATCGATGGTAATCTGGATTTTCTGTCCCTTAATGCGTCCGGCCACTGTAAGACTTTTGCCGCCCAAATTATTGACTTTAAAGATCCTGGGGGTCTTAGCGGGCCCGGTCAATTGCCCCCTTGCATTGACCGGAATTAGTTTTCCTGGGACCTAGGGCGTTCTTGGTCGCCGCTCGGTCTTCTAAACGACGGCGACGGACTTCTTGCCCTATTACGGAAGTTACTCTTGATGTGACCCAGTCTGCCGCAGTTAAAACATTTTATGCCCCGATTGTCTGTTGATCGAGGCGTCCTTCCCAACAGGGCTTGTATATTGCCTGCCATATCCTTAATCGTTTTATGTAAACTGGCCATGGATTCAGTCCTTGACGTATCCTCCTCGTCATCGCAAGTTGCCATTCTTACACGTGGAGAAGAACTAGATGACACTCGTGACGCCTCGAATTCCAGGGCCCGAACTAGTGCCTCGCTGATATTCCTGGGTCTGACTAGACGTAAGTGGTACCTCAGGTCACTATCGCGAACTCCCTCAATGAACCTTTCGGCGGCCAATTGCGTTTTAAAAGATAAAGATTCAGGGGCCGATGGATACGCCAGGTGAATGAGTCTGTCTATGTCCGCCTCAAATTCTTGTAAGGATTCACCTGACTTTTGCTATCTCATCCTCAGCTGGGCCTGGAACACGGTTTCTTTGTGCTCATTTCCAAATCGTAGTTGCAGAGTGTGTACTAAAGCCGCATAATTACTTTGATCCGCTGCCGACAGAGATTGTAGTAACTCAGCCGCTTTTCCACGAAGTGCTACCACTAATGATGTAGCTTTCTGGGGCTCGGACCAACCATTAGCTTTTGCAGCTGCCTCAAACTGAGTTTTATAAATTTCCCATGCAGTAGCACCGTCATAATTGGGAGGCTTAATTTTAGCGTTAGCTGTGCTAAAACTCTCTGTAGACACGTTGTCGTCCTCAAGTTGTTCCCGGAATTTCTTTTCTAGCTCGAGAACCCTCTGGTTGGCAGCTTCGAGTCCCTTGTTGACGCCGTTAATGGATTCGTTAACGGATTCGTTAACGGATTGCATTATTCTTTCTTCCAATTGTTGCTCCCTAGCTGCGAGATGGTTCATTAATTCTTCTTTGAATTGTTGGTGACGTTGCTCCTGCACTTGATCACGTTTTTCCTGCTCTTCCTTCTGTTCTAGATAACGTCTTTCCTGCTCTTCCTTCTGTTCTAGATAACGTCTTTCCTGCTCTTCCTTCTGCTCTAGATAACGTCTTTCCTGTATTTGATCACGTTTTTCCAGCTCTTCCTTCTGCTGTTGATAACGTCGCTCCTGTACTCGATCGCGTCTTTCTTGTTCCTCTTTTTGTTCCTTATAATGTTTTTCCTGCTCTTCTTTTTGTTCTACATAACGACGCTCCTGTACTTGATCACGTTTTTCCTGTTCTTCCCTCTGTTGTTGAATAAGGGACAGCATGGCGACAAGTTGATCCTCCATCGCTTGATGCTGGCTTCTGGTCACTGGCATAAACACGTAATGTCCGGCAATGAAGCACTCACTTACAGTTCAGTAATATTAGTCCTCAAATTCCCACTGGAATCGCACTTCTGACACCAATTGTTGCGAACTCGGGGTTCAATAATTCCAGTGTAACGATTTAACACGAAAACACTATTTACTTATTCTACAAATACACACGACTACTAAATAACTCGCTACTTTAACACTTTATGGCCTTCTAATATCGTTTCGTAATTTAACTTACTTATAGCTTGCTTAAAATAAGACTACCCTACTCGGGCGCTCTAGGCGCCTTTTATATACAATCCTAAAATTACAGAAAAACCTAGAAAGTTCTTCAATTAATCACTCGTGTCAGCCATGACGCAGCGCGGATAGGTCGCGAAGCTCCACCAACCAACACGCTCCCATGCGTTGCCCCGCCTCCCATGCGGCGTTGCTGCGAATCGTAACAATAGTGTAGATCTAAAATAAGTAGGATGTATAGCTGCTAAGTAAAACAATCCTGCCCCAAGTTGTGCAATATCAATTTAATCTGGGTTTAGTTTAACGTTCACCTGTACCTCTTTAAACTATCCAATAATAATGCAAGATCTCTTTAGACGATACTTTGCTGCCGTCAAATTAATTTCATTGAGAATTGGTTCAAGTTGCCAAGCCAAACTTGAACCTGATTGTACAATTTGATCCTCAAAGAAACTTACCTCCTTAGAACATTGCGCGGTCTTCTTAATTGGGCCCGGTAAAATGAATTCATTCTTATAAAGGCAATATTTTTTTTGCTGGGTTAGAAGTAAATACGTAAACAAATAGTAGTACAAAATAAATCTTCTTTTTTTATTAGTATCCATGATGATTAAATTTACTGAAAGATATTTTATATGTAGGTATAAAGCGTTCCATAAAGTTTTTCCAAAGGCTATTAGTTGAATGACCCCTATATAATTTTTTAACTTTGTCAATGTTAATTGTTATGTTGCAAAAACCGTAAAGAAAAGATTCCGCCAAAAAGGCGACATACTAGGTATCCATTCACTGATTTGACAAAAATTTGATTGACAAGATTTTAACCAGTAAATTAAAAGCAGGTGAAGGTAAATGCCAATAACAACTTCCCTACAAGTTGTTATGATGGTTTAATGTAGTTTTACTTTAATATCTGCCATCAGTTTGACTTTGACTATATCAAATTAATTTCCTCGACGTTGCTCGCATTAGATTAAAAAAAGTTTTTATCACACAGCAGAATTTAGACTTTCGACAAAGCAAGACCACATTGTATAGAATTTTGAAAATAATGGGGTACAAACCTAAATTAGTTAACGAACGCAAAATTTTATGTGAGCAGAGGCATATTGTAACCGCCAAAATAGTATTTTTACGACGATACATATAATTATTGCATACTACCGGATAAAAAGTCAAATTCATGTACATTGATGAAACGTGGCTCTATCAAAATGGATCACAGGTTCGTCGATGGCTATACGATAAACCCCTCTACAGTTAGACAAGAAGGTAAACGATTTACCATTTTACTTGCACGCTGGGACTTCTTCAGGGTTTTTGGAGGACTGTGACTTTTTTCTAAATTCAAATATCAATGACCGTGACTATCACAAGACAATGAACTCTTCAGTCCTCTTGAGTAATTTCTCAGAGAAATGCATGGTTGTTATGGATAACGCCCCGTATCACACAGAACCGTTATCGAAACCACCCACACTCTCTTCGAAGAAAGAACAAATGCAGGAATGGTTAAGGAGTCGTAATGTAGACATACATAACGCATGTATTAAAATACAGTTATGGGATTTAATAAAACCATTTCGGAGAAGACCAAAACAATATGTAGTTGACTGTATTTTGGAGTCTCATGGACACGAAGTATTATGTCATGTATATTCATATCAAATACATGTATACTGCCATGTATTCGATTTGAAAAACGTAGTATCAGCTCTAGTACGTGGATTTATTATTTTCGCTTACAACTATTATTTTTGGTAAGTTCTGGCAACAACATTTTTTTATAACGGCAGCATTTTATAACCTTTAAATTATGTCAATATAGCCATTAAAACTGGCCCAGTTCAAATATTATACCGGGGCAATCTCTCAAATTTCCATGGCCTACTTTTCCGAAAAATATAATAAAAAGCTTTATACCTATTTTTATTAAAAATATAAATAAGCCGAAAGCTAGGTTATACTAATTTTTCTTTCATCTGTCATAGAATAATTTGATATCCTTTTCTATTTACACTTACCGTCTTTCTTCAATCATAACGGATTGAAAGAGAATCGATATTCAGCTTTCTCAGGTTGTAAAAATGGAATACGATGTATTATTAGACTTCAAGAAGCAGGCTTTGTTTAGCGGCTTAGTTTCGTACAATGTATAATAAGTCAATGTTTTAGTTAATATCGTAATGGTTTTACACCATGCAGGGGCAGATTCGCATTTGGAACCACATCTCAATAACCGCACATCGTAATAGAGCACATCACTCATACCATCCTAGATACACTGCATGAATAATTTTTGCACATTGTAGGCTCTTTTACATACGAAGCGTTTGAAGGCGCTGCAGCTGATAAATGGTTATTATGGCAATTTAAATTTAAACCGGATATTCGCGCTGTCACGCCTCTAGATATCGACGGATATTAATCACTCAAAACTGTCCCGGAATATTAATAAGAAGTCTCGGCATATCTCTTGGGATGTAAATTTGCGTTTCGGTATTAATTAGCGTTTTATTGAGGCAAAAAATTCTCTGTGTCAGGTATTAGAAATTCCGATTTACAAAACTCGTTTCCTTGATCGCCCTGAATTTTTCACACTTTAAGACACTAAATGTCATAAATATTATATAAATGTTGAATAAAAAAAAAACATTCAGGCAGTTTCCATTCGCACTTAATGGCCTCCTTCATTAGAATTGATATTTGGCCTGGATAAAACGAGTTAATTTAGGGGTCCGATATAATGGGCGTTTGAAGCCATTCCTTTTCAGAAGCCGCTCGTCTTCGCTGTTTAATTAAATGGAAACAGAAATAACGAGACTTTCTTTTACTAAGAAAGAAGCAATTATTAATGGTAATAGAGCCGGCTACCGAGGTTCGTTCGAGTAGTTTGGATAGAAATGCTTGAATGATTCTCAAATTTGTTCTATTCGAGAAGTAACTAGAACTGCCGCGTATCTTTTTTCACTGAGCAGCAGGAAACGAAATTTGTATAAATCTTATGAAAATGGAGTTCATATTTCTTCAACTTCCTGACGTAATATTCCTTTAAAACTTTGCCTTTGGTAAAATTTAATCATGATCATGCAAATTGATATAAAGGCCTATGAAACACAGTGCCCTGTCAAGCGCATGCTCTTATTAGCAGTTTAATAATTAGCAACTAGTTACCCAGTTTCCCCTTTTACACTCTAATCAAAGCCGATGTTAAACAGAGAGAAATGAAAAGCTTAAACCCTCATTGTGTACAAGCATTGACCAAACTTTCCTTCTAGATTGCTCTTTTGGTGCATTGGCTCCAGGCATTAATTCTATAGCCTTACCTGCAACAAGAAAACTAGTATTTACCTCTATTTACTAACAATACGCCTTGGATTGCAGGAGTGTCCGTTAATGCGAGAAACTACTCGCAGTTTAAAGCAGCGATCTTTTCATAGACGCATTAAAGGCTGTCTCTTTAACGAGCCTTCTATTTTAGCAGGCTGATTTATGGCGTTTCCCATGGGAGTGTCGGGAGCCCATTACGAAGTAAAAGAAAGCAAAAGTCATTCAGCAAATTTCGACTAAAAGCCCCATAACCTTAGTCACGATGGGATAGTCTCGGGGTCCAAATTATCGATTCGGTGTCATCAAGTCCGTCCAAGACGTTTAAAGGTGACTTAAATATTTAATTCAAGGACATGAACCCCTCCAAATGGTTCGGGTAATCCCGAAAACATGAAGCAGCCATTACGTCTTAACTTACCAGTAAATCTGGCCTAATCTAGGGCGGTAATTGAAAAGCGAGGCGTTTTCCGCTTTTTCCAGGGTTAGATAAGGTCTCTGCTGTTTCGATTTGGGGTTAATTAAACTCACAATTAGCAGTCGGTCGGGTTTGATGGTTTATATTACCCTTTATTAATTAGGCTTACGAATATAATCGTTGTGTCATGTTAAAATATTAAAATTTTTATTAAGTAGTTCAACTGGAACACTCTTCTTACCAGAAGTGTATTATACTTTGAATGAAGATTAGGTAGATTAGGGATTTTAGGAGATAACTTGTGGTTAAATATATCTCAAATCAAACATGAAACATGATGATCAGAATGAAGTTTTTGAGATTCCTCTGATGTTTTGACAGATTGGTCCGCCTTATTGCCTCGAAGGCCACACATATGTCAAAGGGCGTAGCTCCACCAAAGGAAGAGACCTAATATTACCAGACACCAAGATGGCGACAGAACGTGTTGCGGATGACGTATAATTGTATAATGGTAGTGTCTAGTAAGGCGCCTAGTATTACAAAGTCTTTGTATTATAAACAATTTTTCATGTTTTTGCGATTGGTACTCTGTTATTGCGATTAGTAGTGAAGTTTTCAGAAATATTAAAATTAGTAATAATTTGTTGGTGAAGTTAGCAGGATTGGGACAAATAATGCACCTCTTCTTTATTCGAAAATGGCCGACGTTTCGACTATTTATTTAGTCTTCTTCAGGGCTAAAACCCAATAAATTAAATGGTAACAAATCCCTGGGCCCAACGTAAAATTGTAAATAATGTTTGTTAAATTGTGGAACGTAAAATCCTATACATCTATTACATCTATAAAATTTAAAAAATAAAAAATAAAAATTAATAATACAGACAAATTGTGAAACAACTACAAGAATCAACATCTGACAATTACCGACAGTACCAAGTAAACAGTAAACATTGAGGCGTACATTACGGAAGAAAGAACTTACCTATTCTCACTTAGAGACTTTCTTCCTGAAGAAAGACAGGAAGTCAAAAAAGAGTCGTGCAGGTTGAGATTAAGTATATTACAATGAGAACTTTGTGCGAGGAGACTTGGCGTGTTCTGCGGTTAGAGACCACTCCAGCTCTCACTCAACCCAGATAAGTATCCATGAGTAGAGAAGTGTCATAAAGTCTTAATCAAAACGTCAGCGCAACATAGTACGTCAATTTCGGTAGTCAATAAAAAGTTTTAGGCCAGAGTGTACAAGTCACCCTCAAAGTCGGGTTCAGCTAAACTCGACTGGTACTTGAACTCGCCCATAAGGATAGCATTCAAATTAATTTTATTTGTGACACTTGCTGACAGCAATTCTTTTCTTATGGGCGAGTTCAAGTATCAGACGAGTTTAGCTGAACCCGACTTTGAGGGGGACTTGTACAATCAAGCCTAAGTCAAAGTAAACTTCCACTGGAATGCCAAACTCTGTTGGATAATTCCTACTTAGGAAAGACGAGAGATTACGTTTTTTAGAATAGCACAGCTGAGTCCAACTCATTTTACCTGACTTACTCTGGAAAAGAGCTTTATTCGAATAATGGGATTGAACTGTACGAAGCTTTAAGAGATCCTTCAAATATTTATAAGAAGTGTTAACTAATTTCTCGACAATGGGTGAATTTTGAGATCCTTCGTTATTAAAACACGAGCCATGATTGCATGAGTTTAAGCATTGCTCTATACTATTGCTGCATAGAGCCATACTTAGGATCTCTGTGACATCACTGTAGTGAACGTAGAAGAGCATTCAACTCTCCGAGCTTGAGGGTCATTTCGAGGAGGAAAGACATTATTCTAAGGACGATGTGAGTCGTTAGTTTGGGATCCATGACTCCGTGACACTGTATCAGGACATTTATATTTTCTGCGTTGTTGATTCCAGAAATAAGTTGATGGTTTAGGAAATAGTAATGAACCAAAGTGTAAGTTTTGACTGTGGTCAAGACTATTTTTGAGAGAAGGGAAGGCGCGAAGCTTTTGACAGGTGTGGTTTCTATGTCCGTTTGCAACAAAGACATGAATGAGCTTGAGAAATAGAACTACGTAGAGATCATTTTTAACCAATTTTGGACCTGTCCTGACATCAATTTTCCCCAAAGCTCCAAATTTGCTATTTTAATCGCTGTGAGTGATTTTTGTAGTGAACGTAGAAGAGCATTCAATTCCCCGTGCTTGAGGGTCATTTCGAGGAGGAAAGACATTATTCTGAGGACGAGGTGAGTCGTTAGTTTGGGATCCATGATTCCGTGACACAGTATCAGAAACGTTTATATTATCTGAGTTGTTGATTCCAGAAATAAGTTGACGGTTTAGGAAATAATAATGAATCAAAGTGTAAGTTTTGATTGTGGCCAGGACTATTTTTGAGAGTAGGGAAGGCGAGAAGCTTTTGACAGGTGTGGTTTCTATGTCCGTTTGCCAACAAAGACATGAATGAGCTGGAGGAATAGAACTATGTCTAGATCATTTTTAACCAATTTCGTATCTATCCTGACATCAATTTTTCCGAAAGCTCCAAATTTGCTATTTTAATCGTTGAGTCATTTCCAATCGATTCTGGCCAGAACTTTTTCAAAAACTACTAGTTTGCATTTTTCAATGCCAAAGCTGAAAACTATTTATCGAAACAATTTCGGTCATAATTCTGACTTCATTTTTCTTCAAGGACTCCACTTTTATCATAGGTTTTCTCATTATTCCAATTTTGGTCTTAGTTTTAACATGACTTTTTCGTGAAATTTGCCACGGTTTTCGTATTCGAGAAAGTTATATGAACAACAAAAAACTGACTTAAAGAGCTTGTCAAAATGCAGGTTTTGAGTTTTTGGAAAATTTGGCTAGTACCAAAATCGGGTAAAAAATATAAAAATTTGATGATTTTTGAGGAAGTCAAGTCAGGATTAAGGCTAAAAATCGATGAGGAATTACTCAAGAGCGTGAAAAATTGCAAATTTGGAGTTTTTGAAAAACTTGATTAGGGCCAAAATCGGGTCGAAAATATAAAACTTTTGTGATATTTGAGAAAGTTAGATGAGGATTCGAGCTAAAAATCCATAAAAAAAAATGACACAAAAAGCGTGTAAAAATGCAAGTTTTGAGTTTTTGAAAAATTTGGCTCGGACCAAAATCGGGTAAAAAATATAAAAATTTGATTATTTTTGAGAAAGTCAGGTCAGGATTAAGGCTAAAAATCGATGAAAAATTACTCAAGAGCGTGTAAAATTGCAAATTTAGAGTGTTTGAAAAACTTGATTAGAGCCAAAATCGGATCAATAATATAATAATTTGGTGATATTTGGGAAAGTTAAATGAGGATTCGAGCTAAAAATCGATAAAAAAAATTACTCAAAAAGCGTGTAAAAATGCAAGTTTGGAGTTTTTGAAAAATATAAAAATTTGATGATTTTTGAGAAAGTCAGGCCAGGATAAAGGCTAAAAATTGAGGAAGAATTCGAGAGCGGGTAAAATTGCAAATTTGGAGTTTTTGAAAAACTTGATTAGGGCCAAAATCGGGTCGTAAATAATAAAAATGTGGTGATATTTGAGAAAGTTAGATGAGGATTCGAGCTAAAAATCGATAAAAAAAAAAACTCAAAAAGCGTGTAAAAATGCAAGTTTTGAGTTTTTTGAATAATTTGGCGAGGACCAAGATCAGGTAAAAAATATAAAAATTTGATGATTTTTGAGAGAGTCAGGCCAGGATTAAGGCTGAAAATCGATGACGAATTACTCAAAAGCGTGTAAAATTGCAAATTTGGTGTTTTTGAAAAACTTGATTAGGGCCAAAATCGGGTCGTAAATAATAAAAATGTGGCGATATTTGAGAAAGTTAGATGAGGATGCGAGCTAAAAATCGTTAAAAAAATGACTCAAAAAGCGTGTAAAAATGCAAGTTTTGAGTTTTTGAAAAATTTGGCTAGGACCAAGATCAGGTAAAAAATATAAAAATTTGATGATTTTTGAGAGAGTCAGGCCAGGATTAAGGCTGAAAATCGATGAAGAATTACTCAAGAGCGTGTAAAATTGCAAATTTGGTGTTTTTGAAAAACTTGATTAGGGCCAAAATCGGGTCGTAAATAATGAAAATGTGGTGATATTTGAGAAAGTTAGATGAGGATGCGAGCTAAAAATCGATAAAAAAAAATGACTCAAAAAGCGTGTAAAAATGCAAGTTTTGAGTTTTTGAATAATTTGGCGAGGACCAAGATCAGATAAAAAATATAAAAATTTGATGATTTTTGAGAGAGTCAGGCCAGGATTAAGGCTGAAAATCGATGAAGAATTACTCAAGAGCGTGTAAAATTGCAAATTTGGTGTTTTTGAAAAACTTGATTAGGGCCAAAATCGGGTCGTAAATAATAAAAATGTGGTGATATTTGAGAAAGTTAGATGAGGATGCGAGCTAAAAATCGATAAAAAAATGACTCAAAAAGCGCGTAAAAATGCAAGTTTTGAGTTTTTGAATAATTTGGCTAGGACCAAGATCAGGTAAAAAATATAAAAATTTTATAATTTTTGAGAAAGTCAGGCCAGGATTAAGGCTGAAAATCGATGAAGAATTTACTCAAGAGCGTGTAAAATTGCAAATTTGGAGTTTTTGAAAAGCTTGATTAGGGCCAAAATCGGGTCGAAAATATAAAAATTTGGTGCTATTTGGGAGAGTTAAATGAGCATTCGAGCTAACCCTCGATAAAAAAAAATGACCCAAAAAGTGGGTAAAAATGCAAATTTTGAGGTTTTGAAAAATTTGGCCAGGACCAAAATCGGGTAAAAAATATAAAAATTTGATAATTTTTGAGAAAGTCAGGGCAGGATTAAAGCTAAAAATCAATGAAGAATTACTCAAGAGCGTGTAAAATTGGAAATTTGGAGTTTTTTAAAAACTTGATTAGGGTCAAAATCGGATCAAAAATATAAAAATTTCATGTTCAAGTCATATGAGGATTCCAGCTAAAAATCGATAACAAAATAACTCAAAACGCGTGTAAAAATACAAGTTTTGAGTTTTTGAAAAATTTTGCCCGGACCAAAGTCGGTTAAAAAATATAAAAATGTGATGATTTTTGAGAAAATGGTACACAGGATTAATGCTAAAGTTGGATGAAGTATTACTCAAGAGCGTGTAAAATTGCAAATTTGGTGTTTTTGAAAAACTTGATTAGGGCCAAAATTGGGTCGTAAATAATAAAATGTGGTGATATTTGAGAAAGTTAGATGAGGATGCGAGCTAAAAATCGATAAAAAAAATTTTCTCAAAAAGCGTGTAAAAATGCAAGTTTTGAGTTTTTGAATAATTTGGCGAGGACCAAGATGAGGTAAAAAATATAAAAATTTGATGATTTTTAAGAGAGTCAGGCCAGGATTAAGGCTGAAAATCGATGAAGAATTACTCAAGAGCGTGTAAAATTGCAAATTTGGTGTTTTTGAAAAACTTGATTAGGGCCAAAATCGGGTCGTAAATAATAAAAATGTGGTGATATTTGAGAAAGTTAGATGAGGATGCGAGCTAAAAATCATTAAAAAAATGACTCAAAAAGCGTGTAAAAATGCAAGTTTTGAGTTTTTGAAAAATTTGGCTAGGACCAAAATCGGGTAAAAAATATAAAAATTTGATGATTTTTGAGAATGTCAGGTCAGGATTAAGGCTAAAAATCGATGAAGAATTACTCAAGAGCGTGTAAAATTGCAAATTTAGAGTGTTTGAAAAACTTGATTAGAGCCAAAATCGGATCAATAATATAATAATTTGGTGATATTTGGGAAAGTTAAGTGAGGATTCGAGCTAAAAATCCATAAAAAAAATGACACGAAAAGCGGGTAAAAATGCAAGTTTTGAGTTTTTGAAAAATTTGGCTCGGACCAAAATCGGGTAAAAATATAAAAATTTGATGATTTTTGAGAAAGTCAGGCCAGGATAAAGGCTAAAAATTGATGAAGAATTCGAGAGCGGATAAAATTGCAAATTTGGAGATTTTGAAAAACTTAATTAAGGCCAAAATCGGGTCTAAAATATAAAAATGTGGTGATATTTGAGAAAGTTAGATGAGGATTCGAGCTAAAAATCGATAAAAAAAATGACTCAAAAAGCGTGTAAAAATGCAAGTTTTGAGTTTTTGAAAAATTTAGCTCGGACCAAAATCGGGTAAAAATATAAAAATTTGATGATTCTTGAGAAAGTCTGGCCAGGATAAAGGCTAAAAATTGAGGAAGAATTCGAGAGCGGGTAAAATTGCAAATTTGGAGTTTTTGAAAAACTTATTTAAGGCCAAAATCGGGTCCAAAAATATAAAAATGTGGTGATATTTGAGAAAGTTAGATGAGGATTCGAGCTAAAAATCGATAAAAAAAATTACTCAAAAAGCGTGTAAAAATGCAAGTTTTGAGTTTTTGAATAATTTGGCGAGGACCAACATCAGGTAAAAAATATAAAAATTTGATGATTTTTGAGAGAGTTAGGCCAGGATTAAGGCTGAAAATCGATGAAGAATTACTCAAGAGCGTGTAAAATTGCAAATTAGGGTGCAAAAAGAACCCTAAAAAAATTAAATTCGCATTTATTTACTTTTTACAGGAATGTATTCCACCTATACGTAGACACCCTTTATAGACCGTGACCTGCTTCATTTTGGCCTTGATCTGGATTGTCTATGCGACCTTGAACGAGAGAGTCTTCTAGACCTAGACCTGCGTGTTCGATCTCTAGATCAGGATTTCGTGAAGTAGAATGTCTTCTGCGAGATCTTGAGCGTCTATGTAACCGAGGTCTTGAGCGTCGCCTTTTCCTATCTCGTGTTCTGGATCTTGAACTGGATCTCCTGGAGCTCTTTTTATTTTTTGTCAGCATACCAATTACAGGTTCCATAATAGCTACTTATGTAACCAGTTACGAAAGGTCCGATTTTGTGTAACGAATGAATGTTTGCGGGACGAGCGCAGCGAGTTTCCACAATTTGAATGAGGTACACAAAAAAGGCTTTTCGTCACGTGTTTCATACAAGATTTTTTCTAATTTTGACTACAAACACCTAGTTAGAGAGAGAGTTATTATTATTAAACTTCAATATTAATTACTTTTTTCTAATTTTGACATATAAAGTGGCACTTTTCAATACTGATGACAGTGACGTAACGTCCTACTTTTCGTAACTAGTTACGAAAAGTAAAATCTTTTGTAACTAGTGATGAAAAGTTCGTGTCACCACCAGTTGAAGGTTTCGGTTGTGGCACACCGTTGGTACAGTTTTATGGTATTAAGTGGTTTTAATTTAATTTTTTATTTTATTTAATTTAATTTAATTATGGTATTAAGTTATACAAAGTTCTTCTATTTCCTGCTGAGCTGCTATTCCATGCATTTATGATGTTGGGTTGGTGGGTTGGTGAGTAAACTCCACCAAAAGATGCTGGGAATCATCCAATGTGCGGGTGCATGTACGTAAGTACTTGACTTCTCCAGCTGAAGTAAAATGGGATATCCATTCTTCTGAAGTTATTGAAGGATCAATGTTCTCCACCAGAACTGTTCGACGTGTCTCCTCAACCTTTATGTTGTCATGAAGATGAAGGCAATGGGGGGTAGTTGAGTAAGCCATGCTCCTCTAATGTAGAATCAATGGTCATAATAACCAGCCCCAGATCCATGCATAGAATTCACCAAATGAGGTGGAAGCTTAGGGTCAATTACATTCAAGCCAGGCAACATAGTGCCATTGTTACAACTACAAGAGAGCAGGATCTAACCTAACTTTCTGGTAAAACACCAAATTGGCATTTTGAGGCGTTCTGAGACATATTCTACCGATTTTGGTCGAATAATGAAACTTTAGAGGATTCGAATAAGTCTTTCTCCAAAAAATATCTAATTTGGCATTTTTCTACAATGCGAGAGCGAGAATTTGCATTCAAAAAGCGCATTGTGTCAATCTCTAAGTTTGCAGTTTTAATCACTTTGGCCCTAATCCTAATCTGAATTTTTCTGAAAAGTACAATGATTTCAGTTATTTTTACACAATTTTGAGTTAGTTTTCATCACTCTTGATTTTAATTTTAGCATAACTTTCTTGTAAAGCACTATTTTGTCATTTGAGGGGCTTTGAGAAATACTTTACTTTTTGTGATCCAAGAATTAAATTAAAAAAAAAAGCAGGTAAGTATAGGTTTCAAATAAGTTTTGCCTCTTTTGTCCTAAAGTAAAATGTCTTTAAAGAACGCAAGTTTACATTAATAGGCGCCTTGTGTTAATTTTAGCCACCTCTAGAAGTAGTAGTAGTAAACTTGGGCCAGCTGAAGCCTTGCTACTAGGTCGTAAAGGACCTTTTTACAGTTCCCCGATTCACCCTTCCCTACTCTGCCTGGGGCCCTCATTTTTCTCAACTAGTCGACTCACTAGTTCCTCTAATGAAGGTGAGTATCCCATCTCATTTCAGTGTCGGAAGCTCCTGTCGATGAAGGAAGACGGTTCCCATTGTCCTCTGGCGCATTCGCGCCTACCTAAAGCACACTCCCAGGAAGTGGTATGACGACCCTTCCCCTGCTCCCCAGTGAGTTCAGAGTGAACTGTCCACTATTCCTAGGAGGTGCATATATCTGTTTAGTATGCAGTGGCCAGTAAGGATTCCCATAAGATCTCACAGGCACTGTAGACTTCTCCCAAGTAGCCACGAGGCCTTTGTTCTATCCGGGTTAGGGTAGGTTCCTTGGTCTGTCTACATATTCCTGGCCGTGTCCAGCTTGCCCTTGTACTCTCCCATGCCCACTCATTTAGAATGTGAGAGACGTACTTATTGCTTATTGCTAGACATAGCTCCGGTCCAATAAAGCACGTTTGGGAACCACACTTGGCCGATTTATCGGCACGCTCGTTTCCCTCAGTGCCCCTATGTCCACCAGGAACAGAGTTACCCTTTTTGTTTCTGCCAGTGACTCGAGAGCATTCCTGCAGCCCTGAACGAGTTTTGAACTCGTGCTGTTCCTGCAGATGGCTCGCAGGACCGCCTGACTGACGAATAAGATAAAGGTGTTCTGTGCTACTTCTTGTTTGACTTCTGGTCTTATGGCCACTTCGAGTATTGCAAGCACCTCCGCCTGGAAAACCGTCGTGTGGCTTTCCAAGGTAAAACGCTCGCATTCTTCTTGGCCTGCTTTGTATATTCCGTCTCCTGACGACTGTGAATCAGCCATTTTTTGATCCGTGTGTATACCTAACCTGAACTAACCAACTCTCTAAGTTAACTTCATTCTGGAACAGTAAAGTAACCCCTGCTTTATGAGGGTTGGTGTCTCTGAAGAGAGATTCGCGTCTTTTTTCTAGAAAACCACAAATTATTGAGATTTCCCTGAGAGAAGCTTTTTGCTGTAAAAGATATATCATAAACAAGTCAGACAGTTGTTTTGGAGCACCTGATAAATCTTTTAAAAATGCTAAGTTGTGCTTGCAGGGTGTTGCAACTCTAGGAGAATTTTTGTCGTACCTAGACACTATAAGGACGCACATCAATGCATTTATCTTAAAATACTTATTGGTTATTGGAAAATATTTGAATGGTTCACCCCTAACAAATGATCTTATATAGAGTAATCTTTGAACGTTAACGGAGTGGTATTGTCTATTATTAAGGCTTCGAAAAGGTGTGAAAATGACCTCTAATCTGCAGTGTTTCCAATTTGGGCAATTACATTTCTGAAAACTATATAGCAACTTTTTGAGTCGTTGCACCTTAGTTGATTGGTGAGGAATGAGAACCTGGACTTTTTCCTCGACACGCTTTCCTTTTCACAGACTGAAAATAACGCCCAATCTGCAGTGTTTCCAATGAATTTGGGCAACTAAATTTCTGAAAACCTTGTGGCAACTTTTTGAGTCGTTGCAACTTAGTTGATTAGTGAGGAATGAGAACCTGAACTTTTCGACACCAGACACGTTTTCCTCTTGAGAGATTTACTCAATTAAATCTTGGGCATTACAATATTTGTCAAATGCGGACTGCAATGCTATTCTTCTCATTCTCTTTCTTTCTTTCAATATAATCAATGAGGTTTCTAACCACCATATTTTAAAATACATTATAAAGTCAGTATAAGTGCAGAGAAAATATTATATTAGCTCATTTATAAGAGAATTTCTGACAATTTGCCCAGTTCAAAGATAAGAAAATTGCATGAGAGAGGCCGGGATCGAGGCGACAGTAGTACAAATACCTTTCCATTAGTTTTATATATAACCCCGGTCCAAATAGATTTCACGGGGACCCCGCTGTAATTGAAAGAATTTCCGGGCAACACTTTTTTATGGGCCTCTTGGCTTCCGTCATCTGATGGGTTAAGTGCTGCCGTTTGTCATTTTATATTTCATTTATAACTAGGCATATCTGTTGAGTACAAACTTCCACGATGCCTAATGTGCAAAGGCAAGGACATTTGAATATTTTAACGAGGTTTCGAATGTAATTATGTAAATCTCGAAACTAATTCGCTATCATCAAAACATACATGACATCAGGACTTTGCCGAAAATCTAATATAAAGTCCTTTTTGCTTTGTAAAATCTAATAAAAGCGACACCCTAGGCAATTTGAATATGTATGAATTCCATAGGGTTTAACATCCGAATCGCGTCGGCTGTGCCTTCTTTTTGTCGTCCCCAATAGCGGCCTAAATAATTGAATCCTTGTTTGGAATAGCAAGACAAACTTCTGGAATTGTGAAGTTTCCAGTGCAGCCTGACTTAGTTACCACTTTTCAGTGCAAACAAAACTTCCTTCGCTTATCTCCCTGTGTATTGTCGGCAATCTGTGCCGTCTCTATCCCTTTCAGCAATACCGGTAGAGAAACGTACCTACATTCGTCCTGAATTCCAGACTAGAAATTGAATGTTTTGTCTATGTTATCACGTTTATTTTGTCGTTGCACTAGCGCTTTATAGAAGACGTGCTCGCGTAATGTGTTTATTATGTTGGGTAAGAGGAGGTGAAGAATACGTCTATTTTAAGTTTCAAAGTTGTTTGACGAACAATGTTTTGGTAAACAAATTATGCCTAAATAGTAAATTTTCACAATACTTTGACTCACACAATGTGATATTCTTCAAATGCAACTACCTCAAATAGAGTCTTAACCCGTTAGCGCCCAAATTCTTTTTTTCGCTTGCTTTTGAACGAAATTTTAATATAATATTGATATAGCCCTTCTTTAACAAGTTTACTGTACAAAAATTTTATATCTTGCTTAGTTTCGAAAATATGAACTGCCCTCGTTTCAGGACACTGGGCAGGTAAGCATATTTGTACAAAAATATTCGAAATTTGTTACTTAAAAATATATATTGTAAAAAAGAAGGCTTATTTATATGTTTTATTGTGTTATTTCGGAAAACAGGAAATGCATAATATTACGTCGCATTTTTGACAAAATGTACGTGGTTTTCCCTTGCATGTAGCAAACTGACAACGTCGTTGGTTCTGCCTTTTCACTAAAACGTGCCCTATTCCATCAAACCGAACGTCCTCAAACACATGAGTTCTTGAGGTAGATGGTAGGCTGAGTGGTCTGCCTTTGAGAACGCGCCGTCCATGGCCCATTTTCAAGTAAAGCACTGCAATATTTCTTCGAAATTCTTTTATAGATGTATTGTTGTTAGGATGGATGAGATTGTAAACTATAAAGCTGTTTACTATAGCCATGTCACTAAACACCAATACCACTTCTTTCCTCTAACGGCAATGGAATGTTTCTCTAATAACCAATCGTGGTGGTCAACACCTCCCATGTACTGGTTATATTTTTCTATCAAAAAGGGTTGGGGAACTGGTAAACGTTCTTTTCTCTGTCGATTCCATTTGTATACCGACATCATTGGTTCTATTGTAGAAAAATTTGTAGGCAGTGTAGCAGCCTTGATGTCGTTCCACCTTACAATCAAAATTTTTTCATTTTTATCAAAACTATAATCGTATGATCCCTTTTCTGATTTCTCAATTTGCTTCACTGATTGTAGTACGCAGCGTCCTGTTCTGTTGTCGCGTATTGTTCCCGTAAACCGAAATCCTTTATCTTTTAAAATTTTCAATAAATTGTAACTTGTAAAATAATTATCGAAGTATACCGCATGTGCGTAAGGATCTTTTATCACCGACAGCATATTTGTTACAACTCTTGTCCCTAAAGGGGTATTTTGTTGGTCAATTTCTTTACCACCATATAAAGAAAAATTGTAACTTTCATCACATAATGACCACAACTTGTAGCCAAATCGTATTGGTTTGCCCCGTATGAATTGCTTCAATCCGTGATGACCATAGTATCGCACCATCATTTCATCTACGGATAAATGTTTTTCGAATACTCCCCACTTTCGGAAATTGTTATTTAGCATATCCATAAATGGTCTAATTTTGAATGCTCGGTCTTGTTTATTGCTTGCAACTTTTGCATTATCTTGAAGATGCAAAAGAGTCTTTATTTCTAAGTAAGCGTTACGACTCATTGCACCTTTTACAATCTGTATTCCCAGATCTTCTGCATCTGACCAATAATCTCGTTCGCTGCTCAGTGTGTGATATCCAGTAAATACCAAAAGTCCGATAAAAAATTTTGTGTCTTTGACAGATATTGTAAATGATGGTTTGTTCTTTTGTGTGGTCGCATAACGAATTGTTTCTTCAACTATAGTTTGATAAATTTCATCGGTGAAAAATGTCTCAAAAATTTTCAGCATAGTATCATCCTGTAGCTCCTGTTGTAGATAAGAAAAGTTTTCTGTCACTGTATCCGTAGATTTCCAATCGAAATACTGCGGCGAAATACGTTTCCAACTTGGTTGTGATCTTTCAACTGCTCTCAGCTTTTAAGGTGGGATTTCTGCTTTCGATGTTGAGGGCTGAGGAAGTAACAATGACAGTGGAAGATCATCTTCATCATCCGAAATAATGTCAATTTCGGTCATGCCTGCTATATCATTCACTAGAGTAATACCAATTTCATCGTTATTTATGTCTTCTTCATCAGTAAGTTCGTCAGGTGATGGGGGTAATGCTAATATGTCGGCTTCGATATCTTCAGAAAATGCATATTCGAATGCCTCTTCAAGAGTCAAAAACTGTTTTCGGCTCATGTTTAGAAAACCTATTGAATAAAATATAATTTGTCTTAGTATAAAAGTTTTTATAAAATTCAAGTAAAAACTACTGCAAAGCCCAGCATCCTCGATTGAGGACAGTAAACTTTTTGCAACATAATAGGAAATTTGAAAAATCAAATAAAAGAGATTTTTTATTGAAACATAAGGCACATATGTGGACTTTACAATAGCAAAACTGAAAACACTTACCTTGGGTATTATCAAAGATATAAGAATAACTAAATAATCACTTCAGTTCACAAGAAAACGCACAGAATCAAAACACTAAAATACTAACTTCGACCGAACGCCGAATAAAACTAACACCGTATACCTAAAGGCTGATATGTTTCTTACGCCTAGACTAAACATAAGCAATACTTGCCCCTTTCAGATGCATTATTGATATAAAATGTAAATTGTCCTCAAATAAGGACGCTGGGCGGAAATGGGCTGAAGTAAAAAAAAAATTGTTTTTTTTTCGCAATCCTGTCTTTTTAGTCTTTTCCCTTACGAGCTGCACGTCATGCTTTTCAAAGAGAAAGCAGTTTTTATTAGATAGAAAATGTTTTGCCCTTAATTTCATTAATAGCATTTCACGTGACAATACTCAAGTGGCAAAATAGGCCTACATTTCCAATGTCTTATGCATTCTAAGGAATTCCGTACAAATTCACTTTAGAGTATATAATATATATAATAAACTACAACATACACAATACATTGTATTGTTTATCTGTCAGGCAAACAATGCAATGTACGTCAAGTCTAGTGTTTTATCTTCAATCTGAAGTTTTACTTGAACTTGTAAAAGTCGCCCTAAGTAGCCCTCGATCTAACTCTCAGCCAAGCGCACGTAGCTCTGGGTAAGAAACTCAGCCAAACCCTACATTTAGTACCAGTTCTTTCGAATCTAGATATGGTGGAACATGTAGTTCTTCATACTCTTTTGAACTGAATTTCAAATGAATTGCCTCCTGTAAGAATTACTGATCCATCACAGGACATCACAGGACATTGAATTCCATATTTTTAAGGTATTTTCGACTTAGTTGCTTGATGTAGCGTCCTCAAAAGTATACTCCAAAGTTTATTGGGAACAGGACCCAACAAAAATTTGCACAAGTACTCCTTGGTCTACATCCGTATCGCCTGCTCTTCCTCGCCTGTGCTGATGGCTTTTGAGTATGAGTTTCCACTCTGGTCGTAGAGTAGCCTTGATAAAGACGTCAATAAACGTCGAAACGTCGGCAGTTTCTGCTTAATTTGTGGAAATTTTCTTTTGGTCCTGTTCCCGATAATCTTTGGAGTATGTTCGACTCTTCAATGGGATAAAATGTTAACATTAATTAAACAATATTCTAGCTCTCCCTTAGCATCTTTAGGTCACCTAAATAACATATTTTCTTCTGGAAAAGGAGGTGCTCATGAAGGAAAAACTTATATTTTTAAGTGGGATTATGCTAAACATACCTGATAACATTCAACACGGTGAATGTGGGTGAATCTGCAATTTCAGACTTGTTTAAACTCTCGTCCTTTATTTCCTCTTTCTGTAGTATATCAGCAGCTCACTAGAGTTATGCAGCATTTCTGGAAACATTGATCTAAGGACTATATCACTGAATTGCAATGCCGCTCCAGTAAAGGACCGACAACCAATTTTCCTAATCTAACTAGAGGAACGATGGTGTTATTAGTAGAAGACAACCTGCCTTCAATGCAATAGCGTATGGGAAGAGTCCAAGAAGTTCATCCCGGTGCAGATGGAATTGTGCGTGTCACAACAGCAAAGACTTCCTTTGTTGCTTATAAACGAGCAGGCAAAAAAACTTTGCATTCTACCAATCACTGACTAATTAGTTAATGTTTTCATTTTTGAAAGACTGTAGCTGTTCAAAGTGGGCGGTATAATCAGGCCGATGTTATATACGTTTTAATTTTTTGGTAGACAGGTATCTTATGGATCATGGTTTTGATGACAATCTAAACACCAAAGCTAAGTTCTCATACATCCGTCTCATCCAGTGCAGTGCGACCAAGGAGCAAATTGATTGGGTACGTTCAAATTTTAAAAAATGGCGGGAAAGAAATGACAGCGACGTATACTGTTTCCGCAGCGCTTTTTTTTACTGCACCGTTAAGCTATAAGTTCTCATACATCCGTCTCATCCAGTGCAGTGCGACCAAGGAGCAAATTGATTGGCTATGTTCAAATTGTAAAAAAGGCGGAAATAAATGACAGCGACGTACAAGGTTGATTCCCTCTCTACTCGTCACAGTGGACGGATCTTTCTTCTTCTTCTCCCTGGTCTTTCTTTGATCGGTTTCATCTCGGTTGTTTGTTGTAGTGTTTGGTTCTCGGTTTTGTAAAATATAGTAGAAGTCAGTATATTAAGTTTTAAGAACGGTGAGGATAGTTTTTATCATTCTAGAATCTAGTTTGTGCATCGGTGCGGTTCGGCAGCGATTCACATGGCACATGGCAGCGATGCAAATGGCATATAGCCAGATAGACAAAAATGCGAGAAGGCATTCAAAAAAATATAACCAAGCAAGGCGATAAGAAGAGAAAAAAATCGGCAGAGGAATGTTCCAGGAAGAGAGAATGATCGAAGACATGTTTGAAGAAACACCAGGTCAAGAAATGGAAATTGCTGGAACTAGTAATATCCACAATGCAAAAGGAAAGAACGAAGACCGCACCCAAAAAACTGGCAGAAGAAACAACACCAAAGATATCAACTGTGGTGTTGAGAAACACCAAAAAACTGTCGCCAACAAAATGCCTGGCCTATACAACTGGTCTGCAAACGTCTGGAAAATACAAATAGAAAATACACCAAGGATCACACAAATGACCCGCAGCGGACTTGCCATAACAACAGTAACGTCGATAGACTTCAGGCAGGTCACCAAGGTGCTGTCTGAAATAAATAAATTAGTACCATTTTTTGTCTTCATTTTAAATAAAGACAAAACCGAACGACTGGTGATAAAAGGCGTACCCAAAGACGTCGAACAGAACCTGACAGCATTCACACTTTCAGTGCAAGAAACCCTTGCCCTTAATGCTTGTGCAAGTGAAGAAAGACTTGAAAGAGGCTATGCTGAAGGTGAGCTCGAAAGAATGCAAAACAGCCCCTAAATATGCCACCGATGCCAGCGGTACGGGCACGTGCAAAGCACAGCAGTGGCAAAGTGCGTTAAATGCGGAGAAAGAGGAGGAGGATCCAGGAAAAGCAGGGAGACTCCAGCAAAGTGTAAAAATTGCAGCGGTGGCCCTCACCCAGCAAGCTATGGAGGCTGCAAAGAAAATCCCGCTACGAAGGAGACAGGAAAGGCTCCTCAAGACAACAGAACAGCCAAAGAGTCCCCAATAAAAGCTACGCAGCCTCCGCAAAAGCAAGTAGCAGCCAGCCAAAGGTCCCAGCATGAAACACCTTACTGTCACCGGACCTCACTCTAGCGGCACAGCGAATGCAGGAAATGCTCTCTGCAATGAGCGCATTTTTCCTAAATTTGAGGTAGGAAAAGTATAATCTTTTTGTCTCTGTTTCGGATCCCACAGAAGCCAGACCTCTAAAAGAAGTGAGACAAATTTCCCACCACAGACGTTCCCCGGGCAACAAGAATTTATATCTCAAAGCCCGGATTTAACCTACCGTGGATAACTGGTGCTATTTATACACATTTCTCTCACTCACCACGGTGAGGTTACCTCCCCTATCAACTCAACCCCACCTGAAGTGTTACAAAGATATAGCAATTTTAAAATGCTATATTATATTTGTTCAATTTCAAAACCGGCAACCCAAAAGAAGCGTCCAGTGTTTAACTACGGCATTAGAGGCCAGCAAGGGCGGCGGAAATTCCTGTAACAGACATTAAACAGCTTACTAAAAACAAAAATAGGAATGTGGAATTCGTGTCTATTTAAATTCAACAGTTTAGTTTTTATGGAGCGTTAAAAATTGAAAACTCTAGTTTTCAGTCGCCATTTGCTTGAGAACGGTTCGGTGCAGGCATACTATCCATATGACAACATTTACTTAGGATCGAAGGCAGAATCCAAAAACCTAAAAAAATACACTATGTCCTATTTAAAAAACTCTAACATTGTGTCTTCCTACTTATTGAAAGCATCCTGTATGAATATTTTTAAAATTTGCAAAATATTTAACCGTATCTCAACACAAAAGCTCATTACTGACAAATTCTATCTTCAAGGATTAAACTTACTCCGCGCAAACGTTGACTCACCCTGTACAAGTGTTTCGAGAGGCCTAGATGATGAGTGACTCGGAAGATATAGAATAATCGTGGAAAGCCATCAGATGATCCGCAATATTACTTTAGAAGCCCAGAAGTCCCTATAAAAATATTTATAAGATTTTACAGAAATTGCGCCAACAAAGGAACCGTTTGCAGGAAAAAGGTTTTGTTAGCGTCTTTTTCAAAAGGAACAATTGTATATTTAATAATAATTATACTATTAATAAATAGTACCCCACGCCTTCATGGGTCTTTCACTAACTAACTGAACGGTCAGTGATTTATTACTGTTCAGGTTTTAATCACTTACCTAATAACCAAAATCTGCGCTTACCTACTCTTCCTTTCAAGACTTTAAGGTATAAATACAATACTATTAGAATTTTCTGGAATTTGGAGGTCTATGGGCTTTCAAATTTATAAATAAATAGGACAGGAGCAATAAAAATTCTAATACTCATGTTTATAAAAATATTATGGTCAATGTCAAATTCGAAAAAAATGACATGAAAAACAACCACTGCAACGGACTAATGTGAACAACCCAGAACAACTATACTGTTTTTTCTGCGTCTTTTTTTTACTATACTGGATGAAAAGGATGTATGAGAACTTAGATTTAAACGAAATCGAAAAGTCCAGCAAAAAACTACAAACGTCCAGGGATTCGAACATATCATTCCTCACGAATTACAATAACTTACAATAACCCTTTCAACGTAACAATTGTCACTATCATAATTTTTATTACTTTTTATTTCCAATGCTATCGAATATCGAAGTTCTATCCATCTCCTAGTTAGTGCTAGGGCTCCTAGCCCTTTGCCGATTTAGCTCCAAGGTTTTCTAAAACTTAACTTCCAACCTAACATAAGCCAAAAAATATCGACAATCATTATCCAGTCCGGCTTTAGGCCGCTATGACACTTGTATGACAGGCGCTGACGACAACATTACGTCATGGGAAAACATTCATACGTACCTTTTGTATGGCTTGTAATGAAGATCTATCTTCAAAGGATAATAAAGTAGATTATTTTCTGCCTTTTTTTTCAACTAAGGATGAGAGTTTTGGAAGGAAACGTAAAGCACGAATTTGGATTTATTTTGAATAAACGTAATTACTAATTAATAATACAACCTGCAGACTATTTTCGGTGGCCCCATCAAAACAAAATTTGAAAACATTTTTTTTTTATTTCCAATTAACCAGATGTTTGATAAGTAGGTAAGTAGTGGTAGTAGTAAACAAGAGGAGGGGCCGGAGCCTTGCGACTAGGCCTTAGAGGCCATTTTCACAGTCCCCCGGTCCACCCATCCCTACACCATCAGGGCCCTCATTCCGTCCACGAGTCGACCCGACCCTCTAATGAAGGAGAGTATCCCGTCCCATTTCATAGTCGGTCCTATGGCGCTGCGCGCCCACCAACGGCACACTCCCAGAAAGTGGTATGACGACTCCTCCCCTGCTCCACAGTTGGTGCAGAGTGGACTGTAGCCATTCCTAGAAGGTGCATGTGCCTACTTAGTCTGCAGTGTCCAGTAAGGATTCCTATAAGGCCTCTCAGGCACTGCCGACTTTTCCCAAGAAGCCACCAGGCCTTGGATCTATCCGGGTTAGGGGAGATTTCTTTGGTCTGTCTGCCTATTCCTGACTGTGTCCAGTTTGTCCTTGTACTCTACCATGCCTCATTCAGGAGTGTGAGAGATGTACAGTTGTGTTCATAAAAAGGTAGTACAACATTTTGGCAGTGTGAATCTGCCGCTAATTTCTACATGTTCATAAAAAACTAGTACAGCAATGCTTCCTGATCCTGAATTTCAGAGAAATGTAATATGAATTAAACAATCAGAATCAATGACTACATAATTTATTTGTTAATTAAGACTATAATTAACTTCAACCTGCAACTATCTTTTATTATATGAATATGAAGAATAGAAGGATAATGCAATACATTCTGTATCCAAAGCAGCAATGCTTGCTAATATTTTGCCACATCTCGTTGAAGAAGCTCTTGCAGCCTACTATAAAGTTATACAGATTAACAGAAAAATGTCCAGATTTCTCAGAATTATTGAGGTATTCTTCATCAAGTCGAGTTCCATAAGGTTGGTAAACCCGCATATGGACATTGTATGTCAAGTGGAATGTTTTTTCATCCGTAAAAACTACTCTACTCTAATTTTCTCTCAGCCTATTATTAAGGGAAAAATTATTCTTTCCTGCTTTCGTTCTTCATTTGGAACAATCCTTTTTGCCGCAACTTGGTTCTTCAAACGCGATTTTTTAATTCTTCGAACAGCTGTTACTCTGGATGCTGGAAAATTGGCGTTATTGTTTGCTTTACGAACGACATCAAATGGATTGCCATCCATATATCCTATATGAGCCTCATCATTAGCTTGAGTATTGCACCTAGATCCTAGATCTACTGGAGGGTTTGTTGTTCTCCAATGTCCCGGTCGTTTCCCATTTACTCTTAACTTTGAGGACTGTGCATTTATTTCTACCCCTTAAGTGCCCAACTTCTCTTATGGACAGTCTATCTTCTACATAATTAATTATTCTGATTTTTTCGACGGGGTTTAACCATGGCATAATGTTTTATTATATTTTGAAGGAAAGATTCAAAATTTGCAACAAAGAAAGTGACATTGACTATGACGTTTCAAAGACAGATAAATTACACGATACAAAACTAGCTGTACTATGGATATATGAACACAATTGTACCTTTTACTTACTCTTATACATGGCTCTGATCCAATAAAGCATGTTTGGGAAGGACGGTTGGCCGATTTATCTATGTCCAGGAACCCATCCCAGAGTTACCCGTTTTGTTTCTCCCAGTGACTATAGAGCATGAGCCCTGAACGAACTTTGAACTCGTTCCGCTCCTGCAGATGGCTCGCAAAGCCACCTGACTGTAGGAATAGATGTAGATTTCCTGTTCTGTTCCCTGTCTGACTTCTGCTCATGTGGCCATCTCGGGTATTGCAAACATTTCCGCCTGGAAAACCGTCGTGTGGCTTCCCAAACGCGAAGCCCATGCTCTCTACGTCCCCTGCTACATAAGTAGGTAAAATCCTACCTATAACAATTTTTTCGGCAGATTTTTAACTTTGTCGATTATTAATAAGAAAATTGAGTAAAAATATTTACCCATCAGCAGCAGGTATTCTCAGCAGAGTTACTTATCTTCAGAGTTCTTTCAGAGTTCTTTTTCTTTTGTAAAAGAGTTGCATTTTTTTGCAAAAATTATAGTTTAAGGAGATCGTGTAGGATTTTTTTTCTAGAAAGTCCTAATAGTGGCAGAATTACAATAATCATTTTCAGCTTTAGATTTATCCTTGTTAGTTAGATCTTCAACCGTGTACTCATTACTATCCATGATAAATTTTTTATTTTTTATTTTTGCTTCGGGCTTGTGATTCTATGTCTTCTTTAAATATTTGTATAGAAAAAAATTATCTGTATATCTCTATTCTCAAAGCATAGATTACATCATTCAAGAAGAATAGGTGCAAAACCTTTTTGAGTTGGTAGGTGTTATTTATATCTGCTTCAGTTCATCAAACATTCAGCAACAGGTTTTATATGGTTAACGTTTCTTCGTTAACCATACAAACTTTTTTCACTGCTTTTAGGGCCAAATTCTACTAAATGTTTAGGAAGTTTTCTCTCATGTTGCCGGCTCCAGACTCCCAGGGCTTGAATATGCTTCTCGCATTCTCTGCTATGAAGAAGCCAATACAGCTGTCTCAATTCTCTATATCAGCGTTTCTGTTCCAGTTTTATTTGCTAGATATATTAATCTACAAAAGAAAACTAATATGTAAACATTCTGAAGAGATTCCTCAAGGCGACACGGAGATATACGGAGCACGTACAGGAAATTTGGGAAATGGATGAATACTCTGAGGAGATACAAGAATCGAAAAATTTTTTCTTACCTTCAATCCCAATTTGTTAATTCTTTTCAATCCCAGCTCGATGAGGGCAGTTCTGCAAGTTCTGCCATGTGGTAGGTTAGGAATGATAGTTTTGCATGTATTAACCTGTTGGAAGGTTTTTGAAGGTCACCAACCAATGCCAAGGACGTAGCATATAAAATAAATATGCTCTAAAAGATAGTAAGCCAGGCCACCGAAACCGAACGGTTCAGCGAAGATTCACAAACTGGCTGTGCCACGAAGACCCGTCGTGTGCACCATAGGAAGCCCGACCTACAAAATTGCGAAATACTTCACAATACTGTTGCAACCAAAAGTAAGAAACACTGATAGCCTTACAAGAGATTCGGCTCACTTTGTGACAAAACTACATTCTTGGATACAAACGATGGAACATATTACTACATTAACTAACCACTACATTTCAATGAAGGGAAGAAATCTACGAGCAAATTTCTGGTGCAGATATGGGTAGCCTACTTAATGCAGTAATAGCCAATATTTGATGGAAGTTTTGGTGCAAGTAACCCAAACGAACATCTAGCGCACGCCGTTTAGAGAACAACACACACTGAGCGATAACCCAACGATGGACCAAATCCGGGAGGAAAGTCATGAAAATTGTGTCTCTGAGAACCAAAAGAATTTCTGAACCTGCTAAATTAGATGAGAAAATGATATGTCTGGAAATAACCTGTGGTGGGAACGGATACAACAAGCATGACCTTGATCCAAGAAATGTGATTCTCCAAACACTAGAACGTCTTTAACAGACAATAGGAATTACGAACCTGAATTCGGGCTGGAAGTGAGTTCTACGACAATCGTCATGTGTGCCAATCAGCACGCTACTTCCACCTCAGCCCTTCCACTTAATCGAGACAGCGAAGGTATAAATAGCACGGAGCGTTCAATAGTCGAATCATATTACTTTAGTTCGTGCAGCGGTTCGAGTCGGTCGTGTTGAGTGATGGAGTGCGGTTTCGAGGTTTTGCGTGTTAGTATAGTTAGTGTATTAGTGTGTGTAGCACCGCTCAGGCTGCAGCTGAAGCCTAAGCAATTGTCATTGACATTTGTGCTGTTTTCACAGCTAAAAGAAAACTCGACGTTCGGTGGTAATGTGAGTGCAAGCGGAGGAGAACTAAGATAAATGGACCTTGAGGACCATGAAAGGAAGATGGAGGCAAATCATAAAAGTTTTATTGAAATGTACACAGAAATACTGAAGAAAGAATGACAGAGAGAAAACGACAGCGAAGATGATGCCAAGAGTTTGCGTGGACTAGAAAAAGCAAACGCTAAAGTCAATGAAGAGAACATTAAAATGCAGAGGAAAATCCAAGAATTCGAAATGCAAGTGGCAAAACAAGCAAAAGCCCCAGAAGACATCCAGAAAATTATAATCAGGCCAGACGAAAGAGAGACAAAAAGAGAATTTTATCAGAAGAAAGGAGGCAAAAAGAAAACTCAAGAAGAAAACAAGACCGAGGACATGTTCCAGGAAACAGTCGATCAAGAAATGGTGGTTGCTGGAACCAGCGATGGACGCAACGACTCTCCTGCAGTCTGTAAACGACTTGAAAGGTCAAAAGTAAAATGCACTAAAAGTTGATCCGGAATGGACTAAAGTTGACTGATACCAAAAAAAGAGTACCATACATACACCTTAGCGAAAACAAGACCGAACGACTGGTGATTAGAGGCACACCAACAATGCATAGCGCTAAGGACCTAGAAGAGGACCTGACAGCCCAAGAAATGGCCACACTTTCAGCAAACGGATGCACTGCTTTAAGGACAAGCACGGCAATGAGCGCATGTTTTGCTAGATTTGCAGTAGCTAAAGCTTAATTTTTCTGTTTCGGTTTCGATACCAGAACCATCCGAAGAAGAGACAGACAAACGCCCTACCCACGAGACATTCCCCCTAGGCAGCGAGATTTTATTTTCAAAGCCCGAGTGCAACCTACCGTGGATAACTAGTACTAGCCAGCTCTTTCCACATCCCGCTCACACACCAGGGTGAGCTACAAAATAAACCCAACCCCCCCCCCCCCTGAAGCGTAACAAATATTTGTTTTATTTCAAAAACGACAACCCGAAAGGGTGGCAGCTGATGAAGAAAGAAGCGTCCAGGAGGACAAGAAAAGCGCCTTAAGAGCCCGAGTCGGAGGGGTACTTATAAACAGGGGTCAGAAATGGCCACCGGTCAGAACTGGACAATCTTCAAGATTGTTTAGAAGGGAGACGAGTGGCTCAAATTTCAAAAACTCAAAGAGCTTAATAATCCAAACCCGTTATTCTGAAAAATCAAAATTGTTAATTGTATTCTGAGTTTTTTGATCAAATTAATTATCAACATGAAAGTGTTTTTCAAATGAAATATACCTCTTTTTAGTTTGAGCAATAACTGATAATTGTTCTTTATATTGACTTTTTATAGATAAATGAGAATCATAATTTTTTAATCCATGAAAGACAACTGGAATAAAGTTTGGAATTTTAAAATTCAAATTACAAACTGAATGGGCGGGGCTTCAGTAGCGTCCGCTAACGTGACAGTGATCAAAAACTTTGTCATTATCAAAAAATGGCTTATCACAAATATGTCAAGAGGTGGCACAATGATGATAGAAATTTTGTAACTCAGTCAAAGGTTTCATTTTTTTAGGTTTCTGAAGAAAATTGTGGTAAAGCTCGATAACATCTTTTTCTAATGTATTTATAAAAATTGGATCACTATTTGGTCCTCTATATCATTGGATTTCCTACGATTATTTCTGTACTAATCGCTCCACTTCCTCGTTCCACTCCTGATCCACTTGGCTCATAAATTCTTCGTAGTCTTCCCTCATTTTAATGCTTATTAGTTCCCCCTTTTTCGGGTGTTCAAGTTAGTTCAGTTAAGTCAGTTTTTGTTTGTGAGGTCACTGCTTCTCTTTTCTTGTTTACTTGTAGAGAGGCTATAATCGAGTCAATGACTTTCGCTTTTGCCTTAAATCCTCCCGAGAAGTTGCTATTTTTTAGGCTGATTCTTTTATTTATTTTTTTGTGTTGTTTATCTTTACTAACTGCAGGAGGGTCTCGGCTTCTCGGTGGACTTTTCTGTCAGTGATTTGATTTCATTAAACTCCGTTCTTTTTGCTTTTGATTTTACCTTAGACTCTTCTTTTCCGGTATGGCCAGTCTATCCGGGTATTAATCCGAGTCAACGCGTGGGCTTAACACCAGGACGTATCTGTATACGTATGCGGGGGTAGGTTTTTTGGTCACGACGCTACGGCTGGTCTAACTGCAAGTCAACTACATATCCGGAACACCGACTCTACGCCTGGAGCTTGCTGGGACATTATTTAGTACACGGTACTGTAAAGAAGTTACTACAATTTATCTTTAAGAGGAGACCGAGGAATGGTTTTTAATAAGGAAATATATGTGACGACGGCCTAACTAGTTAAGTTTACCTATTTGATGTCAAATTTAGATTAGAAGGTTAATAGTTTTTGGTTATTTAGTATTTCAATGTCGTCAGTTTTAAATTTCAGTCATTTGTCAAATGCTAAACCTATCTAGTTGGATTAAATAGTTTGGCAACATTACCCGATAATAGAGGGCGAGTTTCTAAAATTAGGTAGTAGGCTTGTTAGGATTGTTGAACGGATATAAAAGACGGGAGCATGACAGCCGGAAAAGATTCCATTGCTAGCAGCCAAAGAATAATGAGCTCCTTACAGAGTTAAAAGTAAGGAATACCGTTTAACCGAAATTCACACACACAATCACTACACGGGGGTCTGGCATTAGTAGGACTCCTCATCCATTCAGTACACGGGTGCCTGGCAGTAGTAGGGCCACACACACACATACAAACATTACATAGGTGCCTGGCATTAGTAGGACTGCTAAGACATTCACTATACGGGGGTCTGGCAGTAGTAGGGCCCCACATACAATCATTACACGGGGGGTTCTAGCAGTAGTAGGGCCCCTCAAACTCACACCGTCGGAACCCTAAAATTAGGAAAGCATTTAGGGGTTATTCGAGTATTACAAATTAGTAGTTTATCCATTTGATAGTAGGGCCCCATTCCGTACCGTTATCATCCATAATCTCCTCCGATTTCCTCACCCATACCCTTCTCTTTCCGAATTTGACTTTCTGTAGATTTATTATAAAGTTCAAGAGTTTCTTATCTGTTTAGTTGGAAATATCGTGATAATAAATTATCGATCTTGACTACTAAATCTTTAAATCTGTTGGTGGACTGAATGCGTGTTGTGTAACTTTTACCTCTAAGAATAAAACAACATATCCTGGGATTCATTCTCCAATGTTTAAAGGCTTACCCGTTAGGCATTTCTTCGGTGGCCCCTCTACCACATAAAACCCATAGGGGGTGGCGCCCGAGACACTTCCTTTTAAGTAATTAGAATAACTCAAAATCCTCATAGTAATCCTTACAAAGAAAGAACCACCCCCCCCCCCCCCTGTTCCTCCTTACAGTACCAATGGCGGTTTACCTTCCGGTGCTTAGAGTGTCAAGCAGGGCAGGTGAAGGTAGTCAGTTAGCAGCCTAGTTGTTCTGGCTAGACGTCGTATGAGGGACTGTCCTTTTGAATACCTTCGGCTTGTATTCTACTAACTTGATATATGCTTTCGGTCTGTACTGGAGTAAGGAGTAAGGATTTATCAAAGCCGGACATTTGCATCTTTTATTTGCAGTTTCTGATTGTATTTTCCTACTCGTTCCGGAATTGGAAATAGAGCTAACAAGCGCGGTTCGTTTACCTCATATTGAACAATGTGAATAATTGCCTTGACAATTTTGCCGAATTTTACATTTCACTGCTAACAGAGCACTACGAATTTTGCGCAAAAAAAGTCCAACTAGAAAGAGAAATTTATCGTTTTTGCGACTGTGTTGATGCCGAATTTTGTAAATTCGATCCCTTGTTAAATTTGTTTCGTATCAAATACGTCTAACGCTTGTAGGTAAAAAAACAGCAACTTAACAGAATTTCTAAAACGAAAGAGCTCATTTTAGCATCAATGCGAAACAAAATTAAATTCCGTCGGACGACAATAATGTCATGATTACTCGCAAATCTCTTTTTATTATTGTTCGGAAATTGGTTTTCCGAATTTTGTCAATCAAATCGCATTGTCTATAATGAAATTGAAACGAAAATGAGCTTTTATTTTGCCGTTCTTGTATGCGTAACAAATTCAATCGATGCTGATTTGCGATTCAAATATAAATCAATCGCTCAATGGTTTTTACAATGTTGGGAATACAATTATTATTGGACAACGATGCTTTGGATGGTGGGATTGGGAAGGGGAAATGAAAATGTGAGTAATTTTTGCGGCTGAGAGGTGTGTATTTTTAACGTTTGTAAAAGTAAGTTAATTTAGCGGTGTTTTCAATATTTTTAATCTGGTTTGCAACAATAAATGTTTAGTTAAAAAATAAATGCCTCTTTATTTCCTCTTTTTTACATATACTTACTGTACCACATAATTGACCATTTAAATCCCAAAGTAACGATGAACGGTAGGTTTGCGAAAAATTTCAGAAAACAAATCGATTTTTGCATAAAATTTTCGCATCACGCATCATCGCACACTTTCGCGATGGCATCTGTTTTTGGAAATATGGTATGGCAATGATTTTCATCTATAATCTAAGTGTTTTCTTCTATTTTTGAGTAATTTTTAGAGTGAGTCACCAGTGGTACACATCGGTTATAAATAAAAATGTTTACTCCAAGCCAACGTGCACCACCGGTGCTTCAGTTACAGTTTCTTCATTTTGTACAGTTTCTTCATTTTGTTAGAGGAATTGAATGAAAATGACTTCCAGAGGGCAAAAAGTTGTTGAGTTTGCTGCAGTTGAGGCGTTGTCTAGCACTCAGATGACACCATCTCCTGAAGAACCACAAAATACTTCAAACAATTTGATTGAAGAGGAACAATATAGTAGAACCTTATCTATTTCTAGGACATCGCCAATTGAAGAACCTCAGAAAAGACTGGCAAGATGCTGGATAGTGAAAGAGGATGCTATTCATCAGCTATCCATGTCAACTTGTCAAGGAGCAGACACACCTTTGCATTCTAATACGCGTCCTCGTGGTAGAAGGCAACCATCAACTCCTCCCCAATTTTTCTCTTCCGAGGAAGATCAATTTGCACATTCGGGGGAATCATACATTCCTTCAGATGAGTCGATTGACGAAGGAGACAATATTGATAAGGGAGGTACAAGCTCTGACGCTGACAAAATTGAGGACGACGACAACGTTACTGCTGATGAGGAAGATGAACCTATACAAAAGGATTTGCCCCAAGGAGCGGATATATGAGGACGTTGTACAGATGTACCTATTAGTTTTCAATCCTCTGGACAAGGAGGCTTGAAAATCATGCTATGAATATGACAGATGTTTATGAGATATAGCCATTTTGTCACCGATGAAGTATTGAAACTCATAGTGACAGAAGCTAATCGCTATGCTGCCTAGTCTCTTGCGTCCCACAATCTTCAACCACAATCCATCTTCCGCCTGTGGATGGCAAATGACAGAACGAAGATCAAGAGGTTCTTTGGCGTTCTCATGATAATGGGTATTAATCATTTACCGTATATAAATGTGTTTATATTGATCGAAAAACGATATTTTTGCTCATAAACTTATTCCAACCATTATCTCACGGGACAGATTCGACATGCTTCCAACATTGTTTTATTTATCAGACAATGAATATTCTTCTGCAAATAATGACCGGCTATTCAAATTACGAAATCTAATAGAAGCTCTAAGCCAGAATTTCAAAGACACCCTTTCCCCAAATGAAAGTAGTGTGATAGATGAGACAATGGTACCTTGGAGGGGCCGCTTAGTATCCAGGCAATATTTTCCGGCAAAAGCTTACAAATACGGGGTGAAGTTATGTAAAATTTGCATTCTGGAGAGTTATATGAAGGAAGAAAGAGTCCAAACGTTCCTCAACAAGGACATACCTATAATATTTGCCTCGATTTTCTGCAGAGATTACTAGACGAGGGAAGGACATTATACATAGACAACTAAAATGTGTAAAATTCTTCTGTCATCCCAGTACTTATGTTTGTGGAACGCTGTAATCCAATAAAAAAGGAAATCCCAAGACAATGTGCCAAAAGGAACTCAGAAAAGGCGAAATATATGGGGAGCAAAATTAGGACGGAGTACGTGTCGTGAAATGGGTTCACAAGCGTCCGGTTCTAATGATGAGTACAGTACCTAGTCATAGGGCAGACTTACAAGCCATAGGTCGGAAAAATAAGAAAGAAGAGGACCTTTTCAACCAGGGATTCCTAGGATTCACAGGAAGAAGAGAAATTTAGGAACGGGCAATGCGGAACAAAATTTTGAAGGTGGTGACAGGAAAGCCTGGTTATATCTATATCGAGTTAAACGGTCGGCTTCTGATGAGGTCATCAATTGTTATGTTGAAAGAATACCAGGTTTTGAGGAAACTAATATTTTGGTGCGGGAAATCCCTACGCAGGCAGACCGTTTAAAATGCTTTCTGGTTTTCAAGTGGACAAACTTGACAAGAAGAAAGAATTGTACGACCCGCACTTTTGGCCACGCTACGTAGGTGTGGGTCGCTTCAATTTCAAGAAACATCAGGATTTCTTGGATAGTGTGATGCCGGCTGTCAAGAAATCTGATCTAAATCTAAATTTTTAGATACATCCTCAATTGTTCCAGATAATGAGATCCACTCGAACTCTGAAAAAACTCCATTTCATACCATAAAAGAAGTGCTAACTAATCCATCGTTCTCGAAAAATAACTCAACCTCTAAGGAAGAAACCCGCTATGTGCAAAATTCTTCACCACAACATTCAAAGTGTTAACAGTAAGGTCCCGGAGTTAGATTGTTTGATGAAAAACCAGATGTGCTTTGTTTATCTGAACATTGGCTACAAAAGCAAGATATTGAACGTTTATATATTGATGGGTATCGCTTAGCCAGTTATTCATCTAGGAGTGTCCATCGTGGAGGGGGAACTGCTATCATGTACCGCAATGGGATTGAGTCCTTATCACTAGACATCAAGGTTTCTCAAATTGAGAAAATATGTGAGTTTGACGATGCTCTATCTCTGAGCCGACTAGCAAGCTCATATAACTTAAGTCAACATATTGTGGGCCCAACAAAGGTTTCTCTCACCTCGTCCACTCAGATTGACAATATCTTCTCCAACATTACATTAAAGTCAGTGAAAGGAATTATCCTACCAGCCTTTTTGTCAGATCACTTTGGCCAACTGATATCATTTGATGCTATGAAATCACACGTAAATCCCTCTTTTGCAATGAAGCGTACTTTTAGCGATCAAGACGTGGCGTATTGACAGTCTCCTTAACGAAAATTGGTCTTCTTTTAGTGATCAAGACGTGGCGTATTGACAGTCTCCTTAACGAAACTTGGTCTGAAATAGCTGCCGGGTTTAATAATAAATATCAGTGTTTTTTTAGAACTTTCTGCTACTGGTTTGACAGAGCATTTGCATTTCAGATTCGTAGAGCTGCGAAGAAGACTCAAACTTGGGTGAACACAGAAATCAAACAATTTTTCCACTATACGTTTGGTATAAGCGGACCAACTGTGTGCAAGCTCGTGCTCATTATAAATTTGAGAGGAAAAGGTATAGAAAATTCCTGTCAGATACTCGAAAGTCTCTGAATGATAATCAAATTTCCAATTCTTCAAATAAATCTAAATCAGCTTGGAACATCTTTAATAGGTTAGCAAATAAGACCAAATCGAAAACTAAATGGGTTATTAAAGAGCATGGTTGAAGACCTGTCGTTGGTCTGTGATTTGTTTAAAAAACAATTTGATATATCCCGTTCAAGTAATAATTTCAGGCCGGTTAGTGATTCTTTTCTATACCCCACAATGTTCCTGAAACCTGCAACTGAAGAGGAAAACCTTTCACTTTTGCGGGACCTTCCAAATAAGTACTCAGCAGAAACTGATGAGATCCCAATTAGAATTCTCAAATTTGTTGCACAGTCGATATCATCAGCATAAAGTATCCAGTCTGTTCTATGATCTTTCTAGTGCCTTTGACACTATAAACCACCAGTTTCTTCTCCAAAAATTAATTTCTTATGGAATGCGGGGCAAATGCTGTGCCCTAATTGGGCCTTATTTGTCTGGCAGAAGGCAGACTGTCTGTGTGGTACAGGATGGGAAGCGATGTCTGTCAGCTATGAGCGATATAAATCAGGGAGTTCCCCAAGGCCCACTCTTATTCATTATATATGTAAATGATTTGGCATGTGATGTCGGTGCTGATTTGATTGGTCAGTACGCTGATGAGACGTCAGTGGTCCTGGTCGATACTTTGGCGGTATCATGGGTCACGAGAGTGTGTGAGATGAAGGAGTGGTGCAATTGCAACTGTCTGCTTTTAAATGCAAGTAAGACAGGCCTTGTGAGCTTCGAGAAGATGCAGCCCAATTGTTCTCTGTATGTTCCTGTGGATGGAAAATCTATTCCAACTTGCCAGAGCACGAAATTCTTGGGTAGGCATATGGACCAGCGCCTTGCCTGGGATGTACATTGCTTTGTGCTTGTTTCTAAGCTAAACAGTGCCTGTGCCCTTGTAAGGAGACTTTGTGATGTTGTTTCTACTAATGTCATGATGACATACTATATCGCCAGCATTCAATCGGTTCTGAGTTATGGAATATTGTTCTGGGGTTCATCCAGCATGGCAAATAAGGTGTTTGTTGCCCAGAAGAGAATTATTAGAGCTATTTTCGGATTACATCCCAGAACGAGTTGTAGGCCCGTCTTCCTATCCTCAAATATCCTTACCGCACCATCCATTTACTTCCTCTCACTGGTAATACGTTGTTAAGAAAAATCCGAAGGCATTCCTCCGAAATTGCGATTGCCGCTCCTCACAATTGACTGTTGACACACGAGGTAGAAAGGAACTATGTATTCTCCCACACAACTCAACTTTTTGTAAGAGAGGGCCGCTTTTTAGGGCAATAAAAGCCTTTCATGGGTTGCCCTGTCACATAAAGGAGATCCCTTAAGTTCGAAATTTTCGCAAGGAAGTTGTACTATTCTTAAGGAACAAGAGTTTTTACTCATTCAATTTTAATGAGTGAGCTTTATGTTTTTTCTATGTTAACTATTTGGAAATTCCAATTTTACTCACAGTTATATGTTAAAAATATTGTCACGAACGAGATAAGCTGGGGATTTATTGTAGAATATTACTATATTTCTGGGCGTTTATTTAGGCTTTAAATCTCTATTCTTTAAAGGGGTACCGGGTCGTCGTTTCCTCCCCCGAAGGGTCCTATGCTGATTTACTCACTGAATGGGGGCTTTCAAAAATATGGGGGGTTTATTTTTAAAATAAGAAGATGGGATTCAAGTAAACTTCTACTTTCTGTGCTTAAAAATTACCCTAACTACTTAACTGAAATGACTAATATGAACACATACACCGTTATAACAAAAGGGTCTTACCTAGGTCAAGTGTAGAGGAGGACCGTATCGTGCCAAACAATTTAACGTACTCCAGGGGTACTCCTATGCATACCCGTGGCTTCTCTTAGGACAACAAGGACTTCTAGGACAACTTTCTTCTTTGTACCTCGGACGATAACAAATTTTGGAAAACACTTAATTACTCTTCAACGGGTGGTCGTTCGTCTATCTGACGTAATGCCCCCAAAAGGATCAACCCGAACTTCAAAAGAATCTTGGAGTCTTGCCTGCGTGCAAGCCACCGAGCCAGTCCCCATCGCTAACCCAAAAATCCTCGAGCTTATTTCTCTTTCCGTCAGCACTTTTTTCCAATGCATTGCAACGTTCTTTTCCATGACGTCAATCAGCGGTTCGAAGTACCCACTTGTTGAACAAATTTACGATCTATGATTTATAAATTTGGGTCAACTATTCCTTGGTTACTAAACCGGTCATCGGCCGACTATTTCTAAGGACGCTGCAATTTTATGTCTTTTTGCTTCTTTGTGACAATATTTCATACTGGATGCTCTATATTGTTACAATAAATATGGATTCTTATTTGTCTAACGTCTCTGACATCATTTATCCTTGACGTTGCTTTGTGATGTGACTCATCATTTTGTTGGCAATAAAGATTATTATTATTATTATTATTATAGTATGTTGTAAAACCTCCTGCTGTAATAGCGTATAATAATGCCAAAAAGGAAGTAGACCTGTCAGACCAAATGTCCTATTTTACTTGCATCCGAAAAACAATCAAATGGTATAAAAAGATATTTCTTGGACATGCGTTGTAAATAGTTGGGTGATTTACAACAATTTTGCCAACAATCCGAAAAATTTAGACATCCTTCAAGTTCGAGAGAGGATCTAACGAAAAATGCTACAAACCCAAGAAAGAACTTTGAGGCCGAGAATTTGACACTAATGGTGCAAGAAGATGCTCAACAACCTCCAAAAAAGAAAGCACGGCTATCTATATAGCAACACAAAAAATGAGATGTTGTACACAGCAGGAGCAGGCGACATCTACCAGCGTAATTTAGATCAAGTTCTGCATGGCAGATGGCTCTTAGCTCGAGAAGCAGCCCAAATTACCCATAGTACCTCGCCTATTATCGGAACCAGAACGAAGTTATTGAAACTGCTGTTAGTTATCGCTGGTTATCGAAACCCGTGATTTAGCGACTTTAAGTCGGAAATGTAGGGAGTACCGGTGAGATGTTGTACAGAACAGGAGAAGGCGACATCCATTAGCGTATTTTAGATCCAATACTGCATGGCAGATGGCTCTCAGTTCGAGAAGCAGCCAATCTTGCTCTGTACCTCGCTGGTTATCGGAACCAGAACGAAGTGAAAAGAGTTTGGGTGGTCAACACTTTGTCGATCAACCCATCAGCACACTAGTTTCAGGGTCTACCCCTCATCAGTACAGCTTTGGCTGGTCGACAAATTGGGGACCGTGATTTAGCGACTTAAAATCGGAAATGTACGGAGTACCGGTGAGATATTGTACAGAGCAGGAGCAGACGACATCCACCAGCGTATTTTAAATCCATTACTGCATGGCAGATGGCTGTTAGTTCGAGAAGCAGCCCATATTGCTCTGTGCTTCGCAGGTTATCGGAACCAGAACGAAGTGAAAAGAGTGTGGGTGGTCACCAGTTTTTCGACAAACCCATCGAGATACTAGTTTCAGGGTCTACCCCTCATCAGTACAGCTTTGGCTCTTCGACAAATTGGGGACCGCGATTTAGCGACTTAAAGTCGGAAATGTACGGAGTAGCGGTGATATATTGTACAGAGCAGGAGCAGGCGACATCCAACAGCGTATTTTAGATCCAATGCTGCATGGCAGATGGCTCTCAGTCCGAGAAGCAGCCCATATCAAATGCGTTGGTGGATGTCGCCTGCTCTTACTCTGTACAACATCTCACCGGTACTCCATACATTTCGGACTCTAAGTCGCTAAATCACGTTCCCCAATTTTTCGAGCAGCCAAAGCTGTACTGATGCGGTGTAGACCCCGAAACTAGTATGCAAATGGGTTGATCGACAAATTGGTGACCATTCACACTCTTTTCACTTCATTCTGGTGCCGATAACCAGCGAGGTACAGAGCAATATGGGCTGCCTCTGGAACTGAGAGCCATCTGCCATGCAGGGTTGGATCTAAAATACGCTGGTGGATCTCGCCTGATCCTGCTCTGTACAACATTTCACCGGTACTCCGTACATTTCCGACTTTAAGTCGCTAAATCACGGTCCCCAATTTGTCGACCAGCCAAAGCTGTACTGATGAGGGGTAGACATCGAAACAAGTATGGAGATGGTTTGATCGACAAATTGTTGACCACCCACACTCTTAACACAAAAAAAGGTTAAAATACGAAGGGACAGCCAGGCAAATCCGAAAACGATGTGGATTCTGCTAATAAGCTAATTCATGCTGAGAAAGGCGTCAACGAAGCCCGCAGTAAAGCAAATTGTCCGGATAAACCATCACATTATAACTAGTCGGAGGTTATCGAAATAGAGTGAAGTACAGTACATCTTCGCATCATCGCTAATCAAATTGCGACAATTTCCATTATACGGGTATAATTGGAGTGTTAAATTATTTTCATAAATGATTAATTCTGAAAATAGAATTTTGAAATTTGCACCGACGGAATTTATGAAGCGTGCAACAAAGAGGTTTGAAAACCGATCTTTTTGTCTGATGTTAATTTCAATTTATGTGACAGTCGGGTACATATTAAAATCAGTAGGGGTCAAACCATTATCGGTTAGTTTCCACCTCCAGAGGAGCACAAGGCACCACAAATCTCCATATCAAATAAACTCAAATTCCCAAAATAAAACCACAGAATCTACATCGAAAATATCTCTATTCGCTCTCTCGACATCTGATCCATCCGAGAAATGCAGAAACTTTTCCAATACCTCAGGGGTATAGAAAGTAATATGGATTATAGAAAAAAAACTCTCGACGGTATCGATTTAGATGTGCAAGTCGAAGAGAAGAGTTTTGCATGGGGTGAATATCCAGTTATTGTACTTCAAGCAAGGAAATATCAGGGGTCTTTCAAAATTCCATCTAAAGAAAAAATTTGGTAATAGTAGATATTTGTTACTGACACGCTAAACATATTGGACCAATCTTCAGAATTTGCATGATCTCCCGGGGGAGCAAAGCCCTAATATTACTGCTCTGCGAGAAAAAGTCTCGTCGTCTATAAAGGAAGCTGCCCCAATTTATACGAGTATTTCCATGACAAATCGTCAAAGAAAAGTTTTGGTTATTCAAAGGAAGAGCGGGCAGGATAAGTAAGAAGTATTAAGAATAAATAATAGCACTTCCTAAACAAACTAAACTTTGAGGGCTTACATGAATTAAAAGGCAGTGCTTTAGGGGGTTTACACCCACGTTACAAAAGGGCCCACATATTTCCAGTGTGCTCTGTATCAATTTTTTAATTTTTAATAGGACAGCTTTGATTGGGTTTTCTGTTTGCTGTATATCAAGGGTTAAAATATGTTGCAAGCGCTTCCCAAACATATTGGTTTTTACTTTTCAGTTCGTTTTTTTCGTCACCTGAATGGCGATGAAGCTTTTTCAACCTCATAAAATAAAAAAATATTTTAGGAAAATAGAGGTTCGGTAACGTCTAAAAGTGCAATATTAAAGTTTGCATGAACTATACGCTATTTCTTGCCCCAGCCCATCCTAGTCACCACATACACCGGTACATAGTAAATAAACGATGTCCGAAAGTGCAAATGATGGTGATCGAATAAAATTTCCTCTCCTGAATTCCTGACGCTTTGTCCATAATTTCAGTGGACATTGTCAGTAGCGATAATGCAATGAACGAAGTGACCTTCCTTGCGTCCAAACGATTACTGGACGCTTATTCTATAAGAAAGAGTGAAAGTGAAAGTCAGAATTGCTGGCAAATGGAACTCGTCAACCGAATTTTTTGACCAATCAAGGTTGTCATAATTCTCACTTTCACTTTCACTCTATCCTATAGAATAAGCGTCCTGAATGGACTATTCAACGCACCGTCGTATTTATTCTCTCACCGCCACGCGGGGTTGCCAGATGCGCATTAATTACGATTTTCCGCCGTAATTTATGAATCTTCTGCACTAAAAACCCAAACACCGAAAAATCCGTCAAAGCGCCGTAATTCGGTAATACACGTTTCATCAGACAATGATGAAGATATATGGGCAGATGACAAAGATTTAGGTACACATTTTGTAGGCAACCAACAACATAAAATGGGTCACCCTTCATATTGATGATACTGACAGCCACAGTCCGTTCGTTGAGAAAATTAGACATTCGATTCATAGACAGAGACTCTTGAAGAAACGCGATCGCGGCCACACTATATCCATAAATATATAGTTGCGACATACAGTGTGTCCCAAATTATAAATATATAGGTAAGATTCTTTTAGAATTATATGTGATAAGTATCTACGTAAGAAAGTGAATTGAAAAAGAAACAAAGGATTGCCACTTTTTAGTGTTTTATGGTTTCAGAATAATGGATGATCAAAATTACCTACTTACATAATATAATAATGTAAAAAGCCATCTTTTGCGGTCATGCGGATAACTTACGAGCATTCCAATTTCCTCTTGAATCGGTGAAAAATCTTAGCTAATTAATTAAGTAAAAGTATACGCACACCTTTACTTAATTTATAGTATAAAATTCTTAATGAACTCGGCTCAGGTAACCCTACCGGGTTTATTGGCGTGAATATTATACTAACCTGAATAATTATGAAGTTAATGTGTGTAACTGACTCTCTATTTATAATTCAATAAAATGATTTATATTTAAACTAGACTTACAACCATATAAATATTTTACAAACTAATTCAATTAGGTCCTTGGAGGTGGAGCTCGTGGTATACAAACAGCTCCCAAAGCCTTGAAAATTGGGAAAAAGCTACATTAAAATTAATTAAAAAAACTGTGTGTGTGATATTAAATTGGACAGAATACCTATTTGGATAACAAAGCTATGAAGCAAAAATTAAATAGAACCAATATAACCGATTATATGAAGAACAAAATTTGAGACATGTTAGTTATGTTTGCAATAATCATAATTTAGTAAGTCCTTGACGAATAAGTTATTAAAGTAGAGATAATTAAGATTGCAAATAGTTACTAAGGTAGTTACTAAGGTAAGTGAAATACTATCTGCTAAATCTCTTCTTCCTCCAAGCCATCCTCCGCAGTGTTAAACTCGGTATCGGAATCATATGAATGGTCCCCTGGCGAAATTATAAGCTGAGCAACCTCCGAGCAGACAATAGTTTTCATTGCCTTCCATCCTTGATGATTTTGTTTACATGTTCAACATATTTTTTCCAATTGTCCCCTGCTGTGAAGTGTCCTACAACATTGCTTCACGTATCCAGCACTTTCTCTACAGTCCCTTTTGAATGTTAAATTTGTTGATCATAAATCCTTTTACATTGCGACCATATTTCTATAGCGTTATACTGACAATGGTAAGGTTACAAACCTAGTATTTTATGTCCAGAAGGTTTCACATATTCGTCAAATTCGAATTTCTTTTGTGGTAGCGAATAGCCCAAGTTTCATAGCCAGTCAATTAATTTACATTTTGGTCAGGATTTGTTTGGAATTCCTTTATAGGGCCCCCCCTCATAGGGCATCCCAAGGCCGGAGTGGTGAGAAGCGTTATCCATAATAATGAAAGATCTTGGAGGAAAGTTTGGAACTCACCGGGTTTTAAACCATTTTTCGAAATTGACTCTGCTGATAGAATCATCGTAATCACCTTTCTTGGAACCCTTTTAAAAATTAAACTGGTCCCTTTAAGAAAGCCGTGTTCATTGCCGGCGTCCACCACTATATAACGACACCTAAATATAATTTTTTTAGATATTACTAAATACATTAAAAGAAACATTAACCACAAACCATTGCGATTGTTAGATTTTTTGTAAATTCTTTAAAGTACATTTTCAAAGAGCCGCAAGACATCTACCTGTTGAATACGGCTTTCTCTGACAGAGATCCCGATCTAACTTGCAGCATGCAACCAAACACTGTTTCACAAAGTGACGGGTTGTCCAGGTTTTCCAAATATACGAGAGACGCCTAATATACGGGACTATCTCGGCTCCAAGCAACATATCTACGATATCAAATTGACGTCAGCCAGGATTAACCTCTCAATATGAAACTAGGCCTGTCTATCAAGTCCGCTAATTAGAACACATTTTAGGAGGCCTCTAGATACACAATAGCTAGAGGTTGATCAAGTCAAGTGGCTTCACATTTTTGAGATGCACTTGACATTACTTGACTTTTTATAGTAGAGCACGACTTGATATTAATTATTTTCAAACTATTCAAGTTTGATACTTGATCGAAAATAAGTAATAAACATGACGAACTCAAACATAATTTCTTATTAATGTATCTGACGACAACGAACTAACCTGAACTGACCTGAAGTCCTTTCATAATTGAATTGACTACTCAATTCAATTAGGCGGTATCAAAAAGTCTCACTCAATGTGATTCTTTCTTTTTTCGAATTAAAAAAAAAGTGCATTTTCTACTAGGACAAATCTGAATTTAGAAAATTTTTGTCAGCTTGAGTAACAAGACAAGACAAGTAAAGACAGGACATGACTTGACCCTAATCGTAACTTGCATTTTTCTATAACTCCAAATTTGCATTTTGTTACAGCTTTGCGTCATTGTTCCTACCGTATTTTTATCAAAAACTTTTTTTTACGGTTTGAGTCATTCTTAACCGACTTTGGTCCTAATCTCGACTTAAAATTTTTACAAACTCAAAAAATGAATTTTTAAACGCTTTGAATTTGTTTCAAACCAATTTGGGCTTTTAAACTCTTACCTCAATTACTTCAAATATGCATTTTTAGACGCATTGAGTTATTTTTTATATATTTTACCTTATAGAACATGAATTTTTCCACAAAATTTGGTCCTAATCTTAACCTGCAACATTGCGGAATTTTCAAATTTTAATTTTTAAACGCTCTTTTAAAGTATTTTTTAACTGATTTTGACCCTTATCATAACCCTATTTCTTTCAAAAACTTTTAGTATGCATTTTTAAGTGCTTTGAGCTATTTTAAACCAATTTTGGCACAATTCCTCAAATAAACTTCTTCAAACACACCATATTTGTATTGTCACAAAGGAGCAAAAAGACATAAAAATTGCAGCATTCTTAGAAATGGTCGGCCGATGACCGGTTTACTAACCAAGCACTAGTTGACTCAAATTTAAAAATCAAACCTTACAAATTTGTTCAACATGTAGGTACATCGAACCGCTCATTGACGTCATCGAAAAGATGACGGTTGCAATCGTTTGAGAAAAATGTGCCGACAATACAAAAAGTTAGCACGAGGGTTTTTGAGAGACAAACGGCAGTGTTCTCCTCACGAGGAGTCGGTGCGAGGAGCCGCATTGGAGTTGGTTGGAGGTCGACATTACGCCGGAAGGACGAACCACCCCCATCAAGTACCAGCCCACTGTTTATAAGTAGAAAAAAAGTCTAATTTGGGCTCACGGAGGAGTCTTAGTTTGGGAATTCGCGAAAGCAGTCGGTAGTCTGGGGGACTGACGAGAAGGGTAGTTTTTGGGGAATAGGTGAATAGAGTCGAAAAAGCATCGTTACGCCAACAGGACGAACGAGCACCAACCGAGACCACCAGTGGAAGCCTACAGTCAAGTTTCGTTGTCACACTAAGGCGAAGGGTGGAAGCACACTTGGTTCCCATAAGTCTTTTTTTTTATCGCAATACGTGGTCCTGGTCTACCTAAAATTTTGGTAAATTTGTAGAATAGGTTACTTTTGAGGTCATAGAAAATAGAAGTTTACGTAGATCTTCTTCCTGATGTTTCTAACTCTAGTCCTGCTAGCCCCCCCCCCCCCCGAGCTTGAAACGCCCCGTTCTGTTTTTTTTTTAACATCAGCATAGGACCCTTCAGGTGAGGTAACGTAAGCCACGGTACCCAAACCGCAAAAAGTCGAATTTTTTTGCACTCAGCACAAATTTTGGTATTAATCCCAAACCGACTTTCTCTAAAAATTCCAATTTTGCATTTTGAGCCAAGTTTCGTATATTTTAGCCCAAAAGTTTATTTAAAATATAACAATATGCCAAAATATTTGAATCAGATTTGCGTTATTCTGTCCTAATAATGAGTTTATTCGAAAATATTAAAACTTCAATTTTAAGAGGATGTGGGTTATATTTCATCAATTATAGTTCTATTTCTAAACTTGCATTTCTCCAGGAACTTGAAATTTGGATTTTTAGACTCTTTAAGAAAAATTTTAACTAATTTTTGCCCCAATTATGATCTGAATTTTTCACTAAACTTAAAATTTGTATTTTTATGATTTTTGAACCTGATCCTAACTAAACACCACATTTCTATTTTGACGTATTTCTTATCTAAATTTACATAGTTTGACCCAAAAATTGATTTTTGCTAAAAACGAGAAACTGAAAGATTTGAATCGAATTGACTGGTTTTTCAAGTACTAAAATTGGGTTTCTCCAAAATCATTCAAAATTTGCATTTTAGACAAAGTGTTAGGATAATGTTTTAGCCCCAGCTATACCCTCAATTTATCCGCATTTGCATTTTCGGTTATTCGTAATTTTTTTAATGATTTTGCCTTTATTCTAACCTGAAGTTTTTCACAACAGCAAATAAGCGTTCTAAACCTTAGGGGTACAACTAAACAACAAGTTTTAACCAATTTTGGCCTTATTCGAAAAACATGTAATTTTTTAGACTTTTCTAATTTGCATTTTTAGACCGTCTAAATCATATTCAATCAATTTTGACACTAGTTCTGGTCTAGATTTTTCAGAGAACAAGACAAAACTCGATCCAAAAGATAGCCTTTTCTTACCACCGTCTTGTCTTGACAAGATTCTATCATGTTTTCAGGATAAGACAAAAGGGAGTTCTATATTGTAATGTTTTGTTTTTCGACAACACTAGGCAAGCCCAAGTGTGCGACTTTTTTTCTTTAATAAACAATCTAAAATGTTTATTTTATTTGTATGGAAGTAAATTGGCGGATTTGGACAAAAGGAGCAATATGTACTACAATTTCTTCGCCGACGTTTCGTTTAATTATACACTATAATTCATCAGGGTTGTGAATAACAATAATAAGGACATTAAAGCTGGTATTGGAGTATTTGAATGGCATGCAATCCTCGAGATCATCAAGTACATGGCTCCTAGTCAAAGGTAAACATTTATAGAGCAAGGGTGATTTGGGCGTTAACCATGGATAAGTAGTATAGAATAATCTTTAAAAGAACTTGGAGAAACAAGTGGCGTCATCAGACGACGGCTGGTTCTTCCACAAAGGTCATGTGAGACAAACGTTGAAGTGAACCAAAGCAGATCTCCACCACGCACCTATTATATTGTCTGGAGCGACGTTTAGAAGAGTATTAAACTCAATTTTCTATCAGGCATAGGAACCGGAGACCGGTTTCGCTCTTATTGGAGCTCATCAATACGGTATACCTCAAACCTGACAGAAAATGAAGTTCGAGAAACTTGATTCCTTTTTTCGCTCAAGGCAATGTGTATATGTACAAGTGGCGCCATCAAACGACGGCTGGTTGTTCCAAAAAGGGTATGTGTGACAAATGGTAAAGTGAACAAAAGCAGATTTCCGCCGAAGTTGTCACTTTCCACAGGCACTTTTATTGTGTGGGGATGACGCTTAGCAGAGTACCAAACTCAATTTTCTATCAGGCAGAGGAGCCATAGACCGGTTTCGCTCTTATTGGTGCTCATCAGTACGGAATACCTTAAAACTGACATAAAATGGAGTGTGAGAAACTTCGTACTTTTTCTTGCTCAAGGCGATGTGTATATGTGCAAGTGGCGCCATCAGTCGACGGTTGGTTCTTCGAAAAAGGGTATCTGAGACAACTCGTAAAGTGAACCCTTCATAAAATTATTGACCGTCTAGGGGTCGCCTTAGGAAGAATAATTGCTTGAATGGTGACAATCAGTTTGTCTCGTAAAATCGAGTTTATACAGCCCTGACAGGAGGGAAAGACTCGCTAGTCACATTGACGTTTTGTACGAATTTGATGGAAAGTCCCACCTAGGTAGTGACTGAAATGCATCAGCTCAATCTAAGCTATACAATATGTTTTTAGTAATTGTTTCATGTCATTCTTTAAGCTGCGCAAAAAGTTTCGAGAGAAGAAAATAGAAATTAACAGTTAGAATATAAATTTGCCAATATGAAACTTTCCCATCGTTAAGAAAAAGAAAATCGCTGTAATCAAAAGTCATTACAAGAAGAAACTTAGTGTACGAAAAGTTTACCACCGAGCAAATTGAGAAGAACCCGCATATTTCCGAAGTAAATAATACCTTTCCTTTTGTTTCGCCTTGGAACTGGCGGAAGAAGCAATTCATGACTTTGTCCTTGCTTTGCGTTTTGAATATAAAATTAATTCGACTTTCAGGCGAACCAAAAACAAGTTGTTAAAATTTGTAAAGAAAGTTGAATTTGCCTTCATGGCGGCGCAACTCTTGACTTTTAATTATTGCTTCTGTGGTTCGAGGGACGTCCAGGGAAAGCAGGTTTAATTAATATTTGTGAAAGAGTTAAAAATAACTTTAATGAAACTCTGAGGAGTGTGTTTTCACGCAACGGTGATAAATAATTGTCCGACATGCAGAAATCCCAAACAGAAAAAAGTGCGATTTTTCATCGTGGGGGAATTTATTCGTCGGTCTGTGCCAGAAAACAACGAATTAAACTTTTTCACAAAGCAAATATTTGCCGCTGAAAGTTCCACGTTCCAATTTGGAGCGAACGAATTATTTTTGCGCTTAGCGGAATTTCCTCAAAGGAATTTAATAATCAAGTGAATAAAAACTTCTGTGGTCTTACATAAGCACCAGGGCTTTAACGAGAAAATGGCCGCCTCACGTTTGGAAAGTGTGTTTTTCGAGCTCGAGGAGAGTGCGATGTTTGCTCAAGAATTTATCGGAAAGAGCCTTGGACTTTACTGCTGAGAGCATATTATTATTTGAGAGTGATGAGGTTCAATGAAAATTCTTGTACTTTTAATGTTGAGCAATCTCATTAAGCTCAAAGTGGTTTTTGAACGTGTTTAAAATCTGGATTTTTTTTTATTTAAAAAGCCGCATTTGGAAGACTACATAATTTAGTAGGTTTTACATATATTTAAAAAAAAATGTTGCCACAGAACCAGTTTTTAATGTAGTTGCTAGTAGAGTTCCTGCTTAGTTAAAGACCAGTTTATCCATTTCCTTAGGGTGAATTTTACAAGTTCAAGCAAAACTTCATTTTGAACTTAAACATCCGATATTACCTCATTGTATTGTTTATCTGTCAGGTAAACAATGCAATCTACGTCATTATTGGTGTTTTAACTTCATACTGAAGTTTTACTGATAGTTGCTGATAGCGAGCTAGACCGCACTCTATGACCTACCTTATAAAGTAAAGCAGGTTTTACTTACATACCTCTTAATTGACTGACACCTCTTCGTCTTTTAGGTCAGGTTTTGTTGCTCTGATTGTACATCTGCAGCTTTGCTGCATTTGTTGACACGGTCCTGTTCGCAATTTAAATTAAATTTCTTAAATTTCAGGGAGCACTAAAAAATTCTAACGTTTATAATTGGTCGGGATTATTGATTAGTCTCAAGATACCAGATAATGTTTAAATCGGCAAATTATGGTAAAAGGTCTCACAGGCACTGCCGACTTCTACTACGAAGTCATGAGGTCTTGGTTCTATCCGAGTAGATTTCCTTGGTTTGTCTACATATTTTTGGTGTGAATAGTGTGACTTTGTAATCTATGCCCACATATTCAGAATCTGTGTGACGTAGATTTAGCCTACTCTAAAACCGGTCCATTAGAGAGCATTTGGGAGCCAATTTTGGCTAACTTATATGACCAGGGACAGATTCGAGAGTTACCCTGTTATGCCAGGCTAAGTAATTGAGGTTAATTATTGACAGCGGGCTGACCTGGAAAAGTCACTTGGAAAAGCCATGCAATAAGGCAATAGCACTGACATGACAACTATGTATAGCAATGGCGACGAAGAGGGGTCTAAAGCCACACCTCCTGCACTAGTTCTACACTGCGGTAATCAGACCGAGGATAACCTACGGGGCCGTGGTCTGGTGGCCAGCGGTGTACAGAGCATGCTATGAGCTAAGGTTGGCCAGACTGAACGGTTTGCCTTGCCATAACGGGTGCATTAAGAACAACACCGGGAGCAGCACTCAATGCCTTACTGGGTCTACCGGAGCTTCCAATCTGGGTTAAGAGGTGGCGTCCTGCAGGAGGATGGTTTGCTGCGGCCAGCTGAAGGACACAGCTATGGTGGGGTCACACGCAGATCGCCAGCCTCATTCACTGGGACATCCCAATTGTCCTGCCGCAGGAGGGGCGCCCACGCGATCAGCTGAGACTCAAACAGCCATTTGGAATAAACATTCCAACAAGGAACGAATTCAAGGAAGAGCTGCTTCAGTAACCTTCTGAGAATAATCAGGTATGCTATATAGACGGATCAAGAGTTGCTAATACACAGCCGTCAAGAGCAGGAATATACAAAGCAGGTCATGTGGAGGGCGAGGGTGGAGGTGGCCACACGAACAGAAGTCAGGCAGGAAGCAGAACAGGACATCTACATCTACTCCGATAGTCAGGCGGCTTTGCGAGCCATCTGCAGGAGCGGAACGAGTTCGAAGCTCGTTCGGGACTGCAGGGATGGTCTAGAGTCACTGGCAGAAACAAAAAGGGTAACTCTGGGATGTGTTCCTGGACATAGGGTGATCGAGAGGAACGAAGGTGCCGACGAATCGGCCAGGCGGGGTTCCCAGACATGCTTTACTAGACCAGAGTCATGTCTAGGAGTCATTCACACTCTGAATGAGTAAGCATGGGAGTGTACAAGGACAAACTGGACACAGTCAGGAATATATAGACACACCAAGGAAATGAACTCTAACCCGAATAGATCCAAGCCCTCGTGGCTTCTTGGGAGAAGCCGCCAGTGCCTGTGAGACCTTATAGGAATCCTGACTGGACACTGCAGACTAAACAGGCACATGCCCCTCCTAGGAAGGGCCGACAGTCCACTCTGTGCCCACTGTGGGACAGGGAAATAGTCGGCATACCACTTTCTGGGAGTGTGCCGTAGGTAGGCGCCACTGCGCCATAGGACACTTGGAGCCGCGTTTCTTCATTGAGTGGAGCTTCCGACTCTGAATCGGGATACTCTCCTTGGACTGTGAAAAGGGCCTAAAGCCTAGTCGCAAGGCTTCGGCTTTCCGCCCCCCCCCCCCCATTGTTTGCTACTACTACGCTGTTATATCTGGTAGCAAGCCCGATGAATCTTTGCATTACTGAATGAGCCTTGCACTCATCCTCTTTTTGTAGATGGCTCGCAGATCCTCCTGGCTGTCAGGAAGTTGTAAATCTCCTGTTCTTCTCCTTGCCATGTGGATACGTCGAGTATTGTGAAAAACTCTGCATGGAAAATTTTCGTATGGATTTTCAGGGCAAAGCACTCGTTCTCTTTACGGCCTGCTTTTTATGTTGTAGCAAAATTATATAGTTATTGTATCTATAAACCCACAAACTTTGTACTGATTTTTAGCTAAGTTTTTCCATCTTAAGCAACGGTCCTGTCGAATTTTTGTAACCTCTAATTGTTGTCGAGATTTTTGTTATTATTTCAAAATATAGAATAGACCCATGAAGTTCGTATTCGTTTCCAGCTAACTTTTTCTAACTAAGGCAACGGTTCTGTTTAATTTATGTAACCTCCAACCATTCTCGAGATATTTGTCATTTCCAAGTTACAAAATAAGTTTGTTATGTCCTTTATAGACCTATAAAGTTTATACCCATTTTCAGCTAACTTTTTCCAACAGAAGCAATGGTATTGTCGAGTTTTTGTAACCTCTAACTGTTGTCAAGATATTTATTATTTTTTTCAAAATATAAAATAGACCCATGGGGTTTGCAATCGTTTCCAGCTAACTTTTTCCAACAAAAAAAACGGTTCTGTTTAATTTTTGTAACCTTCAACTCGAGATATTTGTCATTTCCAAGTTACAAAATAAGTTTGTTGTTTTCTTTCTTTTTATTGTGCCCTGTCAGGTCCCCCTGACGTTGACAGTCACGATGGCGAAGCTGATCCCTGTTCTCGGCCACCCTAAACAATTGTTCGACGCTTTGTATGCCTGTCCATTCCCGGATGTTCTCTAACCAGGAGATTTGTTTTCTTCCTACGCCCTTGCGGTCTTCTATTTTGCCCTTCACTATAAGCTGTAGGATCCGGTAACGATTTCCTGTGAGAACATGGCCGAGGTATGCAAGTTTCCGGCATTTATTCGCACCGTTATTTTCTTTATAGTTAAGTTTATACTCATTTTCAGCTTTTTTCAACTTAAGCAACGAACCTGTCGAATTTTTGTAATCTCTAACTGTTGTCGAGATATTTCTTATTTTTTTCAATATATAAAATAGACCCATGAAGTTTTTGTTCGTTTTCAGCTAACTTCTTCGTTTGCGCGAGCGGCCGTAAAGTGTTTTTTTTTCGGGTTTTGAAGCTGTGGTAAAATAAAATTTTTTCCAGTCGTTTCGTCTACAGCTGAAGCAGACATTATCAAAGGCGATGAGGCAATGGGCGAAGCGATCTCCCGTGCTTCCCGACGTTGACTGATTGGACTGTGGTGAGCTGCGTGGTATTTATTCCCCCGCCGTCGTACTGCAGTAGCGGGACTGGGGTGGGAGTAGTGGTTGTGCGGGGTTTCACACTCGTTTCCACTCTGCATTTAGAAACGTAATTTCCTCTTTGCTGAGATCCTACAGCTGACGATTGTATTCAGCCTAGCCTGCAACTCCTCTTGTGTTCCGGATTCCTCGTATTGACTGCGTTTTAAGATTCCAATGTATACCGAGCCACAGCTGCATGAAACTCGGCAAACTTCGAGGGGCGATAGGGGGCCTTTGGCCGATCTCAAGCTCTGTTGTGTTGTTACAAGTGGGTTTAAAGATACTTTTAGCTTTGTGCTTTTCCAGTAGCATGCCGATTCTCTCCGTAACTTTGTGGATATATGGTAGACTAGATATCTTCTGCCGTGTTTCCTTCCCGGCGCTCTACATACCTTCGATGGACGGCCATTCCATACAAACAAAGGTTATTTCCAGATGCTTCATTTCCCGTTCCAATTCAGCCTGCTCACAGATTCTCTTGGCTCTCACAGAGTCTCACAAATTGTGTGTCTGGCATGATCCGTTATTGAGGTATCGGTCAGTGTGTGCTTGTTTTCTATAAACGATGTGCGCAAGCTTCCCATTCGGCCTCCTTGATACTAAAACATCCAAAAATTGTTGCCGTCCTTCATTTTCTATCTGCATAGTGAATTGCGAATTAGCTTGATGATTTCACTAGTTCAGACGAAACCCAGTGCACTACGTTATATTTCTACTCATTTAGATAGCACCCATTAAAACACCTCTTCGATTTTAACAGTTTAAAATTAGGCCCTTATTGAGAGTCATTCTTAGCATTTACTTTTCAGTAATTAAATTCACGAAAAGTATATTAACTAATCTATCGCTCACTGTGTTACAGATTTGAGTTAAAAATGTTTAAATATGCAGGTTCTAGCCAAAATTTAATGAAACCTTAGGCAAAGACTCTAATGTTAGCAGGGACTTTTCAGTTCTTGCATTTTTAGATATACAAAGGTACCTTAGTTCAGCATCTCCAGGGATGCTTATCGAATGGAATTGACGCTATGGATGATTATAAATCTTCTGCACTAAGGAGCACTCTCCAACTGTCGTAGTTTTTTTGACAACCTCCCCTTAAAGCCGAGAGTCTCCCTTCGTCCTTTTATTGGGAAGTATCGAAGGATAATTTTATAATGTGTGGCGTGTTCTGATGATAGGGTGAAACACGTGTAATCATTTTATAATATTTTAATTAAATGTACTGAGACCGTGACCAAAATCACGATTCCCCTTAAAGCTATATAGAGCGTGTTAAGAAGGCGGCTTAATAGGTGTTGGATAGGAGCTTCAGTGAGGCATTTATTTGTTCTTTTGTTCTACTTTACCACCCTACTTTGTCCACGTTTCCAAAAGAAAAGCAAGAAAATTGATCAAATTCTACTGATCAAATTACAGCTAGAATTTATCAAATATGAATGTAACCAATTTTGAGGAAACTCCTAAATCTTTGAGGCGAAAACTTCATTTTTTACTACTTAGTTTTAGTTTTGGGTGAAGCCTCATCCAATATTTTGCCCACATTATTATTCTTTAAAATGTTCACTACTTTGAAAACGAGAGAACTACTTGAAAATAAAAGAACACAAAAATAGTTTCACTGATAGAGAAAGATTCAAATTAACACCACACAATAGTAAAACACCTCACTTTTAGGGTATTCCAAAAATACATAAAAACAACATTCCTCTTAGACCTATTGTCAGTAGCATTCACTCATCAACACAACTCACCAACACAACTATTATCTAGGTTTTTATTAGAGATATTAAATCCTTTAGTAGGAAACACAGAATCATACATTAAAAACTTTAGTCAAATTTTTAGAAAAACTAAAAGAAATAGATATAAAACCAAATCGCACACTAGTAAGTTTTAATGTTTCTAGTTTGTTTAGTAATTTACCTGTCGATAAAACTTTAATTATTGTAAAAAATAAACTTGAAAATGACATCAAGCTTAGAGAACGCACTAAACTAAACATAAATACAATTATGGAATTACTAACATTATGCGTTAACACAACCTATTTTCAATACAAAAATGATTATTACCAACAAAATACAGGTATGGCAATGGGTTCACCATTATCTCATGTACTGTAATTTATTTATGGAAAATTTTGAATCAAATAATGTTTATAATTACAATTTTAAACCTTTAATTTGGTGGAGATATATTGACGATGTTTTTTCAATATGTCAGTTTTGTAATGATCATTTAGACACCTTTCTCAATTACATAAATTCACAAGAACCCCCTATAAAATTCACAATTGAAAAAAAACAAAATCAAACACTTCCATTTTTAGACATACTAATAAAAAAAGATTTAGACAGATTTGAAATTTTTGTTTATCCCAAACCAACACATACAGATCGATACTTAAACTACAACTCAAATCACCCTAATATGGTAAAAAAAAAGAAGTTTTAAATAGTCTATTTGATCGCGAAAGAATCATTTGTAATAATCGTAATTTGGAAATTGAAAAAAAAACATATAAAAAATGTTTTACTTAAAAACAAATATCCAAATTATTTTATTAATAAATGCTTTAATCGATTCGAACAGCCAAATATAAGGCAAAATCAAAATAGACATATTACAGACCTTATTTTACCATATATCAAATGGTTATCAGACAAAATTAAACGATTAGGAAACACATACAACATTAGAAAGTTTTTTAGAACACAAAACACATTACGTGCACAACTGACAAAAACTAAACCACACAACGAAAACGAATACACAAAAAATGTTATATATAAAATTCCTTCCGAATGCGAGGAATTCTATATAGGCGAAACTTCTAGACCTCTAAAAAAGAGAATAAAAGAACATCAACATTACATAAAAAACCGAGATTTTGAAAAGTCAAATATATGCCAACACCCCTTTGATAATGGTCGTAGAGTAAAATAGAACGATACTAGTATCGTTTCCATAGAACCATTATCAAAGAAGCGTAAAATCAAAGAAAGTGCATATATTTTACTTAACAAAGATCATTGTGTGGCTTCTTGTTCAGCACACATAGATAACACACGGTTACCTATATTAGAACAAGAAGTTCAAAATGGTAACTTACATGTAAATTAATAATAACATTCACATTATACCTATTTTACACGTAGATAGAACAGATTATATTAGGTACTAAACAATACATTAACCAAACATTTTAAACGTACCTTTCGTAATAATGACAATTCTTATTAAATGACATTTTCATGTCAAAAGTAAAAAACGATTTTCAGAATATCACACACAAATACTCAGAGGCAAACACATTAATAGGTATAATTTTTAACATTTCATAGTTTCCAAAGCTTTATTTTTTAGATAGTTCTGAAGAAGGCAGCAGAAAAGTTGCCGAAACGTCTACTAGGTCGATTCGTCCGAGCCTTTTTTATGGTAAATTATTATTCGCAGTAATTTTACTGTGAGTAGTGCGAAATTCTTTCTCCAACAACCAACGAATCGGGCAAAAAAGTGGATGAGGCTTCACCCAAAAGTAAGTAGTAAAACAATTTTGAGGAAGTTATAGACACTTTTTCAATTTTACATAGGGTCAAGGAAATAAGAAAGCGACTGTCTCAAAATGGGCAAATTATGAAAATCATTAAGTTTCAAGCTTTACATTGAAACTGTAAATTACCAAAAATACAACCAAACACGACGCATCTTGGGATTTTTGGGTTTTTAACGAGAAACACTTTGCTCTTGAGAGATGGAAGAGAGCTTCATTATATGTTTGTCTATATGCATATTTTCTTAAGAATAAAAAAATGAGGAAAAAGTAAATAAGAAAGTGACTACCATAATCAGAAAAATTGTGAAAATCAATAAATTTCAGACTCTAAATTGAAAATGTAATTTACAAAATTACATCTATTAAGTAGTAATGTAAATTACAATAATTGCAGCCAAACCACTTAATATGTCGCATTAAATATAATGATACCACATTTTATTAAGAGGGACATTAACACTAAAATTCTATGCAAATGGAAATATTCAAGTATTTGTTTATCGGAACGCAATTTGTTGTTTGATATTGTCTACTTTCCCACAACGTCTACTTCGTTGTGCTGGCACATTGTGGTATTTTTGGACTTGTGGGTTATAAACGAGAAATTCTTAGTTTTTTATTGTAGAAAGAGAGCTAACTCCCTTAGATGCTTGTCTATATCCTCTATATTATATGCATATTTTCTTGATGTTAAAATATTAAAAAAATAAGAATAATAATGATAATAAGGAAATGACTACCATAATCGTGAAAGTTATAATAGTCAATAGACTTTTGGCTTTATATTGAAAATGCTGACACAACGTGCCATCTTGCCATTTCAATTTTTGGGCTTTTAATGAGAAATTCTTGGTTCTCAATATGATGAAGAGAGCTCCTTTATATGCTTGTTTTGCTTATTTTAGTTATTATTATTTAGCTTATTTTCCTTCAATTTACCTGCCTAAACCTAAATCAATAAACCAGTGTTTGTAATTAGTAAAACCATTAATAACATTTATCCTTGAAAGCTACTGTTCTAACGTTTTCTTCCTAACAGTAATTTTATGGCTCGAATAATGACGTGTTGTAGATGGGAAACATCTTTCCAGAAGTTTGAAGTTGGAACTTGTACTTGAAGACACATTCGGCGAAAGAAGGCAGTGTGATGTTATGAAGAATTTCCAATAATTCTGCCACCTTTGAGTCGGAGGATGAAGTTCCGTCACAATACTCCCCTCCCAGTGACAACGAGACCGAAAATTGTATGAAGGGAAAGAAGCGAAGTTCCTATTGCGAATTGAAGGGACAAATTTGTGTTACTTGTTGCTTGAATAGAGCGAGTGATGATGAATGTGCCAATTTTTCCGAGAATGGTAGCAGGAAGTGACGTATGTGAAATAATTACGCAGTGCAGTGAGTGAAGAGAGAGTTGCTTGATGCTGCGTGCGGTGGGTGTGAAAGAGATGCCGATCTGGTGGTCTCGTGACCATGAAGCGATCCTTATTGCGGCCTTGTGCTTGGAAGATTCCGTATTACTTTTGTCGAGGTTCAGCAATTATGGCGTGGATAATGAAGTGCAATATATATGAAATATATTCCCAAAAAATTTTTGTTATTTATGGAAACACAACTGGGACGATCTGAGATCGTACCACTCTATGTATGTAGTGTTGGCGTTTCTTCCCGGTCCCCTTGGACTCGAAAGTAAAGCATCTCACCCCTACCTTATACACCGTGGCGAGAGTTCATAGTTGGAACTTTTATTTGAAGACACATTCGGCGAAGGAACGCCAGTGTGATGTTATGAAAGATTTCGACTAATGCTGCCACCTGTGAGTCGGTGGGCGAAGTTTTGAGGCTGCCACCTGTGAGACGGTGGATGAAGTTCCGCCACAATTTCAAATATTACGTCAGTAATTGAATAAATCCCTAGGGCAGCCTAAAGAAAAATATTAATCAAAATTGCGTTAATAAAATGTATATAATTGTCGGGGTAATAAGTCGTTTCGTGCTTCGTGCTGTGGCAACTCTGTTCGTAAATTCTGGGTCTAAAAAGAGTCGATGTTTTACTCCTAATGACGTAACCAAATCCTTATTAAATTGGTTGGTTCTCCTATTATTTTAGTACTTTTGAAGTTGAAAGTATGGCAGGTCTCCACCTTCCAATTGGATTCCACAAACAACCTTACAAAAAATTCCGTTTTTGTCACCAATGTGGTCGCTGAGTCACCAATGTGGAGTAATAAAATGCTATATTTTTAAGATCAGGATGATGGTTTCAAATATGTAAATATATATATTCTCTTGAGGCACCCTGTATAATATTGTTAATTTTGGAATGCGCCTTCGGTAGCCTCATTTATATGTTCAAATTTTCTTTTTAAATCGAAAAGACTGTATGTGTTTATGATTTAGCAATTCTATTATGTGTTGGCATAGTACCATTTACCATTTCTTATGGATATGTCAACGATATTTTCGCGGCTATCCCACTTAATTAGAGTGGCTATATGGTCGTTAAATTAAATTAATTAAATACAAAATGTAAGCTTTAGTGTACGATCTCAAGAGTGAAGCGAAATACGATGCAAATAGGGCTACCGGTGGATCGCATTTCGGTATACGAAACTGCACTATTTAAAACCAATTTTTAAAACGTCCAATAGGTTTTCTTCAATCCTGGAGTCGAACGTTGCCTATGAATTTCTCTTCAAAGACTGTAACAAGCATCACATAGGACAGAAGGTAGGCACTCAACCTTTATGTGAGCACGTATTGTAACTTTCATGTTTACTTTTATAACCTAAGAACATCAAAATTCCAACTCTCAAATTTAGATATACAGTTTTTGTTTTAAGTTTGAGTTTAAAGAACATTATCCTGGCCTCTTTTGAGGCTAGACTAGAATGAACGAGTTGTAATAGAGACCTATACTAAATTTAGACAATTAATAATCTAGTCAGAAGTAAGCTTTCGTTAAGAAGGCTGCCGGTTTAGCAAATCTCCATTTATGCTTTACCTCCAAATAAACTTCATACATTCCACAAGTACTTGCACGAAGGTTATTTATGAATCCCTTGTCATATTACACGCAGAATCTAGGGCAATAAGTAAAACCTTTTAGTTACATCTACTGCAAGTGCAAGTAATAAAGCACAAAAGTTTGCTAATACTGCTATTAAACCCTAAATGATTTCCCAGCGGAACTCTATCCGTATCTTAGCTTACAAACTAGATAAACAGGGAGCACAAACTCGCGGACCTTGGGTTCATAAATTAAATACAAGTCTCAAAGACTTCATAGAGATACTTTTTCATTGCAAATCACCAAAAAATATAGACAATAAATCAGGACCAGACTTGGTTTTATAGCATCTATTTTTTTATTGTTATATTTATATTGGTTTTATATATTATAGTAACTTCATATCCCGGAAAAAGCCTTCGGCAGGTTTTTCTGGGAGACTGGAAGTCAAATTAGTTACACATATATTCAAAAACACAACTAAGGGTTTCAAGGGCTTCTTGTGCAAGCTCCAGATCCAGACAAAAGGAGGGGCGCTATTTACTTGAAAAATACGAGGACTCGCGAAGTTTCTCGCTGTAAATTTGCTTCTACATATTTTTGTAGCGGCGACAGGCTTCAAGTTTCGTCCTAAATATTAAGTAAACGATAGAAAACGTGACACCGTTTTTGCTTTGCCTTTGGTGTGTTTATGCAAGAAGAGAATCCAATCTGCGTATATCACATTGAAGTAGGAGGGAAAGTGCTTAGAAGTTTTTGTGGTGGAGATACCTCTATAAAAAGGTCGATTTCCTAACGCATATGGCGCTGGAAGTTTATTATAGTTTTTCGAAGAATCACTTGGCAACACCGTGATTAACTAAAACTAAAATAAGCTTCACAGTTAATAGTTGGTATTCATTACAACAGAAATAAACAAAGAGTGCAACGCACTGCAATATATACTACTCATTATTGTATTAATGAATCTGCCATTCAAACTCAGAATCCCTCTACAACGGGTTCACCCAAACCAATAATCAGAACACTCGTTACACAGAGAACAACAAAACTATGCAGAACTTGTTTGTTACTTATCGACTTTGATTAGAGAATGAATGTCGGACTAAAGTACTTAAAGTCACTTTAAATGCATAACTTATGTGAGAACGTCTTGTGGACTACTTATCCTGCAGGATCGCTTATCCTGCATTATGAATAGAGAAAAGAGAAAATAGTGCAGTTGTATGACGACAAATGCACTGTACTTGAACACACAGATACAATCACGTTCATTTATTGCAAACTGCGAGGAACTAATCTGAATACCCTCGATAATGCACAGATAAAAGAAACACACTTAATTCAGTGCACGAGACTGCGATTAAGCCCGAAGCAACACTGTTTTGCGTCATAGAATTTCAGCCAACTCGCTACTTTACTAACAGCTACAGTTCGAACGTTGTTTTCCGCCCGGGAGACGGCGATGGTTCACCTAAGAGATCGGAACTTGAACTCTCATTCTGCCCAGTGAACAAATACATTTTTGCAGACATCACCCAATCCTATCGCGCGATTCATACCATTAATTCTTCGTGACGCTGCACAGCCAATGGGGAAATCAGCAAACACATTCTGACGTCCTCGTTATCTAGGGTAATAAAACTGTGGTCTGGGCTATTATTACGACATTTCTTTGAATATGAAAACATTCAGCACGATTTGTTGCATTTTTGTCATCATAGAAACATAGGATATATTTTCGAAATTTACTCTTTGAAATCGTTTAATTACTTTTATTATTATTCCCTTGTTATGTTGTGTTATCCCAACAATTTTACTCACCATATTTTTTAGAACTCAATTACTTATACCCACCCAACTAGACCAGAATGGGTCTAATATAATTACAATTTCTTTTGACAATTTTTTTTAATTAACAAAGAAGTTATATAGTTGATTGTTCCGGGCTCAAAATATTTATTTATCGAAAAATGTGCATTCTGGCGAAATAGCCTATATTTTACAATAACAGCCAGTCATCATGATTTAGTAATAGAGATGCAAAGCATAAAATTCCTTACAGTCTAAAAACCATTAATCTCATACCCGGACGCTGAGGAACATTTATACCCCCTACGGCTCTAATCCAATTTACAGAATCCGGTAATAGAGTTACACCTTGGGAAGTAAATTAAATGTCTCTAATGTGTCACAGTAATAGATAACGTACACGACAAATCGTTTAGCGCCGAAGCCGTGAATTGCAAAGGGGAGCTTATCTCTTATTAATAAGATACATCACAAACTACCACCTTGGGATGATTGGGTAGTACGTGTGTTCGAATGAAGGAATCTTTATTCAGTTAGCGCTGATTACTTACATAAAATGGATTTCTTCGTTTATTCCTAATTTGCTGGTCGAAAATTAGATTTGACCTGAAAGGAGAAATTCAACTTTTTAATCTGATATGCCAAAATCAGGAAATTATTTTCTGTTTTCGATTACCAACTCAACTCATCAAGGCCCTCTTTGAGATAAAAGCACCCTAACTTGGCTGACTAATGAAGACAAAAAAAAAATCGTGGGGCGCTATTATTGTTCATATCTAAATAAGATGCTGGGGCTTAATTGCTTTTTTTGGGCTTGAAATTTATAAAAAGATGTTGAAAAAGGAAAACCTGGAACTAAGTAGATGATCAGGAATGTGGCGGATTCGTGCAAACAGCATATACAATTTGTGATAACGACATTACTTTAGGCGAGCACCACATTTCGCAAACCATCATTTAACCTAAAAACAGTCCGAACATTTTTAAGGACACCGACCAGTGCGATGGTTTAGTGCAGTTTCGTAACATTCCATCTCCCTGATGACTCATTAAGCGAATCGCAAACCAAACTTTACAAGCAAAATTTTTCCCCAAACGCCATCCAGGGGTATGGAGATTGGCCCAGATCCAAAACGCTAAAATTTATAGTCCGGTCGATACAACACGAAATTTGTTTTAGGTGCTGAATGTTGCATGGGATCTTGGCGGGTGTGTTAATAGCTTTACGGAGTTTAATGAAGCTGTTTCGGGAAATTGGACGAGATCGGAGATTTTTTGATAAGAGTTTGAAATACCGGGGGGATCTGAATTAAAGTAGCGTTAGAAGTTCTTGACGGGGAAAAAATTTCTTAGTTCTTTAATGTCTTAATGGATGTAAAGCAAGTAGCGTTGAAAGGTTGTAATATTTTCAAATGACTACATGGAAAACACAATTATTAAAAAAAGTAAGGAACGCAGCTAAACAAAGCACTTAAAACTGCCTCAAATGCACAACTTTTCGTGAGGAATTTGCCAAGACTGGAATAAACCAAGAGATAAACACGATTAATGCAATTTAATCGGGGTAATTGCTCAATAGAACGGGGGTTGCAGTCATATGCTTATATAGGCAGAAAGCAGAGACAACTTACGGAGACTAATGGGCGAGAAAACACAAATCTGTTTACATTCGACGGAGCAGAAAACAGACACAAACATTTTATTCACAACACGGGACTGCAGTTAAGCCCACAAGAACACCAAGAGTATTGTCACAGAAAATATGCTATTTAGGATTATGCTAGAGGCAGAGATTGTGCAATTTAGATTTGACGAGATATAGTAACAGCTACGAGCAAGGTCACAAGCCCCGAGAGCAACATATGCCATGCCGCAACCATTTTTAGTAAAGAATAACCAGTTTCTGTTAAAGTTGATGATGAATTCAGTAAGGATCAACTTTCATCTAGAAACGTGCTTCGGTACATAACTGTCTCAACCTTCACCAACTAACACAAGCCAACAAAAAAAAGCCACAACTCATGATCAAAAGAGAATAGAGGAAAGTAGTTAAACAAAGCCTGTATCGGGCCACTTTCAATACATTGCATGTGTCCCAATTCCACATGTGGACTCACACTCCACGTGGACTCGCGCAGGAAACGTGACGAATCGCTCGCGAGCCGTGTGAACTTGCGTCTTTGGATTCCAACCGAGTCAGCTTTGACGTCTCCTGTGACCTCGAAAATCGTAACCTTGGAGCGAGACCTTGACGAGTGACACGAGGTCGCTGGGACCTTGAAAAATCACGCCGGCAAGCTGACCTTGAGTTCCTCCCGTAACCTTGAGCTCCCCCCCCCCCCCCCCAGCCCATTTGTAAGTAGTAGCCGAGCTGTAATTGCATAGATATCTTCATTTTTCTTCTTCATTAACTTCTAAGCTTCCTTTACAAGTTCGAATTTTTAGGGAAATTACTAGAGGAACTTTCAAGAATATCTGCAAACGCTTTTGTTACTTGAATGGCTGACACCAAACAGATTTGGGAAAACAGTTAATAACTACCAAAATGTACTTATAATTTCGATTAGATCCTGCAAATCGATTTATTTAACTGTCCAAGATCTGCCTGCCATAAATCGTCTAAACCTGTCGTCGCAGAAAATTTATTCGTACAGGTCGATGTAACTCTCTCACTAACTGAATTTTTTCTTTAGAATGATTCATTCTTTAGCGATCTCATTCGATCTATTATCTTCTGCTTTCAGCTCTTTCTCCACCGACAAGGGACGTTGGTCAATGCCGACCGAAATAGCATTTAACGTTTTACATACCATATTAAATTCTTTCCCAATCATACCAATTTCACGATCTACATACTCCTTATTGGCTGCATCTGTATCACTGCCAAGAAAACCAACGTTCAATAGCTTACGATTGTTTAAGTCGTAAATAGGAATGAGCAAATGTAAACTAGATTCACTGACTGATCTCGAAGAGTGAAGTATCAGTTAGAAGGTCAATAGATAACTAAAAAAAAGTTCTATCAAAATTTATCCTTTTCATATGTCTACACAGTTCATACATCAAAATTTCTTGCTTTAATTTTTTAATACATTTTAAAAATATATGTAATTTTTGTTGATAAGTTAATCAAGTCTTCATCGGAGTCCTCTTCGATGGCTTCATTCTACCAAGAATTCAATGTTTGTGGTGCGGCCTATAGCTTCCCGACTTTGCAGAAAATATTTAACATCTTTTTCAATAATCTTTTGATTAATGTCTGTAATACGTTCTGGAGTAAACTTGACTGTAAATCTTTGTGGCAAAATGGTCTTGCACTCGCTCAATTCGACGATAATTTTCGGACCAAACTACGTTTCTATAGTGTCAATGGCCAAAATTTCAAATTTTTGCCCAACCGGCAACGATCGCACATTTTCAAACTGCTTCGCGTAAAGCTCTTTGTTCAAATTACTAATGAATGAGGACATCTTTGCGACTATGCTATATTATAAATGGCTATACTACTTATAAATGGGCTGGGGGTTGAGCTCAAGGTCTGGCGTCAGCGCATACGGGAGGCACTCAAGGACAGTTAGCGGCGTGACTTTTCAAGGTTTCAGCGACCTTGTGTGACTCGTCGAGGTCTCGCTTCAAGGTTGCGATTTTCGAGGTCAAGGGAGACATCAAGGCGGATTCGGCTGGAGTCTAATGATGCTTTTCAAGCTCACCCGGCTGGCGCCATGGGATCCGTCACGTTTCCTGCGCGAGGTCAAGGCCAACGTGGGCGCGTAAGTCCCCAGGTGGAATGGGGTCACTTGAAAGTGGCCCGATACCGGCTTTGTTTAACTACTAAGGAACAAGAAACGCAAAGGATTAAATGCAACGAGATACCTAATTTAAAAAAGATATGTATAGAATAATACTTTAGAAATGTTCACTAAGAGAACGTTAATATGCAAGTTTGGAGTTGTCAAGGATAAAATACATTTCTTAGGTAAGATCAGTTGTAATCTTCGTTATGAATTTCGAGCTTTACAACCCTAAATATGCCAATCGAACTGAACAAAACTTCCGTAACTCTACCAAGGATTATTTCAAAGGAGGAGTATTAATCTCTTTCCTGAGAACCATGTCACCAACTTAACATTTTTATATTGGAATAGTCTGCTGAGAACTTTTGTAAGAATTTGAGCCTATTTTTAGGGTCTCTAGTGATATCTTAAGCGAAATCATAAAGGGTAACTTTAAGGGTGACTTTTACAAGTTCAAGTAAAACTTCAGATTGAAGATAGAACTCCCGATATAACCTACATTGCATTGTCTATCTGTCAGGTAAACAATGCAATGTATATCGAGTCTGGTGTTTATCTTCAATATGAAGTTTTACTTGAACTTGTAAAAGTCGCCCTTACAACTATCAGTAAAACTTCAATTAGAAGATGAAACACCAGTAATTGTTACCAACAATGCAATCTACGTCATTACGCCACTTTTTCGCAAAAATTGGCGTATAGCATATAACCCAACTCGAATTGAGTAAAGAAGTGGAATTTTTTAGATGAAAATGTACGTCTCTAGATGTCCAAATAGAAGTCCTCATCAGGAGAATCAGATGTCCAAATGAAAGTCCTAATCGTCTCAATTAGGCAATTAGGCAAAAAACGTACAAACTTTCAAAAGGAAAACTGTGGTGTCCAGATATCTAAATAGTGGTTCAGATAGTGTCAATGAGACAGGAAGTAATTGGAAGGTAAAGGGGAACAGAACTCAGAATCTGGATGAGAAACAATGTGAAAGCTTTTAGAATGGAAATTGAGGTATCCAGATGTCTAAATAAAATTTTTGATTGTGCGACATGGATGCGACATGGAGCAATGGGAAATTAAGGACACCCAGAAATTTATAACTTGTGGCGTTATCCCAACCGTTTTTCCAAAAACTTTAGATCTGAAAAACACGGTTTGTTCAGATAATACAAACTGTAGATCTGCTAGCATAACTTTTTCACCACGCAAGTGCTTGGTGCTTGTACTAACCTGTGCGCTCACCTTTCAACAGACCCTCAGGAAGTTGAAACAGGATAGCGAGCAAGACAAACGATATTCTAATGAATCACTTTTCAGTTTTAAATATCATTGTTTTATGTCTGATTTCATCATAAGAGTTGATTTCAAAGAAAAACACAGATAAAAGAAAGTTAGTTCCATTGTTAAGAGCAATTGCCCAAGAAAAGAGGAAAAGCGGTCCATTTGGCAATATTGTGGAAGCAGGACTGGAAGATCTCTAAAATTCTCTTAAGAGTCACAAAGTTGATGGTCAAAATAAAGGGTAATTATCGTCTTAACACAAAGCCAAACGGAGTGCATGTATCAAAAATATATGAAGGTTTGAGGTTTTTTTCTAAAAGTCCTGTTTTTTTTTCACAACTTTCTCAGGGTGGAAGGTTCAAAGTTATCTCAAATCTACTATTTTCATTTTGCAGCTACCAGAGCACTAACAGATGATACGTTATTCATTTTTTTATTACGAATATAAAATATTTTTTTTAAATATTGAAGTTTTTGGCAATTCTTTCTTCCTTCTAAATATTTCAGAAACTACCCAATATTTGGCATCACCGTGGAAGTCTACTAAGAAAGATCCACAAAAAACAATTTTTTAACAATTAACCGACGTCGTAACTAAAGCTTTTGGACATAGCATTACTACGCGTAGGAATGTAAAAAAAAATTAAACTTTATTTGCGTAATTTGCGAATTTCATGCGATTTATAATTTAATGCCCTTCAATCTTTAACAGAGATGTGTTCGACATTGTGTGTCCTTCAACCGTAAAAACGCAAAAATAAACTTTTTGGGAATACATCCATACTCCCAGCTCTTACGCACATTGCGTGGAGGGAAGAAGCCTTTTGGAGCAATGATTTCTGTAGATCTTTCAGCATAAGTCAAATTTCTAACGCTTATTGATATCAATAATAAGTGAATGGTTTTTTAGATAATACAATTATTATGAGCTATAGAGCATATTGTCCTGATTAGGGTCATAAACCTTATTCTATCATAATTCGTTGCCATTTTCAAAAAGTAGGATGTTGTTACGCATAATACCGATGCATAACAGCCTGCGGTAATATATTATACGTCAGATACTCCTACTTTTTCGATAAAAAGTTACACCAAAAAATTATTACAATATACAAAGTAGTTCAAAATTTTCGTCGTAAAGTGTTTATGACCTACCTCTACTTCGGAACTTCATCCACCGGCTCACATGTGGCAGCGTCGAAACTTCATCCACCGACTAACAGGTGGCAGTATTAGTGGAAATCTTTCATAACATCACATCGCCTTTCCTTCGCCGAATTTGTCTTCAAATACAAGTTCCAACTATGAGGTCTCACCACGGCGTTAAAAACAGAGGTCTTCTACGCCTTACTGGTAGACCAAGATAGACCCCACTACGATACGCCAACACCACATACATAGGCTATAGCGATCTCAGGTCGTCCTAGTGCTGTTTCCCCAAATAACAAAAAACTGTTTTGTGAATACATTTCTCATCTATGGCACGGTCATTATTCGACGCCACAAGGGTTAAAAATTACGTCATTCTTCGGTAAAAACTATCAGAGCATATTATGATCAGGCATTTCTTAAAAGTTAATAGTTTGGTCAATATATAATTGTTTTTTGTTCCATAAATTACCGTCCACTTTTACCGCAATCAGCATAATAAAATTCTAACAAACCAGTGAATATATTACTCTTTAATTCGAACAGAAAGGTAATCGTGGTTTCGTGCACAAAAAGGGTACAGATAAAGGGAAGCGATCTTCTATAGCACAACAATCGACATTTGAGGCCTAATTTACCTTCGACAAAAGGACGGAAATTTGGGTCGGAGGGGATTAAGCAGACGAGTTTCAATTCCGCTTTTAATCGTGATATTATTCCCTCCTATTACGGTAGAAAATTCCACAGTAGGCAGTCCCCCCCGTTTGTTTGCATGTTTTTACCGAACTGTCGTTTAAATAACCCAGAGGGAATCGCACTGTCGGTTGACTGTCAATCAAGATCAACAGAATAAAGGGGAGGAAAGTAATATCAAATGTTTTTATTCACCAAACCGAATACCGTTTAACACGCTTAATGGCGAATAGGAGGATTTGCCGCTTTCTAACCATTTATCATTCGTTTTTACCCCAGAAATAGCTATTTTAGTGGGTACGCGAAATGTATAAAATACTGCTCGTTGCTTGTTTAAATTCCTGCACAGTAATCGGTGGGATTCTCTTAATACCCTTGTCAAATACCATGGCGAAGGATTATGCGGCGAGGCGGCTCCAAGAAGGTTTCTCTTTTGCCGGTTTTCAGTGTGAATTGTCTCTAAAATAGAGAGAGTTTCACAACAAATTTAGGTTTTAATACACTCCTCGAGTTCTTACAAAATAAATGTCGCAATGAATTTTGTAGTATTATAAGAGTATTATAATATGGGGCTTTTTGCTGAATTTATTTAGAGTGATTATGGGCAAGAGTTTTGAATTCTTTAAATCCACGAACTAGTTAAAACTCTTATACACTCAAAGCCTAAGGTTGATTTAATGTGTGCTATACACACGAAAATTTTATAATAAAATTTGCGAAACTTAATATCTTATATTCTATTAAACATAAATTTTGACAGTGCTAAAGGTAAGTTATTACGTCGTCCTAAATTGCCAACAGAAACCCCCTTAAACTTTCACACAAAAAATCGGATTAGTTCCCATCTCCTCGAAGAGGAAATACCAAAGTTCGCTCCGAAAATAAAAGAGGTACATTTCTTAATTAATGTCCTGGTCGACAATTTAAAAGAAATTTAATTCGGTGAAACTTCTCGAAGAAAGGTCTATTGACGGCGTACGAAAGAAAACAAATCGACAAGTTCCGTGGTGCGGAGGCCAAAACGAACAAAAGCTTTATTTCGACCGGAAAAGTTTTTGAAGGCTTTAATAATAACAGAGACCGAAATATTTTGTTCTTTCAGGTACTTTGCGGAGTGCATTTGGAACTGAAGGACTCGAAACATCACACAAAATCGGTAGGTGCAAAAGGTATTACACGTCAGAGCAATTATGTAAAAGTGCGGACTTTTCGGAAAAGTCCACAAATAATCGATGAGAAGTTTAAAAGTAATGCAATCTAAAAGGTTTTCCGGGCTTTGAAGCCGTCGTTCAATGAAATTTGTCTATTACGTTTCCTTGCAACTGCGGCAGACATTATCATAGGCGATGAGGCAATGGGCGAAGTGATCTCCTATGGTAAGCTCCTTGTTATTTTATAACCCCCGCCGCACACTGGTCCTTTTTTAAAAAATCTCGGCAAACAGTTCCAAAATAATGTTAAAAAGTTGTTTGTAATTTACTATGGTTTTGAAAGTAGACACCTCAAAATATTAGTTGGCCATGAAATTTGACATATCGCTAATGTTTTCTTATGAGGGCAAAACGTCAAAGATTAGACTTTGAGTACTTGTATTAATAGAGATAAACGAAGCGTGCAGATTTTTATTATTATTATTAATTCATTTATTAATTTATTTATATATTTAATATTAAATTATAATTATAGCGCTGTGTAAGGCTTCTTGCTATTATGAATTTATATCCACTCGGCTGTTGTGTGGATGCATAAAGAGAAAGTGACTGCGTAGAACTAGTTTTTTAGTTTTTGAATTTATGTGGAAGCTTTTTGTTTATGTTCCACCCAAAATCCACCTGAGTTTATTACATTTATAAATTCCTTAACTTTTCCCATATTTGATGAAAAAATTAAAATCTTGCGGATATTTGCAGATGCACTAATAAATTAATGAACAACAAGATATGTCACATTTAAGTACAAGGTTTTTATTTGTGGATTAATTATTGAAAATAAAGCCACTTTGATAAAGATTTGGTCCTACAACTTTCATTATTGAGTTACAGGGTGCAAAAGTTTCAAGTTTCATAATAACAATAAAATAATATATTAATAATAATAATAACAATAATAATGTGATATAGCTGAGGGGCGAAATATATTTAACAGCGCAAACAGGAGTCGTAATGCAAATCTGCAATATCCTGAGATCTTCCCTAAAAAAAAAAAATCTTTTAGTAGACTTGGCTAGGTGCTAGGTCTCATCTTCTAGAAGGACAAATACCGGCAATAAAATCAGGCTGTGAATGCTATTCTCTACTCCAAAATATTATATTATACGGTCTCGTTTGTATTATACGGATATTTTTTTATTTACAGATAATATGAATGAGGATATATTCTTAAGTTATAGGGACATTTTTGATATCCTACAAAATTGTCCCGAGAATGATCTAGGTTTTGAAAAAATCCACCTACGTCCAAAAAAGCCCTTTCCAGATTTAAATGTGACTTTAAGACAAAATGGAATCGAGTTTATTGTAAAAAGAATGTTTTTCTTAAGAAATACATAAGATGGTTAAAATTTAAAGTGAGATTCCTTCGAAATGAAAAATCTGATAAAGTTAAGAGAAACAAAGGTTGTCCGAAAATAACTTTTATGGACTCAAGTGAGAGATCAACAATAAAACTGGACCTCTAGAAATAAGGCATCATTGCAAATTGCGTAATAGTTTCAGAAATTACCTAAATTAATATTGAAATTATCCATCGATTTCATGTGATATTACAAACTTTATCGTCTGGTTTTGATATTAATATAACTAAATTTAAGGAGTACTCGTTGGAAACGGCAAAACTTTATATGTCTTTTTATCCTTGGAACCCAATGTTCACTACAATTCATAAAATTTTAATTCATGGGCATGAAATCATAAAATCATTTCTCCTTCCTAAAGGGCAAATGTCCGAGGAATCACAGGAAGCGAGAAATAAAGATATAAAAAAATATAACTTCAATCCCCAAGCATTTCAGTTTTCAATGAGAATGCTGTTTGTATGTAACCACTGAATTCTTTGTACAAAATATTAGATAGCGTTTTTATTCTGAAAATTGTGTTAAGAGGTTGGGTCCGAAATGTGAAATTGCCCATGTATTATAAAAACCGAGAGTCACAAAAATCTATTTGTACCATCGGCATATTTTGTTACATAAAAAGCACATTTTGCGAAAATCGCTTTCTTTTATTAGTAAAGGAGATGCGAGGTAAAATAACAAAAATCAGAGACAACCTATATACATTAAGATACTCTTATTAAGTGATTAGTAACCTCTTTTACCGTAGAGAAATATAAGTTTTTGGAGTGTTAATAATTAGCAAAGTAAGTATTAGTTAATTAATATTACTGAATGTTTAAGCATTTGCAAATAATTTAATTTTTTTGTTTGTAACGCCCTGTATATATCTCCTAATATGGAGGTAGAATAAAATTAATGTGTCAGGTTTTGTCAAAGATGTAATATGAAGGACAAGTGTCTTGAAAATAGCTTTTTTAAAAATAAATCACGAATTACAACTAAATAAATTTGTTTGTACCTAAACTCTATATTGACATTCTACTTGACTCTTTCTTAGTGCTGCTAGGTTTAAAGACTTGATGTTATATATAAATGCATCCTACACGCATTTTTTTTATTACTGAAGAACATTTTTGCGAATTTTTCACACACATACATTTTTTGCCACCTTTAAGCGCAAATGGACCATTGTGCGCCGTCGCGCTGCAGTGGAGGTGGCGCGGGGTTTCGCCACACTTGAAGTATGTCATAGAACTCGCTTTCAGTCTGCATTTAAAAACGTAATTTCATCCTTCCTGTAAAAATTATTGTCATGTTTAAAGATCTCATTGGCCTCTCTCGTTAGTCTCAGATAGAAGCTGCGATTGATATAAAATATCCACCTCGTTGAAAAAGATTGTCCCAGTCTGCAACTCCTCCTGTGTTTTGTAGTGTCAATGTATACCGAGCCACAGCTGCATGGAACTCGGTATACTCCGTATGCCGATAGGGGATCTCTGCGGTCTTTAGCCGATCTCAATCTCTGTTGTATTGTGCTAGTGGGTTTAAAGACAGTTTTAACATTATGCTTTCCCAGTAGCCTGCCAATCCTGTCCGTTACTTTGTGGATGTATGGTAAACTAGTCTATCCGCGATTTTTCTTCATCTTCTCCCGTTGTTCCTTCCTGGCGCAAACATTCCTTGAACGGACGTCCCCATCGAACCCGTGCTTACTATTTTCTTTCCAAACAAAGGCTCTTTCCAGATGCTTCATTTCCCATTCCAATTCAACCGGCTCACAAATTGTCTTGATTTTCACACACATAGTCTTTATGACTCCCGTTTTCTGTCTGGGATGATTATTTGATCCGTTATTAAAGTATCCGTCAGTGTGTGTTGGCTTTCTATAAACGGTGTGTGCAAGCTTCCGATTGGCCTCCTTGATACCAAAACTTCCAAAAAGGGTAGGCCAGGGCTGTTTATCTCTAATGGGAGCAATCGTCCAATGCTTCGTTAGTTAAAGCCCCACTCACGAGAGGCGCGTCAAGCGACGTTTCATGACACTACGATTTCTCACCGATTTGAAATGGTATCATGGCGGTGTTCTTGTTAAATTTGACAAATTTTTTATTTATTAGATGATTTTAGTACTTTTTTCCGGTTTTTATTCATCAGATTTTCTCAAAATGTATTACTGTTGTGTTCCAAACTGCAATACTAATATAAAATACACACACGGTATCCAGTTGCATAGGTTTCCAAGAGATGGAGGGCAAGGAATTTCCTGGGTTGATCGAGTTACCAACGAAGAGGTCTTTTGGAGAATGAACTGCCAATTAACCCTCATAAATGTCGTAAAACAACGCAAACTTTAGTATTTGGGCCATGTTATGAGAAACCCTATCAACTATTGTCTACTACAGTTGTTCCTGCATGATAAAGTGGAGGGAAGAAAAGGGCCAGGTAGAAGGAGAATTTCCTGCAGAAGCAGAAGGAGAATTTCCTGAAAATGCGTATTGCCCTGATGATAGCCAACATCCGGAACGGATAAGGCCGATAAAGAAGAAAAAGGGGTAAGTAGACTCAAAATATTTGGGCTAGGGACCTCTGTTAAATTAAGTGTCATCTCATGCATTTTTAGCCATTAGAAATTGTAGCTAAGTGAATTGCGGTCTTATGCCCGTTCGCACCAAGGGAAATTTAAGTATACTTAAGGTTAAGTGGCGCATAAACAAACAATACCATTGCACCACATAATAAACATCATTTTAATGTTGGCTTGTCTAAGCCTAGAAATTCCGCGTCTTATTTCGCCCTTAACTTTAAGTGAAAATTGTTCGCTGGTGCAAGCTGGAAAGAAAGTCAAACTGTCAAACACAAATTACAACTCAATCTAAAAAAAGTAAAGAATTTTTATTGTTTTGCAGTTTTGCACTTCGGCTATCATTTCATTTTGTGTTCACATATATCACATACTGGCGAAGACTCATCATACTGGTGAAAACTGCTCTGGTCTCCCTTTCAGAACTGGCAATGATCACACTTGTGAGGCTTTGAACCATCACAATCAAAAATCACTTTTAAACTTCTTGGATAGTAACGCACCTCTAGCAGAACTCAAATTTTACAAATAAATTGCTTAATCTGTTTATAAATGGCCTTAATATGGAATTTCTGGCTCTTGATTTTAAAAAGAATTCCAAACACTTGGCGCACTGTTTAACCTTGGCCCATGGACGTAACTATCATCATATTGTGTTAAAACAACAATAACAAGACCACTTCAGTAATACTACCTCTTCAGGGGATTTGTGCAGGATCTCTTGGTCTCTTAGCTGGGCGAATTTATTTTATCTGTGCAATTTTAATGCTCCGGTTGACAAATGCCAAAATGATTATTATAGGTTCTATTATTAGTAAAAATGAAAAATCTTTAGAATTCGTCTGGGAGATACAACATTGCCAAATTTATCCGACACTTGCTTAAGATTTCATTTAAAATGAATGGTGCAATACAGATTGACATAAGTGTCACTTAACTTTTATGCGGCCCTTACCTATTCGGAGCTTAAGATAATATTGGTGAGAACGGGCATTAGTCAATCAGAATAAATATTTATTTTTGTATTCTTGATTGATTTTGTGATCGATTGATTCTTGATTGATTTTTCCTAAAATATTCGGCAATTCATAAGTAATGCACTTTGCATTACTGTCTGAGATTATTTTATACCTACCTAACCTACCATACAAGCTTTTGATGGTCTGACCTGAATTGTTTACTTTTTTTTAATTTTTGCCAAGATGGACCTTCTGACACTTCATTAAACGGATATTTTAGATAAAGAACTATAAGCTACATATAACTTTTAATAGTTATTGCAGTGCGTGACCTGAAAGATTGGTTTACGAAATCTCTAAAGATAGTGTCATAAAGCTAAACTCTTATTCTCAATTTTGCCAGAGAAGCGTTTCAATTCATATGTTTGGCCCAACAATGAGCCAACCATATGAATTGAAACACTTCTTTTTTCAAGTACAGATTTTGCTTTCACTAGAAAATATAGAAGGCGTCCTAAGTACATACGTTTGGACTATACAGTTGTATTCCAATTTCGTTGTATCAATATAAACGTTTACCTATATAGATCATGTAAAATACTATTTTAGCTCCACAAGGTTACACACAGGGCATATAGGATGTGTACCCTATGGGAGGACAAACCATCATCAATGGGAGGACAGTACCTTGGCAGCAGAAATAACTCTTTAATTAAAAATGACGTTGTTCCCAGTTTACTGTTAACATCTGTTTTCAATAAACTAAGTAAGTATAGGGTGTCCTTTTAATTTTAGATAGAAGGTCATTATATATATATGCCGGTTTGAGATGAACTGTTTTATCAAAAAATGAATCCTAAGAAAGATAGAGGGCTTTTTGAACATGGCCTTTCAATTATGGTTTCTTTTATAATTTGTCAGATTGCTATATATCTGGAAGGACCAAAAATTGAAAACTACAGTGTATCTTAAGTTAAAAAAGTGCTCTTCTCCCAGTAGTAGTAGACTAGTAGTAGACTAGGCAATCCCTACACCATTTGGGCCCTCATTCCATCCACGAGTTTCTTTTGCTCTAAGCTCTTCTCCTAAGTTGCTAAAATATACCGTAAGCGAGAAAACTCAATTTCTATTTTTTTTTTTTTTCTGTCCATAATCACAAAATTACACAGTTTCAGCTAAATTAGTAGTATGCTTTGAAAAACCATTTAGTTGAAATTTGGTGTTAATTAATATCATAAAGTGGCAAAATCTTTGTGATATCATTTAACACCAAATTTCAACTAGGTAATTGGTTTTTCAAAGAAAAATACTAAATTTAGCAAAAACTCTTTATGTTTGTAATTATGTAAAAAAAAACATTTTTAAATTCATTTTATTTATGCTTACCACTTTTTACGATTTTGCTATGCTCATTGGGCGTGTTTATTTAGAAACGTTATCTAGTTGACTGTGAAACGTTAAAAGAAATGGATGAAGGAACCAAAGTTCATTTACTTTGATTATGTCATCTTTTTCGGCTAAAAATTTATAGCCTCCTAGATGACTTTTTCTAGTGAACCACCTATAGTAGTTTGTAAGGTTATAAACAATATTGATCCGTACTCCCTTTCGCCACAAGATTTGAGTTTTCCAATTTGTGATTTGCCAAATGTGACCTTACTGGTTTTTGCAGACTATTTTATTTTAAAGCACAGTTATTATACGTAGATACTAAGCAGCAGTTGAAAGCATATAAAAGTCTACAAGCTTTTAAACTGTATGAATCTGGTGCAGTTCTTTCGATCCATCCAAAACAAGTCACCAAGGATGCTTATGTAATTTTAAGTAAAGTAAGATCAATTTAAACCAAGCTACTGCTTTAGCCAAAGTTATAGCTTATGCGGTTTTTTTTATAGTTTTTGCTAAAGGTTAACTTCAAGACTAGCATATTCATCAAACGGGGTGAATAGCTATATGTTTCTGAATTCTCATATATCAATTTAGGGCTTACTGTTTTTTTTTTTCACAAAATGAACCAAATTGAGTGTAACCATACAGGCAGAAGTTCAACCAATTGTCAGCTGTGTTTTCTCCTTATATTTTATCCATACTTAGGGCAGGACAACTTGACTTTATAAAATTGGGCATTAGCATAACCACATAACTTTTCAGTTACATCAGAAATCTCATTAAAGTAAAGTTCTTATTAAAGGTGCTTATCAAGACTATGTTAGGTTTAGAAGCACTGGGTGTACACATTTTGCAGATTTAGTTGTAGGTATTCAGAAGAATTTATGGTGACGTAAATTAAATTTTTTAATAGATTTTCTCAAAATTCACCCCAGAAGGTCATTTACCCCAGAGGTATAATTACTGGTGAGTTTTATTGTGGGCACATAGAATATTTAGTGAATTTTAATTGAATTTAGTAATATTTAATGAAATTCAAGGAAATTTTACTCGACACTTAGTGGAATGAATTTGAACATATTTTATGAATTGACTTACCTCTCGTTGGTGCTGTGTGAGCATGTGATAAGACAAAATATCAATTTACTTACACAATAAGCCTCATTTGCAAGGTTATGGTTCAACCGAGTCAAGTGGCCTGTGAATCAAGGAATCTCTCACCAAGTTAAAAACTGTACATATGTTGGTCAAGTGCAGACATTTTGTTGCAAAGGAGGCAGAAAATGTCATAAAATTAACATGACTGCCATAAAAGTACATAGGTAACTCCAGATATAAGAAAGTGCATGAATGCAAAATGCACATTATTTTCACTTGTATTTTAATGTGAGAGATCTCTTTCTTTGAGTTGTTGAAAGAAAATAGTGGGGTGACGACTCGAGTGAAATTTATTTTATCAAAATGCTTTTATTACTCCAACTTTTTGGGTCAAAAATTCATACCCAACTCGAGAACTTCTTCCTGAACTTTTCTGTTGAACTCCTACTGTTACATGTAAGTCATTCACTTGTTATTGACATCAAGTAAGCATTGGAAATTAGACTTTGACATTTTTATTGTATTTTCTCAAGATGTGCTGAAAGGAGATATTTAGGTTTTAAAAAAATGAGGATTTCAAAGATAATGAGATGACAAAAATAAGTGAATGACTTGTATTTACCTATTATACTCTATCTGTTTATTGTATTTGATATTATTAGTGTAAATTTGCAGTATTGTTAGGGTTGTATTAATTGTTAGTTAATATCACTTTTATTGACATGCTCAGAACTGCATATAAAAACATGTTATGTATCATAAAATTTTACAGTGAACATAATATACTTAATGTTAATATACCTACCTGCCTAATATCCAAAAACAATTTGTGTATTTTTTACAACTTTGACACCCTGTCCTAACTTCAGAGAGAATCGGATCGGAAGCTCCAAAATGGCATTATAAAACCCCACTTAGTAGTGTTTATAATTTAACCAGCACCAAGCTACACTTAGCTAGCTACAACCTTTGACAACAACAATTGAAGCTCCTCTTTGAAACATTATAAAATATGTTTGTAATGTTTTTATTCCAGCCAATGTACCAAATTCTTGATTGTAAGACATCATATCAGATCATCATCGTAAGACAATAAGACATGAAAGTCTTGTAAAATGATTCTACGTGGTTGGTCTAATGACAGATTTAGAGAAGTATTTAAATGGTAAGTTTAACAGGACTTTTATAAAAGGACAGTATGTACTAAAATGGTGGTATGGAGTCATCTTGGAATTCCATTGTCTATATTGAGTTTTTTTACACGACATTTCGAGCAGTGAAATCTCTGCTCGTTTTCAAGTGAAACTGAAACAAGCAGAGATTCCAGTCTCACTTGAAAATGAGCAGAGATTCCACTGCTCAAAACGTCATGTAAAAATACTCAATAAAGACAATGGAAGTCCAAGATGTTTCGCTTAATAGTACATCATTGTCTACCACCTTTAAACAAAAATAGTGGTATGTTTAAAAGCAGATAGTATGTTTAAAAGTCCACAGAACTTTCTTATGATGAAAAAAATATAAACATGTCTTGTACATAGTTGGATTAAAGATGAATTTAAAAGATAAGTATTTAAATGGCAAGTTCAGCAGGACTTTTATAAAAGGATAATGTAACGAAATAGTAGTATGTTTAAAAGTAAATAAAATGTTTAAAGTATTTTAGTATAAATATCTATAATATATATGATAGTATGTTTAAAAGTGGCTAGACATTCTTACAATGAAAAACTATAAACAAACACTACTGTATGGATCAGAACCAATTACATACCTACAACTTTTTGGAGGGCCTGTAGAAAGGCATGATTTTGGTTAACTAATTATTTCTAAAATGCTCATTGTTAATATCAGATTTTGTGTGTTTAAGATTAAACTAAAATTAAACTACCTCATTATCAAAGTATTTTAATATATCAAAGTAAATATCTTGCTGACACAACTTTTGACTGGAGGCTCTTAAAATTATTGTATAAAACTTCCTTTGCCTAAAAGAAACAACATAGGAATACACTAATTACGTAAGCTCTATTTATAAATCATACCTGTGTTTGGATCACACTTAGCTTTTATAAAATTCCTTTCAAGAACCGAAATTCTAGCTGAACAACCAGCCTGGGTTTTTCTTTCAGGGCAATGCAGGTTTTCCTACAATTTTAAACATAAATAAGTAGGTATGCTCCAGTATACCTGCACATATACCTATCTAAATACTCTTTAAGAATAATTACTGTTGAACTTACCAGTTATGAAATATCAGGTAATACGTCTCTTGCCAAGTCATTTTTGCTTCCATTAAGGCTCGAAATTCAAACCCAAGCATTTCCATTTCCATGTTCAGTGTTTACTAACCAGGCAGATCAGGAAATCGAAAGAATGAAACGGTAATTCAATTATCTCATTCAGTACGCATTTGAACATAAACGACATTACAAGAATAAGACATTTCCAATAAGGGCATAATTCAAAGCAACACTTCAGATGATGATTAGGTCGCTTAGAGACTTTAGGGGATACTTGTAGTTAAAAATATCTTAAATCAAAACTCAAACATGATGATAAAGATCGATTTTCAAGTTTCATTTGACAGTGACATTGAGGGGCAATCATGTCAAATGACGTAATCTTGGAATCTATGTATAAGAACTGACGTTTATGATGATATATTAAAATTATAGCAGCGTCACCTATTAATATGCGAAACAAATTATTTATCAAACCATCCTCATATATTCAGTCCCATTTCCTGTCCTACTGCACTCACAGTACTTATGAGACTTTGGAGACCCTGAAGATCATCACATAAAATAGCCTTATCGTCAGCATAGCGAATGATGTTAATCGGCTCGCCGTTGATTTTGGCCCCGAATTCTTTTACATATAGAGCCTCTTTAAATACTTTGTCAGAGTGTAGGAAAAACAACAGTAGGGATAGGACATATCCCTCTCGAACGCCTAGTTGGATTTGACGTTCATCTGTAAATCTTCCATTGACTCAAACGCCTGCCTTCTGTCGCCAGTATAGGTTCTTACCCAGATAACACAAATTATCTTAAAAGCACTCCATAAGCACATACCTTCTGCAGATATGTGCTTAAGAAGCGCTCGGAAAACTCAACTTTAGAAGTGTCTCGGTGCACTTCAGGCCCGCACAATAACGCAGTACTCGTTGTGAGCATTTTTAAATCACTTTTATAAAGCAATTTGCAAGCACTTCTTGAAAATGCACTTTAAGTGCTCCATATTAGCATCGCATGATAGATGCTTATTACAGTCCCTTTACAAGCTCTTTTTTACTTCACTTTTTAGGCTTCTTTATGTGGTCAGTACTACATTGTACAGAGTTGACAAAAGGACAAAAAATCTTTATCTTTGATTTTATGAAAGAATTTTATTTTTTATACTTAATCGATTTTGCTTGGGAAAAACTGGGTTTGAGATTTTGAGGAAGTTGCTAAGAATAAAAGAAAATTGTTCATGATCAAGTTTCAGTATAGAAAATCATTTCCCTTCATCTTAAAACCTATTCCTTGACAAGCAGAAAACTTGACAAGCGAAATAATAATTTACGTCACAAGTCCAGTAGGTGACTTGTTACAATACGAGGTTTTTACAGACGAGGCGACGTCAGGAGCCGAGTCTGGAAAGTTATACAAGTACTGTAACAACACCTAATGTACGTGTATCGTACAATATTTTATTGCATAATGTTTGCATTATTTAGAAATTAAATGATAAAATGACCACGTAAAAATTAGATTTATTGACATTTAGTGGTGTCTGTATTGTTGTCACTGTCAAAATTCATAATTCGAGAGCTATAGCATAATGATTTAAAATTACGCTATTTATGGTACCAAATTAAACTTTTGAAAATATGCAGCCACTAGTTTTAAAGCATTATTATCACAAATTATTTCTTATTAAAATTATTACTACATACGTGTAATATATGTTTCTCAAATTCCTTCGATAAGTCTTTTTCTAATAGGGAAAATGATGGAGACGTCAGCATTAAATCAGCAACAATGGGCTTGGGTTTCTTCAAATATTTGTAGTACTCTGAAATAAGTCGGTTCTGCTGGGCAATGGAGAGATTTTTGAATTTCACTGAACAACTTAGAGGCTCGTTTCGAATATCAGGAATTGATGGTTGATTTGATATAATGCTTTAATTTAATGACAAAGAATCAAACGTCGTAACTACTGGGCACAAATTTTGACGTCGCAACTGAGCATTTGACAAAATCCTAATCAAATTTAAATAACGTAATATTTTATATTAGACGGTAGCTCTCTAGCATCGGTTGCCTAGCAACCTTTACCGGACTTGTTCGGTAAAGTTCCATTTACCGGACTCAAATCGATGCATGTAGGACGTATATACCGGACAGTATGAAATAAAATATTTTAATATCAAAAATAAAGATTTTTTCTCCTTCTCAACTTAATCTGCACTATAAGCTTCCAGTACTTTGCTTAACAGTAAAGCGTTTATACTTTAGAAATAGAAACAAACCATAGGGAAATAGTGTTGAATGACCAAAACACTGCAAACTAAAAAAACTTTACCGTAAAGTGGAGCTGCTTTTAACTATCAACTTATAATTTACAGCCTATCAGAATTCGATTTAATAAGAGGCTAAACATGAGCTAAACAAACATTTTGAATTTATAAAAAAAGCAGATGTGTAATAAAAAATAAAAACGTATTATCATAGCACTTATTCAAAGTTTAACTTATTCGGTAACGTCACTGGTATCGTCCGACCTGGATGAACCTGGAGCAGGAGCAGTGTTTTCTAACCTGCAAACAAAAAAATAGATTCTAAAGAAAATCTAAAAATTAACGTTTCTCAGTCGTATAGTAGGACGATATATATAATAGGACTATAATAGGACAAGCGTTTATAGGCTAAAACTGGCCTTTGAATAGTTTGAAGACTTGCAAATTGGAAGTTCAATTCACTAGAAAAAAGTATGCTTGATAGATATTTATATGTAGCATAAAAGAACATTTAGTAATTTCGCAGGTAATTTTCAATACTTTGGGTAAAGAGCACCAGAAACCAGAAACATTTGTTGTAAAAAATTATAGGATATAAGCTAGAATTATAAACTATGTAGGATTTTACATGGAAAGATGTTAACTTACTTTTTAGAAGCAGCACGAACTAATTAATTTCACTATTCAAACGGAATTAGCCCAGAGACTAAGCACACCTGCAGTTCCCAGTGAAAAAGATGTGTTTCAAGTGGGTTTTTACATTTTTTAAAAAGAAAATTAACAAGATGTTCATTGATTTTGGATTATCGATCCCTCAACACAAAACATGAAGAAAACATCCAAGCCGCCATTTTATAATGTCAAATCTGTGCTTTCAGCCGCGCCACCGCGCTTAGGAAAGAAAACATTACTGTCAGTTGTCATTTATGCATTATAGACTGGGAGCCAGCGACCGTTTAGTTTTAGTCATTTTAGAAAAGCTGAAAATGTTCTCATCCGCTTAATTTGGTATCACTAATAAGGGAATGGATCTCCATCTGGCTCACTTCCGGGGGATGTAGTTGCGGCAGCCTCTTCGACACGTAAAAAAATAATAAAAAAAAAAATTTATTTTAGAAAAGCTGAAACTTTGTTGACATGTTTGTTACGTTGCACACAAATAGAAAAACGTATCCAGCTGACTTGAGAGTAGGGGATTATGCCCCAGCTGGTCACGTGAACATGTCAAAAATATGCATTTGGTGAAATTTCATTCGATTGAGTTTGTTACGTTCTTAGGGGATTGCAAGCGTGCCCTTCCGATCAAAAAACACCAAAAAAATTTTCCGATTTTTTTTTGAAAAAGTTCAAAAGGGGGAAAATGTTACGACTTATTTCACATATCTCAACTTTGACGGCCTGTAACCTAAGAATGCCTGGACCGATTAGAGTGAATCCTACTGTTTTGTTCTTTTCTTGACGCAATCTTTCACCTGCCACTATCGGAAGTTCCGTAGGTGCAATATTTTCGGCGATAGACCCTTCGGAGATTGATTTTGTGGAACACTTAGAATGGCGTTTTTGGACTATTTTTAAAAATCTCTTTATAGGGTAAACTTATTCGAATTGAGTTCGTTACTGCAAACGAGCCATTCTGATCAAAAACAGCAAAAAGAATCCGATTTCTTTTTTAAAATTGTCCCAAGGGGGCTAATACGACTTTTTTCACATTTCTCAAATTTGATCCCCTGTAACTTGAGAACGCCTTGACCGATCGGAGTGAATTCAACTGTTTTGTCCTCTTCTTGATGTCTTCTTTCTCGTCCCACCATCGAAAGTTCCGTAGATGCAATATGCAAAAAAAAATCATATTGCATCGATTTTTTTTTGAAAATGTCTAAAGGGGGGGGGGGGGCTGATAAAATCACAGATGCAGCGCAAGTTGACCACGCGGGCAGCGTTGTCTCTTTGATGGCAGCAACTGGACACTTTTTCCCCACTAATATTTCCCCCACACACACTCATTTGTTAAGTTAACTAGTAGTTTACCAAATTTCAGCTTTTCTGTTATCAGTTCACTGAATGCATATTTTTCACTTGTTAACATGACCAGTTGGGGCATAATCCACCACTCTCAAGTCAGCTGGATACATTTTTCTATTTGTTTACAACACAAGTTTCAGATTTTCTAAAATAAGTTTTTTTTCTAATTATCTTTTTACGTGTCGAAGTGGCTGCCGCAGCTACACCCCCCGGAAGTGCGCCAGCTGGATATCCATTCCCTTATTTGTGATACCAAATTAAGCGGAGGAGAACATTTCTAGTTTTTCTAAAATGACTAACACTAAACGGTCGCTGGCTCTCAGTCTATTATAATTGGAAGAATTCATGAGTAGTCAGCAGTTATAAAGTGTTTTAAAAGTACATGTTTACGTGTTACCAATGATGATTTACAAAAATTACAAAATTTACAGAATTAATAAAAATGTGCATTTTAAGCACTTCTATTTTCAATACACGAATACCAACACTTCTGAAGCACTTAATAAACGTTGAATTATTCAAATTTTTAATATTTAGTTCTTCTAAAGTATACTTTTTAAGTAATCTATTAACTCTGGTTTTAGATTGCCTAGCAGCCAGAAGATAATAAGCATATTGTTCGCAAACTGTGCTATCTGGGCAATTATAGGTAAATCTTATCCATCAACACCAGTATCTGTCTCTTAATACATTTATGAGCTTTTCGTGTTTAACTCTATCGAAGGCGTTTTCATAATCAATAAAGAAGAAGAACATTCAGAACAAACATTGCTTCTCTGGTACAACTGTATTACTTAGCCTAAAGATGTTTTCATTAAGAGACTCCATCACTTCACTTCTCTCACCAAAGCCCATCAATTAACCCCAATTTAAAGAAAATGCGGAAATCAGATTTTCCGTTCATTTTACGCACAAATTCATTATTAAAAGGGTCTCATTTCCCGAGAACTCAGCCCCTTGTATCAACAAATAAACAAATCTCGCTTAAAAACCCCCCGGCCCTAAACCTTTCGCCACCACACCGCAATCGATAAACTCTCCGAAGGCAACTTTTTTGTTTTCCAATCAACCTTGGCAATATTTTATATAATAATCGATTAACCCCGGGGGTTAAAAGGGCTGGGCTTTATCCTGAAATTGTCGGTGAATTATTCATCGCGGAAATTGCTCTACAAGGGCCGGAAAATAGGGCGGCTGCCTTTTTAAAAGCCTTTCCGCCAATTTAATTCCGAGGTGTTACCTCACCTTGATCACTGTATAATTCGGCTTTTGCACCGGGTAATTTCATTCGATAACAGATACTTTGAACTTCCGTAAGCTTTCATGTAAGCCGGTAATAAATCGTGTTACAACTTACTAATTGCTGCGAAACATTTTTAATTACAATCGGCGATAAGTCCGTCTTTAGGGCAACTTTGATGCTAAAAATACTATAAATTTCCTTTAGAAACTTTTCCTAGTTAAAGCTTATGCATTAAAACATGAAATATTACTCGGGTTGTAATTTATTGCCAGTGTAGCGTAATTCTAACTTAATCTCATTACTGAACGATCAAACGTTTCCTTACTACGCTCCGGTATGAAAATGCTTTAAAATGAAATGTATTGAAGTTTTTATGATTTTTGTAATTATCGCTCTTTGAAACTAGTCTTTGCTGTTTCGTGCAAAGGAAGTTTCCACTGCTGGTTTCGATGGAGACCTTGACTTAGTTTTAGTTGTTTATGTACAATCTCGATTGGCATTTAATTTCCGACTGCTAAGATTAACAATCAAACCTAAAAACAATCACGAACATTTTCTATTTTTTGATGGATTTTTTGCTAACTTTGATATAGTCGCCTCGGTTCTTAACTGGCGGGTCCAAAGTCTACTAGTCATATGAATCAAATCAGAAAACACAGTAACTACCAAAATGTATCCTGGACGCTTATTCTATAGGAAAGAGTGAAAGAGAATTGCTGGCCAATGGAATTCGTCAACAGAATTTTTTGACCAATCAAGGTTGTCAAAATTCTCACTTTCACTCTTTCCTATAAAATAATCGTCCAGATGTAAACAATTCGAGGCTAGCTTGTCATAGTCATCAGTCATTATATCAAACGACATTAGGCTTTTTCGGAATGTTATTCGGATTATCTACTCGTAGAATTCGTAGAGTACCATATCAATTCTGCAACTTCATGTCACATCGATTGAAAAGTGCACATTAGAGTTAAGTAATATACATAATACATGCGTATCGATATTATAAAAACAGAGTTTTCTTGCACCTATATACTTTCTTTTTGTATTTGTAATTTTTTACAGAATTTGGAAAGAAGACACGAATGAAGTTTTCAATATAATTACTAATGTACCAGTTTGTATATTACGTGCATTTTTATCTATTTTTTTTTATTGAAGCAATCTGTGGTTTAGAAGCAAAACCAAATTTGAAGAAAAACTGGAAGAAATAGGAAACAATATGGAATTCAAAAATAGGTTCTAAACGTTAGTAAGCAAAAAAATAAAATTTTCCAGAAAACATTAAATAATTTATTCATTAACCATAGATGTTTTAAGGAAGAACAAATTTGAACCTCGACTAAATTTATTAAATTTTAGATTGGGAATAAAAGATAAAGATGCTTTATAATTATCAGATACAAGAATAGATGTTGCACAACACAATTGTTTTATAGCTATTAACTAAAGATACATTTTTTGTGAAGTGTGTTCCGAGCTTTGAAGCCGTTGTTCAATGGAATTTCTTCCTGACAGTTCGGCCATAACTACGTCGGACATTATCAGTTGCGATGTGGCAATGGGCGAAGTGATCTTTCTTGCACTTCGACCTTGACTGATTTTAACTCTAAACGCTGCGTGGTATTTTTGCTGTCACCATACTGGAGTGAAAGGACTGGGGAACGGTTAGAGCAGAGTAATTGCCTCTTTCCTAGCAAAGTTGTCCTTGTGCTTGAAGATCTCAATGCGTTTCCTCTTTAGTGTCGGATAGTTTAATGTAAGATATCCACCTCGTTAAAAAGGATGTCGTGACCTTCCGAGAGAGCGTTATCTACTACTGCTTACTTTTGTGTTTGTCCCAGCCTGCAACTTCTTTTATTTTCCATAGTTCTCGATTTAATACTACGTTTTGTAGTGTGAATTTATTAACACCGAACCAAAGCTGCATGAAACTTTGTAAAACTCCGCATGCTGATAGAGGATCCCTCTGATGCTTGGTCAATTTTAGGCTATGTTATATTGTGGGAGTCGGTTTAAAAACACTTTTCATTTTGTGTTTTTTCAGCCTGCCGATCCTCCTTGTGACTTTGTGAATGTATGGTAGACTAGATCAAACACCCTTTTTTTCATCACCTCCCGTTGTTCTTTTTTTCGCGACCAATATTTATTGGATAAACTGCCCCGTCGAACTCCTGCTTGCTATATCCGTTCCAATAAAAGGCCTTTTCCAGATACTTTATTTCACTTGTTAATTGTTTCCTATTTTGTTTCCTTGATACCGAAACATCCAAAAAGGGTAGGGAGTTTTTCTTTTTTCATCTAGATAGTTCATTGAAATTTTGTGTTTATGAAGTTGAGGTGAAAGAGGAATAAGTTCACCTTCGCCCTGACTCCAAAGTCTTTTTTTGCAGTAGTCTTTCTTTGGCCTTTCTTTGGCTAGGGAAGTTTCCATAAAGTAGTTGTCTATTACTACAATAAGTGGGCTGCTTATGCTACACCACCAGTTTATTCGTAGAATTCTTCCCTCCATTTAAAGTATGTAAAATAGTAACGTAGTAACAATTAGCAACATTATGTGGAAATTCTTGTTTACTATGCTCCAGGGATTCATATATGGGTACCATCGTAAAGAGCAAAACAGCATCGAAGTTGACGAGAAATTCCCCTGGAAAGCGAGTTAAACTATTAAGTTTTACGACGAAATGAGTGGTGCTTTATAGAGTCGTTAGTATTCCCAATTTTTGGCTGCAACAGTTTTGTGAGAGGCTCCGCGATTTCGTAAGTCAGTAAGTCAGGAATCCTATCGTGATCATGATGAATTTGAGAGGCACTTCCGGTTACTATCGATGGCATGGCTTCCGATTTTTTGAGCTCACAGACTAACGCCTTTCGTCGTCAGTTGTAAAATCTGAAGACTCATCTTCTAGATCGTCGGATGATGTAGAGACTAGAGCTTCACGAGTTCACGAGACCGAGACCGAGACCGAGACTTACATACTCTCAGTCTCGGTCTCGGTCTCGAATTTTCAATTCATTCTCGGTCTCGGTCTCGGTCTTGTGCATCGAGACCGAGACCGAGACTCGCGTAATTTCGGTCTTGGTCTCGTAGTAGCAACTCGAGTCTCGGTCTCGGTCTCGGTCTCGAAAAAAAGGTAGTACCTCATTGTTCTTTTTTTTGACATGTCTAAACTTCTAGTAAGCATGAATACATTCGTTTGTTTGTTTGTTTATATTAATGCATATTTAGAATCGACTCGACAAGAGCTTTTAAAAAAACCAAAAACATTTTTTAAATGTTTTTTATTTTTATTTTTAATATAGTGACTAAACTACTATATGCAGATGGAAATTAGGTGCCCCACTGGATGCTATGTTACAGAAACTACTAGAAAGCATTCTTACTTTTCATGAAACTAAAAAGACAAACAAGTTTCCAAAATGTCAAATCTCCAAAATCACCCTGTATCTCAAAAACCAAAATGGTTATGGGAAATTCTGCTGGCGTCATCTTTAATTTCACCAGAATGTAGCATACTGCCGCAAAAACCTCAATCCTTTAGCTTTAAAAGTAAGGCAGGATCCCATTTAGAAGTGCCAAAAATGAGATACCCTGTATATTCTTGGGTCCGGTTTTCAAGCGAAATTTCCTGGTGTGATTGAAGTAGTGTCCATTTGTTCTTTACAACGGACATCCGAATCTGAAATTTTCACAGTATGTGCCCTCGGTCAGAAGCATTATTTTAACCCAGTATTTAATACCCAGTCAATCGGTTTTTATGACATTTTTCTAGAGGGTAGTGTCCTTTAGAATGGACATCCGAATCTGAAATTTTAATGTGTATGCCCGGGCGAAAAGCATCATTTGTACCAAGTTTAGTGTAAATCTGATTAGAATACATACCCAGTAAATCGGCTTTTATCAAATTTTTCTAGAGGGTAGTGTCTTTTAGAGTGGACATCCGAATCTAAAATTTTAACAGTGTACGCTCCTGTTCAGGAGCATTATTTGTGCCAGGTTTAGGGTAAATCTGATCAGAATAAATACCCAGTCAATCGGTTTTTATCAGATTCTTCTAGAGGGTAGTGTCCTTTTGTCCTTTAGAATGGACATCCGAATCTGAAATTTTAACAGTGTTTGCTCCGGGTCAGGAGCATCATTTGTGTCCAAGTTTGGTCTAAATCTGATTAGAATAATTACCCAGTTAATCGGTTTTTTTCTGGTTAATAAATTAGACACTTCCCTAATATCTTGCAAACGAATGATGTTGTTCGTGACCGAGACTCGCGAGAGTCTCGATTGGCAGTATCGGTCTCGGTCTCGGTTTGGCAGATCGAGACCGAGATTGAGACCAAGACAGTCTCGGTCTCGGTCTCGAAGTCGATATTAAAGTCTCGGTCTCGATCTCGGTCTCGGTCTCGTACGAGACAGAGACCGAGACGGAGGCTTCTCTCGTGTTTTCGTGAAGCTCTAGTAGAGATGATCATTGGCGGTATTTCAACATCTAGGAGTTTTCCTCTCTCCCACCATTCCTTTATTAATTTTTCAGTATGGTCTACGCAATTTATCCAGTACTCTTGAGTAACAGGTTGCAATGCGTCTTGCCAAACCTCTGCTACATGCTCCGATTTCAGCCCATCACCTACATGCTTTTCTTAATATCTTTTTTTCGTAATTTATTTTAGTAGGAGAAGGGCATGCATCAGGTACGGTCTGAAATCGCTCCTATAAATACGGACGGATTAAACCAAGTAACGCGAAGTTCATAGGGGAATTTTATATTAGTGTAAGGGAAAAAATAACCCCTGTACAACTATTAAAGTATTAGTGTTTTTGTGGGAATATCCTTCATTGTTTTGTCAAACCAAAGGCTCAAAACCGATAAATATCGGCATAGGCAAATCGCACTTGCATACGTTATCTCCGGCGATAAGCGAGAGCGGTACTACGGCACCACAACTCTCTTTCCTTTCGCTTTTACGACAAAGTCAGGCATCGCAACAACAAAAAAGCGGCTGACAGCGGGGGCATGGATGATGACGAAGAACTTCCTCCTTGGAAGGCAATGACATCACACAAGAAAACTTTAAGTCTGAGTACCTCACCACCGTGGACGAACCAAAAGCAGGAAAAGATTAAAAATACCACAACTCCACAAAGTAAAACCGGCTACTTTGATCTGCGCTGGGATTATGACGCAGGCAAATCAGTTAAGCGTAAAAGAACAGCATCAATAGGAAGTGCGAATGAGAACAACGACGAAGAATATCTGAAAGCAGACAGGGAGAAACTAAAGAAACTGAAAAACTTAATCAAAACTGTGGACGAAACTGTAAAGCAACTTTCGAATCAAGTAAGAAACAATGGAAACACCAAAAGGGAAATCAAAGGCATCACAGAAAAACTTAGAACAAAGTCGAGCCTGATGAATACCGCAGAAATGTGGGACCTCATCAACTCCCTACAAATAGGAACTCGTACAGAATCATGTAACGAAAAACCAGAAACAAAAACTACAGACACACAAGCCGAAGAAACATACACAATGCAATACTTAACGAAAAGAGCGGAAACAAAAAACATAGACACACAAACGGACCCGAACTACGACCAAAAGAACATAGTAGGACAATTATATAAAGCAAATAACATAAGCAAAATCATGGAGATAATAAAATTAAAATGGAATGACAAATGTTACCCAAAAACAGCCCCGGGTCTAGGAAACACACTTTCAATCGAAAATAACACCATAGTGATCATAGATACGGACGAACAGGTAAATAATGGCTACAAGAAAAAACTAGGCGAAACCTTTCCGCAAATTTCCAGTTACCTGAAATCTGGAAAGCCAGATGAAGGTAAAGTAATTAGCGTCGACACAAAAATCACCACAGATGAAGACAACAAAGAAGAAAATGGAAATACACTACACGTCCTTGGATTAAAAAATCCAGAATCTGAGCAGAACATTTCAACATCCCTAGAAAAATGGACGAGTCTCTACCAAGCACTCAAGAATTTAATACAAAAAGAACAACAAAAGGCAACCAAAAAATTATCACACTCTGTAATTACACAAAAGTAGACATAGTAAAAAGAAGACGGCTGGCGGAAAAGATATTGCAAGATCACGACATGAACATGACAATATATTCAACTACAAGAGCTCCGTACAAACCAGTAACAACACAGGAACAAGGAGTATACACAAACGGAGAACTGAACACAAATACAGGTACTTCTACAAATAACGATCCCTTTAATTGGACAACAACTAGAAACAAGAAAAGAGGCACAGTTATAATAAAAGGAGTAAACTCGGACGCTACATACTCCCAAATAACGTCAAAAATGAGAAAAAACTTCAAAATCCAAGACATAGGAGTAAGAGTGCACAATATTAGACACGACAACAAAGGACAGATACATATCAAATATCAAGCAAACGAACATGAAGAGAAGACTTTCCTTGAAAAATTAAAAAAAAAAACATAGACAAAGATATGGACACATCAATAGCCAAAAACTACAAAACAGTGTTTATAAAGGATATAACTAGCACAACCGAACAACAAGAAGTAAAAGACGCTAATACCGATATACTAAAAATCACCCCTGAGGAAAAAAGCGAAATTAAAATACAACTAGCTATAAAACCTAACCAAAATAAACTGCTCTATGCTTTTGCAAAATTACCAATTGAAAAAGCCAACATACTAATCAATACGGGAAAAATACGAATAGGATGGAGTAACTGTAGAGTAGAGGAAACAAACAAGCTAGTAATATGCTTAAACTGTTATAAATTTGGACACATCACCCCTAACTGCAGAAACGACCGCAGAGAACGAAGTTGCCTTAACTGTACTATACTCGACCCAGCATGAAATCAAAAACTGGAAAGAACAACCGAAATGTCTCAACTGCACTGACAATAATAACCACAAAATATACAGTTACGAATGCCCGCTCTATAAGAAGGCATTCTTAGAAATGAGGCAAACTCGTAGAATGATTCAAAGCCAAAATGTTTGCAGAACGCGAAGCCAAAATGTTTGCAGAACGCGAAACCAAAAATATTAAAATTTTACAGATAAACATAGACAGAAAATATAGCGCCTTAGGCCTACTTAGGCAATTTACATACGAACAAGACATAGATATAATACTAGGACAAGAACCAACACATCAGAAAAAGGAAAACTTTATATATGACCTAAACAACGACTGCTTCATATGGACATCCAAACAACTAAAGCTGATGAAAATAACCCGACATCACGGATTTGCAGCTATTGAACTCGACACAGTCATTGTCATCTCATGCTATTTCTCTCCAAACAAAACCCTGCAAGCATTTGAAAACTTTCTGAGCCAAATAGACACCTTTATAAAAAATTGCAGTAAGGATATTCTAATCGCAGGGGATCTCAACGCGAAGTCAAAGGTATTTGGATCAACGGTGCAGAACCCTAGAGGACCGCTATTAGAAGAACTACTAATCTCAAATAATCTAATAGCCATAAATACTGGAAACTTACCCACCTTCTCCAACGCAAACGGCACCTCATTAATAGACATACATCACAGCCTCATCAGGAAGAATATGTAATAAAATTAGCAACTGGCACGTAGTTAACATTATAGACAGCCTAGCGGACATTTTTACATAACATATGAATTAACATTTTCCGAACAAGAAGTAACGAACAACAAAGAAAACTTGGAAGGGTGGAAATTGGACGACATGGGCAAAATAAAGATGGAAAACTATCTCGAACAAGACACACAGACGAAACTAAAAACTGCTGAAGAGCTGACCAAATACCTAACAAATTTATGCAATAAACTACTCCCAAAAAAAAAATCACCAAACTCAAACTATAGACCTGCACACTTGGTGGACAACTGATATTGCAATGAAAAGAAAACAGTGCAATAAAATCAGAAGAACCCTCACAAGAATAAACGCAATACCGTCTGACGTAAACGGAAAAGAGGAAATTAAAAAGTTATACAAAAAAACTAAGCAAGAACTGAAAAAAATGATCAAAAGTGAAAAACAAAAAAGTTGGACCAAATTGTTGGATGAAACGGAACAAGACATATGGGGACGGGGCTATAAAATAGCATGCTCTAAACTAAATATCAAACCAAAAATAACTCTAGATAAAGAAACCCAAATAGAGCAATTTTACAAACTGTTTCCCTCACATCCTACAAGAAGATGGCACAATAAAACAATAAAAAATGGCACAGTACCCATAGTAACTACAGAGGAAGTGATATCAGCAACAAGAAACATCAAGAGCAAAAAAGCCCCGGGGCCAGACAACATCACCTCTGAAATAAATAAAAAAGCTATAGAAAATAAACACTTTGAAGACAATATGGTAAATGTAATGAATGCATACGTGACGATCGGAACTTTTCCTGAAATATGGAAAAAAGCAAAACTAGTTTTGATAGGAAAGCCGCAAAAGAACCCCAACGACATCCAAACTTATAGACCCTTATGCCTCATAAATATGCTCGGAAAAATTCTGGAAAAAAATAGTAAAAGGTAGACTAGAAACGGAACTTGAAAAGAAAAACTTTATCCACGAACACCAATACGGTTTCAGAAAAGGACGCAGCACAATAAGTGCCCTACAAAAAGTAAAAGAAATTGTCCAAGAAGTTAACAAAGTAGCGTACAAAAACAGGAAGTTTTCAGCAATGGTCACCATCGATATAAAAAATGAGTTTAACTCAGCCCCCTGGACAAACATCATCAAAGCGCTACAATCGGCAAATGTAAGCAGCTACCTGCAACAAATTATCCAGGATTACCCTGAAAACAGAACTATTACTCTCCCCTGCCGCGAGGAAATGAAAATGAGCTGCGGAGTCCCGCAGGGTTCAATAATAGGGCCTCTATTGTGGAACCTTTTCTACAATAGGATACTCAGGGAAATACAACTGGAAGAGACGCACTTGATTGCATACCAAAAACCAAAGAATCACTAGAGGCAAGAACAGAATTGGCAGTCACAACAACAAAATACCTACTACACAAAATGGGGCTTGAAGTAGCAGTACAAAAGACAGACTTAATAATCTTAAACGGAAGAAGAAAGCTGACAGAACTTTAACTAAACATAGACGACAAGCAAATAGTCTTAAAGAACTATATCAAATACATGGGCCTCAATATTGACAAGGACTTCAAATTCCACACACATATAAGAACCATATGCAACAAGGCGAACACAGTAATAAACATGCTCTCAAGGGTCACACCAACAAAAAACGGACCAAAATTCACCCAACGCAAAGTACTAATGAGCACCGTGACATCCATCACCCTCTATGGATCACCGATCTGGGGAAAAATAACAACCTATAAATACTACGCTGCACTCCTAGAGAAGACAAACAGGCAAATAGCTCTAAGAATAACGAGGGCATACAGAACTGCCCCCACTACCGCACTCCTAGCAATAGCAAAGATACTCCCCATAAAACTACAAATAAGGCAAAGGACGCAATTACACAACAGCAAAAATAAAACTCAGATAGCTGAAATAAAGGATGAAGTACACAGAGAGTGGAGTAATGAATGGAATAACTACAAAGGAACAGCAAAGACTTTCATCACATACCTAGAAAAATGGATAACTACAGACTGGACAGAGACAGACCATTACATGACGCAAATATTTACAGGACACGGAGTATTCGCGGAATACCTTCACAGAATAGGAAGGAAGACAAGCCCAGGTTGCGAATACTGCGACCTCACACAAATAGACAACTCATTACATACTCTTTTCAAATGCCCTTTCAAATGCCCAAGATGGGAGACAGAACGACGCAAGACAACTGTAAAATGTGGAACACAAATTAGCCCGAACAACATCGCTTCACTACTCTTGTCAAACAAAGAAAACTGGGAAGCAATAAAACAATTCATAACAGTGACAATGAAAACAAAAACGAGGACGAGAAAAAGAAACAAGAAATGGACCAACGATTGTAAATTAAAAAAAAAGAGAGGAAGAAGAAACACAAGAAAAATTTACCCTGAAGTAATGCCGTAAGGCAGTACCGGGAAAAGAGGGATGGAGTTTAGTCAGTCGGTGCTCCTGGAGGGAAGACGCCAAACTGACACTATGTGGGAACCTCGATCGCCATGTGCCAAGCCCTCATGTCTGTATAGCAGATTCTCTAATCCTCTATAAAAAAAAAAAAAAAATATTTTTTTTTTTTTGGTCCAGCCCATGTCAATTCTATTGCGTTGAATTGACAATGATATGGAGGCAGACGTAGAACTTCATGTCCATGTTGGCGCAATATTTCGTCTACGGCGTAAATTTTTGGTTGTTTTAAAGATTTGGTCACTGACAAAAGTTCCGATTTAAGCATATTTGGGGTAATATTTTGCTTACGTGTTTCAAACCACTCATAAATTTCGCTTTTACGCCAAGATGATGTGAACTGCTTATTTAAAATTCTGGAATAATATGATGCAGTATCTAATACAATAAGAGACGGGTATCTCAGTTTGAGATAAGTTGATCTGTGAGTAATTTTTCGAACAATTCGCAACTTACATTGTCGTGATAATCCGCACTTTTTGATTTCAAAGATTAAATTAAATTAGCTCCTGGAACAAATCCAGTAGATGAACCGGCATGCAAAATAATAAAGCGTTTTCCATTGCCATATCCCTTTTTTCTTCTGACGCTTTTCACAGACTGGTCTTGCCAAGATTTTGCACCACTCCCATTTGAAAATAACCAAGTTTCGTCTAAAAAATAAAACCTTTCTTAATTTCGATCTGCCATTTTCCGAGTACTTCTTCAAAAACTGGACGCTTTGACTCACTATTTGTGGCATTTTACATAAAAATCTTCTATTACAATCTTTCTTATAGCGAAAACCTAGCTGACGTATTAATTTTGATAATGTATTAAATCCAATTCCTAAAACACCTCGCTGTTTTAAAGTGTCTCTTAAAACTGGTAGAGTTATATTCGCTTTTGTTCTATATAAATCGTAAATAACATTTCGAACCTTTATTTTTGCTATTTCCGGCAAATCGACAGTCTTCGGCTTTCTTCGTTTGCATTTTTTGGTTTTCTGGGTACAACTTTATATTTGTTTTCATATACTGCTCTCTGCACACTCCTTAAACTAATTCCCAGTGCCTTCGATACCGTTTCCTGGATCAAACTGCTAGGCGAATTTCTACTTCGTTTTTCGTTCTCGAAGTAATTAATTAAATTTAGCACCATTTGCTTTGCTTAAGGATCCAAAAAAAACCCGAACATTTCTTGGATTTACCAATTTTACCTCGTTAAACTGTCAGAGTTGCCAGTTAACATTTATAAATCAAAATGATGGACGGGAAAAAATTAGGAAAAATACAATTGGTTTACACTTTTACCCTCATCTGCACCAACTTTATCTAAGCCAGGGTTAAGTTAAATTTGCTTTCGACTGTGACATCTTTCATTTGATTTGTTACATTCAAAACAAAACTTAGCTTTAGCATGGTTTAAATAACGTCGATGCAAAGGAGAGAAAAGTTCTGTTATTTTTTATCGTACGACTTATTTTTGTTCGGTAAAATTGAATGGCGTGAAATGAAAGAACACTTGAAAAGTCTGTCTTTTATTAACAATCGGGTTTACAGTTTATTAATAATCGGGCTTCCAGTTAAGAACTCTTGCTACTATAGCAATGGAACCCTCAAGTTTTGAAGTGAAACTCAAGTTTTGCAATACAAACGGCTTTTTTACTGTCGCGTGCTACTGGTACGCGTAGCTGTTTGGCCATTGGCTATTTTTCAACAAAAAGTGGAACGCTTGTGGTTTTTTTAATAAAAATTATTTTTAAACGGTTTGTTCAATTTGTACATATTTTTTCGTACGATACACCGTTAATTAAAATATTAAAGAACTGAATGTTCAAGGTGTTTGGAAAAGTGTTGTTTTCAAGTTTCTATTTATTTTTGTTCAAATTGTCCATCTATATGTTAATAATTATCAAAACAAAGGGACTGAGAATAGTAATAATTGAATCGGCCACTTCCTGGTTTATTAACTGTAATGTAAAGTACTCCTTTACTTTTTCCTCTCCTCCCAGAAAGCCAATAACGATGAACGTAAAAGAGATTTTTTTGTTTTTAAATATCTATTTGTTTTGTGTTTAAATTGCCCTCCTATGTGTTAACAATACGTATAATTATTAACAGAAGAATTGCATCCGCCAATTTTTTTACAAATTTTGTGTTTGATTTTAGTGCTTATTGAGACTGTTTTATTAATCCTGGTTTACTAACTGTAATCTAAAGTACTGGTTTTATATTTTTCTGTTCACCCAGAAACCCAACGATGAAAGTAAAAGTGATTTTTTTGTTTGTTTTTAAATTCCTATTTATTTGTTTAAATTGCCTACTTATACGTGTTAAAAATACACGTATATACAAAAACATAGCGATAAGGTACTTGGAAGGAATTGCATCCGCCATTTAGTTCGCTAATTTTGTTAATTTTGATGCTTGAGGGCAAACAATTGATTATGGTTTAGTAACTGTAATTTTGATTTTAATCCTAACCTGAATTTGTTTAGGAACTTTAAATTTGCACTTTTAAACGCTTTGAGTCATTTTTCACAGATCTTGGCCTTAATCCTAGCATGACTTTCTCATGAAACATCGAAAGTCACATATTTAAATAAACTGGTTCATTTTTAATTTCAGCATAGCTCTAATTTTAGCCTGAATTTTTTTAAAGACTCGAAGAAGGAGCCTTGTGTCATGTTTTAACTCTTTTTGACGCTAATCCTGATCTGAATTTGACCAAGTTTTCTCTTAATTTGCAATTTTAGATTCCTTGTAGTATGTAAAGTATGTACTGCCTTAGCATTTTGCCCTCCTCCGAACATACTGAAAATGAAGGCAAATGTGATGTTTTGTTTTCGACAGCCTATTTGTTTGCGTTTAAATTGCCTACCTATGCCACAACTAAAACTAAACTAAAAAATAAATAAATAGATTAACAAAAACGGTTATAAAAAAAGTTCAAAACGGGAACTATTACTTTCAATGCACTTTTTCAACACATTTTGCGAGGGGTTTTCTAAAAGAGAAACTTTAAGGCGACCCCTTTGAACTCACAAGAACTTGTACGCCTCATAAAACATATTTGCAATGAAATCATACCACATCTAATCATTTAAACTGCCAACTAAATATCAAGCTGTGAATTCCCAATGAAGAACGAAGCACCATAATAACAATAAAGCAACTGTTTACTATTTCTAGATAGATAGGAGGTTATATTGAGATATAATAAATGCTTTATATGTATTGACTAAAGTCTCTAGCTAATATACATTTTTATATTCTTATAAGTCATCTTCTGTAGAAATAATCTTTATAGGTTGTAGAAATGAATGATTGGCGCTACTTCACAATTTAGTACTTTTTTCTTTTTCCAACCAATTCTTTATCAATTTTTCGGTGTGTTATAAGGAATTTTTGCTATACATGCTCCTATTTAAGCTCATCATCTATATGCTTGTGGTAATACCCTTTTGCTCCAGTCCATATCAATTCTATTGCGGTAAACTGGGCAAACCATCATGTCCATGTTCGCACAATTTTTGATCTGCGGCGTGGATTTTTTTTTTAGAGCTCTGGCCACTGAGAAAAGTTCCAATCAGTCATTTTTCACATTCAGTTTCACTGCTTTCGGTAAATCAACAGTCTTTGTTCTCTTCTTTTAATGTTTTTCGGTATTATTTTGTACTTGCTTTCTATGCACTTCATCTCTGCATACACCTTAAGATGATTCCAAGTGTCTTCGATACAGGTTCCTGGATATTGGTTGGCAAATTTTCATTTTTTCTTTTATTGCCGAAATAGTATATTAAATTTAACACTATTTGCTTGGATTAAAAATGCAAAAGGCCGAAAATTGCTTAGAATTATTAAATTTGCTTAATTAGACTATCAGAGTGACATTTATAAATCAAAATTACGGGAAAAAATATACATTTTTGTAACCACTTTAAGCCAGAGACAAATCGTGTATTGTATACATGGTGGGCCATTTTGGTGATACATGTATGGAGATATCGGTAGCCGTTCAAGATACAGTGTCGGTTAAATGGGGAAAGTTTTAGAGAATTTTATAAGTCACTCACAACTGATTCTCAAATTCAATTATCATTTGCCGTTTTCTAGGAAAATGAAAATATGTTAAACTTTCCACTTTTAACTTTGCTCTGTAGTGTCCAAACCAAGTCAATGAGAGTTGTCAAAATAAAACCTTATTAGGGCACTGTTTGACGCAGAATAAGATGACATATAAAACAAAATTCTATCGTCATTAGAATACGAGCTATGTGTGGCAACTTTGTTATTTCTTATAGACGCCATCTTGGATTTTTGTATTTTTGAAAAGCGCTAAAAAACCCTTTTCAGTGATGTACATGTCGATATTATTTACGCATACATTATTTACACATACCAAAAATCGAATTTCGATTCGAAAATCGATTTACGTTTTACACACGAGGAAAAGGCCGTTATGTTAGAATGTTATATTAAAAGTAATAGAAATTCCACGATAGCCTCAAATAGTTACTTTGCTACTTATCCGGAGAGGCGACAACCCAACTGCCAATATTTCGCGAAACTTACAATAAATGTAAGTATTTTTGGGAGTTTAAACAACCTCTTAGTAGGAAATACAATAAGAACAATAACAACCGGAGTAATGAAATAGTGACATATTTCAATGAAAATCCGTCAACGTCTACAAGAACAGCCAACCGAGAGTTACACATTCCTCGAACCACCATTAGAAGGGTTTTAAGTCGCAACAAATTTCACCCCTATAGGCCGACCATCGTGCAAGGACTTGTGGAAGGTGATTCTGTGCGCAGATTGCAATTTTGTCACTGGTTTGTAAGGAAATGTGAAGAAACCCAAAATTTTAGAAGGAATGTAGTATGGACTGATGAAAGTCACATAAGCAACTTTGGTATTTTCAATAAACATAATCACCATCATTGGGCTACAGAGAATCCTCACTTAAGAGCCCCACGTAGATTACAAGCTTTGGTACCATTGTTTGGTGCGGTATTTATGGTAAATACTTATTAAGATTCTGGATAATTAGTTACTCTGTTTGGTCAAGTTAATAATGATGTATTATTTTTTAGCAAAAAGGTTGTTTATTTATTGTTTAATTTATCTTTTAACTTTAATTTATCTTTTAACCAGTTGATAGGACCATTTTTTTTATCAAGACACCTTGAATGCAGAGCGATATTTTACAATGTTGCAAAATCAGATAATTCCGGCTATCTTAGAAGTGGTTCCACAAAACCTATTGCCTAATGCGTTCTTCCAACAGGATGGTTGTCCTGCTCATAATTCAGGACGTGTCAAAAACTTACTGAGGGAAACATTTACTGAAAACAAAATTTCTCATCTATCCCTTGGCCTGCTAGGTCTCCAGATATCACCCCCCTAGATTTTTACCTGTGTATATGTCAAAAACGAGATTTATCAATTTGATCCCCCACAGAATTTTCCAGTACTTGAGGCGAGAGCTCGAGAAGTATTTACTCGCATTAGTCGGTACACGCTTCGACGAGTCACCAGTAGTGTTTTGGAACGGTGCAATGCATGCATAGCAAACAATGCAGGACACTTTGAAAAGGAGGATCCATGTTTTTGTCATTTTTAACTTAATTTCATTTTCCTTAATGTTGAAATTTAATACGTTAGTGATTTGGAATAAAAATATTCTAACATTAGTACTTTTATTGGTCTGTAATACACACTAAAATACACAATCTCGGAATCTAATGAAGATAGAATTTTGGTTTATATGTCATCATATTATGCGTCAAAAAGTGCCCTAATAAGGTTTTATTTTAAAAACTCGCATTGACTTGGTTTGGATACTACATAGCAAAGTTAAAAGTGCAAAGTTTAACATTTTTTTATTTTCCCAGAAAACGGCAAGTGATAATTGAATTTGGAAATCAGATGTAAGTTTCTTATAAAATTCTCTAAAACTTTCCCCATTTAACCAACCCTGTATCTTGAACGGCTACCGATATATCCATACTTGTATCACCAAAATGGCCCACCCTGTATATATAGTAATACGACAATAAGTGTATTCTATTTTTTCTTGTCTAAAGTTGTATATATCTATCTTTTTTAACATACGGCTTATTTTTGGTCAGTACAAATAAATGCCATGAAAAGAAACACAAATTTCAAAGTTTGTCGTTGATGAATCGCCGGACCCGCCAGTTAAGAACCCATGCGACTATATCTATATAACGAACAGACTTTTGAAAAAATGTATGAAATGTTGCGGCAAATTGATATTTTCCAATGTTTTTTATCATGATAATAGGTAGAAACTATTCGAGCATGTGCTTGTCGTTTCGACCTTTTAAACGACTGGGCAATGACGTTGCTACTGGACGAGTGCAATCTCGTTAGTTGAACAAACGGACACAGATGGCGCCACCGGGAGACATTTATCGGTGCTGCCATGAAACGTGTCTTGAGTACCGAAAGTTTGGCAAGCTCTGATTGTGTAAAAGCCTTAAGCTCGTTTTAGACTGGCCTATTTCTTGTACAAGATCTGGGGCAATAAATTGCATTGTATATTGAAACAAAGTTGATGACAGTTCAATATATTTTCTGTAATAAACTACCCAAGAAAATGGCCGAAAATTGTAAAGAATTGACATTAATATGAAGGGTTTGACAAGAGTTTCACAGATGACATTGTCCAAATGACAAAACATTTTGGCAGATTTCAGATTTTGAAATAATTTATCACATTAAGTCTTTTAAAAGTGTTTCGCGGTTTTCGGGCTACAAACAATTATTTGTTATAATAATTGTTGTAATTGGGATTTTTTAATGATATCGCATAATAATATTTGTATGTTTTTTTTTTGGGATATGTTCTTCTGTGTTAAAAAAAGTTTTTAGTCGAAGATTAAAAAGAAAACGAAAACCACGAAGAAAAACCTGGCAGGAGCAATGGCTGAGCAGAAGAAATGCTGGTCAAGGTGTTCTTAGTTTAATGAAAAAAGAACTTTTAACTGAGGACCCTGAACAATATAAAAATTTTCTGAGAATGGACAACAGTTGTTTTTCTGAGCTTCTTGATATTATTAAAGACGACATACAGAAACAATCAACACACTTAAGGGAACATATATCAACTGAAAATCGGTAAGCTTGCTGCAATTTTTTTCTTGTCCAGTTTGACTTTAGTTTTTAATTATGGTTTCTATTTAGGTTAGCAATAACGCTTAGATATTTGGCAAGTGGTAACTCTTTTCGAGATCTAATGTTTGCAACAAAGGTTCATGAAAGTACTATAAGTCTTATAATTCCAGAAGTTTGTAATGCAATTATATCCCGCATGCTGGCAATGTATATACAGGGAAATTCATTAAAGCAGTTTAGATAAAAATGATAAATATATATTTATTAATACTTATTACTTTTTCTTTTCAGCTGCTAAACAATACCCAAGAATGGAAAAAAGTTGCTGATGATTTCTATGAACTTTGGAATTTTCCATCTTGTCTTGGGTATCTAGATGGCAAACACATAAATTTTGAAGTTCCTAGAAGTTCTGTATCATACTATTACAATTATAAGGGTCATTATAGTATAGTTTTATTGGCATTGGTAGATGCACATTACAAATTCCTCTATGTTGATATGGGTATTAATGGCAGAATTAGTGATGGAGGAGTTTGGAGAGAGAGTAGTCTAAAAAAAGGAATTGATAGAAATGTGTTGAATTTTCTTAATGATTCATGCTTGCCAGGCTCAAATATTAATGTGCCATTTGTCATTGTTGCTGACGATGCATTTCCCTTAACAAAAAGTCTAATGAAACCATACCCCCAGAGAGGCCTCTCAGATGAAAAACGAATTTTTAACTACCGCCTTTCAAGAGCGAGGCGAACCGTCGAGAACGCGTTTGGCATATTAGTCAACAGGTTTAGAGTACTTAAAGGAACTATAAATTTGAGCCCTGAAAAAGCTGAAATGATTACATTAACATGTTGTATTTTACACAATCTTTTGGTTACTAAGAATAGGAAATATACTAAACTAGATAAAGACACATGAAGTTTACAAAGGATTCCACAACAAGGTTGGTCTTTTTTACTCTTGAAGTAAAGCAAATTTAAAAATTCACAAAAGCAAGTAACAGCAGCTTCCACCTTATCGGTGCCTATGTTTTTGGAGAATTTTTAAATATGCTTTTCCTGATCCTCATACCTGATAGTACTATTTTCAATTTCTAATAAATGATGTATAGATCTTAGCAGATGTAGATAAATTAAGGCAAGGTTCTCCATTTGTTACTGTTCCATACTTTGTTGATCTCTCTATATCATTTAACTAGTGAATTACATCACTTTGTAATAAACTTTTTCTTCCAGGCGCTTCTCGATGCTCAAATGAAGCAACAGCCGTTAGAAATCGATTCTGTAACTACTTCAATACAGATGGACAGGTTTCGTGGCAAAATGCCTCCGCAGGAATTCTATAGCAACCCCGTTTGAAATTTTCTGTTCAAAATTTTCAAAATTACAATTCTGAGATGACCAATTTTATTTATTTAAAATAAAATCTATTATTTTTAAATATTAAAAGCATTTTTGTTTATTTAAAACTGGTAAAATTGAATACATATGCCTTGAAAAGTGTGAATCTGGTCACTAGTATCTCAATAATAGAATGATATCAATACATAATTTTGATAAAATTTAATGGTTCAATGGTTGTGGCTTTTCCATAATAAGCGATTCTATTGATATTGATTATAAAATATGAAATGAGTTCCTTCAATACAGAAAAATTAATTCAATCTCATTTTTTTAGGTTTCTCCCAGTGTGCTTAAGAAGAATATGTTCAATTAGAGCGTGAATGACAAATAAGACACTAGTGATACTGAACTATTATTTTATTATGTAGATAATTACAAGAAACGTCTAAATATTTCAATAACTTATAATAAATATAATTGACCTTAACTTATTGTGGTTTCTTACGGATGTTGCTTATACAGACTCACATAACAATCGTAACACTCCCTCACATAATAATCGTATCATTATAGTGGTTTCTTAACAGCCTCACATAATAATTTTACAATTTTAAGTTGGGCATCTTGTTTAGCATCTTCATTTTTTATTTTTTTCAGCTGCGCTTTCTTTTCCCCCATTATGTCTTCAGGTGTTTTTTCACGTTTTTCTTGGCTGCTTTTATTTTTGAAGGCTGCAGACATATTTTCAAGACCTGCTGATATGTCCTTTAATACCTCAATCTCTTCATCTTGTTGTGACTTTAAACTTTGCTTTCGCTTTTTTGATGATTTATTAGTGTTTGGGGTTTCCATTGTCGATAATCTACTTGCTGACCTACTACTGCCAGGCTGGGATAATGGCGACAAAATTCCATCATCATCAACCTCATAGTATTCTATGTTCTTAGATGTCTGCAATAAAAGGAACCACTAGAAACCTAATATGAAGCCTATAAGTTTTTATATTTTTATATTTATATCATTTTTGCATCTATTAGTCTCTATATATAGACACAATTACCAACAGCCCTTTGTGTATGCAGGATAACAAAAGTATGATAATTTCACATGTGCTATATTAGCATCTATTTACCATAGACATTACTTAAATAACAAAACTTCAGTTACATCATTTAAACCTTCATTAAGATCTGAATCCATACTCTGCGTTTCTTCTTCTTCCCTTACTTCAGCCTGGGGTAGTGAGAAACTACTTTTAGAACGCCTTGGTTGCAGATGGTCATTTAGATATGTCATTTTATAGTAGTACCACAACGTGGGATGGTATACCTAACAAAACCAAAGGAGAATTGATAATGTACCAAATGGTTGTGTTGCAGGATAATGTGATTTATGTGTACCTAAGCTATTTAGATAGTTCTTATAGTTATAAACTTTCCTTAAACTAGATATAGGTAATAGATATAATGGTTAATGGGAAGTTTCTAGTAAATTTCATGTTCATTATACTGCATTGACCTACCTCATTTTCACTCATTCCTGAGTGAATTGACTCCAGCACTTTCTTTCGCTCTGTTGCATATGTTTTGCGAAGCCCCAAGAACTTTTTTTGTAGCTCTTGTGATGTTGTTCCTGGCCGCACTAGTGTTAACCCTTGCACTAATTTTTCTAATGCTACATTTCTTTTGTGCTTGTTATGGTAATCCGTGTTTTTCAGAGCATACAAACAGGGGAATTCTTCATACAATTCAATCAGCATTGAAATTTGCTCTTGGGTCCACGACATTTTTATTCCGCACCTATTCAGTTTGCTTTATTTATAATACCTATGTACCTTTCGCAATAAAAACCAAATAACCGATTGAAAAATGTAGGAACAACAAGCGAAAACAACGATTATAAGAATAAGGTTATGATAATGACAGATTGACAGATAACCAAACTCGAGCATAAATGCGCATGCCTGAAACCTAGAAATTGTCTCCGATTAGAACAGGTTCTATTTTCCAACCAATTTAGGAACCAATCCAAGAATCTCATACAATTTACTGTCTGATACTGTCCTATTTGAATTGTTCAAGATATTGAACCATTTCTTGTACAAGAAATATGCCAGTCTAAAACGAGCTTTAATGACGAGCCGTATACGGAGAAACTAGCCATAGATATTGATTTCTGCATTTTACTGTAATCTGCAAAACAAAAGCTATGCATATATTATTATGATTATGTGAATATCGATGTGGATATCCGCAGTATCAATGGAACGAAGCCCTAAAAGAGAAAAAAAAAGAGAAACATTTTCTGAAACCCGACCAGTCCAATAAATTCTATCGATATGTTACCCCGACACAGGGATTGCTAGCTATTGAACCCCAAGTATAGCGGCTTTTCCGCTAGCTTTGAGCAAAAAACGCGTAGTTGCACTGATTGTACTGTCATCCTGTAAAGAAGACGCGAATGTTACGAAGATAAGAGTCTTATTCTTATGTCTTGAAGCCGCGAGTATATATCGAGTGGGCTTTTAAAAATACTTATTTCGTTTTGTGCCTTATTTTAAAAACTATAAATAAATTTTACAAATTCATAGACGATCTAGTAAAGAAGTGGCATAATTAAGTTGTAATTAGACGCAGATTTAATATACATATAAACTGCTGTCAGATCAACCGAGACCAGCAATTTTTTAGGTCATTTTTAACATCTCGTAATTTCCAAAGAGATGAACGGATTTAACTGGGTCTTGCGTCGTTTTGAAGCTCATATAATTAGCTTTTTGCTGAAATCGAGCTTTAACTTTAGCGTTTTCCAGTGGTGTTCTACAGTGAGGGAAAGAAACGAATGCAAAAAAATTGAAAATTCTGGTTAGTGCCAATACGCTAACAAATTGTTTTCTTTATTGATTTATTCTAACGTGACGATGTGTAGATGAGGTTAGTATCTCGGGACATATTCGGCCGATTTTCAATATACTACCTCGATCAACAGAAATATCGTTTTTTTGAAAATCTGACTATTTGTCCTTGTGTAACCTTGGCAAGAAATTTATAGCAGTTTTCATGATGAGTCTATGCAGTAGACTTATGGCGTGCATGCAGTAGATACTGCTCGGGAGTTAATCAGATATACAGTCGCGAGCGAAAAGTAGAAAGTTGATACGACTCTAGACGAATTAGTGATTTTGAGTCCAAGATAACCAGCTTTTCGCATGTGACTTGCAAGACATCGCAGACCATATTCTTTTCTCGGGACCTTTTCCGATTTTTGATGATATCTTCACTGGTTGAATAATAAACTGTTCTTCAATTAAACCGGGTCAGGGTATATTTTAGGTAATTTTTTAAGTACCGTAATTTCAAAGCGAGTTAACGAGTTTAACTGCGACTTGCAGGGTTTTGAAGCAATTTAACGAAATTTCTGATTAAATGTTGATCTTTAGCTGTAGTGGTGCCCAGTTGTGTTATACAGGATAGGTAAGAAACAAGTGCAAAAAAATCAAATTTCTAGTTTGTGCCAAAACGCAAATAACGCTTTTTTTGGTTTATTCAAACTTAAAAATGTATATATAAAGTCAGTGAAAGTTGAAAGAAATTTGTTTTCTGCGAAATATGTTAGTGATAGAAATTTTTAGCTTTTTCGCAGGAATCTCTAGTTTAAAATATGCAAAAAGCAATATTTACTAATTGGAACTTGAAAACTTATCTGCTTTCAATATTTCCAAAAATATTGCAGCTGTTAAGAAGGAAACAAACAGAAACAACTACTCCGAGGGCTAACACCCCTACCGGCATTGAATTACACTGTTTGTTTCAAAGCTCATTTTATAAAGCAAAAAAACAATATTAAAATGAATTAATAAAGTAATAAAAAATCAATACTAAAAAAGCCAAAAAATATTAAGCTATTTGCAAAGAAGATGCAAGAAGAGAACCAAAGTTAAGATATGCGAAAAATGCACATGTATAATTACAATTTGGAAATTTGAAAACTTGTCTGCTTTCAGCATTTCCAAAACCTTGTAGTTATACATAAAGAAGGAAACAATTAGAAACAACTACTTCGAGGTCTAATACCCCTACCGACATTGAATTATACCATTTGTTTCAAAGCTTAAACATTATAGAAAACATACGTAAAGCAAAGATGAAATACAAGAAAGTGCTCTAGAATTAAAAAAAAATAACATAAAAGATAAATTAAAGTTTCTGTTTTGAAATGTGGGTCAAAGTTACTAAATGTATATGTTAACGAAAAGTACTTACTACTCTCTTTTGGACGGAGTAATTGCGTAATTACTTTCTAGAGGCGACAAACCTGAACCTCCGTGATCAGCATCCTCTAGGAACTGACCGAAAAAGACGCGAACACATTTATTATATAAGACATTATACCGGGTGTCCAGAAGAACCCCGGACATAGGAGATTAACATGGGAAACCGGTTTTTATTTTTTAGCGCCTGTACGGTTGATTTGATTGAAAAACTTTTAGGAGTAAAGTTGTAGAGTTTATGGTCAGTTATCATCCTGTAATTTTTTCAATACCACAGTTTTGGCTTTTTTTTGGAAAAAAGCCTCGAAAAGTGCAAAAATTTGAATTTGGCGCGTCACCCCCGCCATGGATGTGCAGTGTCGCCAACATAATAATTTCTTATATCAGAGTCAGAGCCGATTTTCCTTTTTTATTTATTTTGAGGGACTATCATGTAGTAATTAACGTGATTATGCAGTGAAAATTAACCGAAAACCTGACGATAATGTTCTTAAATCATACGGTAAGTAAAAGTTACGTTTATTATTATCATAATTAGTAAAAGGAAAATCATTCCAATTTGTGTATGGCTGGTTGTCTAATTCATTTTAAATTAGCAACAGACAACGGATCGACGATATCTCTCTTGTCTTTGTCATTGGTAAAGCTAGAAGCTAGGTTAATGTTAAGAATTATTAAGGACGGCGAGTTGGGTGGATACATTTGTTGGGCAAACCAAGAACCAAGCTTGAAATGTGATTGTACTCTACAAATGAGTTATCGTGGAATTGGCGAAAAGATAATACGGATTCTTCTTCTTCTTCTTCTGTAGCTTATTCTGTCCACTGCTGAACAAAAGCCTCTCTCAAATGCTTCCATTTCCCCCGTTCCTGTGCAGCCAGTATCCAGTTTCCGGCTGTTCTTCTTATATCATCGCTCCAGCGGGTAGGCGGTCGTCCTCTGTTACGATATGCGTCTTGTCTTGGACGCCATTCTGCTATCTTCCTTGTCCATCGATTGTCCGTCATTCTGGCAACATGCCCCGCCCAGTTCCACTTTAAATGTAAGATAGTCTCGACAGCATCTCGTGTCTTCGTTCTAAGTCTTATAGTTGTATTTGGGACTCTGTCTCGAAGGGTGATTCTCAGCATCGATCTTTCCATCCTGCGTTGCATCACTTGTATTTTCGTAATGTTTTTTCTTGTAAGTGTTAGTGTTTCTGCACCATATGTCAGCACGGGAAGGACGCACTGGTTGAACACCCTTCTCTTCAAGCATATTGGGAGATTGGACCGAAACACTGATTTTAGTTTTCCAAATGCTGCCCAAGTCAGACCTATTCTACGCTGGATTTCGCGTGTTTGATTGTCCCGTTCGATACTGATTTCATGTCCTAGGTATTTGTATGAATATGTCTGTTCTATATTTATGTTGTTAATTTTTAGAGAATTGTTTAGAACAAGGTTTGTCATATATTGTGTCTTTGACAGATTTATTTCAAGGCCTACCTTTTCTGCGGCTGTTTGTAAGTCTTGTAACATTGTTTGTGCCTTAGCCGTGTCGTCTGTTATTAGGACGATGTCGTCGGCGAAGCAAAGGTGGCTTAGATTTTCTCCATCGATGTTAATTCCCATGTTGTTCCATCTTATTTTGTTTAGCACACTTTGCAGCAGAGTAACGAATAAATTAGGAGAAAGCGCGTCACCCTGTCTCAGGCCCCTTTCAATTTTGAACTTGTTGGTATGTTGATTGTTGTTTATCTTCACGTATGCTGTGGATGTAGTATATATGTATTTAATAGCTGAGGAGTAACGGTAGTCAATTCGGCATTCTGCAAGTGCTTCTAGCAGTTTCTGGTGGTCCACTGTATCAAAGGCCTTTTTGAAGTCTATAAAAATCAGCATAAGCGGTTTGTTGTACTCTATACACTTCTCAATTATTAGTTTCATTGTGAGCAAGTGATCGTTGGTACCGTATTTTGTTCTAAAACCCGCTTGCTCTCTTGAAAGAAAGAACTCTAGTTTGTTTGTTAGACGTGTTGTTATAATCTTTGTGTAGAGCTTATAGATGTGACTTAGAAGACTTATTGGCCGGTAGTTTTCAAGGCTCGTGTTATCTCCTTTCTTGTGTATGATGATGATTTGCGCACTTTCCCATTGCGATGGTATTGTTCCTCCGGAGAGGCATTTATTTATTAAATAGGGTTTTAAGGGCATTGATGATGTCTTGTCCGCCCATTTTAATGCTTTCTATTACCATCTCGTCTTCACCAGGTGCTTTGTTGCTTTTCATACTTTTTAAAGCTGATATAATTTCATCGTCATTTATCTCTTCGAGGTCTTCTGAGCCTTGGTTTAAAATTATTGGAATATTGGATTTTATTTCTCTATTTGGTGTTGAATATAGTCGTTTGTAGAAAGCTTCAATGGTCTGCGTTATTTCCCCCTTGTTTGTCACTATTCTGCCCTCTGTGTTTTTGATTTTATATATATTATTTTTTCTCGCTAGATTTTTCCTTGCCAGAACTTTCAGACTTTTATTCTCTTCTATTGTAGTTTTTATGGATTCCGTATTTTGTTCTCTTTTGTGTTTTCTTATCTCTTTAGCTATTTCTTTATTGATATTTCTATATTCTATTGTTGTTTTGTCTGTCAGTTCTCTTCTTTGTTTCATTAAAGATTTTGTTCTTAGGTTGAGTTTTTGGTTCCGGTTTTTGCTTCTGCCGCACTTTTCAATTGTTGCATTTACGCTGTTTGTAATGTTCTCATATATTGCGTTAACTGTCATACGATTATTTACGTTTAGAGATTTAGATAGTTGCTGTTCATATTCATACACGTTTTCAGGCAAGTTCCATTTTTTGTGACTCTTTTTTAGGATCATGTTGTTTCTTTCCTTTCTTATGTTTAGTTTTATTTTCGCTCTTACTAGGCGATGGTCGCTGCCTGTTGAGAATCTATTCAGAACATCTACATCACTGACAATATCTTTTCTGCTGCTGCATATGAAGTCGATGGCGTTCTTGGTCTTTCCGTCTGGGCTCATCCATGTCCATTTTTTGTTGTCATTTTTTTGGAAGAAGGTGTTCATTGCGAAGAGATTTTTGCTATGCATAAAGTCTATCAAGGTATTTCCTCTTTCGTTTCTCTCGCCCAATCCGTGGTGCCCAACCGCGTTTTCAGCTTCATCTATTTTGCTTCCGATTTTAGCATTAAAGTCTCCGATTAGCAGAGTATAGTGGGATTTCTCGTCTTGTATGGCTGAGGATATATCTTCGTAAAAGCATTCGATATCTTCCTCTGTATGGTCGCTTGTGGGCGCGTAGGCTTGAATGATTTTCAGAGAGTATTTTTTGTTAAGTTGGATGGTGATGAATAAGACTCTAGGGCTTATACTTTTGATGTTTATAATATTTTCAGTGTGTCTTTTGTGGACCAAAAAACCTATTCCTCTTATTGCAGTTTCTTCTCCTGCATAGTGAAAGATATGTCCTTTGTCCAGAGTGATATGACCTTCCCCTATGCGTCTGACTTCGCTTAGGCCCAATATGTCCCATTTAATGTTTGTGAGTTCTTCCTCTAGTTCTAGCATTTTCTCGTTTGTTGATAATGTTCTGGCGTTGTAAGTTGCTACGTATATCGGGTATTTTCTGTGACGGTGTGTATTGTTGTCTTTAGGTGATGAAGGCGATTGTTTGCCTCCCCCAGAATCCATGAGGCAGACCTTTTTCAAGGTGTGGGATTTGCCAAATATTGATCTACCCACCTGGGGTGTGTGTCCTTTTCTCTTTGGAATCGCCATATTGAGAGGTTTATAGCCAAATTTTCTTCCACGTTGGCCAGACGGGTTGGAAGAGGGATAGGAATGTTAGAAAGGAAATAAGTGGTTTTATAGGAAATTTGGGAGTTTTGACAATGGTTTCCCCGTATGGTCTTTGGAGATAAACCAAGGCTCGCGTGGGCAGGGTCGCATTCCTGAAGTAGATCTGTCATCTATCGGGACTATAGATGAGTATCTACCCGCTACCCATTATAATAATATAGGTATTAATATTAAATTACCCATAAGTATTAATACGGATTAGCAGCTCTTAAAAGAACCATTTAATTACATACTACAAAGAAAGTGAATAACCACCCATGTGTTTAACATCAAACACAGAGATAAACAAGAACAATAAACAAATAAATAAAATACAGGACTTAATAGGAATTTAAATAAATTCAGTCCAAATGCCATTATTTACTTAATACTAAAAGCTTACCGTCAACATCCTAAAATAGACTATACAGAGAGAAGAAAAAAAATTAATAATTTTGACTAAAATACTTAAAATACTCTTGATCACATTAAAAAACATTTACCATTAAAATTTGCTTAATTTCCTTTCGGAAACTATCCACTGTCAACGCTTTAATTTTTATGGGCAGTTGAAATATTTTACCGCCCAGTAGCCAGGACCATTCTGACACCTTCTCAAACGACAATATGAGGTTATTAAATTTTTTCGGCCTCTAGTAAGGTAAGCATGCATGTCCTCGTGAGCAGAAAACAGATACATGTTCTCCAATATAAATGCGTGAACACACAGGAAGCCCACAAGAAGCCCAATAAATTTAACCTGGGATACGTGGTCATTTACGGTTCCAATCTCCCTCAATGCAAACACCATCCTCTGTGTCTTGCCCATATTCAGAAGCAATCGATTGGAATGAAACCAATTTTTGGCCAGTTTTTCAAGTTGTTTGTGGCCAGTTTGGCAAGATTTGTTGTCACTGAAAAGAGTTTTTTTCACAGGCACTATAGTCTCCAGATATATAGATAAAACATGAAAGAAACTGGTCTTAGCAGATCAAACATCCATCGCTATCTGCTTACTGGTCTTGCTTATTTGCTATAAACATTTGTTCCACCAATGAATGTTAATTTGGATTAATGGGTCCCTCAAATCAACAAAATGAATGAGTTTGGACCCTCTAGAAACCACATACAGTGCAGGACAACCGAGACCAACGTCGAGAAGTTGTCAATGTGTGGATTGGCATTTTGGGGCGCACTGCATTTGGTTTTCCAATGAGATTTTGTCTGTCATAGAAGAGTCCAGCACTTAGCAAGGGTTTTTTACATGCAGGATGGGGCCTCGCGTCACACAGCACCGCAAAATAGACACTTTTGAAGTAAAACATTTGGAGATAGATGAATTCACCTCAATAACAACAACAACAACGAACACCCTTAATTGGTGACAAGAGACAAATTGTCATGTCATCGTGGTTGTCGTATTGCTAAACTAAAATGAATTAGACAACCAGCCATACACAAATTGGAATGATTTTCCTTTTACTAATTATGATAATTAAAAACGTAACTTTTACTTACCTATAATTAAAGAACATTATCGTCAGGTTTTCAGTTAATTTTCTCTGCATAATCACGTTAATTACTACATGATGGTCCCTCAAAATAAATAAGAAAGGAAAATCGGCTCTGAGTCTGACGTAAGAAATTATTATGTTGGCGACACTGCACATGCATGGTGGGGGTGACGCGCCAAATTCAAATTTTTGCACTTTTCGAGGCGTTTTTCCAAAAAATTGCCAAAACTGTGGTATTAAAAAAATTACAGGATGATAGTTGACCATAAGCGCTACAACTTTACTCTTAAAAGTTTTTCAATCAAAACAACCGTACAGGCGCAAAAAACTAAAAACCGATTTCCCATGTTAATCTCCTATGTCCAGGGTTCTGCTGGACACCCGGTATAGCACGCAATAATATTTCAGGCACCAGCTCCATGCCATTTAAATATCTGCCACGTCGATAAGCAATCAAAACTGGACAAACAAAAAATATATTCGGACAGTCAAGTGGCACTCAAAGCACTTGACTCAAGCAGGATCTCTTCGAGAACTGTCTGGAGAGTTCGCAACATACTGAACCACATTGGGGAGCATAACACGCTAACCTTAGTCTGGAGTCTAATGCTGATTAGTGCTAGCTTCATAGGGCTTGAACTGGTCTCGGCTATCGCAAGCGAGGCATCGAAGATGGGCAATAATCCAGATGGCGGGAGAACACACTGAAAGTTATTTGATAGTCAGCCGGGGTCTTGTCCACTCAAAGGCGTTCATACAAGAAGCCTTTGAGAAAAGGACAAAAGATTTATTAAACCTCGACAGACAACAGCCCAAATCGGCTTATACAATGGGCACTGTCGATTAAAACACCACATGCATAGGATAAGCCTGGAAGACAATGCTGAATGCAGACTCGGAGGGCACGGAGGATGATGAGATTGTACAACATATCCTGAGTGAATGTCCTGCAGCTGATAGACTTGGTTTCAGAACTTCGGAAGAAAAACACATCCGACCACAAAATCTCACTCAAGAAGGCAATGGTTAACTTTAATTGACACTGACTGAGTTAACTTTAATTGATATTGAGGCACTATAGATTCTGTAGGTCGCATTTCGCGACCCCCGCCCCCCCTCGTGGGACCACTCATTTGTAATCAATAAATCTGTCAATCTCTTGATACAATACCAACCAGACGTACTTCTACTTAATCTGAACTATTGTATTACTAAAAACTTTTGTGCAAATATTGTATTTCAAAAATATGCACTTCGATTAAAGATTTGTTATCTCTTTTGAGACTTTTTGGCTAATAACTATAATAGATAGAAATTTATATAAAATAGAAACAAATTCAAATAAATTTAGACATTCTTGCGCGGGAATACCTCTTTATTCCCTCTAATATTCGCAAAAATAATAACCCTCTTCTTCAAGATTCTTAAAGAGTTGTTAAAATTTATGCTAAGAACTAGACCAAACTTTATTTCTTCAAAACACTTTGCAGTAGTTTTAGATCTGGTAATTGAATCCTGTTTTAATAATCCCAGTAAATCTGCCAGGATGCCCTATATAATTCACGGACGATTAATTTCCCTAAAATAAATCGGAGGCTCTATCTAGGTTCTCCTTTAATTTAAAACTCGGGGTTTAATCTTCTTCGGGGTAATTTTGTTCTCGTTAATTGCGAGCAAAGTCTAATAAGTTTCCTTACTTACTTTTACTTCAAATATTGGTCCAGTTAATTATTATCTTGCTCACTAGCTGGTTATGTTTCGAGATCTTTCTTAAGAAAAGTTATCAAAGTCTACAAAATATACTTACAAGAAAAATGGTGTTATTTCTTGTTTAAAATCGTACCATTTATACACATCCTTGCAAGTTTTTGGCTCTTTGCCCAACACATTTCCAAGGTGCCTTTTGCATTTTAAAAACTACGTGAATTATCCTAGGTCTTTTCGCTCCTTTTTCGTCAGGAACGCTTTTAAATTTAAAACGAATTCTCCAATTCCCTCCAAACAGCGGCAAATTATAATGTCAATGGAAGATTGGTTGCTTCCTGCAATCAAAACCTAATAATTTGAATGGAAGATGATTAAGGGGGGTTTAGAACCTGGTATCTATGACAACTTTAATTTCGTCTTAATGGATTATGAAGGAACAGCATAGATCTTTCATCAACTATTACTAATTAATTTTCGTTATTTCGCCTCAATACACTTTTTGGGTGTTTTCTTTGATGTTAAAAATTGAATTTAGCTCTATTCACAGAAAAATTACTGGGAATACTACTTTACACTGGAAAGAACTATGACGAAAATACCTTGCTGACTTTCGGCAACTTATCTACTGTCTTCTTCAGAATTTCCTAAAAGAAAAAATCTCTAGAATGTTGTAATGCAAAATAATAACTATTGAAGCAAATTTTAGAACAACAGACATTAATACTAATAACTTAGGCATGATCATTTTGTGTAAAAAGTGCAAAAAGTGTATTGAGGCAAAATACCCAGAAGTAGAAAAAAATTAATGCTTAGCCTTAAAAAATTAGTAGTTGTATAGATCTTTCACGCCTGAGACACGTGACTTTAGTTTCAGTACGTCTCTAAGCTATTAGTGAACACGCCACCATTGTGTAATAGATGCACAATTAGATAATCCGAGCAGGATCGAACATAAATTTTAGATCAGAACTTTGGGTGTTTTGTGAGTAATATGACACATGAAATCCAGTTTCCCAGTATGCGCGATGAATTTTACGTTTTAACTCTTCTTCTTGGGTGCAGTTCACGAGGCACCATGTGAAGTTCTTGGGTTGTCGGCTTTTTTGTTGGTGTCGAAGCAGGCCGACAACCCAAGTACTTCACAAGTTGTCTCCTTCTTTAAAGACAAAGGTTTTAAACAATTATGTTACACCACTACACCTAATAAACATTTATTTTAAATTCAATATCGCTTACCCTTTACCAATGCAATTTTAGATCAAAAAACATTCCCAAAACAACAAGCCATTGCGGCACTGGTTAGAATCGCTGTGCACTGCAGGTACTCATGTCCCAAACGACTTCATTACCAATTATTAAACGTGTCACTTGTAGGGAAGTATGCATATAGTGCAATACACCTGCAATTTGTCAATTTCACAAAGGTTAACTAGGTATTTGCGTGTAGACGACCATTGTCCACAATAACGCAAGTCAATTCCCGGACTCTCGGGACAAGGCTGCACACGTTGTTGCATAAAAAATGTCCGTTTTCAATTAACTGCAACTATATTTAAATGGCAGCTAATCATGTTAAATTTTTTATGTTGCGTGGGTGTTAGTGACCGGCTGAAAGTTTATTGCCTTCAGGAGGTGGAAAAAGGTCCAAAATTTGTATTCAGTGGTTGAACACTGGTGCTTGCGAAATCCCAAATTTCCCTGATTTCCCATTAAAAAGCCGTCCCCACCTCTATTGATTAGTCCGCTGAGCCGGACAAGTCGAAAAATGTCCCGGCCGAAGGTTAACGATCCTGTTGGGAAATATCGATAGTTGAACATCGCGAGCGGGGAGGACCATTTTTTAAAGATGATTTTGGGAATTGGGGAAAAAATAGAACTCATTTATAGGAATCGCCTATCATTTGATAAAGGGTCATCTGGATTTTATAACAAAACATTTTTGGCGCAAAACGTAGGTCAATCAATTCACAGATGGGCAATAAAATTTTCCTACTAAAATTTAAGTGAAATGCATGTTCTGCTGCTAACAATTTCACATCTCTAAGAAGATTAAAGCCCGCAACGGATGGTGCGCGATTATATAAGTGGTTCCAGAAAGGTGTTGCCATGCAAACTTTAAACAAAAGAATCATAGTACATTTGCTTAGAATTGATGCCGCAAACTCACCATGATTGAAGTAAAAGTTGTCGAAAAAATTACATTTTTATTTTTTTTATACAAAACTGGTCATAAAGTGGGTCAACATGCCGATCACCGGCTTCAGTACATAAATTTGCCTGTCGGTTGTGATAGGTCGGAAGATCTGAGGCGGAATTCTTTGGCACCCTGTTGTAGCTCAAAAATGGTGTCTCAACACCTTCTCGAGACACACTGTATAATATTGTCACAAAGGAGCAAAAAACATAAAAATTGCAGCGTTCTTAGAAATAGTCGGCTGTTGACCAGTTTATAGTACCCAAGCACTAGTTGACCCAAATTTAAAAATCCAACCTCGCAAATTTTTTCAACATGAGGGTACATGGAAACGCTCATTGACGTCATGGAAAACAAGGTTGCAATCGTATAGGAAAATATTGCTGACAATAAAAAGGATATTTCCTCGATCTAGACACACACGAGTGGTTAAGTTAAGTGAGTGACGTCAAGGGTTAACCTAATGACGTCACGGTAATCTTTTATAACGTCAACGTGTCAACATCACTCCTGACTCCAGTCGGTTTTCCGTTAAAATTTAAGACATTTGTCAATCCACTCTTCGTGAAATACTGTAATTTTTATGTGTTTTTTGTCAAAAAGTGTCCAGATTATATTGGCTACAAGACCACAATTCCTAGATTCAGCCCTCAATAAGGAATCAAACTGAGGAAAGATGAGGAATTACTAAGCGTTAATAATTCATCAAGCATCACACTCCACAAAACTTTTTTAATTTGAAATTCAAAATCTTCTTTCTATTTTCGAGATTCTTTTTATTTACCAAGAGATTCCGAGAATCCGAGAAGAAGAAACTCGCACTGACATGGTCGAGAACTTTGCCACTTTTTCTTTTGAATTTATACTCTTTTTCCCAGAAAAGCCGGTACAAAATTGGAAATGAAACGTAGAAATATGCTGCATTTAGCGCATTCACTGTATTTTTGTTTTGACTTTAAATAAACGAAACATAAACAAACAACTTAACTATATACATGGCAACAGGCAAACCATCCCCGGTGGCAGGTTAACTGGTCTAGTTAAGTTTGACGTCATGGTTTGCACCACGGATTAAGAAAATTCGAATGGTTAACTTTTTTGTTAATCTGGTTTGAGTAGTTTGGTCGAGGAAATATTCTTAAAAAAAGTTAGCACGAGCGTTTATTGAAAAAAAAAAGTGAGGAGACACTCACGAGAAGTCGGAGTGGGGAGCGGCGTTGGGGCTGGTTGGAGGTCGACATTACGTCGGAAGGACAAACGACCACCATTAGATACCAGCTCACTGTTTAAAAGTAGAAAAAGAAGTCATAGTCGGGGGGTTCACCAAGGGAGTCTAGGTTTGGGGCTCGTGAAAACAGTAGGGTAGTCTGGGGGACTCGCGAGAAGAGGGTGAGGTTTTGGGGAGTTCGTGAATATAGGTGTCGAGAAGGGGCGTCGTTACGCCGAAAGGGCGAACGAACACCGGTAGAAGCCTAGAGTCAAATTTCATTGCACAAAGTACAGCGAACGGCAGAAGCACCCCAGATGATACCCATAAGCATGAACAAAATGGGAACTTTTTCCATGAAGACACTCACAAGAAGTCGGTGCAGGGAGCCGCGTTGGAGCTGGTTGTAAGTGGACATTACGCCAGAAGGACGAACAACCACCATCAGGTGCCAGCCCACTGTTTAAAAATAGAAAAAGAAATATTAATGGGGAGGCCCACCAAGAGAGTCTAGTTTTGGGAACTCGCGAAAGCAGTCAGTAGTCTGGGGGACTCGCGAGAAGGGTCGTTGTCGGGAATTGGTGTCGGGGTTTCGTTGTCAAAGTACAGAGAAGGGCAGATGCACCCCAGTTGGTACCCATAAGCATGGAAAAGAAGGTATTTTGGAAAAGAAATGGCAGTGTTAGTCTAGGTGCTCACGAAGGGTGCCCGATTTCGAGGGGACTCACGAAAAGTAGGTGCGGGGAGCCACGTTGCCGTTGGTTGGAAGTCGACATTTGAGGACTCGCGAGAAAGGTCCTTTTTGGGGAATTGGAGAATATAGGGGTCGAGAAGGGGCATCGTTACGCCGAAAAGACGAACGAACACCAAGCGAGACCACCACTAGAAGTCTACAGTCAAGTTTCGTTGTCAAAGTGCAGAGAAAGGCTGAAGCAACCCAGTTGGTATCCGTAAGCATAGAGAAGAGAGTTTTTTGAAAAAAAAAAAAAATGCAGTTAGTTTGTTTAATTGGCGGGTTGAGACAGAACTAAATTACACTACAAACTCTTCGCCGACGTTTCGTCTAATAAACTCAGAATTCTTCAGGGCTATAAAGATATTAATTAAAGAAATTGCAGTGTTAGTCTGGATGCTCACGAAGGGAGCACGGTTGTGTGGGGAGCCACGAGAAGTAGATCCGGGGAGCCGCGTTGCGGCTGGTTGGAGGTCGAAATTACGCCAGAAGGACGAACGAGCACCATCAGGTACCAGCCCAATGTTTAAAAATAGAAAAAAGAATCTTAATGTGGAGGCTCACCAAAGAAGTCTAGTTTTGGGGACTCGCGAAAGCAGTGGGTAGTCTGGGGGACTCGCGAGAATGGTCGTTTTTGGGGAATTGGTGAATATAGGAGTTGAGAAAGTGCATCGTTACGCCGAAAGGACGAACGAGCACCAACCGAAACCACCAGTAGAAGCCTACAGTCAAGTTTCATTGTCAAAATACAGAGAAGGGCCGAAGCACCCCAGTTAGTACCCGTAAGCATGGAAAAGAAGGTTTTCTGAATGAGAAATGGCAGTGTTTATCTGGGTTAGTCGAGGGGTCACCAAGGGAGTCTAGTTTTGAAGACTCGCGAAAGCAGCCGGGAGTCAGCGGGGGACTCGCGAGAAGGGTTGTTCTTGGGGGATTGGTGAATATAGGGGTCGAGAAGAGGCATCGTTACGCTGAACGGACGAACGAGCACCAACCGAGACCACCAGTTGAAGCCTACAGTCAAGTTTCGTTGTAGTAAATTACAGAGAAGGGCGGAAGCATCCCAGTTGGTACCCATAAGCATGTAAAAAAAAAGGTTTTCCGGTTGTGGGGGGACTCACGAGGAGTCGATATTACGCCGTAATGACGAACGACCACCATCAGGTATCAGCGCACTATTTAAAAATAGAAAAAAAAATCTTAGTTGCGGGGTTTACCAAGGGAGTCTAGTTTTGGAGACTCGCAAAAGCTCTAGCGGTATTCTGGGGGGCTCGCGAGGAGGTTCCTTTTTGGCTCATTGGTATATAGGGGCCAAGAACGGGCATCGTTACGCCGAAAGGGCGAACGAACACCAACCGAAACCATCAATAGAAGCGTACATTCAATTTTCGTTGTCAAAGTACAGAGAAGGACGGAAGCACGCCAGTTGGTACCCATAAGCAAGGAAAAGAAGGTTTTGTGGAGACTCACGAAAAGTAGGTGCGGGAAACCGCGTTGGGGCTGGTTCGAGGTCGATATTACGCCGGAAGGACGAACGACCACCATCAGGTACCAGCCCACAGTTTAAAAATAGAAAAATAAATCTTAGTCGAGGGGCTCACCAAGGCAGTCTAGTTTTGGAGACTCGCGAAAGCAGCCGGGAGTCTGCGGGGGACTCGCGAGAAGGGTTGTTCTTGTGGGATTGGTGAATATAGGGGTCGAGAAGAGGCATCGTTACGCTGAACGGACGAGCGAGCACCAATCAAGACCACCAGTTGAGGCCTACAGTCAAGTTTCGTTGTAGTAAATTACAGAGAAGGACGGAAGCATCCCAGTTGGTACCTATAAGCATGAAAAAAAAGGTTTTTTGAAAGAGAAATGGTAGTGTTAGTCTGGGTGCTCACGAAGGGAGTCCGGTTGTGGGGGGACTCACGAGGAGTCTTTATTACGCCGGAATGACGAACGACCACCATCAGGTACCAGCCCACTGTTTAAAAATAGAAAAATATATCTTAGTCGAGGGGTCACCAAGGGAGTCTAGTTTTGAAGACTCGCGAAAGCAGCCGGGAGTCAGCGGGGGACTCGCGAGAAGGGTTGTTCTTGGGGGATTGGTGAATATAGGGGTCGAGAAGAGGCATCGTTACGCTGAACGGACGAACGAGCACCAACCGAGACCACCAGTTGAAGCCTACAGTCAAGTTTCGTTGTAGTAAATTACAGAGAAGGGCGGAAGCATCCCAGTTGGTACCCATAAGCATGAAAAAAAAAAGGTTTTCCGTTTGTGGGGGGACTCACGAGGAGTCTTTATTACGCCGGAATGACGAACGACCACCATCAGGTACCAGCCCACTGTTTAAAAATAAAAAAATAAATCTTAGTTGGGGGGCTTACTAGGAGAGTCTAGTTTTGGGGACTCGCAAAAGCAGTCGGTAGTCCGGGAGAACTCGCGAGGAGGTTCCTTTTTGGGAAATTGGTGAATGTAGGGGCCAATAACGGGCATCGTTACGCCGAAAGGACGGACGAACCCCAACCGAGACCATCAGTAGAAGCGTAGACAAGGGAGTCTGGTTTTGGGGGGATTCACGAGGGGTCGGTGCGGGGAGACGTGTTGCGTCTTGTTGGAGGTTGACATTACGCCGGAAGGAGGAACGACCACCATTAGCCCACTGCTTAAAAATAGAAAAAGAAATCTTAATCGGGTGGGCTCACCAAGCCTAGTATGGGGACTCTAGTTTTGGGGACTCGCGAAAGTCGTCGGTAGTCTGGGAGACTCGCGAGAAGGGTCGTTGTGGGGAATTGGCGAATATAGGGGTCAAGAGGGGGCATCGTTACGTCAAAAGGACCAATGGGCACCAACCGAGGCCACTAGTAAATAATATCTTGTTTAACATAATCTATTCTGATTTTCAACTCTTTTAGAAATACTGACGGTTGAAATACGTCACTTTTTTTGATTTTCTAGAGCAGTAACTTTCAAATGGTGTGAGTTAGAACAAAATGGTTTTTACTTTCCTGTATTAACTTTTCAAGGCGGATCTAAATATTGACTTTGGCACCTTTCAACATTTTTGACACTCGTTTGTGTCAAGTCGGTTTTGCTTTGCACTCTAGATCGATTTTCGTATATTTCTTCGAATGTCATTTGATTTACTTTTAAAACCCTTTGCAAGCAAGATTTTCGAACCGCAATTTGTCCTTCGATTGTTCTAACGTATATCTTACTCCAACTGCAATATTTTATTAATTAATTTTGTCATTATCATTATTTTTTATTTGATAAATAGATAGATTTGGAAATTTAAATTATTTTATATTAGGCTGACGTCGTTCCTTACTTCAGAGGTTTCCTCCGTTTTCAGTTTTTGTATTTTCAGCTTTATTCTTGGTTAACAGAACGAAAAAAGTAAAAATGTTAAAATTGTCTTTAAACACACTCGTACAATACGACAGAGCTTGAGATCGGCCAAAGACCTCAGAGATCCCCTATCGGTACACGTTTTTGCTGTAAATTGCAGTAAAACCTAAAAGTTATTCGCAAGCTTCTGACTCTTAAGTTATTTAAGGTATTATGTTATAAAATTACATTAATACCTTTTTAAGTCTCACAGAGTCCCATCTTTAACTAGAATAAATTTTTGCTACACCTGTAGCAAAACAAACTTCCTCCCCAAAGCCACGACAAACCCAAGCTGGTCCAATTATTATTCGAAATGACAATGCCACGAGCACTTCCCCTAATATAAAGCTTACATTACATTGCTCAGTCGGGCCATTGATTTAATTCCTCAAAGGATACGCTGAATTCTAATCATCTGATGGAAATCAGAGTCTGCTTAAAGTGTGTCGATGAATTAATGTTGTTGTGAGAAATGTGGGACTACCTGACATAGTTATAGCACTCGGCGGGGATTTATAACCATAATTATAGAACTAAATACACAATATTCCATTTCTGTAAGATTCTCGAGTAGCTATCACTTTATATTGATACGTAATATTAGGTACGATACGTTCAAATATGTATCTAATCAGGTTGTTTGGCTACGTTTCTAATATCGCAACGATATTGCTTGGTATTGGGCTGCAGCAGTAATGCTATGAATAGGAATTTGATTTTAGCCGTAACAAGATTGGCATACAAAATCGGATACATAAATATATGAAAATGCTTGTTATCCGGAATGGGATGTCGGCTTGATAAAGTATAAAATGTGACTTCGTGGTCTAATGCGATTTTGAGCTTCAGTTCCTAATGGTAATCCTCTTTGCTTTATACTCGTAATATTAAGTTACTGAGAATTTTTTGGTTCCAAAGCTTTATGAGTACGAATGCAGGGACTAATTGAAGAAGTGAAACGGGAGAAAGGCAATAATTTTTGAAAAATATTTGTTGTATTACAATAATTAGTAGCATATTGGGCCTGTTGAAAGACTGAATTGTAATACTGCAATATATTCCCTCTGAAAAAAGGTTGAATATGTTATATTTTGAATTTGTTACATTGCAAGAACCTACATAAAGAAGGAGGTTTCTAAGAGGATCCTTTTCTATTACAGGGGATGCTTAGAGGACCTTTGCGGCAGACAGGAATTGCTTGTGGTTCTCCAGTGCACATATTAATTAGAAAACGTTATCTAGCAGTTTATGCTTTTTTGACAGGAGAGGATGACATAATCAAAGTAAATGGCCTTTTGTTGCTTCATCCCATTATTCACCTGCTTGCAACACATAAAAATTACTTCATCTGAATGAATTTTTGACTCAATTGCATACAGAAAACTACTAGCTGCAATAAATAAATACCCAAAAACCTGCGTAGCAAAACTTCTAATTTGTTATATAGAATCGTTGTTTTCAGTTATTCTACGTGTGTTACAATAATTCTACAATCATCCATCTATTAGCTACAATTTCCGTCTCAATATAATGAATCATTTATCCTTAACAACACTTCCACGGCGAAACTCTCAGGGATTTCTGGAATTGAACGCAACTTGTCACCCGGTCCTAGTGTTAATTTGTCTTATTGTGAGGTTTGGCTAGTTACCCGAAACTTCTCATGAATGGCCGGATTGGATTATGCAGCCAGAGAAGAACGGAAACCGTCAGATATTGGGGTAATTAATGGGACTCAAGCAAAACATCAGCACTATGGAGGGTTTCTGTAATTGGCGCGTTGTTGTTCAAACAAAGTTTTTCTCATTACAATTAGAATTGTAGTTGCCAGTTCATTCATGGAGTTCTTTATGGTTGCAACAGCTCCATAAATTGTATAGATAATTGCATTATTCTAAACTAGATACTTTTATCATTCATCCAACAATCGCTTTAATAGGACAAAAAAAAATAAATATATTGAAACTGTAGATATTTTCATAAAGCTACCAAATAGTCGAGCAGTTGAATGCTGTCGTCTATTAATAATGTCTCTTTACCAAAAGAAGTCAGACCCATTGAGGAATATTGAGAATATACCTTAATGCACTATAATATCTAAAATTAAGTATATATAGTCAGTTCAAATCCGAGCTGGACTCAAAGCAAACCAAAGCTATAAAAAAACAAAGCTCATTGGAGTGTCATCGACGTATCCAAGATGAACCCTATTAAAGTGCTAATTGAGGATCAAGATATCCAGAATAGGAAAACTATATAAACAGAATAGGAAACTATAAGAATACATGAGGACATAATGCAAAAACAGAAGTAACTCATGAGGGAGAACAATAGATTTGATGCCAATGTCAAGGTTCTCAAGATGCATCATCGCTAATATAAATTTGCGAGTAGCACGTTGTAAATGGGGCATAATTTTCAATTATTTTTAGTGCTAGGTAAAGTGGTGATAGTTGAAATACAGGAAGCTGAAATTCGTGACGAAAGTTGGCGGGTTTGGTGTTAATAATACATAACTGAAAAGAAAAACTTTATTTCATTTTATTCTCATTTAGAAGCCATCGCACAAAAGACTTTTTTCTCTCTGTAAAATGGCTTTAGATTCACCTTTTTAGAAGAGCATTAAATTAGATTTTAATTCATGTGGTATTTAGAATATTTCCCTGATAACCCTTGGGGGAACAAGGGTAGGTTCTCAGGGCTCTTCATTCAGAAAAGTTGTGTTGATGTTAGGGCTTGGAAGACTCGACTCTGCATTGCATCAGGAATTACGATGATTGCCATTGGTTTGCCCAAAAATCAAGTTTAGTTCCAAAGAGTACAATGGTTGTAAACCATATCTACGAAGATGTGAATGTGAAAACTTCATAGAATAATTGTGAATGAACTAATGAAATAATGAACCAATTGTTCAAACCCTAAACTATATTATGTACGTTTTTAACAAGACAGAATGGGTAGTTGTAACAGAAGTTGACTCCAACATTTAGGTTTGTGTTTAATGTCGCCAAGAAATGATTTAGTGTTCTATGGCATGACCTCTATCAACTATTTTAAAATTTCTATTCTCTAGAGATTTTCCTTCATCACACTGCGAACACACTAATAGCTTTAGCTGAGTCTCAGTTCCATCAAACTATCACCAAGTGTCTTCAATCTTTGATCGAATTGATGCGATCGATTCTCATGGTCTGGCGAACTATTTTTCTGTCTCATGGATTGACCTCATGTACCTTTCATAACTGAACATTGGCTTAAGGATGATAAGCCTCTATATAGAGTGTTATATTATAGCATGTAATATTGTACGGGGTTCATTATAAAACTTCATCTAGCAGGATATGAAATTTTGACAGAAAAGGATGACATAATCAAAATAAATGGACTTTTGTTTCTCCATCCTTTTATTTTGACATTTCACAGCCAACTAGATGAAGTTTTATAATGAACACCCCGTATGTGTTCTAAAATCGATGTCAAGATATGATGAATTTACAATATATATAAAAATTATATTTTAAACTATTAATGCACAGAGAGACCCTGGGAATGGTGAGGATTATATTCTTGATATGAATCCCTGTATGCGCTAGAGTTTATATTTTCTTCTTGTGGATTAATATCGAACTTAAAACTGTCTTTCGTGGAACGTACGATAGAAATGTTGCAAATGGGGATGATATGTCTCTAAGAATATTCAGAAGAATGGATATTTTCCACATGTTTTGATGTCAGAAACAGTGTTACCATTTTTCAAATCAGGTGACCCAGAATCTTCTACTTAGGCCATTTAATTGATACCAAGTAGAAAAAAGATCATGTAGAATGTCATGGTGAATAAAATGTCCTCTTTTCTGGAGAGGTATCTATTCTTATTTTGTCTCAACAGGGGTATAAGAAGAATCTGAATCTGAACTCTGTTAATGAATGTTTGGATTGTTCCAAGTGTTTTTAAGACCTGACAGAGACGTTATTTAGTGATGAAATGTCGGCTAGAGGGAACTTTCTGCTTTCTGCTAGAGTCTCTCACAGCCGATCAGGAGGGGGGGGGCGACAGACCGGGGGGGGGGGGGGGGGCGACAGACCGGGTGGGGGGGGGGGTAATTCTTGCTTAGTCAGTTGATATTCTTTGTATATGTGAATAACCGTCCCGTGAATGTTCACTTTGGTAAATGTCTTTTGTTTGCTGACGACACAGCATTCATTAGGCGTCACAGGGATATGTCAGCGTTGGAGAGTTAAAAAACTATCAGTAAAACTTCAGTTTGAAGTTTAGACTTTTACGTTTTACAACCTAACGTCGTAAACTCCAAATCGAAACTTATCTGTTGCTGAATCTGGTGGCCAGCGGTGGACAGGGCATGCTATGTGCTGAGGTTGGCCAGACTGCAGAGAAGCCATAACGGGTGCATTCAGAATACAATACCGGGAGCAACACTCAATGCCATTAAGAGGGAGGCGATGGCGTCCTGCAGGAGGATGGATTGCTGCGGCCATTGGAAGGATATAGCTATGGGAAGTGGTCACACGCATATCGCCAGCCTCATTCAGCGGGCCATCCCGATTGTCCTGTAGCAGGAGGGGCGCCCACGCGATCAACTGAGACTCAAACAACCATTTGGGATAAACATTCCAACAAGGGACGAATTCAAGGAAAAGCTGCTACAGCAATCTTCTGAGAATAATCAGATATGGTATACAGTAGGATCAAGAATGGCTAATACACAGACGTCAGGAGCTGGGAAGGGAAGTGAGTCTTGGGAAGCTAGACGATGGTGTTCCAGGGGAAGGTGTTTGCAATATTCGAAGTGGCCACACGAACAGAAGTCAGAGAGGAAGCAGCGCAGGACATCTACATCTACTCCGACAGGCGGCTTTGAGAGTCATCTGCAGGAGCGGAATGATTTGAAGGCTCGTTCAGGACTCCAGAGATGCTCTAGAGTCCCTGTCAGAAACAAAATGGGTAACTCTGGGATGGTTTCCTGGACATAGGGGCATCGAGGTGAACGAGCGTGTCGACGAATCGGCCAAGCGTGGTTTCCAAACATGCTTTACTGGACCCAGAGCCATGTTTGGGAGTAAGTAAAAGGTACATCTCTCACACTCTGAGTGGGCATGGGAGAGTACAACGACAAACTGGACACAGTCAAAAATATGCAGACAGACCAAGGAAATCTACCCTAATCAGGATAGATCCAAGAACTGGTTGCTTCTCAGGGGAAGTCGGCAGTGCCTGGGAGACTTTGTAGGAATCCTTACTGGACACTGCAGACTAAACAGGCACATGCACCTCCTAGGAATGGCTGAATGACCACTCTGCACGCACTGTGGGGCAGTCGTCATACCACTTTCTGGACGTGTGCCATAGGTGGGTGTGACGGCGTCATAAGACACTTAGTGCCGCTTTTCTGGTCATCCAGAGGAGCTTCCGACTCTGAAATGGGATGGGATACTCTCCTTCAGTAGAGGGGCGAGTCGACTCGTGGAGGGAATGAAGGCCCTGGTGGAGTAGAGATGGGAGGACCTAGTGGAGTAGGGATGGGTGGATCGGGATACTGTGAGAAGGGCATCTAAGGCCTAGTCGTCAGGTTTCGCCCCCCCCCCTCTCCCCCCACACGGCAGAATCTTTTTCTCGTTGTCACTTTGAAAGCATTCAATTTTCATATCTTCAATGTAACTCCAAGTACTATCTGAATTAAGTAATACAGTTTTACTGATTACAAGTCGTCCTTAGTGGTAGCTAGGGTGTAGTTGGGTAGTAGCCTAGTTAGTAGAGCGATTTTCAAAAGTAAGAAAGTCCGGTTTTAGAGTGCCATCCGAGAAGCGAAAAATAGGTTCAGAATGTGTTTATGGATGTACCTTCTGAAGAAATGTGGCGCCTATCTCCCTAATAGCGAGAACGATGAAATATTTGAGGCACATTGTTAACTGTCTTTGGGTTTTTAACCCCCAGCATGACAGAAAATGCTTCATCGTCTTCGACCTGACCGGAAGAGTGTTGACGTGAAGTTTGAGTGAAATATGTAAGTGTCCGGTTCCAGCCTTTACTGAACGATGCCGTCAGCAGGTAATGATGACTGTCTTAGAATGACCAAGAATGGAACCGTTCTTGGTCTGGCTTCTACGACGTCGAGCTGTTTCGTAATCAATGCTTTCTGCTTATTTCCGAAAACTGGTGTTATTCAGCAGTTGCGAGCTCTCCTGCCCAAACCCTCATTAGATAGTGTATGCTAAATAACCATCCTGATGAGACCCGGTTACCCCCGAAATTTGGAGGATTCTGAGAATCCTTGCGGATCGTAGAGCTCTCGTCCGGAACGGCATCTCCAACAAGGTACTAAAAGCCTGACCAGAAAGAGTGCATATTACTATTGAGTTGCAACAAAAGAGGTGGAAACAGTGAGTAGTGATAATGCTAAACAAGCTGGGCAATGATAAGAAGTTACCACAGAACACTACTATTTGGGGTTGGGAAGAACGTGGAGCGTATTATCGTAAAAGTTAGCAAACCACACATTCTATGCAAACGGAAGATTTGAGTAGGTGGAGAGCATGGTCATGGTTCGATATGACATAAAAAAGCTGAAGTTCAATACAATAAAGTTAACTGACTTAGACCTGTCAGTTGAGCGCCACTCAATTTAGGTTATAAGATGGCTATAATATTGAAATTGGGAAAATGATTATAGAAAGTAATGGATGTTCATTGGTTTAGGTGATCAAACCAAAGTAAAACGAACAGGAATTATTGAAATTGGGTAATTATTTTATTTACTACGGTGATAGTTCTCACCTTGGTTAGTGCAGGTACTCATTGGTTAATAAATCTATTCCTACCAATTTGAACATTTGGTCAGCTTATATATATAATACTGGGCGGTTTAAAACCTAAGAGCCATCACCGTCACTAACAGCTCCATCTTCGGCATAGGTGGCTCATCGGTAACTGGACGGTTTAAGACCTAAGAGCCAGGAAAGGGGGGGAGGGGCTTAATGGATGGTAGTTGAACAAAAAAAAAAAAGGTATTGAGTTTCAGCACTCAAGCGTTGGAACTTGGAACCCGACAAAAGGAACCAGGAACTAGAAACTAGGACCTAATTGAAAAATGAAAGGCTTAGATAAATTAAAATGAATTAAAGAAAGCCTTACCCCAAAACAAGAGAAACTTATTCTAGCCACATGGCCAGGCTGTGGTCGTTTAGGGACAGGCTCAGGTCCGGTGCGCCCTGGACAGTGGTCAAGATGGAAAATAGACCATCAAATGTTTTGACCTTTTCCACGTGGGCTTAAAATTGGTCAAAGAGGAAACAACATGCCAAAAGGAGGAATTAAAATGAGTAAAAGAGTCGCCAAATATGGAAATTTAGCCGTTGTTGTTGAATAAAAGATAAAAATTTAGGGAAACTATCTGATGAGCACATGAATAAAATAAGGGAATCTAAGGATGAAATTTGGCAGTGCTGTAAGGACAGCATAATCAACCAATATACACATGTCAACGTCTAAGAATGACAATTCGGGGATCTCCTCTTTAAGAGATTTCTAGCCACTGGTTCAAGGTACTCCGTGAAAGTGGTTTTCTGGTGAGATAGTTCAAAGTACTCTGCGACAGTGGGAGTAGGCGAACATGTAAGAGGGCCCAATGATTGATAGCTTCTTAGGAAGTAAAAAGGTACTGTACGAGGTGTGGTATAAAAGGAGTGCCAGAAGATTTTCCTTCTTAAAAAGCAAACGCTACATCCTAAATACGGTCTCATTTTGAAGAATTGCAGAGCTTGAAAACCATGGAGATAGAAAAAAATCTATAACAGTAGGGAACTGAATTTTTTTCTTTTAAACCCAAATCAGTGGAAAAAGTAGATACTTTTTTTACCAACTCCTATATTATCGAAAGGTTTAATGAAAGGTAAATCCTAGCTCTGACAGCTAGTGGCAAAATAAACTCTTTGCAGCCCTTGATCGTGATAATATTGGAGTAACCACGACCTTTTGAAACAAATTAAAGCCACTACCATTTTATAAGGAAAATTTCAAGAAATATTTCTCATATTCCTACCTTTGTTTTGCTGTTAATTTTGTGCGCTTCTTTAAACTTCTGTGACTCTTATAAACATTAATTCGTGTTGCCCTGCGCTGATCTCTTCCACACCATTATTATTTCATAAAGGGCAAAACAGTATCCTCATCCTCCACTTACCCCTGCCAGTTAATTTTCCCACAAATTAGTGGCTAATTTGCACTAATTTTAGCAAACTAACCAAGCGGTTTTTAATTAAATTCTAACCGTCGACAAGACGTTGTCCGTATCAAATTTAAACTGCGAACAACTCGAGCAAACAATTTGGAGCGGCACAGACGAAAGTTTTTAGTGCCAGTGCTGTCCCGGACGTTAAGAACATCTGGAAACTTTTATTTTAGGTGGTCTGCTTCGGTGCATCCTCGACCTGGATTAGTTTTTCGATCTCTCTCTCCAGCTGCACCAAGAAAATGGCTTTTTGGTAAAGAAGTGCACGCGACTTGTGAATTCTGAAAACCTCTTTCAAAAGGGCCCTTTGAGGGAGTCTGCTTGTTGGTTGGCGTTAAATAAACGTGGTATTATGAGGCTATCAATTCATCCAGAGGACAGATGACCGTTTAGCTGAAATAACGTTTACGGTGATTTATTATAATTGTGAAAGGCCTCTATGCGCGATAAATTCGGATATGCGGTCGCTCCGTCGGATTTCTACTATTGTGCAATGTTTTGGTGAATGATTAATTGTCGTTTTTGATGAGAACGTACTTTCTAAAATAGGCTCATAATTCCTCCTAAAGTGATTTATCTGGCGTGGCATTTTATTGAAAATCACCTTTCTATACATTTTTGCGAAGCAAATAATTGATTATTGGAAACACGTTTCAACTAATTGTTATAGGCGAATGTAGCGAAAATTTAACAACAAAGACAATAAATCACCAAGGCTGGATAATATATGCCTGAGGTTTAAATTGAATGCAGTTGCTGCCTAAATAAACTTCACGTTGCATTTGCTGAATATTACGCGGTTAGTTTCACCAACAGAAGTGAGACATATTTTTAATTTAAAACTCCCCTAGAATAGCTGATAAAGTATTCTTTCACCGTGAGAAGACGGGGGATAAATTTACCTGTACATCATAAGCGAAGGAGAGGAAAATTTCCCCTGCAACTGGCTGACGTATTTTATTTACCAGTTGTATGTTAGCCTAAAGACGTTCTTAAGGGTTGGTTGATTTATTTGCGTAAAGAGATTTTTTGGTGTTCGGTAGATCCATAATGAACTTCAATTTAAAACCTTGTAAATATTTTCTTTTGTCGAATTGGAAACAACATTTTCGTAGAGCGTCCGCCTCGAATCGGGATATCTCATTGAGGGGTTCTAAAACATCACAAATAATTAAAAATAATTGATTTTCTTCCCCACATCAAACGTGGTTTTTAAATGAAGTTATTAAGCGGCAAAAACATTTTGAAGTTTTGGGAATTGTTGGGTGTTGTTTTTAATGTTGTCGATTTTATAATGTTGAGGTAGTGGCAATAAATGAAATGGATTTTAGTTGAGTTGATAATACTCTTTTATTGAGGACTTCTAGACTTCAACGTCATTTCAAACTTTTATTGACGTTTATGCCACTCATCGCCATTTGGTCAAAGTTAAGAAACAGAGACGTAAAACCCCTTTTGTCAATTCGAAAAACATTTAGAAATTGTTTTTTATATTTTTTGTTCGGTTGGGACGCTTTTAATCCCCAAAGAATGTAACAAACTTAATTCGAATGAAATTAACCCTAAAAATGATTTTTTAAAAAATGTCAAAATACTCGATTCTAAAATTGCCCAAAAATGGACCACCGAAAGGATCAATCTCCGAAAATATTGCACCTAGTGGACTTTTGTTGCTGGGAGGTCAAATAGGACATCAAAAAGAGCAAAAAAACTGTTGGATTTATTCCAATCGGTCAACGTGTTCTAAAGTTACAGGTGGTCAAATTTAAAAATTGATTAAAAAAAAGACGTAATACCCCTTTGGTCAATTCGATGAATTTTTTTGTGTGGTTTTTTATTCCTTTGAGATTCTTGTAATCCCCTAAGAACGGAACAAACTTAATTCGAATGAAATTAGTCATAAAAATGATTTTTTTAAAAAATTAAAAAAAAACTCAATTCTAAAATTGCCCAAAAATGGACCATCGAAAGGATCTATCTCCGAAAATACTGCACCTAGTGGACTTTTGTTAGTGGGAGGCCAAAGAGGATATCAAGGAAAACTGTTGGATGTATTCCAATAGGTCCACGCGATCTAAAGTTACAGGCAGTCAAAGTTAAAAATTGAGAAAAAAGACGTAATACCCCTTTGGTCCATTCCAAAAACATTTTATTATTTTTTTTTTGTATTTTATTTAGATGGGACGCTTTTAATCCCCTAAGAATGTAACAAACTTAATTCGAGTTAAATTAACCCTAAAAATGATTTTTTAAAAAATGTAAAAAAACTAGATTCGAAAAGTGCCCAAAATGGACAACCGTAGGGGTCTATCTCCAACAATATTGCACCTAGTGGACTTTTGTTGGCGGTAAGTCAAAGAGAACATCAAGAGCAAAAAACTGTTTTATTCAATTTTGTCCACGCGTTCTAAAGTTAGAGGCGGTCAAAGTTAAAAATTGACAAAAAAGACGTAATATTTGGTCAATTCGAAAAACACTTTGAATTTTTTTTTTAGAGTTTTTTTAATTCGGTCAACATTTTCATAAAGCGTCAACCTCGTATCGGGATATCTCATTGAATGATTCTGAAACAACATAAATAATTAAAAATAGTTGATTTTCTTCCCCACATCAAACGTGGTTTTTAAATGAAGTTATAAAGCGGCGAAAACATTTTGAAGTTTTGGGAGTTGTTGGGTGTTGTCTTTGAAGGGAGTTTATAATGTTGAGGTAGTGGCAATATATGAGAAGGACTTCAGTTGAGTTTATAATACTGTTTTATTAAGGACTTCCTAGATTTCGACTTCATTTCAAACTGTTATTGACGTTTATGCCACTCATCGCCATTTGGTCAAAAATTGAGAAACAGAGACGTAATACCCCTTTTGTCATTTCGAAAAACATTTAGAAATTATTTTTTATATTTTTTGTTCGGTTGGGACGCTTTTAATCCCCAAAGAATGTAACAAACTTAATTCGAATGAAATTAGCCCTAAAAATGATTTTTTAAAAAATTTCAAAATACTCGATTCTAAAATTGCCCAAAAATGGACCACCGAAAGGATCAATCTCCGAAAATATTGCACCTAGTGGACTTTTGTTGCTGGGAGGTCAAATAGGACATCAAAAAGAGGAAAAAACTGTTGAATTTATTCCAATCGGTCAACGTGTTCTAAAGTTACAGGTGGTCAAAGTTAAAAATTGATAAAAAAAAAACGTAATACCCCTTTGGTAAATTCGAAAAACATTTTGAATTTTATTTTGTGGTTTTTTATTCCTTTGAGATTATTGTAATCCCCTAAGAACGGAACAAACTTAATTCGAATGAAATTAGTCCTAAAAATGATTTTTTTAAAAAATTAAAAAAAACTCAATTTTAAAATTGCCCAAAAATGGACCACCGAAAGGATCTATCTCCGAAAATATTGCACCTAGTGGACTTTTGTTAGTGGGAGGCCAAAGAGGATATCAAGGAAAACTGTTGGATCTATTCCAATCGGTCCACGCGATCTAAAGTTACAGGCGGTCAAAGTTAAAAATTGAGAAAAAAGACGTAATACCCCTTTGGTCCATTCGAAAAACATTTTATTTTTTGTTTGTATTTTGTTTAGATGGGACGCTTTTAATCCCCTAAGAATGTAACAAACTTAATTCGAGTTAAATTAACCCTAAAAATGATTTTTTAAAAAATGTAAAAAAAACTAGATTCTAAAAGTGCCCAAAAATGGACAACCGTAGGGTCTATCTCCAACAATATTGCACCTAGTGGACTTTTGTTTGGCGGTAAGTCAAAGAGAACATCAAGAGCAAAAAACTGTTTTATTCAATTTTGTCCACGCGTTCTAAAGTTAGAGGCGGTCAAATTTAAAAATTGACAAAAAAAGACGTAATACCCCTTTGGTCCCCGTATTACCCCAATTGGAAAAACACTTTGAATTTTTTTTTTGTATTTTTTTTAATTCGGTGAGATACTTGTAATCCTTAAAGAACGTAACAAACTTAATTCGAATGAAATTAGAGCTAAAAAAGATTGTTTAAGAAATGTCAAAATATTCGATTCTAAAAGTGTTCAAAAATTGGATAAACGAAAAGGTCTATCTTCGAAAATATTGCACCTAGTGCAGTTTTGTTGGTGGTAGGTCAAAGAGGACATCAAGAAGAGCAAAGAACTGTTAAATTAATTCAACGCGTTCTAAAGTTACAGGCGATCAAATTTAAAAATTGAGAAAAAAGACGTAATACCCTTTGCTCAAGTCGAAAAAAATTTCGAATTTTCTTTTTGCATTTTTTGATCGAAATGGTGTATTTTTAAACCCCTAAGCGGTTTCAAGTTATTTCGACTTTGACATTCAAAACAAGACGCGTTTTTAAGAGCAATTTACCTAATCAGCTATGTAAAAAAATTGAATATAATAGCCATCATCCTGCCCTCAGGTGAATCTTGCCACTTCAGGAGTAATGACCTGCATTATATTGTTTTTTTTTTGGTTGTTGTTTTTTTAATTTGTATAAAAATTAGTATTTAAATCTGTCGACGTTTTGCTATATATTTCACCTTCCTCAGGACATTAGAAGATGTAAAAATGTTATCTACGGAAATATTGAAGCTTTCTTCTTAGTTGACTGCTTTATCCTAAATAATATCCTTTTCTAACTCGACCAGAAATCTAATCATGTATCCATCACGTATTCAAGAACAAGAACTCTTCTTGCAGGCTAGTGCTCCCTTAAGTCTCCTGGAATTACAGGTAACTTCAAATATTAAATGGAAATAAATAAATGAGTAATGCATGGAATTAATAACAAATAGAAAAAGAGAAATAAAAAAAAAGACAAAATTACAACCTGAGCAAATTGGTAATCAGAATGATAATTGTAAGTGAGAAACGTCGATCAAGAAAAATTTTTCTCGATCATCTATGTTTCGCGTCCTTTATATCAGGTCGATAAAATTGAAAATAGCGGGTGTAGGACAGAAATAACTACTTCACATTCGTGAAAGAGCCAACGTTTCGACCTTTACTGAGGTCTTCCTTAGGGCTAAAATACTACCTATATAAAACAGATAAATTTAGTTTTAAAAACTAGACAAAAATTGACACTACATAATCACAATTATAAATAGTGCATCTCAACTGTCTGCGATACTCGGCTTACCTTTTTCAATAAGCGAAGTTTGTCAACTAGGAACAACATTCCACTGAAATTAAAACATCCCCAGTCGCACGGAAAAACGAGCAAACCAGCACCATAAAGGACGACACACACATTAGTCACATTAGTAATAGCTCAGCTACAGCTAAGTTTTAAATTTTTCTTGATACTGAATACAATGAGAGAGAAGAGAAAATATGGCTCATAGACTTTATACTCCGCGTCTCTTTATTGGCATAAAAGTAGCATGTTTTGAAACTCAAAAAGTTTAAAATTCACCTGTAAACTCCACTAATATCTACCTAGACGTCGAATGTGTATGATTGGGAATTCTGTTATGAAGTTATGAAGCTTCACATGAAAAAAGGGCATATCCTTCGTGCAAAAATTTTATATCGTCTAGACAGACCCGTGTCAATGTCATCATCAGCGCCAAATTTGAATCGAGAAATTACAATTTAAAATTATGATGTAAAACTTACCACCAAAAACCAGGGTAACAAAAAGGATGGTCACTTCAAGAGACAAGAAAGTAATAACACATACACTGGACGCCACGAAAACAAGCACTAGATGTTAAAATTGATCAAGACTTTTAAAAATTTCCAGAAATTGAGTAAAACAGTACAAATTCGTGCTTTCTTGTTCTATTTCTTCGTTCTATTTAAGAGGCTGGTGCAGGTCCCAATTGATTGAAGTTGACCAAAAGCCACTAAGACCCTTGCCTGAGGTCAAGTTTGAAAATGTTGGGAGTTCCAAAACGCTGATTAAAAGTTGAGCCACATTTTGTAGTGATGTCATTTGCAGTAGTTTCAAAAAGTGGCGACTCATGTAGCTTCTCTACAACTTAACAATCCTCTAGGTTGGTAAAGCAATTACTTAAAGATAAGCAGTTGTGTGCTAAGCCCATCAAAACAAAAACCCCACAGAGGAGTGAACTCGATGATGTGTACGAGTGGTGTAGACCCCATGCTGGTATGGTCCATTTCAAATAGATATTCATGTAGCAGGCTGAGGAATTGACAGATTCTACCTATTGCTTCTATGTAAATGTGTCATTTTTATGTCAATTTCTCAGCTTACTAGATGAATATCTATTTGAAATGTACTCTAACTATGGACAGCTGGCATTGCGAGTTCAACAAGGATGATAATGAACGTTGACAAGTCCCGAGAAATGCTTAGGCATGTTCATCAAAGCCACTCGAGGGATGGTTGAATCATTTCATAAAGGTGGTAGGAGCTGCAGCAGCTCCTTCACACATGCTCTTAGTACTTCAGTGGCCTCCAACATTTCAGGGATTTGTCCAGATCAGGCGTATACCAAGCGGTGCTGTGGGTATTGCGTTCACATGGGTTGTAATGAACGAAAATTAGGGATACGACCGCGAATAAGAATTCGGTGTTGGATTATAGTAGTAGTAAACAATGGGAGGGGCCGAAGCCTTGCGACGAGGCCTTAGAGGCCCTCTTCACAGTCCCCCGGGCCACCCATCCCTACTCAACCAGGGCGCTCATTTCCTCCACGAGGCAACCCGTCCCTCTAATGAAGGAGAGTATCCCGTCCTATTTCAGAGTCGGAAGCTTCTCTCGATGAAGAAAAGCGGCTCCAAGTGTCCTATTGCGAAGTCGCGCCCACTTATGGCACACTCTCGAAAGTGGTATGACGACTCTTACCCTGCCCCACAGTGAGTGCAGAGTGGAGTGTCAGCCATTCCTAGGAAGCTGCATGTACCGGTTTAGTTTGCAGTGTCCCTTAAGGATTCCTATAATGTCTCCCGGTACTGCCGGCTTCTCCCAAGAAGCCAAAAAGGCCCTAAATCTATCCGGGTTAAGGTAGATTTCGTTGGTCTGTCTACATATTCCTGACCAGTTTGTTCTTGTAGTCTTCCATGCCTACTCATTCAGAGTGTGAGAGACGTACCTTTTTCTTACTCCTAGAGATGGCTCTGGTCCAGTAAAACATGTCTGGGAGTCTGGGAACCCCGCTTGGCTGATTCGTTGGCACCCTCGTTCACCTCGATGCACCTATGTCAAGGAACTCATCCCATAGTTGCACTTTTTGTTTCTGTCAGTGACTCTAGAGCATCCCTGCAGTCCTGAACGAGCTATAAACTCGTTCCGCTCCTGCAGACGGTTCGCAAAGCCACCTGACTCTCGGAGTAGATGTAGATGTCCTGCTCTGCTCCTGGTCTGACTTCCGTTCGTATGGCCACCTCGAGCCTGGAACACAACACCTTCTCCTGGAAAACCGTCGTGTGGCTTCCCAAGGAAAGCCCTTGCCCCCTATATGGCCTGCTTTGTATATTCCGGCTCCTGACGACTGTGTGTTAGTCATTCTTGATCCGTCTGTATATCATACCTAATTATTCTCAAAAAGTTGCTGAAGCAGCTCTTCCTTGAATTCGTCCCTTGTTGGGATACTTGTCCCAAATGCCCCTCCTGCGACAGGACAAATGAGATGTCCCGCTACATGAGGCTGACGATCTGCGCGTGACCCCTTTCACTGGCTGCAGCAATCCATCTTCCTGCAGGACGCCTTCGCCTCCCTCTTAACCCAGATTGAAAGCTCCGGTAGACCCAGCAAGGAATTGAGTGCTGCTCCCGGTGTTGTTAGATTATAACTTTTGACTGATGTGTTCTAACCGCACTTTCATTCGGCCTCTATTTTGATTTCGGCTTTTTCCTTACATATCCATGATCTATTAATAATTTACTCTCGACAACAGCTTATTAGTCTGAAAGTACTTTATACTATTTCATTTTGTTAGACACATTTGTAAAACCTATTTTTTTTACTCGATAAGAGGAATAAGGGACACATGCCTAGAATGGAAGGGGGGAATAGAAGGGGGGGCTCTGGAATGTAGGAGGGAAGAGAGGGTGAATGTTTGATGTGTGCGAGATTGAGCGAAAAAGAGGAGAATGGTACCGGCATCGAAAGGGAGTGGTTCTGTGAAAGTAGCGGTGTGTGATAAGTGGTTGGGGGTGTTAAGTTGGTAAGACCTAGGCAAAGTTATTTTGTTGTTGATATTGTACATGCATATACTGATGAGGAAAAACTCCGGCGACACCTCGAGTGGTGGGGATAGTACTATGCTTCTGGGGTTGCGGATACATAAGTGTTTTGGGGGTACCTCTTATGCTCCCCAGTCGACACTAGAGGGTATGTAGTGTCAGCCGGATGACCGTACCTGCTGGTTAGAGATACTCACTGCTTCTTCAGAGTTCTCGGGTGCGAGCCTCAACTCGCTTACTAATCAATTTTAGGGGGGCACTAGGTAGTTGTCGAAGATCAGAAGGTAACAAAGTAAATGATGACTTATATTGAGGGCATTTATATTATTTATTTTTACATTTTTCCTGGTCCATGTTACGAGTGTATATTAGTACTAGATGGTACATAGATAGATTGATGGAGTTAGTAGGGCAAGAGAGGCCCGACGCGGGGGTGCTTCGGACCCCCTGTGAGTAGTATGATTTATTGTTATTTTTTTGATACAGAACAGTAACTGTTTCATTATTTTCATGTGCATATTTCCCGAGCCTTCTCTATTTGAATTATACTAAAACCACCGATTGATGGCATCGTTATGACCCACAGAAGCATCAAAGAGTAAGTTTATCGTGTTTGTTATGATTTTTATTGAAATCACTTGCTGTTTATACCATTAATCGGTCACATGCTCCCGGGCTAAAGATCGAACTTTACACATTTTACTGGTTTTTGTCAATAAACGTATAGAGGTACTGCTTTTAGTCCTCTTATGACCCTCCACTATGAGATCACATTAATAATGTGACGACAATCAGTTTTTTCTTATTTTTCCCATTCCGGGTAGATCTACATGAAATTCCTGAGATACTGTTTGCCTTGAAATAATCCTGTGTAATGAGGCTTGAAGCACTTATACTTCTTGGCTTATTAGACTTCTCATGAACATTACCCTATGCTATGAACATTAATCGGTTGCAGCTAGGTTACATTAATCGGTTGCAGCTAGGTTACATAAACCTGTTGCGGTCAGGGGATAGAACGCTGTATCTATTATCTACTGCTATTTCCTATTCAGGATTTTTTGGCATCTCTACCGTCTTCCTTTTGCTCGTGTCAAGAAAATAGGAAAACGACTTCAAGACAAATTTGCGGGGCTAACAAGATGTCAAACTTTAGTGAACAGTTAATACTATATCTCGTGGACAACAATAGTATATGGTTGGTTGTTATCTTGGGTTCTGGTCCTTTTGTCTGATTAAAATAAGTTACAGCGGGTGCTTCTAACTTCTCTGTTTAATGACGTTTCGACACAAACTGGTGCCTTCATCAGATTACTACAACATATGGAATACTTAGTTTAAAGATAAAATTTTTACAATAGCAGGAAGGAATGGTGTAAAGGAATACATGGAAAAAAAATTTATAAAGATTACTACAAGTACGAAATAAATTGTTGAAACATAAACGTATTGAGGGATGATTAAATTAAAGAATAAAGTCGGTAACTCAAAGCAAAAGAGCGTCAAAAGTGAAACCTACGATGCAATATGGTGTTAGGTTAAGAAGAGGGGCCAATAGGGTAAGAAACGTAAGAAAAGGAGGGAATCTGAGGGTGACAATGACTTACCACAAAACGATGTACAGTTTTGGTTCGAAGTTTGTTGCAGTTTTTTTCTTTATGTATTGTTACTTGAAGAAAAGTAAATGAAAGTTGCATTATTGCTTTGTACATGCTGCTCGCCGTGTCGAAACTCTGCGGCTAACCGTCAGAGATATCGTACGGCACGCAGCATGTACTATGGGGAATTAAAGAAATTTTTGTAAGTTTTGGATAAGGAAGCCTATAATGAAAGAAGATGCAAGTACAATAGTATATTTCATTAGGAGTACCGAAAATAGCCTTTTTCCCTGCGCGCGTGACAAATTCAGATGAAAGTCATGTAAGCACGGAAAAAGGCTTTTCGGACGTGTAATGAACGATACTTTTCATTACACTAATTAAATTATATAATATATATTACTAAAATTACTTAATTTTCAAACATGAAAGTTGTATGTGACAATAGAGTGACATAAGTCTGACAGAGAATTCAAAATCAACAAATCAAATAATAGAAGTTGTCAAAGATACTTGCTATAACTAAAGTTCACAACTGGCCGCCGTCTTATTTTAATATAAGTAGTGATATACAACTGGGAACGCCAAATAAACAGCGCACGGAAAACGGTTTTCTCGTTCCATTACGGCAAAGGTCTATTGTCTGTACCGTTAACTAGCCTAGAAAATGGTCATTTTCTGAGTAGTGTAATGAAAAAAAGGATTTGCTGTTTTATTCTGAATTGATTGATTAATGAGCTGAATCAATAAAATCGGTCACAAGGACTACACAAATCCTGTATTAGAGTCAAGGAGGTAAGAGTTGTTCCACTTTTCCATTTATGGGCAAATAAATTTAGTATATTGTTTCATAAGGAGCGAAAGTGTCACTTTTCTGGCGAGACTGTGCAGTTTGCCAACACGGGCGAGCCAGGAAAGTCACTTTAGCTCCGAATAAAACATATTATTTTTTCTCAAAATTTTTGAATTATATTGTAATTACTACTAATAGACATGTAGATAAGCTTACCAGCGGCAGGTAAAGAATTTACCTGCAGCCCGTCGCCTGCAGGTAAAGCTTGTCAGCCAGCCACCAATGTCAAATCCTCTTTCAATCATCGGAAACATATGGTAATATCCGTAGGTACCATACATTGCGTTTCGACATTAAATTGATACTACAATACTTATTTTCATAAAAATATTTGTTACCTTATTGGACTTTTCTGGTACTAATTCTAAAAAAGATTCAACTCAAAACATAGAAAGTGAAATGAAACCAGCGTCTGTGTATTGTCGGTTTAAATCAAGCAGGCATACGGAGCCAATGCAGCTAATGAGCAGTCACTTCCGAGTAACGAGGGTAGTCAGTTGAAGTTGTTCATGATGATTTTATATTGTTTTTAAATGCTTAAATATACTATTTTTGGTTTCAATAAATTAACTATAGGTTATATTCGATGTGTTATAGCGATAGCAAAGCTAAAAATATTGCACATAATTCAAAAGCAAGTGAAAAGATTTTACTTAATGTCATTCTATGAGTAAAGTCTATCACTGATTGACGTGGTCAAATTACGCGCTTTCAAAAATATCATCAGCTGTGTCTGTGTATATTTAAATATTTGTACTTAGATAAGCTATGTTTCTACGTATATCCTACGCGTGTTCAAGCAAACAAGAAGGCCTTAATGTGAACAATAATATTCAATTAAATATCAATAATAATTATATGTGTATGTAACGCGATGGTTAGAGCGACTGACTTTTATCCTGGCGGTCATGTTTACGAAAAATTATTAATATTTTTGAATAGCTTAATTTCATATATAATATATATCCAATAAATGTAATAAATTTATATCCCATAGTAAAACACACAGTAAAAGACTTTACCTGCCGGCGACGAGCGGCAGGAAAAAACTTTACCTGCCGCCGGGATGACAGTAAGGAAATGAAGTGTTTTACCTTCGTCTGTTGTGTCAAATAAAGTAGCAATTTAATGACGTTTGCAGAAAAAAGTTATTTGAAGACTTAAGAAAACTCATGGTAACAACGAATTTGGGTAACAGTTTCACTGTTGACGCATACCTGCGTATATATCGAGTAGATCTGGCCTCTGAACCATCTCTAACTTTGTCATGATTTTCTACAAGGTCGACGTCTAAATTATGTTTTCCCAACATGTTTTCTTTATTAATCCTAGTAACCTCTCAGTATTGACTATGTCATGACGTGTACAAAGGCTACGGTACTTCTCACAACATGACCCTTTGGACAAGCTGCGGACAGAACGATTGCTGAGATTCGGCGTTAACAGAATTGGATCCAACTAGATACAACTGGTTACCCTCCGAACTATTCCTTGCTGGAATTTTTATGCTTTTTTTCTATCTTAAGCAATATGTTTAAAGCAACCCTGCAGAAATCGTCTTTAAAATCTTAAAATGTATCTTCTTCTTACCCGATCTTTGGACTCTGATCTCTACTAGGTTTAGCACTGATTTAACGTTGGTTAATCTTCCTCATCGACAAGCCTAAGCTGAATGGTGTCTGGAAAAGGAAAAATCTACGTTTTCCTAAAAATGCGTATGGTGGGAAGTGGCAAAGTATACAAAAGATTAAATAAACAATTCGCAAACAAGCAATTAAACAGAACACATTCTGAAAGCGATCCAGCGTAATAATATGGTGTTCAGGTTGGTTCAGTAAAAATAGGGCATTCAGGTTGAAAACGTCAACGACTACCTAGTTGCTCGTAAAACATCAAAAGAAAAAATTGAAAGAACAAAAGTCCATTTCCTTTGATTATGTCTTCCTTTTCTGTCAAAAACTCGTAGCATTCTAAACAAATTCAAAAGTAGTCATATTCGGAGGTAGGTTATTGAATGAAATATTGAATTAGAAAATTTTTACAAATAATTTAACTGCAGCTTCGTAATTGGATTTCTTGAAAAAGTGGATGCCTCAGTTTTCGGATGTTCGGAGGTTGGACATGCCATTCAAATACCTTGGCTTCCAAGAAGTCCTGATATAATCCCTTTGGCTTTTTAGCTGTGGGGGGGGGGGGGGGGAAAGACTAGGAAACAATTGTCTTATAGTTACAACTCCTCTAAACGGTCCAAAATACAGCTGAGGTGCTGAGGAAAATAAGTTTTTATTTTTCTATTCTCAATAGAAACAAAAAACTAAATTGTCTTAAGAAGAGTCAAAAGCAACACATATTTTTACTATAAAACCCCAAGCCAGGCGTCTGAAGCAACTAAAAAGGAACGTTGCATTAGAAACTGTCCGCCTTACATGACACTCAATACCTGTCATATCACATTAAAATATCCGCAATATTTTCGAAATTATCAAGGAATTTTTCATTTTTACATTCTCATTTTTACAACCTCTAACACGTCATATGATATATCCTCCTTATAGTAGTCCAAAAAATATAAGGCCTAATTTTCCACTACCCATTGTGACCATCCTGTTTAGTGGAAGCTTTGAACAGTGCACCCATTCGTCTCATTATCAGAACCTTCAAATTATTTAAGGTTTTATTCTAGTGCTAGTGTGGCCCTCTAAATGAGAATCCAGTTACAAGCCGCATTATACGGCCACTTCACCTGTGAGTTGAATATACAACACACTCTAATGCTACTTTAATGGATAGAGGTTTACATTACCGTTTCGAGCTATAAAACGCCTAGGTACCTCAAAGGCTGAAACTAGACTGAATAAACTCTAATTAGGAAGATTCACACACACGGAAAATGATTCGTAATACTCTGGATAAGTTCAAAAAGGCTGTTTGATTAAAGTGAGTTCATATTCTGGAAGTGAGCGACACGTATTCGCCGCCACGTGGAACAAGGCCGTTTAATGTCGGCTTTTATATAAAGCTCCGGGTCACTGTATTAAGACTAAATATTCGCCTCTGTGTAGGGTTTTCTTCAGTTTAAATTAGATTATCAAGTTAATCATCATACTAAAAAGATTTTCTTAATAAGTAGAGAAGGAATACCACTTCAACATTTGATTTTTTTTAAGCTCGTGACTCCCCAGAAATACTACATGAGCTTTTAGATTACAAAATACTTCCTGTCCATAAAAAAATATATTCAAACCTGTTTCGACAAAGATAGACAGCTGTGGTAGATAGTCGCTTCCCCCTATAGATGACATACTCATGCGTCTAAACAAGTCCAATTGAGGTCCACTCTTGATCTAAGATCTGAGATCCGGATACCACCAGATTGCATTCAATGCCTGTGATCCAAGTAAGACTACTTTTATCTGTTTATTTAGGGCTTACCGATTTGTGAGCAGTGTTGCCACGAGCTCTGTTTGTATCGAGGTAGATTCTTACATAAAACTGGTGTAGAAACAGGGCGATCGCGGTAGATTTAGGAATACCTTATAATGACAGCTAACAGACTGACAAACCCTTGACAAATGATTGACAGCGGAACCAGAACGAAGCGTAAAGAGTAGGTGGTCACCAATTTGTCGGGTGTAGCTGTAGTAACGCTGTATGTGAGGATGCGAACTGCACCTTCAACTTCATATTTGCTATAAGCTGCTATAAGATTTCTTACACCAGCTCAATATGAATCGCAAGAATCGTAAGATTCAAAAATCGCAGAAATTAGGCATGTCATTACGTGTGAGACATATTCATGGTACAGACGATTCATCAATAATTTTGCCTCGAATGCTGAATTGCTAACTAACCTTGCCGAGAAGAATGCCAAATGGGAATAGACCAGCACCTGATCTGAAGCCTTCCATAACTCCGAAGCCTCCCCCAAGGGTTTTTTGGGATTTGGAATTTGCATTTTCGTATATATGTTCTTTATTAATTCTATGATTCTGACACTGCCCATATTTTGACGCAGTCGAATTCTTCCTGGGTATCTACAAAGGCCAATACGTTATACTCCGTTCACTTCTCTATTAGTGTTTTTTTGGGGTGTAGTGCTAAAGTGTTTTCTGAATTCAGCCTGTTTAGTTTAATTTATCATTATATGTTTACCTTTGGTGCATACCTGCATACTTTGCATGGTGCATTGTCGTTTTTTGAGGGAGACTTGACATTTTTTGTTTTTTCGAACATCATCTTTCATTATTTTGGTAATTTTAATCAAATTTCGGCCAGTTAGGCAGTTTTCAGTATTTTATTACACGTTTATAAATAACGCACGAGTCTTATTGTACTGGAAACCAAGCGAAAGCAAGGAAGAAAAGAATACAGTGCACAATTCCCAAGCATGGTCCTTTTCGAGCCGAATAGCGGATTGCCGTCAGTTTGAAGTCCGAATCGCCGGAAAATAGCACGATTCAGAGGTGGGTCTTTTCCATTATTTCCCTTATCGCTTCTTAATACATGATTTTGGTATTTGCCTCTGTTTCGATCAATTGATTTCGTATATTTGTCGCTATTTTTTGAATACATACTTAAAAACAAACACATCATAGCCTCATAACGCATTTCATCTCGTCTATTTTAGTTCACTTTTATTTTGGTTTTGTTTGCGATCATGGAACTTAACAAACTTATTAAACAGCGGGGTTCTGTCAAGGCTAAGCTTACACATTTCGAAAAGTTTCTTGCTAACTTCGAACAACTTTATCCTAGCTGTAAATTTGATAATGAAATCACATTTTTTGAACTTGAGCAACGTATAGAACGTTTTCATAAAACTTTAGATGAGTTTGAGAGCTTGCAGATTCAAATTGAGCAGCTATGCGATGAGCTTGAGGAGCAATATAAGCAGCGTGAAACATTTGAGTCGGCCTTTTTCGGCGCTTTGGCAAAATCTAAAAAATTGCTTGCGTTAAATGCTCCTGCTCCAGATGGTGCGAGTGGTAGTGGAGATAGTGCCAGTGATAAATCACACGTGATTCAAAATACTCAGCAACAAAATAACCCACTGGGGGTCAAATTGCCTGTCATCTCTATCGCAATTTTTAAAGGAGAATTTGACAAGTGGTTAGAGTTTAGGGACACGTACGAATCACTTAATCATTCGAATTCATCGCTTTCAAACATTCAAAAGTTCCATTATTTAAGGGTTTACGTGGGTCCTACTGTTCTCGAGATTATAGCTAATTTGGAATTTTCCGAGTTGAACTATGAAACCGTGTGTGGAACACGTGGAAACTTATTTGCGATAGGTACAATAACAGTCGAATGCTCATTCAAAACCACATGAAGGCGCTCTTTAATTTTGCTAAAATTCGTGTTGAATCTTCTGCAGCTTTAAGAAGCTTTATCGATAGCGTTTCTAAGCACCTTCGAGCTCTGAAATCTTTGAATGAGCCCACTGAGTCATGGGACACTCTGATTATTTACTTGATCACTACAAAATTGGATGATGTTTCGATCAGAAAATGGGAACAGACTAAGGCTTCCTACAGCTCACCAACGCTGGAGCAAATGATTCGATTTTTGAGGGAAAGAGCTAATTTTTTGGAATCCCTAGAACAGTGCTTCGGTGCCGTTGATAAACAACCTAGTAATCGTGGTAAGGGCATAAAAACTTTCATCGCGGGAAACACATATTCTTCGAAGTGTGTCATTTGTTCAGGGCCACATTATGTCACAAATTGCGAACAGTTTTTGAAGCTTGATGTGGCTGAGCGTTTCGAGAAGAGAAAGAAAAATCGTTTGTGCATAAATTGCTTAAAGCTCGGTCATATGCTTCAAAAATGCACTTCTGGGTCTTGCAAAACTTGTAAGGGTAGGCACCATTCGTTGTTACACAGAGAAAGGTCTCAAAACAAGGAACTTTCAAATAAGTTAAATGAAAGCTCAAATGACCCTGATATTGATACAAATCCAAGAGTTGCGTTGTCATCTCGAAGCGTGACTAGTGACGGTAAAGTGCTTCTATCAACGGTCGTGGTTAACGTGTTCGATTCGCAAAATAAGCCGCATAGGGCACGCGCTTTGCTCGATATGGGGTGGCAAAGTAGTTTCATTACTGATAAGTTCTGTTTATTATTACATTTAAAAAGGTCTTCCACTAACATAAAAATCAGTGATTTAAACGAGACATATTCCGTGTGCTCGGGGAGATGTAATATTCGGGTTAAATCCAGAATAAACGATTGTACTATTCAAGTTTTATCTTTAGTCGTTCCCAAGAATACAGATTTGGTTCCCAACATTCCTGTTGATAGGCGCAGTTTGAACATTCCTAACAGCATTACGTTAGCTGATCCAAACTTTGATACACCTGGTGAGGTAGATTTACTTATTGGCGCGGATTGGTTCTGGGACATAATTTGCATTGGTCAAATCAAGCTGAATGATCGAGGTCCTTACATTCACAAAACAAAGTTTGGTTGGGTGGTCACTGGACAGATTCATTGCGCATTGAACACTCATGTTCACTGTCATCTTTCAAGGGAGGTTGACGTTTACAGGCAACTTACTCGATTTTGGGAAGTCGAAGAGTTTTTGATGCACCAAGCCTCTTTCACGGGAAGAAAAGGTTTGTGAGCAACATTTCCTACATACCTGCATTCGAGACATTGACGGACGTTTTATCGTTACAATTCCTTTGGCCCATGAAGTCAAGTTGTTGGGAGATTCGTACGAAACAGCTGAAAGGCGTTTCCGCACACTTGAGTGCAAGTTTCAACGCAACCGAAGCTTCAGGGATCAGTACTTTGATTTTATCAATGAGTACAAATCGTTGGGGTACATGGCAAAGGTAGAGTTTGACAATCCTTCGAAAGTTTGTTACTATATACCACATCACGGAGTTTTGAAATCTAGCAGTTTAACTACTAAGTTGAGAGTGGTATTGGATGACTCATGTCCATCTTCCTCGGGATACTCATTCAATGATCTCCAAATGACTGGTCCGACAATCCAGTCTGATCTCATAACAATTCTTCTGCGCTTTAGAAAACATGATTATGTGATTGCGGTTGATGTAGAGAAAATGTACAGGATGTGCCTTGTAAATCCCAAACAACATTCATTGCAACGAATTCTGCAACGGCCTATTGAGGTCCATGAACTTTCCACAGTTACCTAAGGTACAAGAGCGGCATCATTTCTGGCCTTTCGTTGTCTTTACCAGGTGGGATTGGATTGTGAGAATGAGCACCCAGAGGCCTCTAAGGTCATCAAGGAAGACTTCTATGTGGATGAGATGTTGACAGGTTGCGATAGCATAGGGGGCATTGTAAACCTAGCTAACGACGTGTCTTCACTATTACAAAAAGCTGGTTTTCACCTTCGCAAATGGATTTCGAATAATACTGCGGTTTTGCAGGGTATCGAGGCTACAGACAGGGCAGATTTCGTTAATTTAGGTGAGGCGGAAAATGCAAGCACTTTAGGCTTAGTTTGGAAAAAGGACATTTTGTTGTTCAAAATTGGTTCTAATTTTCCTAAAAGCATCACAAAGCGCTCTGTATTGTCCGAGATATCTCAAATATTTGACCCTTTAAGTTTATTGAGTCCTACCCTCATTCTTGCAAAGATCATTCTGCGAGACATCTGGTTAGAAAAAATTGGGTGGGGATAGCTCTTTGTCTTATCATTTGCATACTAGATGGCTTGAGATTCGCAACGATTTACCATCGTTGAATGAACTCAATATAAACAGACAAGTAACGAGTAAGGGAGCAAAGAGCTGCGAAATACATGGGTTCTCAGACGCTTCAGCTCAGGCATATGGCGCATGCGTCTACGTTAGGTCTAAGAACAGCAGTGGTGATATTTTCATAAACCTCATTTGTGCCAAATCGAAAGTGGCCCCCTTGAAGACGCAAACTATCCCTCGTTTGGAATTGTTGGCAGCGGTTCTCTTGGCCCGACTGGTGGATAAGGTGAAAACATCATTGAATATTTGTTTATCCAAAACTGTATATTGGTGCGATTCCACTATTGTCTTGGGCTGGCTGCGAGCTCTCCCCAGTATTCTTCAAGTATTCGTAGCAAATCGAGTATCGGTAATTCAGGAGCTGTCTTGTTCAGATTAGTGGAGACACGTTTCTACTTTGGACAACCCTGCGGACGTCGTTTCTCGAGGTGCGACTCCCAGCGTTTTACTTCATCATAAATTGTATTGGCATGGGCCTGATTGGTTGTCCCTCGATGAAACACATTGGCCTGACATTTCTTCAATTCCCACAGCTGAGCTGCCAGAGTTAAGAAGAGTTAACTTGCATGCTCAGGTCGATAATTCTAGAGATTCTAAGGTTATTTTCAAAAAATATTCCAATCTATCGAAGCTTGAGCGGGTAATGGCCTATTGTTTCAGATTTAGTTCCAATTCTCTATGTTCAAAGGGAGAACGCCTCACAGGTCCTTTGCAAGTTTCAGAAATCACACAGGCATCCTTGTTCCTCATAAGAGTTTCTCAGGGTCAAGACTTCGAGCGGGAATATCGCAGCAATTTCTACTGGTAAAGAACTTGACAGAAGTGGTAAGGTACGTAGTCTGAATGCTTTCATTGATGACTCTGGCATTTTAAGAGTTGGCGGAAGATTGTTACATTCCGACTACCAGTTCAGGTTAGTCAAAAAACATCCAATAGTTTTATCATCAAAAAATAACTTTACAAAACTTTTATTTTCTCGCGAACATTTGCGTTTATTGCACGCCGGCCCTCAGTTATTACTGGCAAGTATTCGTGAAGAATTTTGGCCCTTAGGTGGTCGTAACTTAGCGCGCATAACCGTTCGAAATTGTGTTCGCTGTTTTCGGTCAAAACCTGTTGTTGTAAATCCATTGATGGGAGATTTGCATAGCAAGCGAGTTAATCCAGCGCCACCATTCTATATCAGTGGCTTAGATTATGCTGGACCGATTTTGATTCGAGATAGACAGGGTCGCGGACACAAAATTACTAAGGCATATATTGCTTTATTTATTTGTTTCACTACAAAAGCCGTGCACCTGGAGCTGGTATCCGATCTTTCAACTGAATCATTTTTAGCCTCCTTAAGGCGTTTCGTATCCCGTCGGGGAAGGCCAGCTCAAATATACTCGGATAATGGAACTAATTTTGTGGGAGCGAACCACGAACTCATTTGAAACGCGTTATAGGCGACGCGTCATTGACTTTCGAAAAATTATACACTTTTTTAGTACAAGTCGAGGCAGTATTAAATTCACGTCCTATCCATCCCTTATCTTCTGATCCCTCTGACTATTCACCCTTGACTCCTTCCCACTTTCTGATCGGGCGCCCGGCAAAAACTGTTCCTGAACCTGGTTTGATCGACATACCAAGCAACCGCCTGTCACACTTCCAGCAATTGCAAAAACTGCTTCCACATTTCTGGACCAGGTGGTCGCGAGAGTACATTTCAGAACTTCAGCAGCGAACTAAGTGGCTCAGCGGTCAGAAAGTACTTAATCTAAACGACCTCGTGCTGATTAAGGACGACAACCTCCCTCCCCTCAAATGGACTCTAGGAAGGATTGAACGATTGTATCCAGGGAAAGATGGAATTGCTAGAGTAGCGGATGTGCGAACTCCGAAAGGAACGGTAAAGCGATCATTTGCGAAATTGTGTCCGCTTCCTATAAATAGTGACATTGACAATTAAGTGAGAAGTTTCACGAGAATCGAGACTATTCCGTTGTGTTGAAAGTGCGTCCTTTCAAGGAGGGGGCGATGTTTAGTTTAATTTATCATTGTATGTTTACCTTTGGTGCATACATGCATACTTTGCATGGTGGATTGTCGTTTTTTGAGAGATACTTGACATTTTTTGATTTTTCGAACATCTTTCATTATTTTGGTAATTTTGATCAAATATCGGCCAGTGTTGGTGGAGGGACAGTTCGAATTTTCAATGGTCCATAGTGAATTAAGCAGTGTTTTTATAGTTTGTATTTATAGATCCCCGAACTGTCACGTTGGGGAGTTTCTGGTACGCCTTGAGACGCTTCTCTCAAGTGTATCGATTAGTTCACGAATCATTCTTGCCGGTGAATTTAATAATAATTTCATGGCGGAGAGTGCGAATTTGACGGACTTAAAGAATATATTCTCGGCACATAATATCTCGATGCTCATTGACAGGCCTACACGTATCTCCTCACGTTCTGGTACCCTGATTGATTATTTCTGTACAAATTTTCCTGTGAATGCTCATGACTCCACTTAGCACCAAGAACACTTAGCAACAAGAAAAACAATCGACAACAAAAACTCAAATACGGTAGGATATACAGCTCACTGAATTATGACAGGTTTAAGCGCAGTATTGAGGGATTGGATTGGAGTGGTGTTGTTGATTCGTCGGATCCCCTGGGAGCTTTTAATGGTCTTATTTTGGACGTATTTCGGAACAGTTTTCCATTGCGTCGGATTATTTTTAGTATTTTATTACACGTTTATAAATAACGCACGAGTCTTATTGTACTGGAAACCAAGCGAAAGCAAGGAAGAAAAGAATACAGTCCACAATTCCCAAACACGGCCTGTTTGACAGTTTGGTAAAATTCGAGCTTATTTGTTATGCTGTTTGCTATGATTTCCTTTCTGTCTTGGGTGGTTGTGTTTTTCTGTTTTTAATCCCTTTTTTTTTCCAGTATAAAATTTAACTTAACAATGTCACGTCGATTCATGTGTTGTTCAAATTGGAGAGATTGTAGTCAATTTCGGTAGTGCGAAACACTTGAACTGACGTTCTAGTAATACTCCTTTCTATGGTCAGTGTCTTAAGTCGTTTTCGTTTTAGACCGGTTCTGGTTCTGTTTGACATAAAAATGGCAGACCAGTTTCAACCAATCAGATTTGTTCAAAATCAGATAATCTGCCAGTTTTATGTCATCCAGAACCAGAATTGATGTACAACGAAAATTACTTTAAGTAGGCTAATAAGACGTTAAAAGAGAAAGATAAAGTAACAGATGACCATTTACTTTCATTGTCATCCTTTTCTATAAAAAAATCATGGTTTGCTACATGACGTTTTCTAATGAACACCCCGTATGTCTTCATAGCTACGGTGTTTGTCCAACAGAGAATCAAGTCAATTCCCGACCGTCAAGTGTCTGCTTAGTAACCGGTTCAGACCGTTCAGGCCTTTCGCATATCTTGGACTGTTTTCTAACGGTTGTGGAGTGATTTGACTTCATGTCGGAACAGACCTATTGAGACACGGTCATTGCCCAGAAGTTCGAGATCGCGTTTCTATATTCAAATTTTGAGACGTGGGCGGCTGCTCATGCTGATTGGCGATGGAAAAAATTATTGGTTTTGATTGGTTTTCACGCGCCATTTTGCAGCCAATTGCATCAATGCTGATCAGTTGATGTCATTTTCGTTGCGCATCATTCTGAACCGACTTGCATTGTTATTATGCACCCATCTTGGTGAGCTTCGAAAGACGTACATTACAAAAAAGTTCTTAAGGCTTCCTGTCTCTCTCCTTTTCTATGGTTTCAAATAAAAGACGTCGACCCTGTATCTACCGCCACAGGACGGAACTCAAAAGCGATAATGCGATGGTTGAGAATGTATAGAAAAACCGACCATCTTTCATAATATCACTTACCGTGTAGCTCTTTTTTTACGGAACGTTGTAAACATCTGACGGAAAAAATATTAATTCTTGTTTCGCCTACCCCCTCTGGCGGCAGAAAAAAATAACACACGTTCAAATACAGAACTGGCGCGTTTTGATTGATGACAAATCAGATAAACGAGAACGCATAATGTGTCGATTTTTAATAAATGATGCCGGCTCCGCTATAAGCTTTTCAAAGTTGTCAGGTATGAACGAGGCCGATTTGGGTTTACAAATGTTTAGGGATACGGTCTGAATATTAATGATGCAGGAATACGCCCCTAAATATTTCCATTTTTCTGGAGATTTTCCGTGTGAAGAACTTTATCTTAGTTAACTCACCATATTTCTGATTTTGTACACAAATTCTTTTTTTGTAGAAATAGTATGTACACGAATTTATTGCCCGAAAATTGATAAAAGAGGTGCTTATACACATGTTACTGAAACTCATCTCCTAAATTCATCATAGTGGGATACTCCTTTTGTGTGTATACTTATAGGTATTAGTTTAAGTTTTTGGATTTATCCAAAGGTCAGACTATAAACGTCAAATTTTGCTTTTTTATATTTGTAGCCTCTTCAGGATTACAAAGTAAAAAATTCATCAATAGCGAAAGACGCCAATCACGTAACACACCTCACCTTGAGTTTTGAATGACAAAATCAGAATCATAAATTTTAACTAGTTTGGTTAAAGTATAAGAGACCCATTACCCCAACCCAAACCAAACTAGTGGATTTTTTATGTGTTTCTTGGAAGCAATTTCAAAAGTTTTTTTTTATTTTTTGTAAGTTCAAAGCTAAAATTGCTGAGAAAACATAAGTTTTCGTGTACCAGTTTTCTGCTATGTCTCATATTTTTTACTTTTTTAGTACTGATATTGGTGAGGCTTACCTTAAACTAACTATAGTCTCCCAGTATCTATCTAGATATGCCTTTGTAACCAGCAGATGTAAATATTAATTTTGGCAGCTTGGCATTGTACATTCAAACAAGTGCACTGCTAGTCGGCTAAGTGTCAGAACCCATAAGAAGGGAATTTCGAACAGTGATGTGATGACCCAGTGCTTCAGAGAGTTCCAAAGGTATGGACTTGTTTCTGCATCTGTAAAGCAGGTCCTTCAAGAAATAATCGAACGAAAATTAAGAATATGATTACAAATAAAATGTTGGATGAACCTGGTCTAAGAAAAAGAAGAATCTCAAAATATTAATATACAGGGTGATTCACGTTATTCGACAGGGAAGATTATGGCTAAACTTTTAGATTTTAAAAAAGTTTTGTATATGGAATGGATGAGGGTCTATTGGAAGTACATTTTAAAATTATTGTCATTGTATACAGGTGGTCCCAAAAGTATAAAATTGATTAAAGTTTTATTTTTTTAAATGAAACACCTAGTATATTAATGCATTTTCGGTATCTACGGACAAAAGTAAAGGTAGTTTTATTAAGGTTTATGGTATCTAAACCGTACCGTTCTTCAGATATTCGTAATTTTGTGAAAATGCAGCATCAAATTTAATGTTTAAAATCTCAGCACTTGGTTTCTTTTCAACCACCGAAATTGGCTGGTGGGCTACTACTTTAGTAATTTAGTTAATCAAAATGCTGGTTTACACAACAGAAGAGCGAGTCGATATGATCCTCATTCTAGGAGAATGCTTGCAAAATTGTCTTTTAGCATCAAGGGTTTATGCTGAAAGGTTTCCTAACCGAACTCTACCGAATAGAGCGGTTTTTGAAAGACTGTTGGTTCAATTTAGACAAACTGGTAGTGTTCAGTATGAAACAACTGCCAGAACGAGACCAGTTACAGAAAACCAAGAAACTGAATTAGCCCTTATTGGCTCTGTAGTTGAAAATCCCCATGTCGGACAACGAGAAATTGCACAAAACTTAAATATTAGCCAAGCAAGCGTATCAAGGATTCTTCAAAAACATAAATATCACGATTATAAGATACAACTACATCAAGAACTTTCCGATAACGATTTTGGCCAACGAGTGGACTTTCGTATGTGGGTGTTAGAAAAAGTTGGAGAACAAGAAGATTTTCTTGAATCAGTTCTATTTAGTGATGAGTGTACTTATCATAACGATGGTTCTTTTAACCGATACAATTTTCATTATTATTCTGATTTTAACCCCCTTGAATTTAGAGTTATTAATAACCAACATAGGTGGTCAGTAAATGTATGGGGGGGCATAATGGGACAGTATGTGATTGGACCTTTTTTTTTACGAGCATTTAAACGGAATGTCGTTTTTAAATTTTTTGAGAAATCAGCTTCAGATTTTACTGGAAGAAGTTCCTCTAGATATAAGAACAACCATGTGGCTGCAAATGGATGGGGCACCTGCTCATTATCATCGTGAAGTCCGGGAGTTCTTAAATGTTCGTTTCCAAAATCGATAGATTCGCGAAGAAATTGTCAGTGTAATACGAGCTTTAATTATGAAGAACATATTTGTTTTGACGTTTTAGGACTTCTTCAGTAGCTGAGCTACAAAACTATACACTATGACTTGGAGCTTTTGCCTAACAATTTAGCAATATATTATAAATATATCTCAAACCAAACACGAAACATGATGATCAAGACGAAGTTTTAAGTTCCGTCTGATATTTTAATAGGTTGGTCCGCCGTATTGCCTCGAGGGACAATCATGTCAAATGACGTAATTCTGGAATGATCAATAAGTTCGATATTTGATTGGATTGGAAATAAGAAATAATGACAGTTACAACTCTTTGCAATAATTTGACGTAAGACGTCATGACGTTACCAAGACGAGATGGCTGCATCCAGCAGTATGCGCACGGGGCAGTATTTGCAACGTTGCCACATATAAAATGCAAAGTTCTTTGAATAAAATATTTCTGCGGCTCATAGGGTATATTCGTAATAATCATATATAAATAATAAAGTTTCGGTAATTTATCAATTGTTTTAATTGACAATTATTGTTTAATGACATTAATTTATATACTTTTATGTGATTTTGGCAATTCTCTATGTGATCTTGGCAATTTTATAACTGTTTGTTTCTGTTTGTTTTACTCTTATGTTGACTTGTTATTTATTGTATTTCAAATTGCCACTATTATTGCACTTATTTTTTTTGTAATAGAGATGCTAAATTTTATAAGGACTCTTGTAATATAATGTTTTATTGTTTTATTTGATATTTTATGCTAAATGAAGACACCTTAACATTCAGATGACTGTTAAATAATATACATGATCATAATTTTGTAACTTATAAATTAATATCTGACAAATACATATGGTGTTCATTAGAAAACTTCGTCTAGTTGGTTGTGAAATGTCAAAGTAAAAGATTGGGGAAAAAAAAGTTCATTTACTTTCATTATGCCATTCTTTTCTGTCAAAACTTTATAGCCTCATAAATGAAGGTTTCTAGTGAACACCCAGTACTAATGATAATAAATTTTGCTTTCTCAAAATCAGGTATTGTAACAGGTAAAATAGATTACTTAATTCGTTTATGTCAGCTGAAATTCAGAAAAAGATCAATTTTCCAAGAAAACGCAAAGACCAAGCTGTAGGAATGTTTAATAGTTTTGCTAGGAAACTAAATTCTGCATCTAATGATACTATAAAATACAGGGTGTCTATTTTAAATTAAACGAGTTATTACTGTTTGAAGTTTGCAATAATTTGGTGTTTATTTATTGACATTCGGTGCACAGTAGTTAATATTTAATACACACCGCAAAAAATCCAATGTACTATTAGCCCACCAGCCAATTTTGGTGGTTGAAAAGAAACCACGTGCTGAGATTTTAAACATTTAATTTTATGCTGCATTTTCACAAAATCACGAATATCTGAACCTTAATAAAACTACCTTTACTTTTGTCCGTAGGTACCGAAAATACATTAATATACTAGGTGTCTCATTTAAAAAAATACAACTTTAATCAATTTTATGCTTTTGGGACCACCTGTATACAATGACACTAATTTTAAAATGTACTTCCAATAGACCCTCAGCCAATCCGTATACAAAACTTTTTTAAAATCTAAAAGTTTAGCCATAATCTTCCGTGTCGAGTAACGTAAACTACCCTGTATAGTCAGGATGACTGGTCATCAACTGTTGAACAAGTTAATGAACCTGAAATCACCAGCTGGTCGACCAAGCAGATGGTCTTTAGCCCTTCGTCCTATTGATCTGCTTACAGATTTCACACCAAGCCATTCTAATTCTATTTCTGACACTAACCCTGACCATCCGTTCCAAATAAAATATGGTTGAGGCCCGTTGATAGGGAAGATTGCAATGCTTTTGAATAGATTGGCTTTTGCCAAACACTAGCGAAACATGGATAGTGCGGAAAAACCCGTAGAGTAGGATGATGGAATAGAGCCTGCTCTCAGTTATAGTGTTCAATGATCACACAGAATGGAAGAATAAAGTGCTTTCTGTAAAATTTTTGATGAATATTGTTAAAAGTTAAAAAATGGTTAAACACCAGCGTTCCCTCCATCAGGAAAATATCATCAACAATTGCCTCAATTATCTCTCAAATGTAAGGAACGATTGCATATAATCAGTTTTTAAATTGTAGCAATGTTCATCTTAACATCTAACAACTTAACAGAGGGTAATACATTCTTCCAATTTGCGTGATCGGTGGACGTTAGAATTTAGAGTTCTGGGTCTTCATATCTGTATTATTTTGTTCGACAGGACTTGATTTTGAATTAAAGGTTGAAGTTAACGATTATGGAAACTCCAACTTAACATGATTGTTGTAAGATTGTTGGATGAACTTATGATTCTGACGGGACCACGGGCAAGACCTCAAATCTGGGCTGAGGCTGGTGTTTGATCAATTTGGGGATCAGGAATTTCAAAGCATCGCAATACAGTATCTTCTTCACATCGATTTATTGGACCCGCCTTAATTTCATTATCTTTGCCAAATGGAACATCTACGGTATTCAGATTCCCCTATACTTCATCTAGAATAGATGGACATGTCAGCAATAACATTAGGACCGCCTAGTGTGTAGTCTATAAGCAGATTATAAAGGCACATCTGGCTAGTCGACCAGTGGGTGAATCCAGGCTGATTACCCACTTCAATGATGGCGGATCAGTTTTCCCATGGGTGACAGAAAACTCCATATAAACTCGGAATTTGACAGTTACAGCCCAGATGACAGAAAAGGAGTTGCGCTCCATGGTCGTATGTTTTGTTCACCTGATGTAAGCAGTTTGCTGACGTACTCTATTAGTCTTTCATCAGGGCTCTCTTCATGAGGCAGACATTCACCGATAGCGTACGCAAAAGTGTTTTCTTAACAATGTAAAGCTTTATGGCATCTGCTTGGCGAAGAATAGGAGTAGATGTTAGGAGGGTAGTAGATGTCAGAGTGATCACTTAGCCTACACTCTCTTTCGAGTATTTGGCCAAATACTTCCGCCTTATCCTCATCGTTGTACACCACATCGTTTACGCTGTGTAGCGGCCTGCCATTGTCCTCAGAAGGGCCACTGCGGTACAATCTACGCAGTCATCTCTGTTCCTGAACGAGCGTCCTTATATGTTCGGGGGTTTCTCCATATTGACCACGTAGTTTTTGCACCTCGCGCTCAATTGTGGATAACCTTAGAGGTATAGAGCACGTCCTCCTCGAACACTCTTATCTCCAGGTACTGTAAGAAAGATAGAAAAACGGTTTCGGGAAAACGGATATGTAAGGAAAACATTAACTCATCGAAGTGCACTAAGGGAGGATGTCAAAGTTAATGTACTATTATCTATTCAACAAAACCCTAATATTTCCACCAGGCAGCTAGCTAATGAACAGGAAATTAGCCAAACTTCAGCAGTAAAAATTCTCAAAGCTCAAAAGTTGCATCCTTACAAACTAAAAATTCTCCAGGAATTGACCGAAGATGATCCTGATAGAAGACTTCAGTTTTGCGAGCAAATGATGGATCTCCTGAACAGAAATGTTGTGAACACAAACAACATTGTGCTCTCTGACGAATCAACGTTTACGCTAAATTGTGAGGTAAACCGACAAAATGTTCATTATTGGGCACACGAGAATCTCCACTAGATGAGACAAGGTCACAGCCAACGCCCACAAAAAGTCAATATTTGGGCAGGAATTGTCGATAATCGAGTTATAGAACCAATCTTTTTTGAAGAAAATCTCAACGTAGCGAGATATTTAGAATTTTTGGAAGAGGAACTAATTCCAAATTTGGTTATTCTATTTCCTTGTCCTATAGAAGAAGATGTCCTCAACAGAAATATCTGGTTTCACAACAAGATGGTACTTCTCCCCATTTTGCCAGACCTGTTCGCCATCATATCTGGATGGAGTATTTCCGGACCGATGGATTGGTGGAAGAAGCCCCATTGAATGGCCACCCAGGTCACCAGACCTGACTCCATTGGATTTTTTTGTGGGGTTACTTAAAAAGCAAAGTTTACCAAACGAAACCTAAAAATGTTCAGGGGTTGAAAGCACGAATAAGGCATGAGTGCACACTAATTTCCCTCGAAGTAATTGCATACGTGCATAAATATTGCCAACTAGTGAACGAGCATTTATTGTAGAATATTTATTAATATAAATTGATGTTTCAAATAAAATTAATTTTGTTAGTTATCTTGCGACTGGCAGTTTATAAAATTTTGACAATTGGCAACTATGTACAACTTGATGTACACTATGAAAATAGCTGAAAAAAAGTAGCAGTTGTCATTTAAAAAAAAATCGATGACGTCATATCTTCAATTTGAGACAACCTTTATAAATAGTTTATTTTACAAAAAAGCCGGCAATCTAAAATATAAATCGACGGGTCCGAGCGTTTTTCCAAAAAATAAAGGTTTTTGTTTACAGATTTTGTTCCATTTTAGAAACTCACACTGTATACTGCCAAAGAGCGCTTGCGCGCTCGCGAAGCTTCTCGTCGACGCAACTTGTCTGCCACGTTGCCAAACGCAACTGAAACTCTGGGTGGGGATCTGATTACTTCTCGTGGCGCCCCAGGGCGCCGAAGCGCACACTTTGGGAACCACTGGTATAACAGATAATAATTATTGTTAATATAGTGTTTTGCATTGAGGTCATAATATTAAAATTTCGTAGCCATTTTGTTTATCAAATTAAAAAGAGTAAAGATGGTAACTAAAATAGTTTTCCGTAAGGCATTGCTAATTACCCATTTTTAATCCAAAAAATCAAAAAAAAAATCAACCAATTACACTTATTGGTTGTTCTCATCAGAAAGAGTCTGGTTTCATAGTTATGAGGGTAGAACTGGAAACTAACAGAGACACTTTTATCGCATTTTGCATGATGACATTTTTTCTAGCAAACCCATGTTTAAAATAATTGTAGTGCGCAGGCTTTTTTCCACAGAAATATCAAATATCTTAATCAATTATTCAAATGGGTTTCGAGAAACACGTTAAATATTAACTTTATGCACTTGTATGAAGTATACCATTTTTCATGCAGACTGGAATAAGTAAGGTATAAGAATTTTTGTACTGAAACACAAATTGTACTTTGTGTATCTCCAGTTGCAAGAGTACCCTGCGTACGATGTAATAACCACGGGGTGTTCATTATAAAACTTTTCTTCTATCTAGCAGGCTTTGAAATTTTGACAGAAAAGGATGACATAATCAAAATAAATGGACTTTTGTTTCTCCATCCTTTTCTTTTGACATTTCACAGCCAACTAGATGAAGTTTTATAATGAATACTCCGTACGCTATGTTGCATAAATTTTGTTCATGTCGAAATTCAAACCAATCACGAAGCGTTAAGAACACCCAGCCATATATGATATTTATAAAACTTCACGCACTTATTTCCGTTTTTTTTTTCTGATAATTTGAGACCGGGTAAAATTTTTTGTAAACGGAGCACTTGAAGGCCTCCATCCCAGAAATCCTTGCGACAAATCTGGCAACGGAACATCCTGTATAGTAATATAAAATTCTTTAGAAAGGTGTAGGGCACCTGCCATCTAACACCTTTCTAGTTATTGATAGGACGCAAAACGCGATATGATAAAATTCTTTCTATGCTATATAGTAATGTATTACCATCATGTATCCATTCAGCACTACTGCATTTTACAACGTACCCACTCCCACTCTTAGTAAATAGTATTTGATACAAGGTACTATCCACTTGCTAAATGTTGTTCTTAGTGATCGGTATCAATTTCGTTCTATTATGTTTTCGTGTCGAGAAGCGTTTTTAAAAAAAGCGTTTATCCTTTTTATCTGAATGTAGTGGTGTTTGTTTTTAAATACAATTATATGTTTAAAGTAAATATGGAAGCCTGACAAAGGATTTTTTTCCTAATACAAATAGAAAAACGTGCTATATAGGTAGGTAATGATTATAAATATGTTATAAAAGTTCCCAAACTCACACCTGAACCTGCCATAAACTTGTTTATATTTAATTTAAAAAAATTAATATTTACATTCCCTTTCTGTGGTTGGTTCCAACAATTTTTAAAAATCATAACCTAAACCTTTATTGTTTTCCCTATTAAACAGGGATTGCGAATTTTTATTTGTAGGGGTTGTATCTGTAAAACAGTTTACCTTATGACCAATTTGTTTACGGTTTTCGTAACAGAGAGATTTTGAAAAGATCTAAAAATATTGCCGTTTGATTAACCCTTAAAACCAACAATAGAAAGTGTAAATTGTTTTCCACTATCTTAAACTCTTTTGAATATACCACCCCTCAAAGTTGAAAAATGTGGAAGTTTTCACAAAATTTAATAGGAAAACAGATAATATTAAAAATGCACAAAAAAGATTTAGAACCAACCACAGAACACAAATGTAAAAAAATGTGTATGTACTTTTCCTTAAAAATAGGTAAATTATATAGCGTGTCTCATTAGTATAGCTAGCTAATTTTTTTTAGTCAAATATGTTCAGATATGACAGGTAGAAATAACTAAACTGCATTTTTGTAATAGAGTTTTATGTATATTAAAATAATTTTTAAATATCCATGATGTCCTGCTTGATGTATCTAAGCAAATTGTCAAGAAAAATCTAAAATTATTGCCGTTTGAAAAACCTTTAAAAACAAAAATAGTATGTAGAAACTGTTTCGCTCTATTTTAAACCGTTTTGGACATACAGCTCCTCAAAATTGAAAAATGTCGAGGGTTTAATGGGAAAACAAATAAACATATAGGTATGGGAAATGCTTTACAAAAGATGATTAGAACCAACCACAGAACAGAAAGAAAAAATAGTAAAAGGTTAAATTTAGACGAATACCATTGCATAGAACCTTAATTTTTCTAAGTGCATGTCATACAAATGTTTTCAAGTATACAGTGTGTCTCTCTACAAAATTTGCATTCTTTTGATACTCCCGACTTTAAAGGTTAAATTCTGAAATACTAAAAAATTTTCATGCTAATGAAAGATTCCAAAAACATGATATTTGAATATATATCATATAGATATCAAAAATCTAAAAGAAAACAATATAAAAAAGTTCGGATTGCTGTTATGTTATGACCGATTAAGATGTTTCGAGTTTGAACATTCCCAGAAAATATACCTGTAGTACCTTAAGTTTGTTATTGTTTAGCTATGACTAATAAAAGGATCGATCAACGAATCTCGGTACGGAAAGAAAAGCGGAGGAGGCTTGATTATTGTATGCTTAAGATTTATTTAAAAGTATTATAATATATACACGTTCTTAAAATCGTACAATACCTCAGCGGATAATCAAACTTTCGGCGCACCAAATAGCCGTCCGTCTCTTTGTCAAAAAATGTCGAAAAAAAAATTGAAACTTATTAGCTCTTACCGTTTTTATGTAGATCATTTAACATAATTCTTACACTGTATTCTTACCTTATAACTGACATAAAAATTAAAACGACTGGCCAACTTTTAAAGCAAAAAACTCTACTATGAGATAACAATTTTGTGGAGCTAAAAATTGATTTCTGTATGTTAGTGCATAATTTTTTGGAGATTTCAAAAATGAAAAAGAAATTGTAAAATGCTATTTAAGAAAACAAAATTGATGCAGGGGGCGCTTTTATGGGACCTGTATACTTCAAAAAACTTTTATGAGATGCAGCTAAAAAGAAACTACCAGTGTTCTTCATTTTTTGTCTATCTTTAACCGTTAAAAAGCTATCATACAACATCATACTAGTAGGACGTCCTGTATATATTACAGTTTTTTACGCGACCCTCTATTTTTGTCTAGAAATATAGATTGTGGGGTGGTTCGGTTTTGAATCTTGACAACCTGTTCAAAGACGCTGTAGAGGGCAGTAACAGCTCGATACATGTCGATATTCTTGAATTAGAGGGTTCCATGCAGAATTTTGAAAAACACTGTCTACTAAACCAATATGTTACTGGCATTTTTAATAGTTTTTTACTACAATTGAACGGTACTGCAAAAACTGGATGCTTCTAACTTTAATATTAACTGAGATTTCTGCATTTAGAAAGAAAAACTGATACTTCACCAAGGCGTATGTCTGTGTCATAACTCTCCAAACTCTCCGTACGATTTCTTTTTCTTAGAGGGAAAGATAAGAAGACTTGTAAATATTTCCCAGGTGTGTGTAATTTTAGATTTTGATTAATCAGGACCTCTATGTATTGCACTCATACGTACCATTTTGCAGTCCAACTAAATTAATATGGGAATTCATTTAATTACACCCAAAAGGTCGACGATGAGATTAGTATCTGATATGATACTAGTGTAATTCCACTACTTTCCAAATTTTACCACTTTTATTAGCCTAAATATGGCGTATTAACGCCCAACGAAAAGAAAGCCTACCTAACTCGCACATTTTTCAGATTTACTCAGAAACATCTCATTGAGCATGAGCTTATCAGCAAAAGCTCCACTGGAACCGCCTCGCTGTTTCGAAGACTACATCGTTTCGGAACTATCTTGCTTCAATTGCAAGAAACGATTGTCAGATACTATATTCCATTGTGAAAGAGGACATTCTGTGTGTGAAACCTGCCACAAGATTGGTAAGTGTCCACGTTCCCTGTAACTATGAAATAACTGCTAAGCGCTGAGGATTGCAGGGGCTATATGCAGAGGGTGTGGGACGCGATATTGTGGTACCAGAACCCATCATTTGGAGCGAATTTATAAATTGCTGACCTATCCCTGCAAATTTTATGCCGCAGGCAAGTACTGTTTTGCTAAAAGGCTGCACCTTACATTGTAATGTTTTCAGGATGTCAGAGGAGGGTTGCTCTGAGGAAACTGAAGAGCCATGAGGACGAGTGTCTAACTTTCAAACTACAGTGTCCCTTGAGACACATTGGCAATTGCGCTTATGTTGGCAATAAGGCACAAATTGTTTTCCATTGCCAGCTCTTTCATAGGAAGTTTACTTTTGTGAGTGACGGCAGATTTAAGGTACATACTTACTTGCACTCTAGTTCATCACAAGAGGGTGTTTGTTGTCCAAAATAGGGATAAAAAAAAACTTAGTTTGTATCTATGCAAAAAAAAAATTCTACAAATTTATCGCCCACGTTTCCTTTATTTTAATACAAAAAAAGATAATGTTGATTTGGTCAATATTAAATGTTTTATTTAAGTTTTTATTTAAAAGTTTGTAAAAAAAATATTTGGATTTTAATGAAATTCATACCGATAAATCCATTAGTTAGTTCAGTTTATAAGGTTGACAACTGATTCATCGAAAAAAAAAGGATAGGCATAAAGACAAATTATTAATTAACCTGCTAGTCGGAGGTATGAACAAGCTGTACATGGAGAATTTTAAATAAGTACAAATTTCACCCAAACAAGATAAAATATTTAAATAAATACATTCTTTATTGCTCACAGATCAAGAATATGACAGCGCAACGTCAAACAAGTGTAGCATTAGAGCTAGGTATAATAAATGAAACAAAATAAATGTTAAATTGAAATGAATAAATAATCTTTTCAAGCAAAAGAGCCTTGACACGGTGTTTGAAAACCATGTCATTCTGAAGACACTGCAATTCAATGGGTAGGTAACAAATTGTATTCTTTAATGGCTCTATATGAGGGCCCTCCCTCAATAAAGTAGTTTAATAACTATTATGGGCGCCATTAAAATATCGTGCTTTATGGTGTCGAAGGCTTTGAACAAGTCAAAAAACAATCCAGCTACATGCCTACCCTGGTCTAGATTCGTAACGATAAATTCAATCCCTCTATATATAGACTGTTCAGTAGATCTGCCTGATCTGAACCCAAACTAATAATCATTAAACAACTGCCTAGCCTCCAAAATCTTGACAATCCGAGTATTTGTAGCCTTTTCAAACATCTTCGACATAGATGGCAGAGGCATAGAGGGCACGGTTTAGTATAAATTGTTAGGTTTTGTTTTTAAAATCTCTACATGGTACACAGTACTTGACATTACATTTTGCCAATATACAAATATTCGCAAACACAACTAAACTCTTTCCTGGAAAAGGAACGTTGTGTCAATGGGCTTGTGTCAATGATGTCACTTTTAGGGGCTGTATTTAACATTTTTCTCTCTTTTTCTCATCTAGCTTCCAGCTAAGGCAACGTCATTCTAAGATTTGACGTATCTCTTACCCATTTTGGAAATTTAGTAGCTTTCTTGTTTCTAATAATAGACCCGTGAAGTGAGTACTAAGATTTTTTACCAGTTAAGACGATGCTGTTGACCTATCGAATGGGTACTCATTTTCAGCTAATCTCATCCAGTTTAAGCAATGCCATTCTAAGATTTGAGAAATCACTTACCAGTTTCAGAAACTTCTAGCTTTCTCGTTTCCAAAAATAGACCCGGGAAGTGGGTACTACCAATTTTTACCAGCTAGGACGATGCTGTTGACCCATCGAGTGGGTACTCATTTTCAGCTAATCTCATATAGCTAAAGCAATGCCAATCTAAGATTTGACGTATGTCTTACCCGGTTTGAGAAACTTGTAGCTTTCTCGTTTCTACAAATAGACCCGTGAAGTCAGCACTACCTTTTTCTTACTAGCTAAGTTGATACCATTGACCCATCGGGTGGGTACTCATTTTAAGCTAATTTCGTCCAGCTAAGACAATGCCATTCTGAGATTTGACGCATCTCTTACCCAGTTTGAGAAATTTGTAGCTTTCTTGTTTCTACAAATAGACCCGTGAAATGGGTATCACCCTTTTTTACCAGCTAAGACAATACTGTTAACCCACCGAGTGGTCACTCATTTTCAGCTAATTTCATCCCGCTAAGGCAATGCCATTCTAAGATTTGACGAACTGCTTACCCATTTTGGCGAACTTGTAGCTTTCTTGTTTCTAAAAATAGGCCCGTTAAGTGGGTACTACCCTTTTTTATCAGCTAAGACGACTGTTGACCCACCGAGTGGATACTCATTTTCAGCTAATTTCTTCCAGCTAAGACAACGCCATTCTAAGATTTGACGTACTTCTTACGCAGTTTGAGAAATTTGTAGCTTTCTTGTTTCTAAAAATAAACCCGTGCAGTTGGCACTACCATTTTTTTACTAGCTAAGTCGATACTATTGACCCATCGAGTGGGTACTCATTTTCAGCTAATTTCATCCAGCTAAGGCAATGCCATTCTAAAATTTGACGTATTTCTTACCCAGTTTGAGGAACTTGTAGCTTTCTTGTTTCTCAAAATAGACCGTTGAAGTGGGTACTACCCTTTTTTTATCAGCTAAGACTGTACTGTTGACCCATCGAGTGGGTACTCATTTTAAGCTAATTTCATCTAGCTAAGACAACGCCATTCTAAGATGTGACGTATCTCTTACCCAGTTTGAGAAATTTGTAGCTTTCTTGTGTCTCAAAATAGACCCGTGATGTGAGTACTACCATTTTTTACCAGCTAAGAAGATACCGTCGACCCAACGAGTGGGTAGTCATTTTCATCTAACGTCATCCACTTAAGGCTATGCCATTCTAAAATCTGACGCATCTCTTACCCAGTTTGAGAAACCAGCTTTCTTGTTTCTAAACATAGACCCGTGAAGGGGTACTATCATTTTTTAGCAGCTAAGACGATGCCGTTGACCCATCGAGTCGGTACTCATTTTCAGCTAATCTCATCCAGTTAAAGCAATGCCATTCTAAGATGTGACGTATCTCTTACCCTGTTTGAGAAACTTGTAGCTTACTTGTTTCTAAAAATACACCCGTGAAGTCGGCACTACCCTTTTTTTACTAGCTAAGTCGATACCGCTGACCCATCGAGTGGGTACTCATTTTCAGCTAATCTCATCCAGTTAAAGCAATGCCATTCTACGATTTGCCGTATCACTTACCCAGTTTGAGAAATTTCTAGATTTCTAGTTTCTAAAAATAGACCCGGAAAGTAGGTACTACCCTTCTTTACCAGCTAAGACGATACTGTTGACGCATCGAGTGGGTACTCATTATAAGCTAATTTCATCCAGCTAAGACAACGCTATTCTAAGACTTGACGCATCTCTTACCCAGTTTGAGAAATTTCTAGATTTCTAGTTTCTAAAAATAGACCCGGAAGGTAGGTACTACCCTTTTTTACCAGCTAAGACGATACTGTTGACGCATCGAGTGGGTACTCATTTTAAGCTAATTTCATCCACCTAAGACAACGCTATTCTAAGATTTGACGTATCTCTTACCCAGTTTGAGAAACTTGTAGCTTTCTTGTTTCTAAAAATGGACCCGTGGCACCGCCCTTTTTTTACTAGCTAAGTCGATACGCTCTCACCCATCGAGTAGGAACTCATTTTCAGCTAATCTCATTCAGTTAAAGCAATGGCATTCTAAGATTTGACGTATCACTTACCCAGTTTGAGAAATTTCTAGATTTCTCGTTTCTAAAAATAGACCCGGAAAGTAGGTACTACCCTTTTTTACCAGCTAAGACGATACTGTCGACCCATCGAGTGGGCACTCATTTTCAGCTAATTTCTTCCAGCTAAGACAAGGCCATTCTAAGATTTGACATATCTCTTACCCACATTCAGAAACTTGTAGCTTTTTTGTTTCTAAAAATGGACCGGTGAAGTTAGCGCTACCTTTCTTTACTTGCTAAGTTGATACTATTGACCCATCGAGTGGGTACTAATTTTCTGCTGATTTCTTCCAGCTAAGGCAATGCCATTCTAAGACTTGACGTACCTCCTACCCCCATTGAGAAACTTGCAGCTTTATTTGTTTCTAAAAATAGACTTTTAAGTGGGTACTACCCTTTTTTACCATCTAAGACGATACTGTTGACCCATCGAGCGGGTTCTCATTTTAAGCTAATCTTATCCAGCTTAGACAAGGCAATTCTGAGATTTGACATATCTTTTACCCACTTTGAGAGACTTGTGGCTTTCTTCTTTCTAAAAACAGACCCGTTAAATTGGCACTACCCTTTTTTTATTAGCTAAGTCGATACTATTGACCCATCGAGTGGGTACTCATTTTCAGCTAATTTCTTCCAGCTAAGACAACGCAATTCAAAGACTTGGCGTATCTCTTACCCACATTGAGAAACTTGCAGCTTTTTTGTTTCTAAAAATAGACCCGTGAAGTGGGTACCACCCTTTTTTACCAGCTAAGACAATACTGTGGACCTATCGAGTGGGAACTCATTTTCAGCTGGTGGGTACTCATTTTTAAAACTCGCACGAATTGGACTACATCCACCAAGAGGTCAAATAAACTGAGAAAGTCCATAAAAGCAACTGAAAGCAGATATGGTGCAAGGGAAGTGTCGTTACTAATGCAAACAAATAATTGTTCTGTGTTTTCAATAAGTCGATTTAGCGTTTTTGCTATTTCCTGCCGCTTTTTGTCATTTTTTAATGGTACCATGTTTCACAAGGTCTAACAATGTATTAGAAGTTTTCTGTTGTTCGCTGGTACCGCCAAATGCGTTTGAAGGAGACGTTGATATGTGAGGTTAGGTAGATGAGGATTTTGAAATTGATTAAGATTGATCAGTTTTCAAAAATAATAAATTCGTACATTTTTTATATTACTTTATACTATCGGTCACTATCGGGACTATCGGTCAGTTTGTACTGGTTTTCTATAAACGGTGGGCGTAAGCTTCCCATTGAGCCTCCTTGATACCAAAGCATCTAAAAACTGTCCTTCCTTTTCTAACTCCGTAGTGAATTGAATTTTTGGGTCGATAGAGTTGAGGTGTAAGAGGAAGTTTTAAAGTTCGCCCTCGCCATGGTTCCAAATAACAAAGATGTCATCCACGTATCGGAACCAGCACTTTGGCCTTAGCCTCGAAAATTTCCATAAAATGGTTGACTTTTCTGACGGCCCTCAGAATCCGGGCGATTGGATCACAAGTTCCCTTCTTGTAGGTGGTGGGATCTAACACTAATTTTTCCTTCGTAATCCGATGTTGACATTAGTAAGCTTAAATTAAATATAAATAGAATTGAAACTTTGTCGTCAATAGTATTGAAATAGATAAATCCAAACTTTTGCCTTTCGCATAGTGTACACCAAGCTTTATCTCTGACCTAATTAAGTATTTTTTTCCTGACCACTTCTCAGCATCTTCATTGTCCCGTAACAATGAAACAAAACCGAGAACATTAAAATTCACCGAGGGTAATCAGACCGTTCTCGCTCTATGAAAATACGACGTTGCCACCGGCATATTTGCACTTGGCAGGAATTCATATTCATGCTGCATATTAGAGCACAAAATGCATTCTCCAAGAAAAATTCCATTGTGTCCCGGCTTTTTACCCGCGCTATTGAGACCTTATGGCCTGAAAAAGATGACCACTTACACCGTTTTCCTTTTATTATTATTATGATGGCTTGAGTATGCCAACTGGGGAAGGTTTTGAATCGCTTAAGATGCTTTATAAATGTTCGTGTGAATAGGATTTTCTTTGGTTTATCTGAAAATGTTGATTTTAAGTGTTTAAGGATTCTCAAAATATTCTCATTTCTTTCCAGCAAAATGTTCTGCATTGGAACTTCCAGACGAAACTCAGTCCTTTAGCAAAAGACGGGGTATTCCAAAGCGACTACCTGTACTATTTTCGCAACACCATTTTCTACGGCCTTACAGAACTAGACCAGACAAGCATCAAGTTGAAATTTCTTCAGATGGGCCCCTCGAGCGAATCGGAATTTCCCCACAGTTTTGTGATCCAATTTTACAGTTTTAACGAAGAGCTAGTGGACACTTCCAGAGGGATGTGCGGTTATTTCCATAATGACAGAAGTGATTGGATTAGCTTTAGTCTGCAGATATTGAGAAGGTGCAAATACTTCGTCGTAGAGTTTGTGGAGGAGTTTGTTGTGTCAGTTTAAATTTTCATTACGTAGCAATAAATGTGTTCTTTTATTTTATAATTTGTTTGGCTTTGTTAACTCTCCTGAGGCACCAAATTCGAGTTATGTTCATTCGACATTTCATCGCTAAATTAAAATACTGACAAATCGGAAATATGTAGACAATCCGAGTTTTTTGGAACTAATACCCGCAGGCTCAAAAACCTTTTAAATTGTTGTTTGCGCTTGGAAGTAAAGCTGTTATGATGCCTCTACGGATTAACAATCACTGGTATTATACATCGAAAAATAAAAGCAAAATTTAAATGCTTGTTTATTCAACCAAAATATTCCAATAGCCACATCCTGCTTACCAATAACCACATCCAGTTTACCATTTAATATTTCACAAACTTCCCCTAGTGGTTTCAATGCTCATTAACTTTTCAAACCCGATTAATTGCCTTCAATGCTTTATAGTTTCTGTTTTATATTCAATATTGATCTGACTCCGTTCCGTTAAATAAATAAATATAAGAAGCCTAATTTTCTCAGTTTCGTAAAACAGACATTAAATAAATTACATTCACGTCTCGGAAGGGATGCCTCAAATGCTCACAGTACCTTCAAAGGCCAAACTAGAAATCGTAATAAGTCTACTTCAAAAGACCTCAATTTTTAACAATCCTCTCAAACTCGAAGAAATTTACTTCTCCTGCGGGGAAAAATCGCCATCTTAAAAGCTGCTTTACAACGATCCTAAAAGCTTCATTACGCTTACTATTCATTTCGAGTTTATATCTGAATCGCTCTAAGGGCCAGAAACGAGGTTAATGCTTCAAAGACTCGAGATTCTTAGGCATTTGTAATGCGATCTTTCGAAAGTAATGACTAAGTTTGCAATATTAAAAGTTTTGCCTATAATGCTAGAAATAATAAACATTAGCATCGATTCCCGAACGATGACAGGAAGCTCTTAAGAAGGTAATAAAAGTTTTAAGAGTTTAAAATATGATGCTGCAATGAAGTTTTCTTAACAAATCCCCTGATGCATAACCTAGTTGCCTTGTAGTTTGAGTGGTAATTATTAGTTACAGGGTGGGTGAAAGCTGATAGAACGATGCATTAAACCAAAGTGTAACACTAAAAAGTGTTAAGATATTAAAGAGATATTGGAGAAGACGATGACATACATTCTCGAATTTTGCAATAAGCAGCTCTGAGTCCCTCGCAAGAGATTAATATAGGTTGAGCTTTTGAAAGATTAGAGTTATAGTAAAGACCTCAGAAACTAGCTCACAAAGTGGCCTAAATAGGGAAACAATTGCAGTTTTAAGAGACCAACGCATATGCAAAATTGTAGACCAACTAGATAATTTGCAAAAACTAAATTTTGACTGCTTCTTTAAATCATTCTAAGTCATTAATGGGTAACAGCAAAATTATGTAAATGCTAAAGTTAACACACATTAATGTAAAAAAAAGCATATAAACAAACACATTTATTTTAATAAAAACAAATGATTAAAAAGGTTTTTTGTCAGCTTTAAATTGATGCCAATTAGCGGACAGTTGTTTTTCAAAGTGGCAAACTTGTGGTCATTACCCAAGTGAATGATCATATAGAATTTATGGCAAAGGGTTTGTCATAATATAGGTTGGATTTGGCTGTACCGGGTGTTGCACCGTCGTGCAGGACATAGGAAATCCCATGTAAAACTTGAAAGGGTCTATTATTGGCTTCCCTAATTATTTTAGAGAAAAATTCTATTTGGATTTTTTGAAGAACACCAAAAAAAACAACTAAAGGGACAACTTTAAGCATTTTTTTATAAACCCGTTTACGAGTTATTCCCAATAATTTTTTGAATATTTTGTCTTTCTTGTCGCCCCGTACTTACGTACACCCGTACGTAAGCTATCAAATAAGATTGTCATTTAGAAATTTACTGCTTTTTTATTATTGAAACTTGGACGAAAACGTTCTTTTAGTTGTGGTTCTTGGTGTTCTTCAAAAAATCCAAATTGAATTTTTCTCTAAAATAATTAGGGAAGCCAATAATAGACCCTTTCAAGGTTTACATGGGATTTCCTACGTCCTGCACGACGGTGCAACACCCGGTACAGCCAAATCCAAGCTATATTATGACAAACCCTTTGCCATAAATTCAGTGTTCTTCAAAAAATATAAATAGAATTTTTCTCTAAAATAATTAAAGAAGTCAATAGTAGACCCTATCGAAATTTACATGGTATTCCTTATGTCCCGCATGACGATGTAACACCCTGTATATACAAAGTTGAATTTTGGTCAGGTAGCTAGAAATGTCAGATAGCTTGAAATGTCAGATAGCTTAAAAATCTGCAGCAATTTTTTTGTTGGCAATAAATTGGCTAAAATGCACAGCCAAATTACTGGTTTTAATTCTTCAGGTTTTGTATAAAATCTTTTCGCTCAAATAAACATTACATTTTCTGAGCCAGTTCTCTACCGAAGTTGTCGTTTCCCACAGACAGATGACGGAAATTCGTACCTATACTATCTGGTGACGACGTTCAGCAGAGTATCAAACTCATTTCTCTATCAGGCCGAGGAACGATATACCGGTTTCGCTCTTATTGAAGCTCATCAGTATGGTAAGCCCAAAGAGGATAATATAATTCTATGAGAGGGTTCCAATCATACGTCATTTTGGGTACGAAGTTTGTAGTTCGCCCAGAAGTTCATCGCGGCGCCTGCGACGTCGACTTATGTCAATTCTGTATGTCATTATTCATATTCAGTGACACTACTGTCATTTTTTGCCCGAGTGACAAATTTGAAAGGGACCGTTAACAGTCATGTTTAGTACAGGGTAAATGACATACAAGTTACAAGTTTTAGGAAAGTTATTATTCTTGCAAGTATCAATAGCGCAAATTTTCCTTAAAAAAGTGCCAAGCACTGCCAAGGCAAGGCTATAGAAGGATTCGCTAGCTATAGACAGCATATAAGAAGTAGTAAGTACAAAAGTGCATAATATAGGCCATAGAAGTTCTTATATTTTGATCCCAATGGCATATTATTATTCTAAATTTATCACAATTGGTTCGACAGGTTAAGTCACGGATGCCTGCTAGCCCCCATATGTGAAACCTGTGTATTTACTTTAGGGGCTACACACTTCCATCCAGGCACTTTCTTCCTCTCTGATAGTAGTGATAGTGTTACTGCCAAGGCAAGGCTATAGGAAGATTCGCTAGCTATAGACAGCATATTAGAAGTAGTTAGTACAAAAGTGCATAATATAGGCCATAGGGTTTCTTATATTTTGATCCCAATGGCATATTATTATTCTAAATTTGTCACAATTGGTTCCACAGGTTAAGTCAGGGATGCCTGCTACCCCCCATATGTGAAACCTGTGTATTTACCTTAGGGGTTACACACTTCCATCCAGACACTTTCTTCCTGTCTGATAGTGTTACTTTTTGCTGTTAAGGAGATGTAAGTTCATGAAGGGAAAACTTGCATAGTGAGCTTCATAGAAATCAAGTCTATTGTTCTATTAATTATTTTATTCTTTACAGTTCTTTGTCTAATGCTATATTATAGCAACAGCAAAACCTGCTGGAAATGCTGTGATAAGCCATATTCATCAAACTGGTCAACCTGCTCCAAATTATTGAAGGTTAGTTAGGCTCTGTGTAGTGTCGAGATTTGTATATATTCTATCATGCCTTAGTTGTAAGGCATATGTATAAGTGTGTGTTGTGGTTTTGTGGTGTACTTTTTCTTTTTGCTTGGGAAATGCTCAGTTAATTATTTTATTAAACATGGCGCCAGGAACATTTCGATATGAATGCAAAGTACAAAATTGCCATAATAAATATTTTAGCCCAATAACAGACTCAAATTATAAAAATAAAAAATTTGTAGCTTTTTCAACAGATCCAATGAGACGTCGCAAATGGTTTGAATTCCTAAATCTCCAATATTCTTTAAGCCGATATTTTTTAGGTGAGGATCATTTTGAGGAGCAAGACTTTTCCAGTACATTGAAAAACAGGATCCAACATTTTGCTGAACCAAAAATTATTTATACAAAGATAAATATAATTTCAGATATAATTATTAAAAAGCCATTACCTGCCCTCTATTCAGTAATAAGTACACCATTTATAAAAGACAAACCTAATGATAGTTTTGACCTACACTCCACTTTTCAAGAATCAAGTAAATCACCAATAACATCTTTCGATCAGCCCATTACACCAACTCCAATAAAAAGAAAATTACCAACTTTGCATTGCACACCTACAAAAAAAGTGTAAGCTCAGTTTGTTGTCAAATATAGATGAAACTAGGATTAAAAACTTAACTCCAAGAAAAAAGAAGTTATAGAATTTAACCAAAAAACAGAGAAACAAAATTTGTAAATTAAAGAAAATAAATCAACTTAGTCGTAATAAGTTAAAAGTTGCCTATAAATTTAACAAAAATGACAAAAATATTGCAAATTCAATTGATCCCATTTGCTTTGGATTTGTTAAAAGTTCATTTTCAAACATTAATTTTAAGAAGCCTACCTGGTCTTTTAAGGATAAAGTGTATGCTTTGGCGATGTTCAAGCAGGGTCGAAGATGTTATAAATTTCTTCGAACAGCCATACCATTACCAGGGAAAAGTACCCTGCAAAAACTTCTAAAAAATATTCCATTTGAAGCCGGGTTGAGTTCAGATTTGCTAAATAAATTAGCAACTAGAGTTTCAAAAATGAAAAGTATTGATAGATATTGTTGTCTAATGTTTGATGAAATATCTCTTTCAGAACAATTAGTTTTCGATAGTGCCAATGACAAAATTATAGGATATGAAGATCTGGGGCCATTAGGGCGTAAAAATGTGATTGCTAATCATGCTTTAATTTTTATGGCCAGTGGACTTCATAAATCGTGGAAGCAACCAATAGCTTACTTTTTTACTAAGGACTGTATTAAAACGAATGATCTAAAATTCCTTATTCAGCATACTATTACTAAGCTGGAGGAGATTGGTTTAACGATATTATGCACTGTTTGTGATCAGGCAGCAACAAGCCGTGCTGCTGTTAAACTTCTGTCCCAAAGCAACAATCGACCCGGTCCATATTTTTTAATAAACAACCATAAAATTTTTACAATATTTGATCCCCCCACTTATTAAAATCCACACGCAACGCGTTTCTAAAATATAATATTCACTGCAATAGAACAAAAATTGCAAAGATTGATCATATCAGGCAATGTTTTAATATAGATAAAAAAAAAGATTTCAATCTCTCAGACGCATTCGAGAGAGTTATTTAAATATGAATCATAACAGCCGCTTAAAATGAGAGTGCGGATAGCAGCGCGAACTCTAAGCCATTCGGTTGCATCCACGATTGAAGAAATGATTTCAAATCCATTACATAACTTGCCTACTCAAGCCATTGAAACTGCCGAGTTTGTACATGACATCGATGCATTATTTGATAGCTTCAATGGTAGAACAGTCATAGCTGAATGTGGAAAGCCTTATCGTAGGTGTTTATCTAGGAAGTCTCCACATCTAAGACTGTGGAAAAATCTTCTACCAAAAATAAACAGTTGGCAGTTTCAATGTTGACAACATTCAAAGAACGTAATGCCTTTTAAGACCGGTTGGATTACTACGATCAATGCGACCCTAGAACTGTGGAAGGTATGCAGTGAGTTAGGTTTTAAGTTTCTAAGAACTCGTGCACTTAACCAGGATGCGTTAGAAAGTTCTCTTGCGTCCATAAGGCATTTTGGTGCAGAAAACGCAAGTCCAAATTGTTACCAATTTATATCATGTTTTAAGACTTCACTGCTAAACAATTTAATAACGCCTGTCGCAAATCGTAATTGGGAGAAAGACGATTTTTCAATATTAGACAACATGCATGGTTTCCTAGAACATCCCTTAGAAACTTCCTCTTCAACGGATTTATTAAAAGTTAACGAAATTTACGACATTGCTTCGCCTGAACTAAAATCTTTAGAAGATTTTGCAGATCACGAAGCAAATGTAGTGACATATGTAGCAGGTTTTTTAATAAAAAAAATAGATTTTATTCATGAATGTGGAGTGGTTCACACAAGGAGTGTGCTGCGAATTTGCTTTGTGATGTTCTACAACCACAACACACTTTGACTATGTTTAAGGAATACACCAATGACAAGAAGAGACTTATTTATGTGTCACAAGAAGTCTTAATCGATCTTGCTAAAATGTATGACATCGTTGTATCAATATTACCAAAGTTTGGACATATATTATATTTGAGCTGGAAACTTAAAATATTGCTGAAAAAAACATTTGACTTTTAGCTGTTTTACCTGTGATAAACATAGATATCTAGTCCAAAATAAATTTTTTGATGTCTCAACCAAACTAATTATTCTTCTTCTTCTTCTCATGCTATCCGTTAACGGATGTTTGCGACTACATTCTTCATTTCATCCCTGTTCCCAGCGGTGTGAATCAGTGTCTGTATGTTGTGCATTCCCGTCCAATGTCTAATATTCCGTAGCCAAGACATCTTTTTCCTTCCTACTCCTCTCCGACCCTCTATCTTACCCTCAATTATCAATTGCAAGTATTTATATTTTTCGTTCCTCATGACGTGCCCTAGGTATGCAGTTTTCCTCTTTTTGATGGTGGTGAACAACTCTCGCTCTTTGTTTACAGATGCTAGCACATCTTCATTTGTTATTCTTGCTGTCCAGGGTATTTTGAGGATTCTGCGGTACAACCACATCTCGAACGCTTCTAATTTGTTGATGGTGTTTACTTTGAGGGTCCAACCTTCCATCCCATAAAGAAGCACCGACCAGACGTAGCATTTCAGGAATCTTAGTCTCAAATCAAGATCGAAGTCCGAGCAAGTGAACACTCTTCTCAGTTTAAAGAATGCTTCACGCGCTTGTTCAATGCGGCATTTAATTTCCAAGTCAGATGTCCAGTCCTCAGACAACCATACTCCCAAATACTTAAATTTATTAACCCTTTCTATGCGCATCGTGTTGAACGTTATCTCGGAGTCTTCAAAGGCACTCATATCCTTTGTGATCACTAAAAACTTTGTTTTCTTGGTGTTTATATTGAGACCCACCGATCTACTGTGTTCCCCTACGATGTTGACTAGTCGTTGTAAGTCCTGCATATTATCAGTGATCAGCACTGTGTCGTCGGCATAGCGGATGTTGTTGATCCACATCCCGTTAACCTTAATACCGATCTCTTTCTCTTCCAAAGCCTCACGAAAAACCGCCTCGGAGTACAGGTTAAACAGTAGCGGGGACAGAACACCTGAACTAATTATTAGAAAGTATTAACTAGTCAAAATGTTAGACAGAAGTTAGAGAAGCGGAAGATTGAAAAATTTTCCCATTTGTAAATAGTATTAGATTTTGTTATATAATTTTATGTGTTTCTGTTTTTTGTTATATGTTTATTGCTACTGAAATGAATTCAAGTGTTTATGTGATAACTCTTTTAAGTTATTTATAATATATTATAAATAATCGAATAGTTCCTACGGCATTGCAATATAGATACCTAGGTAAATAAGGGCTAAGTAACTTATCTTTTTTGCTCTAATGAATCTAGTTGACAATCTGATTTTTCATTATATAATGCAATGTGTACCAAAACTCAATCAGAAAAGATTGAGTAAAGCATCAAGTAGGGTAAGTCAAGTATATCTTTACTGTTTTCTAGTCCTGAAGTTATTTCTGTTCTTTGAATTGAATATTTACGTTATTTATGATAAGGTTTTTCTATATAGATGTTAATATGTTCCTTTATTTTTAGTTTTGTATGGTCCCCAAGACCTTTTGTGTTCAAAAGTATTACAAAAAGTTCCTATATTTATGTACCTATACTATAGTAATTATAAAATGGCTAGAGCTACCTATATTTACAAAATATTTCTTTTTCTAAAGCTGCTTGCCAAGTAAAAATGCACTAAACAAGAAGTTTAATCTATATACTCCTCGAGACCATACTTCTTTAGTTACATAATCCTTAATTTACTTTTGTACATTAATTCTTAATGTTAAAAGAAGTTTATGTATTAAACAGAAGCTAACCTTGTTATTTTCCTCAAAAAATTAATTTTTGAATGAATTTTTGTTAAATAAAAACTGTTTCTATTTTGGTATTGCAGTCTCAATTTATTAATTATTCAATACATACAATTGTCCATTACAAGTGAACCCTTACCACTCATATGCTTTAAAACATATTAGTTGCATGTATGGGTGCTATTAGATACAGTAAAATCGCTAAAATAGCCATTTGAAAAACCCGCCATTTCTTATTTAGTTGCCCCAGATATTCATAGTGGCGCTGGTGGGTATTGACAACTATGACAATTGAACATTGTGCTACTACATTTACACGTAATCGGGTACTCTCCTAAAAGTATTATATCCTCGTTGGGTAAGCCTCAAACCTGACAGAAATACGAGTTCGAATGAAACTTGGTCTCCTCTCTTGCTCAAGGCACTGTGTACATATGCAAGTGGCGCCACCGGATGACGGCAGCAAATTAGTTTAGATACTCTGCTGAACGTCGTCCCCAGACAGTATAGGTACGAATCTCGGCCATCTGTCTGTGGGAAGCGACAACTTCGGCAGAAAACTGGCTTGGTTTCACTTCACAATTGTCTCGCATGCTCTAGTGAAAGCGCCTACCGTCATACGATGGCGCCACTTGCATATGTACACAGTGCCTTGAGCAAAAGTGGAGACCAAGTTTCATTCGAACTTCTATTTCTATCAAGTTTGAGGTATACCATACTGATGAGCTACAATAAGAGCGAAACCGGTATATGGTTCCTCTGCCTGATAGATAAATGAGTTTGATACTCTGCTGAAAAGTATAGGTACGAATCTTGGCCATCTCTCTGTGGGAAGCGAAAAACTTCGGCAGAAAACTGGCTTGGTTTCACTTCACGATTATCTCGCATGCCCTATTGGAAGCACCTGCAGTCGTCCGATGGCGCCACTTGCATCACGTTTTCCTGTCTGCTGAAGTTTCCAAGTATTTAACAATGTGTTATGGCAGTCAATTTGTGGCTTTCATGACTGGGAATGTTATTTTTCTAGATCTGAACAGAGAAAGTAAACATTGGGTTTGGTGTCAATACCTAAATTTTCTTCATATGTACAATATTTTTAGAACTTGCAACTAAGCAAGTACCGTAAATGCAACATATTTTATGTTAAAGTCAAATTTTTAATCATAATTTTCAACTTTTTTGAAGTTTAAATATTGTGACTTTTTGAGCAAGAGTTTGAGGTTTTATTAAGTTAAAGAAAAGGTTAAATGTTCTTAATGTCGAAAAACGTTGCTGTTTTCAACTTTCAAATGACTTGTCTGTGATCATAAATTGAGAAATCGTCTACATCTCGATTTTATATTATCTAGAATTCCCAAAAAACTATAAAGTTAATTTTTCTTGCTTCAAATTTGTTCAGCAGCTCCTCATGTAAATCGAGGGGTAAGCCGCTGGGGCATTGTGGTGTACAAGTTCGAGGAATTAGTGGGCATTAGTTAAGAATTACTAGGCATTACTAGGGAATTAGTGGACATTACTGGGCACTGCCAAGGAATTAGTGGGCATTACTAGGAATTAGTAGGCATTATTGGGAATTAGTAGGCATTGGTATGATATTATTTTACGAGTTGGTCGGTTTTTGAGAATGTGAAATCTACTAAAATCTTTATTTTAGTAGTCCCACAAGAAATGTATACTATGATGTATTATTAAATCTTTTGCATAGTGTTCTAAATCAAAATTCGGAATTTTTTGACAACTCGGCATCAATGCGGGAATTCGGCATCAATGCGGTGTTTTTAACGGTCGCAAGTCGATAAAGCGTGCCTGGGCTTGGAGACGTTATAGTGTCTGATCTTTGCATCGAACTTAATGCTCATAACTTAATAAAATTGATTTTAATGTAAGATTCAGAAAAATATCCACAACTGGCACCTAAAATGTTTTGTTTGCCAATATTTAACAGCCAGGCATGTGAAAAAATTTTTAGGTCGGCTCAATAATGTCAACTTTCTCTACAGTTATAAACTTCAGTATTAAAGAATTCTTAGAAAGAATTGAACGAATTAAGATGATTAATACACTTTTGTGTGATCTTTCAGATACAATAGTATTCCCGCGTGAAGAAAAAACACACAGACGTAATATAAATATACCCAGTACGGAAACTCTGTAGACCTTAAAAATAGAAGAGATTATTATGAAATTTTTGGATGAAGCTTTAGCTGCTGCTAAAGATTTCGGAATCAAACCAATTGAGGAAAATTGGATAAACATTGATATTCTTTGGCATTTTGGGACACAGGAGAAAGGAAAAAATATCCACAAAAAAATTTAGAAAAACATCCAGGATATTTCAGAAGAAAATTTAATTTTGCAAGATGATGATAATGCGAACCTCGATGCTAACATGCAAACTATATACTAAACATTGACGTAAATGAAAAAGCAAGCAACAGTGAAAAAGCTAATGTGAATCAGTTGGGATTGAAAGATTATTCAGCAGCAGTAGAAGACAATGAAGGTTCAGGATTCATACAACCCGAAATTGGTGGAAAAACATTGGTAGTTAAAAAAGTCCTCTTACATTTGGTTGTTAAATAAGTCGGACGGAAAAATAAGCAATGATCGAATAAGACGTTTTGTAATAAACGATAAACAGAAACAAGTGAAAAGTTGCAGAAAAGTGGAAAATAAGAAGCGAGCTAAGCGACTCGGTAATAGGAAAGAACGAGAAAATTAAGATCTTAACGATACGTCTATGCTATCTGATTCATCGTCTGCATCATCAACGTATTTTTTACATGACAACACCTCTGACGAAATTGAGGAACCGACTGAAGAATCAACAGATTTAGAGGGAGAAAATGAGCATCATAGTAGAGACATTTTGCAGACAATACTCGAGACTTATTATGCCATATTTTATGACCACAAATATTATATAGGCCGTGTTGTAGAAGTCACATTATTCTAATTGAAAAGCATTATAAACAACTTAAGAAAAATTCAATTCATAATCTATTGCAGGCCATCCCTCAACAATCAAAATAGTGAGTAAACATTCTTTTGAAATGTGTGCTCATTCAAATTTGCTACATTCAATGTTTCAGAATTTTATGGCTTATACAGGTTGGCCCAACGAAAACTTTCCACCGATGATTTCTACCTTACGAAGTATTTTTTTGCACACACTATCATTTAAAAAAAAATGATTTACGGTATTCAAGAAAGAAATGGCATTATTAAGTTCTATTTCCGAAATAACGATTGTGCTATACGGGCCGCAAATTTTTTTAATGAACAATATCCTGATATGAACGTATGCCATTCTTACGTGAGAGACCTGATTGCCAAATTTCAAGAGACTGAAAGTGTAGGGAATAAAAAGAGGATTGTTCATCATCCAGCAATAAGAACAGAAGCAGTTGAAATAGCGGTTTTGGGACACGTCGCGAAGGAACCTGCTACCAGCACTAGAAAATTATCAAATGCATCAAGTGTTCGGAGTACAAGCATTCAGAGAATATTAAAAGTAAGTGAAGAAAACATCATGTTTCAACAAGATGAGGCTCCTCATTACGCCGTCCCTCTTAGGCAGTTTTTAAATGAAACATTCCTTCAAAGGGGGATTGGGAAAAGAGGACGTACAAAATGGCCTGCACGTTCCCCGGACTTGTCCCCGCTGGACTTTTTTTTTATGGGGTCATTTGAAGTCCAAAATTTATGCTACACAACCGGATTCTTATAACTCCACAAATGTTGCAAAATGTCCGAATGTACTATGAACAATGTCTCTACTACTGTATGGAGGTCGGTAGTGATCATTTTCAACAACTAATAAATTGAAATTAACTTAATGTCAAATCGATTTTTCGGTCTCCTGCTCCTGTTTTCTCGAGAACAAATCATTCAAATTTTAAAAATGATGCTGCACTGAAAAGGTAATTGAACGCCCTTCAAAATGATGTATAACTTGACACCCCTTTCTGGCCTGGCTTCATGGTTTCCTCTAAGACAATAATTACATCAAAAAAATATGTCCCCTTTGGAATGAAAATTGACGGGTACGAGCGATTTCGTGTCTTGTGCTCCATAGGCCAGAAAACCCTAGTGGAAACTTTTCGTTGAGCCACCCTGTATATTTTTATTATTATTAGTTCGTATCTATACTGACATAACCAATCATATATCTACAAGAAATGTTTTATTTAGCAAATATTTATACAAAAATGATTGATTTGATGAATATAAAATTTACAAACTTTTGTCTAATGGTTCAACTATTTTCTGGTACTTATTAGGGCATATAGCTATGTATATATTTGCATTATGTTGTTAATAGAAATGGAGAGACTGTTCTTGACCGCCTAGTTGAGCAAAAGAGTCACATTAAGCCTGTTAATAGACATATATAGCACATAGACATAAAACAGTAGACGCCCTGATGAAGACAATAAAAATTGTCGAAAGCTTGGCAGTTTAGGAGTTTTAATACTTGTCGCCCATACCGACTACCCAAGAAACCCAACTTTTGTTAATAGAAATAATAAACATTAACAGAAATATTAGCTTCTAATACTCTATCATTTTCGTATGCTACGATATTGCGCAATTTTTGTTTTAGGTAAAGTTTTCACGTATCAAGTAATTTTATTTTATTAAGAAAATGTTCCTATATCCATATTGACTTGATTTTCTACTTCTGAAAATAATTTATTTTACATAAAAGAGGTTTTAAGGGCGTAACATGGTTGGTATTTGTAGGAATTAGTAGGCATTACTAGGGCATTAGTGTGCATTACTAGGGCATTAGTGGGCATTACTAGGGCATTACTGGGAATTACAGGCATTACTGACGAATTTTTGGGCATTACTGGGGAATTAGGCATTAGTGTACAAAATTTTAGCCAGCGGTTTACCCCTCGATGTAAATTCTGATAAAACCTATTTTTCAGCAGCTCCTCTTGTAGACTTTGGATATTTTTCTTGTAGGTTTTTCATTACAGAAGTCTTCATCAAAAAAGTCTTCCTTTAAAGCTTTTAATTAATTACAATTTGTAATAATACAAATTTACATCAAAATGCCTTTTTAGAAAATAAGACAGTGGAGGCTTTCGCGACCGGTCAATATAAAATCTAAAGTGTTTTCCGGTATTTGAAGCCGTGGTCTAATGGAATCTCTTCCTCACGTTTCGACTAGAGCTGCGGCAGACATTATCGACGAACATAAATTAAATTTTTGGGTTGATAGAGTTGAGGTGTAAAAGAAAGTTTTGAAATTCGCCCTCGCCGTGGCGCCAAATAACAAAGGTGTCGTCCATATATCGGAACCAGCACTGTGGATTCTTATATGCCGTTGCCAACGCCTTGACCTTGAAACTTTCCATAAAATAGTTGGGTATTACTGGAATTACTGGGCTAAGGGGGCTGCCTATAGCTACGCATCAGTTCGTTTGTAGAAGTAATGTTTTAACCCCCCAGTAAAGTCCCACCAGCACCGCAACAATGGAGCAAGATGACTAGAAACTCAAAAGAGATATGGAAGAGACGTATGTTTAGTATTGTATAATTATTAGAATTAATTTAGAGTTATTAAAACACATAATCTTCAAATTGATGAATTTAATGAACAAGGTTCTTAATTCTTAATTTTATCAATAAAAAGGAGTTTCTATTACACCAATTCTAACGTGACACTATCTTGGATTAATGATGATCAACGGCACCCTATAGGGTTTATGTTGAAACCATTTAATAGATATGCAGCGCTTGTTAACTCATCCTTCAGATTAGTATCAAATCAAGTTTACCAAAATCCTGCAGAACTTTAAAAATTAAGTATTAATCCTCATTGATTCCAATTTCTGTTGACAAAGCTAAGATGTTGGACGTCCATTCGTCTTGATATAATATATGGAGGGAGCAAGGAATGCCGACACCCCTCTGAAAATTATTCCGTTTTTTTCCCGAAAATCCGCCCTGTTTTTGTGTTATATAATATAATGCCGTCAATGCGTATTAATTCTAGAACGAGATGGAGGAGTTGATTTGGGACGTCATGTGGAGACGTCACTTCCTGTCGCCAAAGTTGTGAATACCATTAACAAAGATGGGGTACAAATTTTTAAGAAACAATGGTACTTAAACTGATTTTTTATTATTAAATTGCAAATACGTCCACGAATATAGAGTTCAACTAATTCAGTACCACAGCTCGTACTTCCAGCATATTTCCGTTAACAATGGTGGCGCGGGGTTTTGGCGCACTTGAAATATATTGTAGAGCTCGCATCCAGTCTGCATTTAGAAACGTAATTTTCGCCTTTCTGTTGATGTTGTTGTCGTTTTTAAAGATCTCAATGGCCTCTCTCGTTAGTCTCGGATAGAAACGCTGCGACTGATATAAAATATCGACCTAGTTGAAAAGCGTTTCTTCATCTTCTCCCGTTGTTCCTTCCTGGCGCTCTACAATCCTTGGATGGACGGCCCTATCAAACTAGCGATTGCTGAATCCATTAGAACCAAAAGCTCCTTCCAGAGACTTTATTTCCCGTTCCAATTCAGCCGACTCACCAATTCTCTTGGCTCTCACAGACAGAGTCTTTATGACTCCCCTTTTGGTGAGTCATAGGGATCAAATCATCATACCAAACAGAAAAGGGGTGCATAGAGACTCTGTCTGTGAAAACTAAGAGAATTTGTGAGCCGGCTGAACTGGGACGAGAAATGATGCATCTGGAAAGACCCTTTGGTTGGAATGGATACAGTAAGCACGAGTACAATAGGGCCGTCCATCCAAGGAATGTAGAGCGCCAGGAAGAAACAACCGGAGAAGGTAAAGAAAAGCGCGGATGGACTAGTCTACCATACGTCCACAAAGTGACGGACAGGATCTGCAGGCTACTGGAAAAGCACAATGTTAAAACTGTTTTTAGACCAACTCGTACAGTACAACAGAGCATAGATCCTCTATCGGTACCCGGAGTTTACCGAGTTCCATACAGCTGTAGCTCGGTATACAATGGCACCACAAAACGCAGTGTTAACACAAGGATTACGGAACACCAGAAGAGTTGCGGACTAGGACAAACACCAAAGTCAGCAGAACACGCTTTCTTTGGAGGTCACGACATCCTTTTCAACGAGGTGGATATCTTATATCCATCGCAGCGTTTCTATCCGAGACTAACGCGAGAGGATATTGAGATTTTTAAACAAGACAACAATTTCAGCAGAAAGGAGGAAATTACGTTTCTAAATGCAGATTGGAAGCGAGTTCTACGACAAATTTCAAGTGCGCCGAAACACCGCGCTACCACTACCCCCACCCAGTCCCTCCAATGCGGCGCGACGGCCGGAGTATAAATACCACGGAGCTCACCACAGTCGAATCAGTCAACGTAGGGAAGCACGGGAGATCAGTTCGCCCATTGCCTCATCGCCTTTGATAATGTCTGCTTAGGTATAGACGAAACGTCAGGAAAAAATTGCTTTGGACTACGGCTTGAAAACCCGGAAAGCAATTTAGATTGTATGTTTAGAAAATAAATGCGTTGTTGCCAAATTTTGAGTTGTTTCATAAATATTTTGAATCGTTTAAAAATAGCCAAAATAAATAATCTTTTCTAAGTCAACAAATTGTAATACAAAAAAATTTGAAATCACAAAGTTTTATTAAGCCCGTACAGAGTTACGTTAATTTTCTTAAATGCGGACGTGGAATATTTATTTGCTCCTACTAATATCACATATTACATAGCAGGGTTTTTAATTTTTTTTCCAATTCTAGTTTTCTGTGCGAGTCCTGACCTGATTTACAGTCTTGACTGCTTGTGCTTTGATTTTTAAATAAAGATATCTATATAAATAAATAAAAAACTTAAATATATATTTCATAATTAACGTAAAAAAATGCTTCTCAACATTATATTCGCCAGTTACCAACTGAGTTGTCATATTTACTTATCTTTATTACTTTACTAGGTATTGCACTAAAAACTTTATTTCTTAGTAAAAAAAAATATTAACTAATAAATCCAGATAATTCATCTAACAGAGTAACGCAAAATCTGAAAAATGTGTGAAATACTGTAAAACGTAATAGGGGCATATATGATCTAAAAAACAGCTTCGTGTAATAGTTTAAATCCAATTACAACCCAGCAAACAGTTGAACGTTGATTCAACGTTAAAAAAAACTGTAACCAAACGTTTTTTCAACGTGATTATGTCCATTGACTAAACGTTTTTATCAACCATTCTTAAAACGTTTCATCAACGTTTGCTTAAGACGTTTAACCTACGTTTGATTAAAACGTTTATTCTACGTTTGCTAAAACCTTTAATCAACCTTGCTTAAAACGTTTGTTCAACGTATCTATCAACCTTACTTAAAACGTTAAATCAGCGTTTTCATCAACCGTGCTTAAAACGTTTAATCAACGTTTTCAATCTATTTTTTTCCATTTACATAAATATAATTTATGTCAAATAAGTTTTACCAGGGTTTGAACTTTGAACCCAGTTAAAACTTATTCGATAAAAATTAGTGAACCCGTTAAATCAGTTTTAATTTTAGTTTAATATGTATACCTATATACTATGTTAAAAATGTACAGAGCGTGAATGTTTAATTAAAAAGCACATACAAAAACGTGCTTGACCCTAATAGCACACTACGTAGTATGGACGTCCAATGACGGCTACATGTCACTACGTATTTAATATAACAAACTTTGCACTTTATCATAAAAAAAATTATTACATATTTTAAACATGTTTTATTGGAAATATAATACTGGTGCTAATTACAATCATTAGTAAAATAGTTATATTCTATAAATTCGTTTTTGATGATATATATGTTAAAACTTAAAACCAAACTGTTAACTAGGAATAGTTTTAAACAATAATTAAATTTTTTAGTACTTACTTTTGAGTAATGTCTACCTCATACACTTTTTTGGACGATTCGTTCATTGTTAAAAAAAGAATTTCGCACAATTCACAGTAAAATTACTCTTAATAACAATTTACCCTGGAAAGGCTCGGACGAATCCACTTAGATAACTTTTCGGCAACTTTTCTTCAAAACTACCTAAAGTGAAAAAACTTTAGAAATGATGAAATACAAAATGTATACATATTTGTGTGTTTGTTTATAAGTACCTATTTATGTTCGAGGTTCTAAAAATTACTTTGCCTTACTACTACTAATTTACTCTTTGCCTAATACCTAGTTTACTCCAGCTTAATTTAACCATATATACTTAAATGAATTGGCCTGCAAAATAGTATAGCCACACTCATCAAAACCAATGGTGGTGGTGAGATTACAGCCATATCTTGTCGCTTGAAAATCAGTAAAAAACCCAAAAGCGATTTGAAATTTTTCACCCTGAAAAACGGTAAACAAACAAAACGAAACGAACAACGAACGTCGTGTCCTGGTCGACAATAACATCTCAAGCAGCCGACCGTGCCGACGCGCGACACCCGTGAGAAAGATAAACACCGAGGATGGGGGCAATACCTCCTACCCCTCTAAGCCTCGTTCTAGCAATCTGGGTCATCCGCCGTTTACGCCAACGCCACCTAGCGTATATGACATGTAAACCTATTTTCAACGTTTAATCAACATTATAAATTCAACCAATATCTAAACATATTCAGTACACGTTTTAACAACGTTGATTTAACGTCGAAAAACATGGTTGTTAATTTTCGATAAAATCAACCAAAAATCAACAGCTTAAAATCAAAGAGACAACTAATACTAATAACTGAACAAATAATGATAAGTTTTATAAGATATTTCGCAATCGCGCATTTGTGACGGTATAATTACTGTCACCTATTTTCAACGTTTACTCAACAGGATAAACGATATCAAAACACTTCCAAAAGACGTTTTAACAACGTTGATTTAACGTCGAAAATCATGATTGTGCACTATCGCTTATATCAACCTGAAATCGACACGTTAAAATCAACGTGACAACTATAAATCAACGGACCAAACGATGATTCTACGTTGAAACAACGTTCGACTGTTTACTGGGAAGTCGTTATATTAACAATTAAAAGTATTTCAAAATTTTGAAAAAAGTGTACAGGTCCGTATTTGAAAAATTATTTTACTACTGGTAACTCGGTTATTAGTTACCGCATTTAGTTTTCGAACTCGGAAAGAATAAAATGTTTGACAATTTTTACATTTTTCTAAATGTTTTTGAAACCACTCAATATTTGGCAATAATGTCAAGTTTTTCTCAAAAATTTCCCAAAAGGCATCTTTTTGCTAATTTAAAAGTAAGTAAAGTCATTTCGGAATTCACAATACTGCACGCACTTAAAAAAGACGCTCTGTATATGCAATTATTTAATTATTTAATATTTTTAACGTTAACAGAAAAGTATTTTGATACGTCGATTGCTCAAAACAAGTGTTGAAAGGGGGAGAGAAAGTTAAAAAAACTAATTTAATATCAATAATTTTTATTATTAGTGTAAAATATAATTTGCAAAATAATACAAAGTACTAATTTAATAAAGTTACAGTCTCAACTATCTCAAAAGTGTGGCATTTGACAGGAGACAAAGAAAGAATTTTTATGCCTTTAAAAATATATTTTTAAGCCTTTAAAAATATATTTTTAATATAGGCTCTTTCTATTACAATGCAAAGATTTTTAAACAAAGTTTTGGATTGGAAATGGAAAAAACTGTTTGTCTCCGGTGGTTGCAAATCTTCTTTTGCAGTATTTACACGAAAAGTGCATGGTTGGACTACCATTTTTAAAACACATTTTTGGAATGATTTATTTACCGCCATACTTTATTGTTCTTTACATCTTTCCTCTATTTTATATCCTAAAAAAATTAATTTGCGAAACGTTGACAAATTTAAATTTTTGCCTTCGTAATTTTGTTGACAAAAACCATTGCTTACATTTTAAATATGACTGAACAGTTTTTTTGCGAGCTGGTATTGACGAAATTTTGCACTGAGGATGGGCTCAGAGCTGAAGCTGATCCACCTAAAAGGGTGTTAAACTAATGCATGAAGTAGGCATTCGCCTTGCTTTTTACCATCTAATTATTTTAAAACTTCTTAAATAATCCTTTATTCCTATCAAAGATAACAGTCACTGCCTAAAGGTTTGGACAACTTCGCATTTTTTTTATATCTTTCTTAATCCCAGAGAACCAATTTTTTTAAAACGAATTCAACGTCTGCTTTCCGTAGGCGCGGATAATTAAAAAAAGAGGACAATAAACCCTCGTTATTTATGAACAAACGAATTTTTTATCTGCAATTCCTAATCTGAAAGAACGTGTCTTTATTACGTTTTTACCCGAGAAAATGAAATTAAGTGCCATCAGATAAAAGCAAGGCAAAGTGATAATAAATAAAACGACGGCTCGAGATCTGGACCCTACACGAGTTGAAAATTGGATTACTCTTTCTAATTCCGCTTTTTTCTTTCTGCCGTATTTCATTTCCGCCTTCTACCTCACGGAGATCTCTAATTTATCCTCCATTAATACACGTTTAAAAATTTCACGTCATAGAGAAATACGATTTATAGACGTAAAGAAATAATATTCTATAGTTCGTATATTTTTTGCTGGAAAAATTGTTTTCCTGTAAGAAAGTATTTGGGCCATAAGAACAGGTGTAAAAATCGTTCGCGAAATTTCCTGTTTGGCGTCTAGATAGCATATGAATAATGCAAATCCGGTATCGATTTTGTGATTAGTGTTTGCGCCTAAAGTGTCATTGGTTTTACATATTCCCGAAGCAGATTACGGTTCGGTGATTTTTTATGGTCGCGCTCCGCGAATCGGAATGATGAATTCCCTGGGATTTTTGCCAGGAGTTTTGAGCGAGATGTTCGGTTAAATTGCTGTTAGACCATATAATGATTCTGACGTGAAATTTTAAAACGAATAGGGTTTTGACTGTGAAATCATTGGCCTTAAACACTGAATGCTAGAATTTTTTGTAAACTAAAAATTAGCTTTCAATCTTTGGCCCTTTTCCAAGTCTCTGCAAGTTTTATTGCTGGAATTCTCAAACTAGTAAGTTGTAAATTTTCCGGAATTTTCAAGGAATTGTCGAGGGGGAGTGGGGGCTTCTATATTCTTTTCGCCGGTACCACCCTTACACCATGTTGCTATAGTTGTTTAGAGTCTGAATAATCATCTTGTGGAATCACGTCATAAATCGTGACGTGTTCTGTATATGACAGCACGTCGTAAATAAGATTTTTTTTACTTCAAAAATTTACCTATGATTTACCTTTAATTGCAACTTTGTTGAAAATGTTTTTCTAAAGGATAATTTACATTCATCGCATATTTAAGCTGGAGCTTCAGCTGAATAAAACTTTGATTAGAAAACAAGTTTTTTTTTTTTCAAAAAAAGAAAAACATTTGCCTTTTGTATTAACTATTAATTCATTTAAAGCTAGAATATTACTAAGCAACAAGTTCGAGAAATGTATTTGAAGTTAACAAGAAATTTAGAGCAATTGACGTCCTCTGATCGGTAACAAAAATGTGTATTCCAAAATCCTCAATGTTTAGATATATTATTAGATCTTATTAAGTTTAATATAGTTTAAAGGCACAATAATTAAGGCTTTGCAGATCTCAAAGTAATAAAGTAATAAATTATTATTCCCTAGAATATGGAATGTTAGGGTAGGTAAGCGTTCAGAGCGTCCTTATTCCTGTAAGCTTACTTGATAATTTGTCTTACCAAAGAAACTTGTAGGCTTCAAAAAATCAACTTAAATTATGGAATAATTTTAAAAGTTATGCATCAGTTCTTTATTTAGGAAGGATTTAATTTATTCAAGGTGATCTATGCAATAAATAACAGCAAAAGCCTAAATTAGGTAACTTGTGTTCACATTCCACGCACAGAAAAGACGTTGTCCAATGGAATTTCTTTTTGACGTCTCGTTCACCTCTGCGGCGGACATTACTAAGGGCTATGAGGAAATGTACAAAGTTATCTCCCTTGCGTCTCGAAATTGACTGATTCATCCACCATTAAACGCTGTGTCATTTTATACTCTCACCGACAAGCTGGAGTGGAGGGGCCGGGCCTCATCAAGAATGGTGCATTCTGTAGGATGGCACAACTTGGCCGATGGAACTACCGAAGACGCAGATATTGTTGGTGAAAAAAGTACTTGTTTTGATTGATGAATCCAGCATGAAGTTTCATTCGCCATTCATCCATTCTCCAACCAATAGCGTCAATGCGGGTCAATCAGATACGTCATTTTCGATGCGCAGTAATCAAGGGCGCTTTACATTATATCTTATGAACAAAATCAATCCTTTAGTTCTCTACTATCCTACTCACGTGAGCAATTATTCAGGGCCAAAATTTCTCTTTCCTCTCTTTCCTATTGAATTGGTTCTCGTGCTTGAATATCTCAGTGGCTTCTCTGATTTGTTTAGGAATGCTGCTGTTAATGTAAAATTATATCCACCTGGTTAAAAAAAAATATCGTGCCTTTAGAAAGAGAGCTTGCTCTGCTACTGCTGACTTTTGTGTTTGTTCCAGTTTGCAGTTCTTTTTGTGTTCCCTTATTTCCTAATCCATCGAACCTTGTAAACTCCGGGTACTCATAAATGATCACTCTGGTCTTTGGTGGTATCCATGTCTTTGTAGATAAGTCAGAGGTAAAAGAGGTCTTCCTGCATCTTTCTCTTTCGTAAAATAATCTATCAAATTTAAAATAAAGTTCTGTTCCCGTTCAGAAACTCGAGATTTCATTTTAAACGATATGATGAGTTAGTGAGAATGGAAAATTATGACGATATTTCACAAGATGATTATTCAGACTTTACCTATGTTTTATTGTTTAAATTTTAGATGTAGGAAAACAACTGGGAATTTTCCAAGCCCTTCACGTTTAATATACCGTTGGAGCTTATGGCTGGGAGAACCTTCTAATTTTACCAAAAATATTCTTTTTTGTTTTTTTTTTTCGTTGGGGGGTAAGGACTCTCGGAGTGAGAAATCTTTGCGGCAAGACCCCGAAGAGCCCCGGACTGCTGTCCCATAGTGTGGGATCCTTACCCACTAAAAAGCCCGATTTCGAGATTTTATAGTTCATCTCGACGCTGCGCGTCTCGATAAACTATCAAATCTCTCGACAGTAATGAACGACTTCCCACCCCGGTATGTAATATACTATTACTTCTACTTGTGGGTATTACGCCTCAATACAAATCCAATAAAAATATTGAGAATACTAAATTACCCTGAGAAGGTAATATTATAAAGGCATTTTTTTTTTTATAAAAAGAACCATTTATCAGAAATACCAAACTCGTCAAAAACCAGTATTTTAATAAACCATGTACTTCACAGAAGACTGTTGAGGTAGATTATCATAAAAACTATGATAATCTAGTTCCAAAGAACAATCTGTTTTTTATCTTAATTTTTTTTTATGCAAAAAAAAACATGGAGTCAAAAGGAATATTTTTAACTTTTGGGTTAATTTTTAACTAAACTTAAATGTCGTAACTTATAAAATACTGCCTCTTTTGTGTATTTAAGGTTCTTCTTCCAAAATGTCTAAAAAATAGTCCGCCGATCTTCTTCCAATATAGATCTAAATTTTAGCTTGCAAGCTTGATTTTCACTCAATTTGCACATGCAACGTTGTTTTAGTTCTTTTCTACCGCTTCTAATATCGTACTTCCATGTCCCTTCGTTTTTTTTCTTTCCACAATATTCTTGTCCTAACTCAAAAAAACTCAAAAAAATAACAGGTATCCCAATAATTTCATAAATAAATACTTTAGTCGATTCAGGCAGCCAAATATGAAACAAAACCAAACTAGGCTTATTACAACCCTTTTTGTAGCATATATCAAAGATATCCCAGTAAACAGTTCAACGTTGATTCAACGTTAAAAAACCTGTAATCAAACGTTTTTTCAACGTAGTTATGTCCGATGAATCAACGTTATTTCAACCTTTCTTAAAACGTTTCATCAATGTTTGCTTAAGACGTTTAATCTACGTTTGGTTAAAACGTTTAATCTACGTTTTCTTAAAACGTTTATTCAAAGTATCTATCAACCTTACATAAAACGTAAATCAACGTTTTCATCTATTTTTTTTCCATTTACATGAATATAATTTATGTCAAATGAGTTTTACCACGTTTTGAACTTTGAACCCAGTTAAAATTTATTCGATAAAAATGAGTGAACCTGTTTAATGAGTTTTAATTTTAGTTTAAGACAAAAACTGTAAACCAAAAATGCTGTAATAAATATACAGAGCGTTAATGTTTAATCAAAAAGCACATACAAAAAAATGTTTGACCTCAGGTAGCACACTAGGTCGTCACATGTCACATCCACAAGACGTGCATTGGTTGACGTCTCTACGTATTTAATATATCACACTTTGCATTTTATCATAAAAAAATTCATAACATATTTTAAACATGTTTTATTGGAAATATAATACTTGTGCTAATTACAATCATTAGTAAAATAGTTATATTTTATATATTCGTTTTTGATGATATATATGTTAAAACTTAAAACCAAAGGAAGGACAGCACTTAGGGGTTGACTGGGGGTGACTGTAAACTAGGAATAATTTTAAACAAGAATTAAATTTATTAGTACTTACTTTTGGGTAATGTCTACCTCATAAACTTTTTTGGACGATTTTGGATTGTTGGAAAAGGATTTTCCCACAATTCATAGTGAAATTACTCCTAATAACAATTTACCCTGGAAAGGGCTCGGACAAATTCACTTAGTTAATGTTTCGGCAACTTCTTTGTTGCCTTCTTCAGAACTACCTAAACTGAAAAAACTTTAAAAATGATGAAATGCAAAAATTTTACTTATTTGTGTGTTTGTTTATGAGTAGCTATTCATGTTCGAATTTCTGAAATTTACTTTGCGTTTTTTTTTTTAAAGACATTTTGATACCAAAACATTTAGTGGAGCTCAAGGCAAATTAGGTATATAGGATTTAAAACAATTTTCTTGGAAATTGAATCTCGTAGGTATACACCTTTTAGGAAGTGATTTTCTCCTGGGGTGAGAGCAAGGCAAAAGTCACCGCTGAATTTTGGTGTACACACATATTGACTTTTAACGGATTGGAATGCTTTCTCAATGAGACTGTAATTCCAGAGGCAATAAAGCATTAATTTTTGTTGTGATGCATAGGTAAATAATTTATATCAGCCTTAATATGCCTATATGTACCTAATTTACTCCAGCTTAATTTACCAAATCTGCTTACATTAATTGGCCTGCAAAATAGTATAGCCACGCTTATCAAAACCAATGGTGGTGGCGAGATTCCAGCCATCTTGTCTCTAATCTTAAAAAACAGTAAAATCTCAATCCATGAGTACTCCCCTTTTAAGCGATTTGAAATTTTTCACCCTAACAAAAACGGGAAACAAACAAAACGAAACGAACAACAACAACGAACGTCGTGTCATGACCGACCATGACATCTCAAGTTTCAAGCAGCCGACAGTGACGACGCCCGACACGCGTGAGAAAGATTAACACCAGGGATCTGTTATAGTAATCTGGGTTGTCCGCCGTTTACGCCAACGCCACCTAGCGCTCAGAGTATGTGACATGTAAACCTATTTTCAACGTTTCATCAACGTTATAAACTCAACCAATATCTAAACATATTCAACACACGTTTTAACAACGCTGATTTAACGTCGAAAAACATTTTCGATAAAATCATCCAAAAATCAACAGCTTAAAAACAAAGAGACAACTATAAATCAACCGAACAAATGATAGTAAGTTTTAAAAGACATTTAGCAAACGCGCATTCGTGTCGGTTTAATTACTGTCACCTATTTGCAATGTTTAATGAACAGGATAAATTCAACCAATATCAAAACACATCCAAAACACGTTTTAACAACGTTGATTTAACGTCATCATGAGTGTGCACTATCGCGTGTATCAACCTGAAATCAACACGTTAAAATCAACGTGACAACTATAAATCAACGGACCAAACGATGATTCTACGTTGAAACAACATTCGACTGTTTACTGGGATATCCTCGGATATATCATACGAAACTAAACAACTAGAAAATAAATACAATATTAGAAGAGTTGTTAGAACTCAAAACACATTACGTTTACAATTAACACACAATGAAAACGAATTTACAAAATAAAAGTCATATATAAAATTCCTTGCGAATGCGAGAAGAACAGATAGTATGAACAATAACAAATTTCTGTTAGTGATTTTCGTTTCGATTCAGTGTTATTGTTATTATTTTTTTTAATTTGTCTTTAGAAACTGGTCGTTGAAATGACGCAAACCAGCTACAATTATTACTCTGTTTAGGAAAATCCTCGCTTTATTTTACAGGTAATGTCGAGTTTGCAACCCTTTTTTTCCAATTATTTTCAGTTTTTTTATCAATATTTCCGGTTGTAGAGAAGATAGAGTCCTGCAGCTTTCACACTATTATATAATATAATTTTTTTTACGGAATAGTATATCTAGAGCTATACTATCGTATTTATTTTTTTCGAGATAACTCAAAAAGTAACGAGGAATTTGAAAGGCGACCTCTGCCATCGTGACTGAAAACCCAGTGGGTCAGCTTGGAGCCACATATAGTTGTCTAAAACATGCCCTTTAAAATAACATAAAGATGAATTCTCTGCTATTTTTGGTTCATCAGATATTCGATTTTTATTCGTGCAAAATTTGACCCACCTCCACCACGTTACTTGAAAAGAAAAAAGTTAAAAGGCAGAGTTGTTCATAGAGAAAACGAGATTATACTTATGGGGTATTTTTGATATATCTTTAATAGGCAAATTTCGGAGGTATATGAAATTTGTTATAATAATAGCAGTAAAACACCCCTTAGCGGCGCATAGAGAGATGAAACAAATTTCCGACAATTTCTCTTACTCCACAGATACTATCAATTTTTTTCTTTTGAAGTCTTGAATAGTTTTGTAGAAAGCGAGCCGCTTACCTCGTGTATTAGGATACCATGTACGTTCTTTTGTATGGTGTTAACTCGTAGAAAAATCTTGAAAAACGTGAGCTCTCAAATCTAAAATTAAGAAAATAGCCAGAGAACTTGATAATTTAGCAAAGCGAATATACCTGTATTTCATATAACCTTGTTGTGACATTGGCCTGACGCTGATGCGGCAGCTACAAACCTCTAGATAGTAAAATGGTAATTTAAGTTCCGACGCCACTTATTGTGAAGACCAGGTAATAAATCTTCATAAAACGAACACGGAAATAGGCCTGAAATTACCTGTGTATAGCAGACATTACTAATAGTCGATGACACACTTTCTTCTGTACTAGATTGTTGAAATGGCGGGTTGGGACAAAATTAAATTAAATTACAAACTCTTCGCCTTCTGTCTCATTCTGTCCCAATTCTGAGCCAACCCGCCAATTCAACCAACTAATAACAGATCCTGGAACGCAAATTTTACCCACATTCTTCTGTACCTGGCCATTTCAAACATGCGAAAACCTTCTAACGAACTACTTTACGGTTGGGTTTGATCGCACCCTTACAGGAGGTTTTACCTGTGTTCGATAATGGTACTTTATTGCTCACCCACGCAGTTTCAAATAGTTTTGGCACCTAAACCAAACCTTCTTTGAAAAGCTAAACCTTCTTTGATATCCTAAATTATAGTTTACAACAACTTTGAGAATTTTAGAGTTTGTCGAGAACACGTAATAGTCATAGCTCCGTGGCAATGCCATAAATGGTTAAATTCTCATCTTTTTCTTAAATCGAAGAAATTTGCGTTAAAATAAATTGTTAATAATAAATCTAGAACACACCAGATATAAAACTTACTCCAAAAAACTAACTTAATGTGGGAGGCCTGAATACCAGGCCGAAAGATAAGGATGACTTACCAGCTTCATCAGGAATAGTCTGTACCATCATCTGGAGTACAGACAACTCCTTAACCTTTTACTTAATTTTTTTTCTTTTTTCTTCTTATAAAAGCGAATGCTGACTTGCCAAAGTTACCAGTGCCCTCTACAATTATTTATTAATGCAATATATCACACGAACCTCAATGAGGTCTTTATTCCAGACAGAGAGCAGTGTCGCAGAGACTTTTACTGGAAATATTAGAAATTGTCCGCACACTGACGATATAAACCAAAATACTGACATTGAAGATCTAAGAGTTGCGTTCTTACAAAAAAATCGATTTGCATCGTTAAACAGCTTATAAAAAAACTAAGCCCAATTCATTTCTGTTTTACTTTATCCGTTTAGGAATTACGGAGCGTTAAATGCTGAAAATCCTTGTTTTCAGCTGCAATTTCTTATATTGAGAGTAACAAAGAGGTAACTACACGGTGACGATTTTGAAAATGGAGTGAATTTTGTCAGTGGTCACCAGAAAAATAACAATAAACAGAAACTGTTTCCTGTTTGAAATTTGTGTTCAAAATCCTGACATGATTTAGCTCAAAAAACATCAGATATTAATTTTTTACGTATTTTAAGTAAAATTTTTCATATTCTGATCCAAAACTTAATTTTACTAATCAGAGGAATTGAATTTCTCCAAAAGCATTAAATTTTGCACTTTGAAACATGTTTTTCCAGAAATTTTTAAACGATTTTGGCTCTAATGCTAATTTTAATTTTTCCATGAACTCCAAATTTGTATTTTTACGCGTTTTGAATCATTTTTTAATAATGTTGGACTTAATCCCTGACATGACTTCCTCAAAAAACATCAGATTTTGTTTTTTATGTATTAGTGTGATATTTTCGGACAAACTTGGTTTTATAAACCATAGAAATAAAAATTTAGAATCTGTAATAAGCATGAGAGTGTTGAAAATCCACCGTTATTAAGAGAAGTACGGGGTGTTCATTATAAAACTTCATCTAGTTGGCTGTGAAATGTCAAAAGAAAAGGATAGAGAAACAAAAGTCCATTTATTTTGATTATGTGATCCTTTTCTGTCAAAATTGCATAGCCTGCTAGATGAAGTTTTATAATGAACGTAGATGATGAGCGCCCTTGCTCAGTAAATGTAAATGTAAGTGTACGGATGGCGTTAAAAATCGAACAAAATCGTGTAAATTAAAGAAGAAACGCAAATTTTTTCGTGTCAAAAATTAATTCCTTTTTAAAATAGAATAAATGCATGTTATGTCCCTGAAAATAAAAAAAAATCATTAGAAAATAAAAACGTATCTCGATCAGAGTTGATTAAAATCTCCTCTAACAAATAATCAATGTAATTCAGTTAAAATCATCCAAAAATTTTTGAAAAATGTCACTTCTCAATGCAGAAAATTGAAAAATTTTGAAGAAAAGATTGTAAAATAAAGAAGAATTTGCAATTTATCATTGCGAGCTTTTCTTTAATAAATTAATTTCTTACCAAAATGGGATAATATTGTGTGAGCTTCCTGGGTATGAGAACAATTATTGGGAAACAAAAAAACATTTCTTTAACAGAATTAATTAAAACCTTCTTTATGAAAAAAAATATAGTTCAGTTAAAATCATTTAGAAATCCCTCAAAAAAGTGTAGTTCCTCAAAAAGTGTAATTTCTAAAAGTAGAAAATTTAAACAAAATCGAGCAGTCACATTAAAATATTAAAAAATGTTGCATTTTTTTTCTTTGGTATTTGTCTAAAAAATGAAGTTTATCTTGAAATGGGACAAAATCGTGACAAGTTCCGAAAATGAGAATATTTATTGAGAAATCAAAACGTTCTTTTATGAAAATTAATTAAAATCTTCTCTAAGAGAAAAAGTATGTAATAGCATTTAGGTGAATAAAAAATTCTTCAAAGTTATAATCATTGACCAAAGTCCTGTAAAATACTAAGGATAACGCAACTTTTTCTCTAGTTTTTCTTTTAAAAACTAAAATTTCTCTCAAAATGGGATAAAATCATACCAATGGAATCATTTAGAAATTTCCGAAAATATTTCTTAGTCAGAATTGATTAAAAAATTTTCTCTAAGAGTCACTTTAAAAAATCTTTAAAAGTAGGTTTTGTCTTAGAATAGAAAATTAAAAAATTAATTTTTCTTATACAAAATCGAGCAAAGTCCTGTAAAACAAAGAAGAGACCGCAAGTTTTCACTTGTTTTTCGTTTAAAAATTAATTTCTTTTCGAAATGGGATAAAATCGGGTCAGCTTTCCTAATTTGGAAATAATTGTAAAAAAGCATATCTTTGAGGAAAAATAATTTTTCGGACAAAATAGAGGAAAATCCTAAAAAATTAAAATAAGATCACACACTTTGGTCTTGTTTTTCCTTAAAAAAATAATTTCTTCTCAAAATATAATAAATCGAGTCAGGTTTCTGAAGTTGGGAATATCATTAAAAAAAAACAACACTTCTAGATTAGAATCGATTAAAATCGCCTCTAAGATAAAATCAATATAAGTATATTATTAAAACATTTTAAAAAATGTAATTTTTTAAAGAAGGAAATTGGAAAAGTATAATTTTTAAAACAAATTCGAGCAAAATCCTATTAAAATAAAGAAGACATCGATTATTTGGTTCACTTGATTTTCGTTTCAAAAATTAATTTCTTCTGAAAATCTGATAAAATCTTGTCTGGAATCAGAAGTTGGGAATAATCATTGGAAAACACAATCGTTTCTTGGTCAGAATTGATTAACATTTTCTTTAAGAAAATAATCAATGTAATTCAGTTAAAATCATTCAAAAATCTCTCGAAAATATAAATTCGAAATGCGAAAAACTGAAAAAGTTCAAAATTTTTAATAAAATATTGTAAAATAAAGATAAACTTGCAATTTTTCGTATAATTGAGTTAAAATCATTCATAAATTCCTCACACTCAAAAATTTAATTCCTTAAAATAGAAAATTTAATTAACTTAATTTTTGTGATTAAATCTAGCAAAATGTGTAAAAGTTTGTTGACATAATCATGATTCACTCTGTATACATCGCGATTACCACTTACGACCCTCAACCCTATAGTTCCTTCAGCTCTACCCGCTTCGGGATTTAAACTTGGAGTTTGGGTAATAATAAGGTATTACAAATTTGATACTATTTTTCATTTAATCAATCAAGACTGAATAAAATAGCCGATTTTCATCTGAAAACGACATCTAGTTGACTGTCATATGGACACTGTCAAAAGAAAAAGATGAAGGAACAAAAGACCATTTTTTTCAAGCGGACTAAAAGTACGTCTTTTGTTTTCTCCATACGCACACCAAAAGTGGGCTTTCAAATCCTGAGACCAAAAAAGTAGCAAAAAAGTCCTAGGCAGTAAAAGTAAAGTCAAAAGTCACCGCTAGTGTCATGGTGGCGCATATATAAACGATTTTCATTCACCAAAATTATTTTAATAATAGATGACACCAAATAAACCGATCTGAGTGTATTGCCATCTTTACATTCTTGTTGAAAAAACAAAGGACAGAAATACTCTCAGAGCACTCAAGAGCATCATCTGAAACCGTTATTAGTCGAAATTGCATAGGTTCTCGAATTCTGAATTCGTCTGTTAAATGTCATGCGCGTCATCATATTTATCTGTCAATGTGACATTTATTAATTTAGTATTGAAAATAATGCTACACATTCTCAGTTTACCATAATCATTGGTTACTAATTAATACATTAAAACCATTGAACATTGAAAACCACCATTCTAACATATTCTATGTATTTTACAAATAATATACACAATTGGGTAAGTACCTAGACCCGCTTAAAGAGGATGAGAGAAAATTGCAAAACTGAACCACTTTGAAATAGATTTCTTATTTCTTGCATGCTTGAAAAAAAATAGTATATGTTACTCGGAGTAAAAGGTCTTTTTGTGCTTCGCCCAGTTGCAGGCCTCAGCTTCGCTTCGGCCGTCAATCTCTGGGCTCAGCACGAAAAGACCCACTTTTACTCCTAGTGACATAATCTACTATTATTTTCATTACGTGATATCCTTTTCTAATGATCACCTTGTGTGTTATTTTTAGCCCTATAGGTCTTAATCCCTTAATTAAAGAAACATGTATAAAAGATTCTGATTCAAAAAGAATAAGACCTAGGAAGGCCAAGAAGGGTCAACAAGATTTTTTTTCTTAAATTCCGAGTTTAATGTCGGAATATTTTTATTTTATAGGATCTTCCTCGATTTTGTCCGACAAATTATTTTTCCTCAAAGATATGCTTTTTTCCAATTATTTCCAAATTAGGAAACTTGACCCGACTTTATCCCATTTTGAAAAGAAATTAATTTCTAAACAAAAAACAAGTGAAAACTTGCGGCCTCTTGTTAGTTTTACAGGATTTTGCTCGATTTTGTATTCGAAAAATTAAATTTCTTTAATTTTACATTCTAAGACAAAACCTACTTTCAAGGAATTTTTAAAGTGAGTCTTAGAGAAAATTTTTTAATCAATTCTGACCAAGAAATATTTTCGTACATTTCTAAATGATCCCATTGGTACGATTTTATCCCATATTGAGAAAAAATTATGTTTTTAAACGAAAAACTAGAGAAAAAGTTGCGTTATTCTTATTATTGTACAGAATTTTTGGTCAATGTTGTTTATAACTTTGAGGGTTTTTTAAATCATTTGAATTTAATTACATAGTTTGTTTTTGTCCTACAGAATATTTTAATTATTTCTCATCAAAAATGTTTTAATTTTCCAATAAATATTCTTATTTTCGGAACTTTCCACAATTTTGACATTAATTTTTTTCATAAAGAAGATTTTAATCGAATTTGTTCAAGAAATGTTTTTTCCCCAATGAATGTTTTCATATCCAGGGACAATATTATTCCATTTTGGTAAGATATTCATTTATTAAAAAAAAAAACGCGAAATGAAAAATTGCAAGTTCTTCTTTGTTTTACAATATCATCTACACAATTTTAAAATTTTGTCAATTTTCTGCATTTAGAATTTACAGTTTGGAAAGATTTTTGGATGATTTTAACTGAATTACATTGATTATTTTCTTAGCGAAGATTTTAATCAACTCTGATCAAGATATGTTTTTATTTTCTAATGATTTTTCTTATTTTCGGGGACATAACATGCATTTATTCTATTTTACAAAGGAATTAATTTTTGACACGGGAAAATTTGCTTTTTTTCTCTAATTTTCACGATTTTGTTCGATTTTATCCGAAAAATAAAATTTTTTCAAATTTCTATTTTAAGACATTTTTGAAGAACTTTTAACGCCATCCATACATTTACATTTACATTTACTGACCAAGGGCGCTCATCCTCTATTTGCCTTAACAAACGTAGATTTTCAATACTCCCAGCTTATTATGGCGATTTTTATTTTCATGGTTTGTAAAACCAGGTTTGTCCGAAAATATCACACTATTACATAAAGAAAACATATCTGATGTTTTTTTGGGGAAGTCATGTCACGAGGTCAAGTCCAAAATTCATACAAAAATGATTCAAAACGGGTAAAAATACAAATTTGGAGTTCATGGAAAAATTCAAATTAGCATTAGGGCCAAAGAGTTTCAAGAAATTTAGTTAAATTCCGAGTTTAAAGTTGGAGTTTGGTTAAATTCCGAGTTCAAAGTCGGAATTTAGTTAAATTTCGAGTTCAAAGTCCGAATTTAGTTAAATTCGGAGTTTATAGTCGAAATTTAGTTAAATTCCGAGATTTAAACAAGTTCACTAAATTCCCACTTTAAAGTCGGAATTTTTCTAAATTCCGACTTAGAACTCGGAATTTAAATAAATTCTGATTTTGAAGTCGGAATTTAAGAAAAAAGATCTTGTTGACCCTTCGTAAGAAACACTGTTATCTGTTATGGATTTTTTTCAGTATTTCTTCATTAGAAACAGATAATATCAATTTCCTGGATTGAACAAAAAAAAAACTCGTATAGCAATAATGAAAAAATTTAAAAAGAAAAGCCGTTTGTTTTTTTTTTCTTTTAAAAAAAAAACTTTTGATCTTTTAGAGGGCATTTTTTTGTAATCTTGTTTTCAACAAATTATTATGTTCGTTAAAAGTTTTTCCTGTTTAAAGCCATCTAAGATGATATCGCTGCTATGATATTGCTAAGTTGCAAGTAATTTAAAATCGACTAGTAATCCTTTCGAATAGCTAGAAGTGATTTAGAAAAAGCCAATCGTATTATTTTTAAGTATAGCTCTGGTACTTCTTAATTGGCTGACTAGAGAATTTATATAAAATTAATATAAATATAAAAATTATTCGGAACATCATTTTTACATTAAATTTGGTATAGCCAGTCTAGAGGTGCACCAATTGGAATAACAAATGTCAAAATCTCTAAAATGAAGATATTTAAATAACATTTTGTGTAGGAAAAGTTCTGCATTATTTCTACGATCAATTAGATACTAATTTCAGCAAATAACCTACCAAATGTGATAAATTTGCCTATATATGCAAATAACCTACCAAAATGAAAAATTCTAACCCGACTAACTGAATGAATAGATCTGCGAAAAAACGTGGGTACCTAGTTTTTACCATATTTATCAGACAATCGACACGTACTTTCCGTAAATATTGTTAAGACATTTTAGTGATACCGGCCATAAGTGACTAGTGCTAAAAATAAAATTGTGTCATAGTAAAGGGAGGAAAGGGAAATAAATTAGATTGAATAAATTAGTAGTTTCTACTAGTCTAGTAGGTAAGGTATTTTTTTTTTGGGTGTGTAAGTGAGTATACCTAAACTTTTTGTATAAAATCGCTTTTCAATAGGGCCACAAAATCGATTTTTGGGAAAAACCAAGCCCTTGTTAACGTGTACCGGGTGATACAAATTCGAGTCATTAGCATTGGTAACTTGGTAACTATAAGAGATAAAAAGTTGGTTAAATGGAGGCAAACTCGCGCATTTTATTGATGACAACTTTGAGCAAAAAAAATAAAAGAAATTGCGATTGGTTCCGGAGCTATCCTAGAAAAATAATACATAAAAAATAAGTTTTGTTAAACAATAATCAAAGATATGAATATTTAAAAAAAAAACAAAGTTTAGGGCTTTTGTTTTCAAAATGGTCTAGGTTCCTAAAATAATGCGCTACGTTAATGGCGTTAGTGGCACTTGGGCCTGTTGATGGAATAATAAGAATGCAAATCTTTATCCTAGGGGGCGACCTACCAGATCCGGAATTTTTGCTGCAAGTAACAGGTGCCACAGATACAAAAAACGCATTAAAATAAATTTTGTAAAAAATTACCCTTAGGTTTTTTTGCATATTTTATTCTTTATTATACATTTTAATACAGACATTTCAGTCATCCAGTCAAGAACTGTCAGAGTTGCAAACTGTCAAGTTAAGCGCGGTTCAAATGTTTGTTGATTTTGGTTTGTTGAATTGCTATTGGGTTTCAAAAATAATCAATTTTCGAAGTTTTGTGGGTTAAGACCACGCGCGCGTTGCGCCCATAGTTCAGGAAATATCAGTTCCTTTTATGTAGCCCAAACTACCGTAAAATTATGAACAAAAAACCTGATGATACTTAAAAGTAGCTAAATGTCGAAACGTCTGAAAGACTTTATTTAATATTCGCAAACCTAGCAGCTTTTGAAGAATGGTAAAAAAAGTGCTAGAATTCATAAAAAGATAGACAATGGTACCACGAGTACACATATCAGGTTCCCATTTATGACATATTGTTTGGAATTATGAAATAATATACAATTGAAATTTCAGTTTTCTAAGTTTATTGGTTCCTCAAAATGTAGTATTTGCAAAGTTTTGGGACACTCTATAGCATCTAAATCAGAAATCAAGGCACCGTTTATAATAAGGGAATAAAACTTAGACAAAAAATATTTTGGTAAACAAAAAAAAACTAAAGTTATATGTTGCAGCATTATGTGGGACACCGTATACTATTGAGAACAGAAATCAACGTTTTATTTATCATGAAGCTACCCGAATTAACGCAATAAATTAATTGATATCGATTTACATGCTAAAATCCAAAATCTCCATGTTACAAATTTTTTTTGGGACATTATACTATCTAAAACATAAATATGTACACTATTTATCATAAAATTACTGGAACCAATGAACAAAACCGATTACTATTGATTTATATGGGATAAGTCGATATTTCTATGTTAAGCATGTGGGGCTCTCAAACCGGTCCAAAAACCTGAATTTTGAGACTGCATTACAGCCTTAAACACCTGATATCTCGTTTGGATGACAATCTATCCAAAAATCAATAAGAAGAGCTAAGGAAGAAGACGAATAGAGCTACACGAAAAGCCCATTTTCCAATGTCTGCCTAGACCAGGAACAGAGCACGGGTGTCCCAAAAATAAAGTACAAATATTGCAGTTTTTTTAAATTTTCTCGAAAACCGTGAAAGACAGCTCCTTTCTGATTCATGTATCTGATAGTCCTCAATAAGCTCTTTGTAGATCGTATGAACATACATATTGAATGAAAAACCTTAGCCTTTCTAAGATAAACATGAAATGTAAAAATTTGAAAAATTTTCAAGGTCGTCAAAATTTTCGACCAAAATTCATTGTCACAGATTTTACCAAAAATAGTTTCATATGAAAGAGAGGATAACAATATGTAAAAAATTTGCAAAATTTTAATTTTATGTAACGTTCTTCCCGTTCAAAATGGCACCTAAAAGGTAATTTTTCCACTTTTTATCAATATTTTATATAATTCAAAAACTAAATATGGCATAACGATGCTATTGACACCAATGAACAGAGCATTCACGACCACAAAATACCTGCTTAATTTGTGGTTCCAAACTTTTAATTTAGTTGGGATAATGTTCGATCTATTTAAAACATTAAGTAATTTGCACACAATTTTAATAGTTTTTCACTTCCTGTAAGACTGTTATTAAACGATGCAAAATGGTAATTAACGTTTTGAGCAGTATTTGAGACGACTCTTGTTCTATTCTCATAAATGGCAGAATTCACTCTACCCCTATCAATGAGAAATTAATCAATTAAATCTCTGAAGCTAAAAACGATAAAATGGAACAGTGGGTACCAGTCGAATGGTCTTCATTAAAGCTGTTTTTTCAGTCATACAAGAAAAACTGATTATTTGGGCGTGCCACATTTATAAAACAATATTTGAAATAAAAGAGAATTCCCTGATGATAGCGTATAGTAAGCGTAAAGTCGAAACGTCGGATATATTTAGTTTTAGCGCACTTTAGCAAAAATAACTAAAATGTAGCAAAAAACTCTCAATAATTTTAGAAAGTTTCCAAAATAGAACCTTCGGGTACCAGCGGCAGGGTTCCGGATAGAGTCTTAGAGGCCTCTAGCCCTTCCCATAAGGTAGCCATATACCAAATTTCAGCTTTCTAGCTTAAACCGTTCCAGAGATATCGGCATAAAACCAAATGTTTCCACGCGGCCATCTTGGATTTTTCAAAATGTAATTTTTCGCGAATTTTACATTTTATCACTCGATTTTTCAACTTGATATCACCATCGCATCAATAAAACAGCTCTAATCTAGCTACCGTCAGCTACATAACTATGTCAGCTATATTACCATTCATGGCTACGACAGCTGAATCACAATTCCTGGTACCCCCGTAGGTACCTCCAAATTTGAACCATGTAACATCAATAGTACCCTAAATATAACCTTTTCTATATTCCTCCCATTTAAAAGCATTGCACAATGTACTTCTTAGGGGAAGGAGGTGTGGATTATTAAAATGTATTGAACAAACTATAAACCACGTGGTCGGGCCTCCACGTCATTGGGCTCTAAGTCATCAGCCATCTTGAATTCCGAAACAAAATTTTCAAATCGACCAGTCTTTGTGAAAACGTTTTCGAGGATTGGGCATTTTGCCAATAATCTTCATGGAAATGTTAAAATTTTCACCTGCCATACTTTTTTCCACGCTTTTCCGCCTATTTTCCTTGCTCTACTAGTTTAAAATCTGATCTGTCAAATGTGAAATTTCTGGAGTTGGAAAAATGCGATCACAGCGCACAGTTTACCCCTTTACTTATGCGTCAGTTGGCCGAACTAACGAAAATTTTGCCAAAATTATAAAAATATGCATCTTTTGTTTCGAAATTCCATTAAAACCATTTCGCAACGTCCCAGCGAAAAAGTGGTTTCTTGGTGCCGAAAAGAAAGCATTCCAAGGTCTCCCTTGGATGAGAAATTCATTCGTTTGGATGCACGGTCTCGGAACAAATAGACCTTAAAATGGCACTTTAAAATTTAAAGTTCAAAAATTCGTCAAATTTTCAAATTCGAAGCTAGGACCTAGGTTTTTGGCCAGATATTTGGGATATTTTACTGCAAGTATGTGGAATCTACAGGGTGAAATGTGAGAAAAGAAATGTAAGAAAAGAAACCAAATTAGTAAAAATGTGGCACAGATAATCTTTTGTGGCTCGCCTGGTATAAGTGCTAGACCAAAACTAATAACCGATTTTTTATTCTCTCCGCGTCTTCTAGTTGCCGATATACAATCTAAGCTGGACAGTTTTCGAAAAAATCGCAAAAAACTATCTTACTATTTTGGACACTTTTTCTTAACTGCTTTGGACATTTTTTTAACCACTCTGTATTAAAGTGACACCTACCTTTGGTGGGGCCCAGAAGCCCAAGAAATTGACTTTTCCGCAAAAAAAAATAAATAAAACCGTCCCAACTTTGCGAACTTTTGTATTTTTTTTTTATTTTTTTTTTGATTTATTCATATCCTCGAATAATAAATTCGTAAAACAATAAAAATAGAATCTGATTTTAGGTTTTTTGTCGCATTTGTCCAGAACCAATAAGATTTTTTTCGATTTTTTTTACTAAAGTATTCAGTAATAAAATGTGCAGTGTTACCTCTATTTAACCAACTTTCTATCTCTTATGGTTAACAAGATACCAATGCTAACGACTCGAATTAGTAACACGCTGTATAAATATATAACAGGGGTCGTTATTGGGGTGCGGTCCTGAAGTGATGGAAAAAAACAGTGTTTTTTCTTTCCTCAAACTTTTATTCATTTTAAATGTTTCGATGCGCTATGGCATCCTCATCAGTAAAGGGTTCTTAAGTTGTATAAATATAGTGTGTTCATTTAAAGGCCATGAAATTAGAGCAGTAGATCTGAGATGACTTTATAAAAAAATTGAAAGTCGAAAATGTCATAAAATATGCCGATTTACACTTTTTTATGAACTTATCTCAGACAAGCGGTTTAATTCCATGGCTTGCTAAAATGTTTTTCTCTATAAACACCTTTTATTTCTTTTATACATTTTATATTTTCATTTAGGACGTGGCCCATTGGGAATTTCTCCGATTGGTAGTGCTGATGGCTTATTAAACGTTCAACGTTTTGTACCTAGACCTGTCAAATAACTTCTCCGCCGTTTTCCCGGTGCAATCCCGGCAAAAATTTTCAAGAGCGTTTCGAAATCCAGGTGGCGCAAGAGATATGACCCACTCCCACTGGAAAAATTCCTGAATAAATTTCCGGAAAAACGCGAATTGAATTGCGACGAGAGAAAAAAAAGCAAAAGAACCCGGCCCCGAAAAGAAGAGATATTTCTCCGGCGGCATTTAAATCATAATATTAAATTTCGACCGTAAATTCCAGGATTTCGTGTAGCAGGTACCAAGATAAATTGGGTCTTATTGCTTTGTGCAGACATATCCGCCTATAGGGTCGCAATAACAAAAATACTGCGAAAGACGAGAGGGGCGTGTTGTTCGAGTGAATTATGTCCGACCGGAAGTATCAGACATAATTTTAGTTGAAATAAACTGAGCATCAATTGAATCGAGACACAAAATTTTGACAGGCTGCCTTTCTTTAAAACCGCTCACTCGTAGGTACTTAGTTATACTATAAGCTTTTTTTTTGCGGGTTACCGTCATCACCGAATTAAAAGAGTCAGGAAGGAATATTGTGCTTTTCTGTCAAAATTTGATTTTTAGGTTGAATTTATAAGCTACGTTCTTCAAGATGGTTGCATTTCCGCTAATTATTGGGTGCTTGTAAAAAGTATTTGCGAACGGTCTTTCAAGATGGCGGATAAACATTTCCAATAGTCATTGGCGTACTTGTAAAAATTATAATCGGTTTTGATTGTATATTTTTCGTTGTTGCTTGATAATTCTTTTTATTTTGTGTTTTGTACATTTAAATAAATAATTTGGGCTTGCTTAGGTATTTGGATTAGGTGTGTTGATTTTCTTTAGAAATAAACGTAATATGGGTTTGTATATAATTGTTTGTAGCGAGAATAAATCGAACTCATTTTATTTACATTACATATTACAAATAGTTTATTAAGTCAGATAGAAATCCACGCATTTCTAAATTACCTATAATTAGTAAAAACAAGTAATTACTTATAATATTAAACTTACAAATAATTATTAAACTTACAGTAACAGTAAAAGACAAAGTTTCACAGGCTTATTCGTCCTGCTCTAGCCTTTATGTAGTAGTTACAATACCTACATCATCCGTCAATCGTAAATAGTTAATAGTAAAGTTTGTGGAGTATGCGAGGACTTCTTCAAGCCAGTATAAACTACAAACTTTATGCCAAATGTCGGAGTTTATCGTTAAGTGCAAATATCCGGTCGCTTCTAAAAAGAAAGGAAAACAAAATCTAACCTGAACTAACCTAAACTAACCTGAAGTAACCAGGAACTATAACTGAACTAACCTAAACAAACCCGAACTAACCTGACCTAAAAAAAAATTACGTTTTACTAAGTACCTACTACTTATAAAGCTTTTCATTATATTTTTCCGAAAAGTAGGTCATGGAAATTTGGCAGATTGCCCCCCGTATAATATTTGAACTGTGTCAGTTTTATTGGTTATATCGAAATAATTTAAAGGTTATAAAATCCTGCCATTACAAAAAATGTTGTTGTCAGAACTTACCAAAAATAATAGTTGTAAGTGAAAATAATAAATCCATGTATATGCCGTCTCAAATTATTATGGACTGGGGTGTGCCATGGAAAACAGATGTTTTGCCCCTGTATAAATTTTTGACAATGACTTTGAGTCAATTTGGCAAGTAAATGAGGTTACAAATTTGACAAATGTCTAGTTCATTCATGAAATGTTGCCAAATTAATGTTTTGAAAAGAAGTATTAAATTATACAAAATAAAATAAAAGGCTTGTTATGAGCATAGATGTTATGAGTCTAATCATGAAACTAGGTAGTTGGGTATCAAGGAAACTATAATAAATAGCTGGTGTAAATACACTTTTTTTAAGTAAGTGGTGAATAACAAAAAAATAGACATAGGTATACGCTAGAAACCAACAGAAAAAAAAAGTATATATGTACAACAACAAACAAACAGAAAGTATAACATTAGAACGAATTATTATTAAAATTTCAGCCCTCCTAAATTGTTTTCCGATCTTTGAAGTGGTGGTCCAAAGAATTTTTTATCTGATGCTTTTGCAGAACTTGTTTCTAGTCTGAATTTTGGACCGCAATTTCCTCTTTTCTGTCAAAGATGTTTTTGTACCTAAAGGTATCAACGGCTTTTCTGGTTACTCTAGGATAATAACTCTGCGATTGATGATTAAAAAAATTCGTCTTGCTGAAAGGATGAAAGGCATATCTTGACCTTCAGAGAAAGCGTACTCTGCTGCTGCTGACTTTGGTGTCTATCCCAGCCTGCAACTCCTTTTTTGTTCCGTAATTCTCTGCGTTTGTTTATACTGAGTTTTGTGGTGTCAATACCAATGTGTACAATGAGTCGCAAACTATATCTGCATGCAATCTTATTATCACATTTGTGCAGGAATGTCAAACAATTGTCTTGCTAAATTTAGTCGTTTCTTACCCTAAACAGATAATTTTAAAACCAGAAGAAGCGACAAGAAATATTTCTTAATTCTCACCTTGGTTTAAAAGCAACATTTTCTGATGCTTTTAATTCCTGTTTTGCATTCAGCTTTGCTTATATATCCCAAACTCTGCATAGATAGTCTAACATTATTGCAATAGATACCTAATGTTTTAAATCATGTGAGGCGGGCACAGTATTTTGAATGATTGATACTTAATTTTTGATTAATTTGGCAACGTTTTACAAATAATTTAGACATTTGTCAAATTTGTAACCTCATTTAAGGCATGTACCGTTTCCAAACCTGGTTAACCGATTGGTTTGACATTTGACATAGTTGGTTTGACAGCGGTTCCTGAAAATCTGGTTATTTACAGAACGCAACTATTACCGTTATCAATGTCACGCTGTCATCATATCATAATAATCATAACAAAAAAAAATAAGGGGAAGAAAATGAGGTGCCGGTACTCCCGGTGCAGTGATTATACTTTACACTATGGATTACAGATCAGATCATCATTAAATTATTGATCCTCTGTAGATTACACTAATGATCGTTCCTCAAAGTGTATTCTATAAAGAAAAACATATGGACAAATTCAAACATGGAAAATTATTTTATTGATTAGCTACTCTTCAGTTCTTCAGAGAGTTCAAGTGACGAGGATCTGGAGACTAGAGGACCAATGAGTAAGTCTACCTCACACCTCAGTAGATCTGCAGAAAATGTGTGCAGACTGTCCTACCGATCTGCAACAAGAGAAAATAGTGCTCTTACAAGTAAGTAGTTAGATTTTATTCAATGATAATATTGGTCTTTTTTTCTAGTTCCAAGACCCAAAATTGAGGAATATATAGAAAAAACAGTTGACAAATCTTCTGAAGAAGAATTCAAATCTAATTTCAGAATGTCAAGAAGTACTTTCAACAAGGTTCTAAATATTATTCAAGACGACATAAGCTCTAGTATTACTGATGTTGGTCATCATACAATTAATGCCAAAACTCAGTTGTTATTAACGTTGTGGTATCTGGCCACACCGGATTCATATCGGTGAGTCGAAATTTTTAATTAATTTCTTCAATAGTAAAACAAATAACTTTTATTATAGATCGATTTGTGGAAGGTTCAATGTAGGTTAAGCCGCTGGTTTGAGAACAGTAAGGAGAGTTGCAAAGGCACTAACTGAAAAAAGTAAAACAATTATAAAGTGGCCAATAAATGAAGATTTACATTCTGTGATAGAAGGGTTTCTTGCAAAAGGATTTCCTAATACTCTTGGTGGGGTTGATGGCAGCCACATTAATATACCTGCACCCAAAGAGCATGGATTATCGTAAATCAATAGACATAATAACAGTAGCATCATATTGCAAGTAAGGATCTAAATTTTTTTGAAAGTCATAGCATGAAAGTTATTTTAACCCTTCGTAAAGTCTAAGCTGTTCTTAAAAGTGGAATATTATGCAATTTTAGGGAGTATGTGATCATAGAATGAAGTTGGTTCATTGTTATGCTGGTAAAGTAGGTTCCTCACATGATGCAAGGGTTTTGAGAAAAAGCGAAATTTGGAACTGGCTGACACAGCAGCGGGATATTTATCTTCCAAATGATCTTCATTTGATTGGCGACAAAGCATATCCCTGTTTTCCCACATTACTTGTACCTTATAAAGATAATGGTCATTTAAATGGGTCTCAGAAGTACTATAATTTAAAACTCTCAGAAGCCCGCAGTATCATTGAAAATACCTTTGCGTTAATAAAAGGAAGATTTAGGTGTTTAAAGTTTCTAGATGTTAGAAATTTAGAATGGGCACCAATTTATATATTAGCATGTTGTGTACTTCATAATATTTGTATAGAAAATGATGATTTTCTCGAAGGATATCAAGGAATTGATGTGCCTCATATACAAGAAAATAATTTATATGAAGAGCTGCATTTTGAAAGACAGCTTGGCGAACTGGGTCGAATAAAGAGAGACCTGCTTTGTGCACAATTATTTGTGAACAGAATATGAGGGCCTAATATTGTGTAGTGTTAGCTAGTAGTAATTATGTTAAATAAAGCTGTGTAAAAATTTTTATAAATGAATACACATTTGGAACCAAAATTTTAATATCTTTGTTTTAGTATCTTTGAAGTATCCTTAAACATTGAGTGAGGTATCAAATCTAAGTTACAAGTCAACAAGAATAACGAAACGAACATAACAACAAAATAAATAATTTAACTACATTTAATGACTTAGGTGCTGTTGGCATCTCGTAAAAATATTTATTTAGGTGATTTTATTTCTTATCTGTTGACTCATACTTTTCTTTAAACCAGTTAAACATTTCTCGTTTCAAATTCATCCTCTCATCATGTCTCTTCTGTCTCCTTTCATCTAACTTCCATGCAGATACAACTCTCTTTCTTTTCTTTTCCCCAGCGGAAAATTTTGAACAAAAGTTGTCTTCGTCACTCTCATGTACACAAGTATCTGCTCTTTTCTTATAACCTCCAGAACTTGAGCATGTAGATACAGGTTGGTATCTAGGATCACGAAAATAAATATCATGAAAATCTTCAAAATATTTCCAGGAAACTGGTGAGTTGCCAGTTTTTTTTTTCATTTAAAATTTTCTCATACATTTTCTTCAAATTTCGCCACTTCTCATCACATTTAAATCCTGATTTGGTTACACCCTTTTTTAGTAGATCAGAACTTATCAAATCCCATACCTTCTTTTTATTATATAATGGAGAGTTAAATTTTTCTTTATTTTCTACATATGCCTCAATCAGAAGTTTAATTGATTCTTCTGTCCAGGAACTGTGTATGCCACTGGTTTCGTCTTCCTCAGTGGACTGCCTACGCCTACTACTTCCTGCATTCTGGTTAATCCCAAGATGCGATAATGGTGGCCCCATAGAAGGTTCTTTCTGTTTTCTTTCAGCTTGTAGTATCTTCATTTCAAAATCAATTGAAACACTATCAGCGTTTAAAAAACAATTGTGTGTTTCTGTCAACCCTGATTCGATAATGCCATTTAAAGTACCCAGCGCTTTCTTGCAATGAGCACATCCTAAGGGTTCAGTACAATTCAATACCTGTAAAGATAAATAAGTTTGTTTTACTTTACACGGCAGCCATCAGTTTAAATTCTCGCAAAGTTTTCCGTCCTGATGGAAATCCCTAAAATATAACTATATATAAAAAATAATCTATTCCTTACCTCATGTTCCATAATTAAGAAGCATGATTGAATAATAATTAATAGGACGTAAAATACCACTTTCTTTTTAGCAACGTTACTACTTTTTTTAGTTAATTCGGGACCTATTAATAAACCATAAACCGCCAACAATTCAACTTCAAACAGATAAAAAATTGACAATGTTGACAGATTAACCGAGAAAATCGGAGATGGATGTTCGGTAGTTTCGGTGACAGTATTGACATACTGTTTTCAGGAGCACCGTTCCGTATATAACCGGTTTTTCAGGATTGACAGGATTGCCACAAATAACGGAACGGCTAACCGTAACCAAGGGTGGAAACGGTACACGCCTTTACTTGCCAAATTCACTCAAAGTCATTGTCAAAAATTTATACAGGGGCAAAACATCATTTTTTTCAGGCAGGTCAAATACTTGGCATAAGTAATTCTTAGGAGAACAAATTTTCTTATACTAGAGCTGAGACATCGAGTTTTGCTCACCCTGTGCAACATAAGATAATCATATATTGACAGAAGATTTGTTAAAACTGAACCACTAAAAGGTCTTACGTGAATGGCTCTTATTCCTGGAGCCATAAAAGGTTCTTTGCAGTTATCTACTCACTGTATATTAGCTCTTTTACAAAACTTTAACATTTCTTCACGGTAGAAATCTACAATAAGGGAGGGACATACCAATGCTAACAAACAAGGTGCACATAAAATGCAATCATACTGCCCTCAAAATTTAACCAGGAACAGTGTTTATCGCCACTTCGGATAGGCCTTATCTTCATTTTTTAAACTTGGCCGGTTTTTCTTCAGTATTCTCCGGTTCAATCTTTTCTTCTTTTTTTGTTACAATTCCTTGTTAACTGTTCAAAAATAGATACAGAAAATACAAACTAACAATCCAACAAAAAAAAAATTACGAGTAGGAAGCTTAAATAAATGTAAGCCTGTAATGCACCATTAGCCTTTGAGGCGCGAAATGAATTTCTATTGGCTACGCAGTCGGTCACTATGGTAACCGAGCTGCGAAGCGTTGTCAAGGTTTATTAAACCTCCAGGTTTGTAGGTTTGCCTTTTTTCGACTATCTTAAAGTGAAAACTTCATTATTATACTCGAAGTCTTCTTTGTCTAACCTATCACCAGATGAGTTTCGCTCTTCATGATGGTCCCATAAGGAAGCCTATTAACCAGGAATTTCCACAAGATATTGCCAAGTTGTTCCAACGCTGCCTAACCGCTTTTTACATATTTTCAATGGAAGGAAGATATCTACAAACAAACTGGTGGTGTTGTAGCTACGGGCAGCCTCCTTAGTCCAGTAATAGCCAACTATTTTATAGAAATCTTCGAGGCCAAGGCTTTGGCAACTGCAAATGAGAGACCAAAGAGCTGGTTCCGATACGTGGACGACACCTTAATTTGTTATCCGAACGCCAGTGAGGACATAAAGCGACGGTCACTCTGGCATTGTGGTTGTAGATATTTGGTATTTTTTGGCTTCTAACGCTTATAACTTTTAAACTGCTCATTTGACGGGATTTTCGATCAAGGAGCGTAGGTACAGAAATAAATGGGCTTTTCAAAAATGTAGCCGATTTGACGGTACGTGCGGGGCTGGGCCTGACTTGGCGTACCAAAGTCAAAAATGCGTTTTTTTTAAGCCCAAAACATTATCGGTTTTTCGTATAAGTATATGTAGTAAAATCTACAAAAAATCTCAAAGTTGGGATGGTTTTTTGAAAAAAAATTGTAATGGTCAACTTCTGGGCCTTCTGGACCCTTTAGTTAGACGACTGGCCCAATAAGGATGATACCGGTGGAACGGGCATATCCTTGGCTACTTTTAATCCTATTCCGCCAAAGGTGTCACCATAATATAGAGTGGTCAAAAAAATGTCCAAAAACAATTAAGGAAAAGTAAATTTGAAGGTAGTTTTTTGCGATTTTTACGAAAACTATGGAGCGGTCGAGCTTCAGTGTTACATGGGCAACTAGAAGACGTGGAGAGAAAAACGGCAGGTACAACGTCTCAGAACACTAGGCTTCTTTCCAAGGGGTAGTTTTTAAATCCGTAGAAATTAAATCCGTTTTTCTTAAATGTGCTAGCTACTGAGTGATTTTAAGAAAATTTATAAGTTGATAAACACTTTTTTTAATATAATGCGAGCAACGTCGAGGAAATTAATTTGATTTACTCAAAGTCAAACTGATGGCAGATATTAAAGTGAAACTACATTAACCATCATAACAACTTGTAGGGAAGTTATTTATATTGGCATTTACCTTCACCTGCTTTTAATTTACTGGTTCAAATCTTGTCAATCACATTTTTGGCAAATCAGTTTATGGTTAACTAGTATGTTGCGTTTTTGGCGGAATTTTTCCTTTACGTTTTTTATAACATAACCATTAACATTGACACAGTTCAAAAATTATATAGGGGTCACTCAAATAATAGCCTTTGGAAAAACTTTATGGAACGCTTTATACTTACCGAAGAGAAATGAATCATTCTGGGCGACTATTTTCCAGGAACAAACATCTCTAAAAAACCGGTAATATTGGACAACACTAACTTGGGTGCACCCAGTTAACATTCCCGCACAAATCTTCAAGACTATGATTTGGCAACACCGCCGTGAAAAACAACAAGAGATTTTATTTTTCACCTGTTATCTGTCAGTTTGATAAGTTAACTAGCAAACTATCAAATAAATGCAAAATATAAAGTTTTTTTTTTATTAAATACGTAAATTTCCACTTTTTGAGACGTTTAATCTTAATTTATATTACAAAAATTGAAAATCACGAATTTTATAAGGGTTACGTGTGTTGTGGCTACAAAAGAAATGAGGACAACATCGAGGTATAAGCAAATGTATTTGGATATCTTAATTCTTCCTTTTTTTCCACAAAATTCAACAATCCAAAAAATGTTTTGCTTAAATCGGTTAAACTTAACATGAGATTTCTAATGATGACAAAATTAACGCTAAAATCGAGATGACATTTTCTTTACAATCACCTTTTTAACTACTTATGTGGTACTTACTTAGCAAAAGAAGTTCAAATAATATCCTTACCGATGGAAAGTGGTTCCCTGTAATTTTAGGGGCAGGTGATTTTGTTCGATGGCATGCCGTACAACTAATCATGATTTTTCAGGAATAAGTAATACAAATTATTTAAAATCGATTAAGATAATGATGTTTTTGTTGTGTATGTTGAAAGGCGCGTCTCTTTGCTGACAGAATTGTCATATTACAGGTCAGGTATGAAAAATTAAAAAGGTAATTTTACCTGAATTAGGTTTTTCATGATGGCGGAACTTCCGTCGTAGGTCTTATTAGGGCAAATTAAATGGAAATGTCATTTAGTGCTCCTTCCTGTTATCTTTTAATTCAATGGTTACCGTTTATCAAACGGTAACTTAGATCATTTAACACAAACGTTTTTGCAAATTAAACGATAGTGAGGGAATCTTACGTGACGATATCAATGACGTCATATCTTAATAAATGGTATCAAATCCTTTTGCGTAGTGGCGAGCAGAGTTACAAGCAGTAACTGGCGTTTTGAAGTTAGAAATGTAATAAAAAGGCACTTTTTTTCCCACAAAAATGTAGTGTAATTAATATTATTAAATTATCACAAACAATTAAACTTTCAATAAGAAAAAATAACAAAACCACTATGCTACAAATTTAACACGTACGTTTTGCGGAAGCTAGATATTCTAGCGGGGGATTAAACGGTAAATCGTTCTGACTGACATAAAATCTGTGGTGGGGAAAATGTCATTGTCACCTGTTCCATAACTACCGGATAAAACCGTTTTCTCGCATATTAAACGCTTTATGTTTTGCAGGTTTGCTAACACAAGGTTCATTAAGATTTATTGCATTTTTGGTAAAATATTATAAAACAAAATTAGAACAGAACCGGGTACAGGAGTATGTAGAGACGCGTCATACCTAATTCGGGACATTAGACAAATCTACAGTGGCACACAAAAAAGTTAAAGGTCTCTCATGTAACCAAGAGCTTGAATGTGCTCAAATTAGGTGATATGGAAAAAAGTATAAAAGATTTTTAATTTCTGCTGCCTGATTATTGCAGCTGCCAATAGCATCTTTGGTCATTTTCCTTTTTTTTTTACTGAATGAGCATTATAATAATTTGTGTTTGGAAGCATTCATCTGCCAATTAACGCTCCGTCCTGTTGCTTCGATGTACAGGGTGATTCGAGCCACATCATTGGGATCTCAGTAACGGTAAGAGGTACAGGGTTGGTTAAATTGGGGCAAATTTGCGCAATTTGGAGTTCAATAATATGCCATTTTAACATTTGAAAAAGTCTGATTACTTTCGGAAATATCCGAAGAAATACGAAATTTTCAAAAATTGTTTTTATTTTGTATTGAGCTTATTCGAAGCGATAATTCGAAATGATTGACACTTCCTCATTGAAACTTTTTCTGCCCTGTAAAATGGCATATTTAGTTTCTTTCTGCGACGTTTCGCTTTTTGGGAACCATCATCAACTTTAATTTTTTAAATATATACCTAGATTTTTTCATCGTCATTTTGATCGCTCTTTTTAATTCAAATAACGCGATATGCAATATGATATATTTTGCTATTACAGTTTAGCTAAAAAATGGTTTTATTTTCTTTAAAAGTACCTATTACCTCTTTTACTACTTATTGTTACTAGGATGTCTACCAAACAAAGCACTAAACAAAGAGATAGAATATTACAGTAAATACTCGAACAACCCTCCCTGCATCTCAGTACATTTTTGTGTTCTTCTAAGCAATTTTTTGGTTATTGTCTGTTGAATTACTCTACCTCGCCTATAGCCCTTTTTCTCCTATTATATTTCCTTTTTATCAACAATTTCTCAATCCATTTATAAATACATAACTTGCAAGAAAAATACTCTGATAAATATTTTACAAATTAAATAAATTGCAATAATTTAGATCGAAATCTGCCCCTCTTTGGAAGTTTTGGGAAAAATAGGCAACGATATGGAGATCGAATCAATGATGAAAATGAGCAGGCAATTAATTATTAAAGCTGTAAGTTTTGTAAATTAACAAGATGCTTCTTATGTAATTTAGAATTCTTTTGTGTGAATTCTTGAAAATTCGCGGCTCAACTAGACAACAACTAACAAACAACAATTTGCTCATGAACTGAATTTGCCAACAACGCGAGTTCATAGAACGTTAAAAAATCTGTATCACTCCTATAAAATTCACATTTCTCAGGAACTCCTACCGAAAGATAACCACAGAAGACTCCAGTTTTGTAATTGGCTTAACAATAAAGTGCAAAACGATCACGACTTTTTAAGTAAAATTATTTGGACTGATGAATGTATTTTCTACGAGTGGGCTGTTTAACAGAAATAATAAACACTATTACTCAATGGAAAATCCGAGACAAAACATAGCTTTAAGAAAGCAAGGAATGTTCTCTTAGTGTTTGGATGGGTTTATACAAAATTCGAATATAGGGGCCTATTATATATGAGGAAAATTTAACTTCTGAAAGGTGTTTAAATTTAATTAAGCGTTATTTATTGGATTACTTCGAAGGCAAACCTTTTAATATAATTCGGGAATTATGGTGGCAGCAAGAAGGTGCACCGCCGCATAATGGAAGATTTGTTAAACATTTTTGAAACGAATTCTTTCCCAACCAGTATATTGGAAGCCAAGGGGTCGTACTGCGGCCAGCAAGAAGTCACGATCTTTCTCCTCTGGATTACTTTCTTTGGGGTTATTTGAAAAATTGCATATTCAAACACCCAACCAATAATGTCAATATTCTAAAGGAAAATTTAATAACATTACAAGGGCTATACTAGCTAGAACAATTGAACGGGCAATAAGCAGAAACTTGCTTAGAAGAACTCAAAAATGTTTTGGGGTGCAGGGAGAGTTATTCGAGTATTTACTTTAATGTTATATCTTTTTGTTTAGGGCTTCGTTTAGTAATAAAATCGGTATATTTAAAGGAAAAACGATTTTTAGCTCGACTTTAATTGTAATATATGTCATATTGCATATCGTGTGTTTTGATTAAAAAAAGCGATCAAAATAATGAATAGAAAATCCAGGTCCGTATATAAAAAAGTAAAGTTGATGATGGTTAGCAAAAAATGAAACGTCGCAAGAAGAAACTAAATATGACGTCTTACACAGCAGAAAAAGTTGCCATGACGAAGTCTCAATGATTTTAAATTATCTCTTCGAATAAGCTCAAAACAAAATGAAAACGATTTTTCAAAATTTCGTATTTTTTCGGATATCTCCGGAAGTAATCGGACTTTTTCAAATGTTAAAACGGCATATTATTGAACTCCGAATTGCGCAACTTTGCCCCAATTTAACCGACCCTGTATCTCTTACCGTTGCTGAGATCCCAATGATGTGGCTCGAATTTGAAACACCCTGTACATTGTTCTCACTTTTTGTCACACTTTTAAACGGCTATAAATTCTTTGTTTTTTGATATACAGGTGCTTTTCAAAAAGCAGGTGGGATGGTTTTTTCTAAGTTTTATATGGTAATAATAAATTTTATTACTGCCAATTTCTGTGTTCGAAAACTGGATGTAACCCCGAATTTTGTAAATAGGGCACCCTATATATGTTTTGCGCTTTTTCGACAGGCATTTTTCTTCTGATTTAAAATATGTATCTTTTGGTTTAGTTAGTGTCCTGTTCATTTGACGGGGTTTTCACCCTAGGGGCCTAGGTACAGAAATAAAGGGCTTTTCAAAAATGTAGTCGTCGTTTTGGTGTTACGAGGGGTGCGGGGTTGAACAGTGGCGTCCCAAACTCAAAAAAGCGTTTATTTCGATAAGCAAATTTACCACGGTTTTACCGTAGATCCTAGACCTCTTGGCCTCCTAGACCCCCTTAGTTAGACGACTGGCCCAATCAGCGAGGTACCAGGGGAAAGGGTATATCCTTGGGCACTTTTAATCCTATACCGCCAAAGGTGTCACTTTAATACAGAGTGGTTAAAAAAATATCCAAAGACAGTTAAGAGAAAGTGTCTGAAATAGTATAGTCGTTTTTTCCGATTTTTACGAAAACTATAGCGGAGCCCCGTTTCGGTTGTAAGTATCTAACTAGAAGACGTGGAGGGAAAAAATCAGTTTTTAGTTTTTCTCTCTCTCTTATACCGGGTGAGCTACAAAAGTTTTTCTGTGCCATATTTTTTGCCAATTTGGGTGCACTTTTCTCACATTTCACCCTGTAGATTCCACATTTTTCCAGGAAAAAATAACTAATTGCTTCCATTAGCTTGAACTAAACTGAAATAATTCAGAGAGGTAGTACACATATGGACCCCGGACCTTACTGAAAATTAAGGGCCTTGTTTTGAATATGGAATTTTAACAAATTTTTAAACTTTAAATTTCAAACTGCCACTTTGAGGAATATTTATATCGAGACTGTGCATCTAATCGAATGGCTTCTAGCCCAGGGAATATTTTCTTTTTGGGACTTAGAAGGCACTTTTAGTTGAGACATCGCGAAATGGTCTTAATTCAATTTCGCAGCGAAAGATGCAGATTTTTGCAGATTTTGGCTCCAAAATCCCGAGGCTTCCGAAGGTCGCCACTTAATTGGTAATCGGAACCATTCGGAATTTAGGCTCCACCCACTGAACGGCAACTGACAGCTAAGATTTTCCGAAATGTAATCATTAACTATAGAGGCTTAAACCAAGGAAAATCGGCCGAAAAGCGTGGAAAACTGTATGGCCGATGAAAATTTGAACATTTCTAGAAATATTATTAGCAAAATGCCCGGTCTTGGAGAACGTTCCCACAAAGGCTGGTCGATTTGAAAAAAAAATTCTCCTAGATCAAAGACCCTCTTTTTCAGATGTAGAGTTTCAACTTGAATGTAAAAATGTAGACTAAATATAAATTTCATTAACATACCGGCCGTGACGTAAGCGATTAAAGATACCACTGATATCTTTGAAACGATTAAAGTTAGAAGGCTGAAATTTGGTACGTGTCTTACTATGGCTACATGGTACGATAAGACGTTTCGTTCGTTCAATTAACGCCATCACCAGGCTTTTATATTATGACCGTTTATCCGTTGGTTCAAATTTGAATAGCGACCATAGCTGAGATATATCTGTTTCATAAAATTTTATGAACCGATGGTCGTTCTGAGTTGAAAATCCAATGGTAGGTTTCCTTATGTAATATTAGCATAAAATATCATCTTTCAGACGGCGTAGCCGAAACGTTTTTCCCATAAGAAATGCATTGGTCTGGTATATTTAAATGTTCCTCCCGTTTAAATGGGAGGAATATAGAAAAGTTTGTAATTAAGGTACCATTGATAGTATATGGTTCAAATTTGGATACAATTATTGCTTTGTAAATGTTCCACGCCCAAACAATCAGTTTTTCGTATGCGACTGACAAAATAGCTTTAACGTAGTCCTTTCTATTGGTGCTGATTATTCAGTTTTATCGCTTTTAGCTTCCTAGATTTTATTAATTAAATTTCTCATTGATAGGGGTATAGTGACATTTGCCATTTTATAGCAAAGCCATTTATGACAGTAGAACAACAGTATCTCAACTAAAGTGAGTCGTCTCAAATATTGCTCAAAACGTTTATTACCATTTTGCATAGTTTTATAACAGTCTTATAGAAAGTGAAAAACTGTTAAGAATTGTGTGAAAATTTCAAATAAACTGTAGTTGAATAACAACTAAATTAAAAACCTCGAATGACAAATTAAGCAGGTATATTGTGGTCGGGAATGCTTTATTTATTGCTGTCAATAGCATCGTTATGACATGTTTAGTTTTAGAATTATGTAGATATAAGTATTAAAATGTCCATAAAAAGTGGAAAAATTACATTTTAGGCGCCATTTTGAAGAATAAGGAAATTACTGAAAATTCCAAATTTGCAAATTTTTTACATATTTTTTGTCTCCTCTTTCATATGAGACTAATTTTGATTAAAACTATGACAATGAATTTCCGTCGAAAATTTTGACGACCTTACCCTTTTAAAATTTTAAAAATTTTAATATTTTCCTGTTTATCTTGGAAACGGTAAGGTTTCTTGATATGCAGGTTAATATGATTTTTGAAGAAGTCATTGAGGGCTATCAGATACATGAGTCTGAAGCAAGCTGCCTTTCAAGGTTTTCGAGAAAATTAAAAAAAGTGCAAAATTTGTACCTTATATTTGGGCCACCCGTGCTCAGCTACTGTTCTAGACAAACCTTCGAAAATGAGCTCTGCGTGTAGCTCTATTCTCCTACTTCCTTAGCTCTTCTTATAAATTTTCGGATACGTCTTCATTGAAACGAGATATGAGCTGTTAAAAGCCGCAATGCACGATTTTGATCTAAAAATTTAGGTTTTTGGGCCAGCTTGAGAGCTCCATATGCTTAACATAGAAATATCGACTTTCCATACAAATTAAGAGTAATCGATTTTATTCGTTGGCTCTAGTAGTTTTGTATTAAATAAAGCAAAGATTTACGTTTTAGATAGTATAGAGTGTCCCAAAATTATGTTGTAACATGGAATTTTAAGATTTTAGCATAAAAATAGATATCAATTAAATGATCCCAAGTAGCACTGTATAACCAAATAGCATTAATGGCCAAAAGTTAATCATAAAGTAGTAAAAATAGCCAGGATTTTGTTGTTATTTGGCCATTTATAGGAGATAAATTTTGGCCAAAAAAAATAGCCATAAGAGCACATCTATGGACAAGATTTGATGATAAAGTAGAATTTTTCGTGATGACAATAACTTAAAATTTTGATAAATATTACATTTTCCTGCCTGGTTATAAAAAGTTCGGAATATTTACTATGTAAAATATCTATTTTATTGCAGTAATTTGTGGCTTTTTTGACCAGAAATATAGCCAAAACTTGTGTTAGCCAAAATGACTACAAAATTAGTAAATAATAGCTAATTTATAACGCCACAGAGTATTGAAATCAGATAGCCATAAAGTAGCGAATTAACTGTAGTCGAAGCTATCCTTAATTAGAAACTTTAATCTTAAAAATCGAGTTCTACTCCAGTAATTCCAGAAACCAGTATATTTTATCTTTCTTCCTGGAACTATATCAACATGGGTAAAAGGAAAGACAATACTAATTGGTATTATTTTTATGTAGGTATTTTCATATTTGGCTTTTAAAATAAGAAGTCAAAAGTAAATTTTGTTTTTGTGCGACCTACCCCCTATGAAATTTTAAAAATTTTAACATTTTTCTGTTTATCTTGGAAACGGTAAGGTTTCTTGATATACTATGATACATATATATACTATGATGTATAAAGAGGTCATTGAGGACTATCAGACACGTGAATCAGAAAGAAGCTGCCTTTTACGGTTTTCGAGAAAATAAATAAAAAGTACAAAATTTGTTCCTTATATTTCGGCCACCCGTGCTCAGTTATTTTTCTAGGTAGACCTCCGAAAATAGACTCTTTGTGTAGCCCTATTTTTCTAGTTTTTTAGCTCTTCTTAGAGATTTTCAGATAAATCTTCATCGGAACGAGATATCAGTTGTTAAAGTCCGCAATGCACGATTTTGATCCCAAAAATTAGGTTTTTGTTGCGGTTTAAGAGCCCCACATGCTTAACATATGAATGATGAAATATCGAATTTTCCCATATACATCAATAGATAGAAATCGATTTTATTCGTAGGTTCTAGTAGTTTTAGGATAAATAGGGCGTATATTTACGTTTTATATAGTATAGAGTGTTCCAAAAAAAAAAAGGTTGTAACATGGAATTTTACGATTTTAGCGATTATGAATTTTACGATTATAAAAAATCGATATTATTTAATTTATGGTGTAAATTCGATTAGTTTTTTTTTTGATAAATAGAGAGTTGATTTCTGTTGTAGATAGTATAGGGCGTCCCAAGTAATGCTGTAACATTTAACTAAATTAAAAAAATTATTGTTTAATTTAAAAAATATTATTTTATCTATCGTAATTTTTTCTTGTCAGACTTCACCATTTTAGTCACATGTAACTTGTACCACCAATTTTAGTGTCCTGAGGATGACATCATAGAGGTCGAAACGTCGACAATATACACAGAAGATACCTCTTAAGTTTATTTTTGTCCTACCCAAACCTACCCCCTTCACCACTTGTAATATTTAAATTTAGATTTTTTATTTTTTACCAATATATTTTTTTTTGTAAGTTTTATTGACGACAATAAAGAGTGCCTTGATATCTGATCTAGATACTATAGGGTGTCCCAAAAAATGGCAAATATTACATTTTTAGGAACAACTAAATCTAGAAAACTGAAATTTCAATTGTAGATTTTTTTCATAATAACCAACAATATGTTATAATGGGAACCTTGATAAAAGTACTCGTGGTACCATTAAAAAAAAACAATGACGCGCTCAAATCTAAGCACACCATAAACAAACCAACGCAAGATTTCTGCTGGCCAACTTGTATATATTAGTTTTGCTGTGTGTAGCGCTCTGTTAGTTTTTTACAGTTTTGCCATCTTGCAGAGAATTTCTGGAAACTGCATTTTTCAAAAGTTTCTCTGGGTCATTATCAATTTGCCTCCTTGTAACCTGGACCCTCAAAACTGCTGTCACTCTCATTTTCATTGGGTGAATAATTTTTCTCTCTGGAATCATCAGACTGACGAAATGGATCTAGAAAACTAGGTCTACAGATTTTGTTCTAACTCATTTTTATACAATTTTAACACAATTAATGACAAATGTCACATTCTGAGTTAGTCCAGAGAGGATACTAGGGTTAGTCCAAGTTATTGTGTGGTGTGGGATACAAAAATTACATTTTTAAAAATGTCAAAACACGGTATTAAAGCTAGGACTCCGACAAATATATTTCATGGGGTGAGGTTTTTCTATAATAAGTGAAGATATCTTAGAAACAGGAAGAGCGACTAAGTGGGTTAAATGAAGAAATATTGTCAGTTTTAGGAGGTTAATTAAGAATCACTATGTGGTTAAAAATTTATACTACATACAAGATAATTGGCAAAAATCTATTTTTGATGTTGGAGAATCCAAAGTTGGAGATAATTCTAATCTGATAAAGCTGGACAAATATTTTTTGACAGCTGCGATTTTTTAATTATGATATGAAACTACTTTTTAAAAGTGGATTAAAAGTCCTATTGAGATAAATAACCGTAAGCCTGCTATTTTGAAAATCAACCGTCTACATTTGGCATCAATTTAAAGCTTAAATAACTTACCTTTTTTATACTTCCATAAAAAAGGAGGTTTATATCATAATTTTAAAATGACAGATATTTAGATATATATTAATAGATTAATATAGAAGTAGAGATTTATATTAATAGAAGCAGAGAGAACTAATATATAGTTGCAATTTTTGATTTGTTATATATTGAAGGAGTATGATTAATCATAAAAATTATCGATGACCAATATCAGTACATTGCAAAATTTGAAATCACAAAAAAAAAAACAGAAAAAAGTAAAGGAATCTTAGATTTAACAATATCTCTTATTATAAATTAAAAAGTGGATGATATTCAAATACTTCGAAAATTTTGACTTAATGTAATACATAAACTTCAAAATTGACACGGGGTATAGATGAAAAAAATTTTAAAGCATGCAGAGGCCAACAAAAAAAATTATGTTTCCAAAATGTTCGTGTAAATTTTGGAATTTTATGAAGATTTTCGAATTCTGGTGAAGATTAGAATACTCTAATACTAACTAGTGTTTTCAAGGTCCTCACATTGTTCATTGTTACGTGGGACACCTTCCTGAAGATACACCGTAAATAAAAAAAAGAACATTTCGGTTAATTCTTTCAGTTTCCGTCAATAGAAACAACTATTTGAAGTTCAGTCTCATTCAGTAAAAATTAAAAATTAAACGTTTATGCATTATTAGAATTAATGTCAGTGTGGTAACTCACCTTGTGCCTACTCATAAACAGCATTGATTAGACCAATCGGTTAACCATGGTTTATCAGAAATGACTTTTTACGGTAAATACTAACTCTTTAGTAGTGGGTTTTTTATTTTTAAGTTATGTGTTCTATATACAGGACCATAAAGTTGAATGGGACATATTAGTGGATTTTTTTAGTCAAAAAGCAACGAATTTTGAAAACGGGTAAATAAAACTTTTAAGGTTCTTATCGCTGGTATAAAAATGGGAAAAAATTTCTTTCAACATGAGTCCAAAAACGGTTTTTTGCAAAATAATATATTTCAATAGAAAATTTACCACTTAATTAATTATGGATGATATCTTTGTTGCTGTTTCTAGGCCTCATTTGTATGTATGAGCAACATCGGGCAGGTCGTAGGGATCCATTACCCTTGCCACCCCAATCTCCTGATTTCAATCCTATGGATTTCTACTTTAGGGACGTTCAGAACAAATTAATAATACATTGCCGGCATGTACCTAATAATGATGTTCTCAGGCAAGTAATAGAGGAAGGTTTAGAGAGATTAACATTTAAAAGAACATGAATGTGCCATGAAGCTTACAGAATCCGTTTGGAATATTTTTTGGTAAAAGTGTGTTTGTTTTATACAGAAACCAACCAACTATCTAAAAAATGGCTGAGTTTATACATCGGACAAGATTGCATTTTTGAGTAAAAATTGTCTATAATTGAGATTATTAAATTTAGACCTTAAATGAGCGGCTACTAAATATTATCATCATAAAACTCGTTGATAAATATTAAAGAAAACATGGCGGAATAGATCCCATCAGTGAACAGAAGTTTGAAATAATAAAAATTATAAGAAACAATAAAATAGAACTTTGAGAAGATCGGAGCATAAAATTCTGCATTTTCTCTTGAATGCAATATGCATTTCTACCGAAAATCATTAACAGATATACCTGGCTGATTAGTCAGTACCTATAGGTAGGCACGTCACAAAAGTATTGTAAAATTTAGGAGCCTGTTTGTATAGGTCAGTAAAGTATGGTGATTAGAACTAGACAGTGTCCATTCTTGAAGAAAACTGTTGTGACGCCCAAAGCGGCATGAAAGATGAGTTTGAACCTAAAAGGTTTAATTACTATTGCCTTCAATAAACAGAAGTGGGCGAGATAGGTAGTTTAGGGCGAAATAGTTAGTTTAGGATGCAATAAATGCGTGTATATAATAAGTTGCTCCACTGCTTTTTTCTATTAGTTTTGATTTGACGATGGAAGTTACCAAGTGAAGAAGATTTTTCCTAGTGCCATAGAGTGATTACTCTCAACCTATATTCGGTAAGTCTTCACATTTTCCTTGCAAATACACAAATTTTTTTCCACCCTCTTTGAAATGTAGTAAAAAAAATTACATGCTTTTTAAATTCAAGTTAGTGGCTTTGTGATAAGCAAAAATATATAACAAAATCATTTGTTTCTATGTGTCTTTAACCAGGACTGGAAAAAACTTCTTTAATGGATGCTTTGCATTATTTTTTTTTCATGAGGAAACGTATTATTATTATTTGCAGTTGCTTTTATTATTGTTGCTTTTCTTAGGATTGTAGCCAAATTTTAATTTTTTTTCCATTTCTGACTTTTATACAAATCAATGAATCCAGTGTTAACATAATACAGGGTAAAATTATTGAATAAATAATCCAGTACAAAAATATGACAAAATATAGGGTGTTGAATTAACCAAATTGTTCTATTTTTTCCCATCACGGGGTTCAATTTTTGACATATTTGGTTAAAATTTTGAGAATATAAAACACTATATGAACCACCAATGACATCAAATATATGTTCCAATCTACATGGTCGTATCTTTTCTGGTTTGCCCGTCCTCCTATTTTTACTCCGATTTCTCTTAAAATGCGAAACTGTCTATCCATTGTTTGAAATTTATAATTATAATTAAATTTTGATTAATATTTTTAAAAGATTATTAAACATGTTTAATAATTGGTGTATAAGAAAATAAAAAAAGAAACGATTTTTTTGTGGAATAATATAAATTTTGGAAATAATAACGTGAATTTAGTTACGTTTCGTTTCTGGAGATACGTTCATGATATGAACTTTTTGTCATATTTTTTTTACGTAGTAAACGTTGTTAAATTCGGGACACGCTGGACCTATTATACATCTGTTAAACTATAATTTTATACTCCGGAAAACCAGCGTCTTTTTAAAAAAATCCTTGTATTGAATCAGAAGTTGTGGGGTTGTAGAAAAATTCTAGACCCAGGTTACTGATAATTAAAAAATACTTTTTTTGAAAAACATTGCAGTGTAATGAAAATTCGTAGGGCATTTTTTGTCTAAGTTTTCATATTTTGTTTATTTTATTACATCCAAGTACATATTATTTGAATGATTGTTGAAAGTTTCTGTGTTTAAATATGAAAGAAAAAAAATTTCCGATGATCTTTCTAAAACACGTGATTTTGATACGATCTAGCATATTTCCTTGCTGGTGAAACCAATTTTTTTTTGAGGCAGCGAATTTAATGTTTATCTATGTGTCAGATGTTTTTACCACTTTTAGGATGATATGACTTAAATATACGTTTCTTTGTTGTACTTTTAAAATTTTAAACTGAGTGGAAAAAGTACAAATTCAGGGCTTTTTTGTTTCTTGAAAAATGTTTAATGTATCTTTTTGCTGCGCGACTCTTAAAGTATTTTTTAATGTTTCCTATTTTGTTGTCTATTGAGTGGATCTGGTTCTCTTTTCTAATTCGATATATTTACAAAAGTAGACGTCTTTTTATATTTTTTTTCACGACTATCACAATTAATGTTCAAATAAACTATGAGGGTTTAATTCCTACCTAATGAAACTATATTCGCCTCAAACTCACATTGTATTCTCCGATTCTCTTTTTTATAATTCTTTTAGAACAGTTCTATTTTACCTGGTTTTGTCTCTTTAGTTATTTTTCAGAACTCTTTAATATTAATTTCAACAGTTATTTTCACATTTTAATATCACGTATTTTTTTCATAGTTTTTCTTTACTTTTAGACTACTGTAGAACATTTTTGGTTACGTTGCTTCCATTATTTTTTTTGTCTCTATTACTATCAATTTTGTGAAAAAAATTCTTTTAAAAGAATGAAAATTACAATTAGAAATAAAATTGTTTGAAAAGAAGTCATTATACCTAGAAATTATAATTTTGATATTTTTTGAAAAAGTTAGGCCAGAATTAAGGCTGAAATACATGTAAATACACAAAAATGATTCAAAGAAGGTAAACATATAAAATTGAAGGCTTTGGAAAAACTCACATTAAGATTCTGGCCAATATCAATTAAAAATTACTAAAAGCGGCAAAAATGCAAATTTGTAGTGTTGGGAAATGTTAAATTAGAATTAGAACTGAAATTTTTCGAACAAAAAATTAAGCTAGAATTAAGGCCTAATTTTTGAAAAAATTAGGTAAGGATTAAGGCCAAAATGGGTGAAGAAATTACTCAAAGAAGATAAATATAAAAATATGGAGGATTTGGAGACAATTCAAATTATGATTACGGCAAAAATCAGTTAAAAATCAATCAAACTGTCAAAAAATTCCGATTAAAACTTTCTCGCCAAATTGATGCTAGGATTAAGATTAAAATTGGTTAAGAAATTACACGGAGCGTCCAAAAATGCAAATTTGGTGTCTTTAAAAAATTTACAATAGAATTAGGGCTAACATTGTTTAAAAGCGACTCATTTCATCAAAACAATGACAACTTTGACATCTTTTGAAAAAATCAGGCTAGGATTAAAGTCAAAATACGTAAAAAGTTTCTTAAACTGTGTAAGAATATAAATTTGAAAGTTCCCATTATGGCTAAAATCCATTAAAAAATACTAAAAGCGTCAACAATGCAGTATAAATGTTTCTAAGCAAATTCAGGTCAGTATTGAGATATAGAATCAGAACTAAAATTGTTTGAAAAGAACCCATTTTACGTTAAAACAACAATTATTATGTTTTTTGAAAAAAGTCAAGCTAGGATTAAGGCCAACTTACGTGAAAAATGATTTAAAGAAGAAAAATATAAAAAGTTTGAGTCTTTGGAAAAACTAAAATTAATATTATGGCCAAAATCAATTAAAAATTACTAAAAGCGTTTAAAATGCAAATTTGAAGTTTTGGAGAAATTTAGAATAGAACTAGAACTGAATTTTTTCATAAAAAACTCATTTTACTTAAAAATAACAATTTTTATGTTTTTTGAAAAAGTCAAGCAAGGATTAAAGCTAAGGTACGTGAATAATGATTCAAGGAGGGTAAATATACAAATTTAGAAGTTTTGAAAAAATTAAAAATAAGATTACAGCTAAAATCAGTAAAAAATTAATAAAACTGTCAAAAAATTCTGACTAAAAGTTTCTAGATAAATTCACATTAGGATTAAGATCAAAAGTTTTTAGCAAATTACACAGACACACTAAAAATGCAAACTTGGTGTCTTTAAAAAATTTACAATAGAATTAGGGCCAAAATTGCTTAAAAGCGACTCATTTCATCAAAAAAATGACAACTTTGACATTTTTTGAAAAAATCAGGCTAGGATTAAAGTCAAAATACGTAAAAAGGTTCTTAAACTATGTAAGAATATAAATTTGAAAATTCCCATTATGGCTAAAATCAATTAAAAATTACTAAAAGCGTCAACAATGCAGTATAAATGTTTCTAAGCAAATTCAGGTCAGTATTGAGATTTAGAATTAGAACTAAAATTATTTGAAAAGAACCCATTTTACCTTAAAATAACAATTATTATGTTTTTTGAAAAAAGTCAAGCTAGGATTAAGGCCAACTTACGTGAGAAATGTTTTAAAGAAGAAAAATATAAAAAGTTTGAGTCTGTGGAAAAACTAAAATTAAGATTATGGCCAAAATCAATTAAAAATTACTAAAAGCGTTTAAAATGCAAATTTGAAGTTTTGGAGAAATTTAGAATAGAACTAGAACTGAATTTTTTCATCAAAAACTCATTTTACTTAAAAATAACAATTTTTATGTTTTTTGAAAAAGTCAAGCAAGGATTAAAGCTAAAGTACGTGAAAAATGATTCACGGAGGGTAAATATACAAATTTAGAAGCTTTGAAGAAATTGAAAATAAGATTACAGCTAAAATCATTAAAAAATTAATAAAACTGTCAAAAAATTCTGATTAAAAGTTTCTAGATAAATTCACATTAGGATAAAGATCAAAAGTTTTTAACAAATTACAAAGAGAGACTAAAAATGCAAATTTGGTGTCTTTAAAAAATTTACAATAGATTAGGGCCAAAATTGTTTAAAAGCGACTCATTTCATCACAAAAAATGACAACTTTGACATTTTGTGAAAAAATCAGGCTAGGATTAAAGTCAAAAAACGTAAAAAGTGACTCAAACTGCGTAAGAATGTAAATTTGAAAGTTCCCATTACGGCCAAAATCAATTAAAAATTACTAAAAGCGTCAACAATGCAGTATAAATGTTTCTAAGCAAATTCAGGTCAGTATTGAGATTTAGAATTAGAACTAAAATTATTTGAAAAGAACCCAATTTACCTTAAAATAACAATTATTTTGTTCCTTGCAAAAAGTCAAGCTAGGATTAGGGCCAACTTACGTGAAAAATGATTTAAAGAAGAAAAGTATCAAAAGTTTGAGTCTTTGGAAAAACTAAAATTAAGATTATGGCCAAAATCAATTAAAAATTACTAAATGCAAATTTGAAATTTTGGAGAAATTTAGAATAGAATTAGAACTGATCTTTTTATAAAAAACTAATTTTACCTAAAAATAACAATTTTTATGTTTTTTGAAAAAGTCAAGCAAGGATTGAAGCTAAAGTACGTGAAAAATGATTCAAGTAGGGTAAATATACAAATTTAGAATCTTTGAAAAAATTAAAATTAAGATTACAGCTAAAAGTAAAAAATTAATCAAACTGACAAAAAATTCTGATTAAAAGTTCTAGATGAATTCACATTAGGATTAAGATCAAAAGTGGTTAACAAATTACACAGAGCGACTAAAAATGCAAATTTGGTGTCTTTCAAATATTGTACTATAGAATTAAGGCTAAAATTATTTAAAAGTTACTCATTTTATGAAAAAATATACAACTTTGACATTTTCTAAAAAAGTTATGCTAGGATTTAGGTTAAAATATGTAGAAAACGACTCAAAGTGTGTAAAAATACAAATTTGCAAAGGTTGAAAAATTTCAAATAAAGATTATATGGCCAAAATCAATAAAAAATTACTAAAATCGTCAAAATTGCAGAATAAAATTTTCTAAGCAAATTCAGAATAGCATTAGGATTTAAAAATTACACACAGCAAAATTTGAAGTCTTTGCAGAACTTCAGATTAGAATTAGAACTAATATTGTTTGAAAAGAACCAATTTTACCTTAAAATAATAATTTTAATGTTTTTTGAAAGAAATCAAGCTAGGATTACGGCCAAATTACGTGAGAAATGATTTAAACAGGATAAATATAAAAACTTTGCGTCTTAGGAAAAACTCAAATTAAGATTATGACCAAAATCATTTAAAAATTACTAGAAGCGTTTAAAATGCAAATTTGAAGTCTTGGAGAAATTTAGATTACATTTAGACCTGACATTTTTCGAAGAAAACTTATTTTACCTAAAAATAAGAATTTTCATGTTTTCTGAAAAAGTCAAGCTAGGATTAATGCCAAAATACGTGAAAAATGATTCTAGGAGGGTAAATATTCAAATTTAAAAGCTTTGAAAATATTCATACCAAAGTTTCGGCAAAAATCAGTAAAAAATTAATCAAACTGTCCAAAAATCCTGATTAAAAGTTTGTAGGTAAATTCACTTTAGTATTAAGATCAAAACTTTAGTATTAAGATCAAAACAAATTACAAAAAGCGTATAAAAATGCCAACTTAGTGTCTTTCAAGAACTTTACAATAGAATTAGTGCTAAATGTGTTTAAAAGTAACTCATTTCATGAAAAAACTGACATTTTTTTTTAAGTTAGGCTAGGATTAAGGTAAAATTATGTAGAAAATGGCTCAAAGTATGTAAAAATACAAATTTGAAAACTTCGAAAAAATTCAAATAAAGATTATGGCAAAAGTTTAAAGTACAAGAAGCTATAAAAATCCAGAATAAAAGTCTGTAAGCAAATTGAGGTTAGCATTAAGATTCAAAAATTACACACAAAAAAATTTTAAGTTTTTGCAGTAATTCGGATTAGAGTTAGAACTAAAATTGTTTGAAAAGAACCCATTATGCCTAAAAATGAAAATTTTGATGTTTTTTGAAATAAGCTGGGCTAGGATTAATGCCAAATTACGTGAAAAATTACTTAAAGTGTGTAAGAATACAAATTTGGAGTGTATCCCAAATTTAAATTAACATTATGTCAACAAAATTAATATTCAGTTAAAAATAAAAATTAGAAAAAGAAAATTGGGAATCCTAAAAAAAATATCCAAAATTTGCAGGTAAAAAAATTAATTTAAAATATTTCTAGTTTTGTACAAAATTTTTCTTATTACAATATTACAAATTAGGATACATTCCAATTGCTCAGTCCTTAAAAGAATCAATTTGGTGTCAAAATTATCTCAAAAAAATTAAAACCGATATCCTCTCTTTGATCTAAAAATACAATTTGCATTTAGATTACTTATAGAAATTGTTAACAATTTTTATTATTTTCGGTAGTTTCTTTTTTTATAAAATATTGGGTACTTGGATTCTCTATGTTTCTTCTTTTAGAACATTTTCATTTTACTTGGCTGATTGTTGTCTTTCCTGTCTTATTATTTAATATTTTATCATCGTCTTAATATTAATTTCAACATTTTTCCCTCACATTTCTCAATCACGTTGCTTCATAGTTGATCTTTACTTTTAGACTTCTGTTTCATTTTGGTAAGTTATGTAACAACTTTTTTTGTTATGTTGCCCAGTCTCGGCACAAAGAGACCTCAAAGTAGCAGTTTAAAATTTAGAGTTTAAAAATTCGTGAAAATTTCAAATTCAAAGAAATCCCTTGATGTTTGGCCCGTTTAAGTACCCATATGTGTACTACCTCTCTGAATAATTTCAGGTTGTAACTGTAAAAATGTGGAACTTACAGGGTGTAATGTGAGAAAAGTACACCCAAATTAGCAAAAAATGTGACACATAAAAACTTTTTTTAGCTCGCCCGGTAAAGCTAGACGAAAACTAACTGATTTCTTTTTCTCTTCACGTCTTCTAGTTATACATTTACAACCGAAACGGGGCTCCGCTGTAGTTTCCGTAAAAGTCACAAAGAAGTACTATACTATTTTCGATACTTTTTCTTAACTGTCTTTGGAAATTTTTTACTCAAACTGTATTAAAGTGACACCTTTGGGGGGATAGGATTAAAAGTACCCAAGGATATACTTTTTCCCCTGGTACCTCGATCATGGGGCCAGTGATCTAACTAGGGGATCTAGAAGGCCAAGAAGTGGACCATTACACAAATAATTTCAAAAAACCGTCTGAATTTTGCGAATTATTCTAGATTTTCCTATTTAACTTATAGGAATTAGACTTCAAAATTTATCTTCTACACATACGAGTAATTCTAGTCATAGGGTGCCTTAGACCCCACATAGCCTCGGAGTTACGGTAAAAAAGCGACAAATTTGTGCACCGAAAAAAACGCATTTTTCACATTGGTAAGCCACTGGTCGCCCCCCCCCCCCTGCATATACCACCAAACTGACCACATTTTTGGAAATGTTCATTTCTGCACCTACGCCCCTCGCAGCAAAATCCCGTTAAATTAATAGTTTAATAGTTAAGAAAATACCAAAACTCTACAACTATAATCGCTTGTGAGAGACGGCTTTATAATCTCACTAGCGTTTGGAAAAAACTATATCAAATACTCTCCAAACAAAAGAACGATTAATGGAAGAGAAAGCATTCCAAAAGAGGTATCAATCAAATACAATAGTCCCTGTGACGT